>CP125973.1:317213907-317899663 GCA_030063025.1 Avena longiglumis
TGCCTTTTGGCTTATCTAACGCCCCATCTACCTTCATGCGCCTCATGAACCATATTTTGAGATCTCTCATTGGGAAGAGTGTAGTTGTTTACTTTGATGACATTCTTGTCTATAGCAAGTCACTAGAGGAGCATGTTACTCATGTTAAGGAGGTCCTTCAAATCCTTCGTCATGAAAAGCTTTATGCTAATCTCCCAAAGTGCACTTTTGCAAAAGACAAGCTTATTTTCCTTGGTTTTGTTGTGTCTTCTAATGGCATTGAAGTGGATGTCTCAAAAGTCAAGGACATACGAGATTGGCCCATCCCTACAAATGTTAGTGAACTTCGTAGTTTTCATGGGTTGGCTGGCTTTTACCGTCGCTTTGTGAAAGATTTTTCTACCATTTCTTGCCCGCTCAATGAATTGACCAAGAAAAATGTCACGTTCGTTTGGGGAAAAGCACAACAAAAGGCTTTTGATGAGCTCAAAAAGAGACTCACCGAAGCACCACTTCTTGCATTATCGGATTTCACAAAAACCTTTGAGATTGAATGTGATGCTAGTGGTATTGGCATTGGTGGCGTCCTCATGCAAAATGGGCGTCCTATTGCTTACCATAGTGAGAAACTTGATGGCGCACGCCTAAACTACCCCATTTATGACGAAGAGCTTTTTGCCTTAGTTCGTGTCCTTCAAGTGTGGCAACACTATCTTTGGCCCAAAGAATTTATCATCCATTCCGACTATGAGTCATTGAAGTATCTTAAGGGCCAAGCCAATTTGAGTAAAAGGCACGCAAAATGGGTTGAGTTCATGGAGTCTTTTCCTTACATTGTCAAATACAAGAGGGGCAAAGAAAATGTGGTAGCGGACGCCTTGTATCGCAAAAACACAAGCCTTCTTACACGACTCGAAGTAAATGTCTTGGGTCTTAAGGACATCAAATCTTTTTACGCGTCCGACCCTTTCTTTGGACCAATATTTGCAAAATTTTCAATAGACAAAGGGATTGATGATTTCTATTTGCATAAGGGTTTTCTTTTCAAACAAAACAAGCTTTGCATTCCGAAATCGTCTCTCCAACTTTTGCTTCTTCAAGAGTCCCATGGTGGAGGCCTTATGGGTCACTTTGGCCGTGACAAGACGTATGACATGCTCTCCACTCACTACTTTTGGCCAAAGATGAAGCGCGACGTGGAGCGCCACGTCCAACGATGCACTACATGTATCCAAGCTAAGTCTAAGTCCAACCCCTTTGGTCTTTATATGCCATTGCCTATTCCTCATGCACCTTGGTCGGACATTAGCATGGACTTTGTGTTAGGCTTGCCTAGATCTAAACATGGACATGATTCCATATTTGTAGTAGTGGATCGCTTTTCTAAAATGGCACATTTCATTCCATGTCATAAGACCGATGATGCTTCACATGTAGCAAATTTGTTTTTCAGGGAAATAATTCGTCTACACGGTGTGCCAAGAACAATCGTCTCCGACCGCGACGTAAAATTCATGAGCTACTTCTGGAAGACTCTCATGGCCAAGCTCGGCATCAAGATCCTCTTCTCGTCCTCCTCGCATCCTCAAACCGATGGACAAACCGAAGTCGTCAATCGAAGTCTTGGCACACTCCTCCGGGTGTTGATAAAGAAGAACCTTAAAGACTGGGAGGAATGTATTCCACACGCCGAGTTCGCCTACAACCGCGCCAAGCACTCCACCACCATGAGGAGCCCGTTCATGATCGTCTACGGCTTCGAGCCTCTCACCGCGCTCGATATCCTTCCACTTCCACTTCATGAACGTGCCAATATGGACGTTGTCAAGCGTGCTCAAACAATGAAGAAACTCCATGAAGACACAAGAGCTACGATCGAGCAACAAGTCCTTTGCCAAGCATCAAGGATAAACAAGAACAAGAAAGAGATGATCTTTGATGAGGGCGACCTTGTGTGGTTACACTTAAGTAAAGACCGCTTCCCCAAGGAACCCGACTCCAAGCTCAAGCCAAGAGGTGATGGACCATTCAAAGTGCTCAAGAGGATAAACAACAACGCCTATATCATCGATATCCCAACATCAAAGTATCTTGTGAGCTCGACATTCAATGTCAAGGACCTATCACCCTACCATGGAGAAGATGAAGTTGAGAAGGTTGAAGAGTCGAGGACGACTCTTTCCCATGGGGGGGGAGCTGATGCAGCCGGTCCCACGAACGCTGCTACATCTACTATATCTACTCCCACAAGCTCCCCAAGTGGACCCATGACTCGCGCCCGAGCCAAACTCCTATAAGCTAAGGTGAACTCGCTCCTCTCCTTGTGTGACTTCGATACACCCTTGGATGGCCTGCTACTTCAAATGCCTACCTTGTGCATCATCAGGTACGAAGAGAAGGACCCAGTGGACGGAGGAGCCGGAGCAACCGATGCCGCCAGACGCCAGGTAGACTCTCGGTTGACGCGACCGGTACTACCGGTTCAAGCGGTACTACCGGCCCCAGCTACCGGACACCACAGCAGGAGCCCAACCAAGGGCCAGACGACTACGGTACTACCGGCCCAGGGACCGGTACTACCGGTGGGCGGTACTACCGCCCCCTCCTACCGCTCGCTACAGGCTAATCCGACGGAAGCTCCAGGATCGCCAGCGGTACTACCGCCCCCGGAGCGGTACTACCGGTTGCACGACCGGTACTACCGGTCCTGACTGAACCTGAACGCATCAGTTTGGCCCAGCGCCCTGTATCCCTTCCTATATTTTACCTTTTCGTTCCGAAACTACCCCTGTTTATGTGGCTGGCCTATATAAAGCCCCCACCCTTTATTGTAAACCCTAGACTTGGATAATAATAGATTAAGGAAACCCTTTGAGGAACTTACATCTATTGGTCTCATGCTCCTACCAAGGAGCACCGGATTATCCACCCCCCCTCTTGGATCTTGCCTAGTGCGTTCAAGTTGTACAAGGCCTTGGGTTCTCGGTTTCTCGCCCCCAAGTCGTCAAGATCTCACCAAGAACCTCGTCCCCCGTTGTTGGCGTGGAGAGCGAGCTTCGCCCAACACCGATCCTAGAGATTATGTTGGACCGGTTGCCACCGCCGTGAGTTATCGGCGTGTATCGTGTTTTGTGTGCGTGAGTTCGTCGGGTTCTTCGTGTGCGTGTGTTCGTGGATTTCATCCCCTTTCCCCCTTCCACCGCTTTACCCTCGATTCCCGCGGAGATTCATGAAAGATCGGGCCAACCCAAGGGTTACCCCATAACATATCGAATGTTGTGGTGAAAGTTTATAATATCTGCAGAGTGTCAAACTATTCGAATAGCCGCGTCCACGGTTATGGACAATTGGAGTGGCCATACTGTTCCCCCATCAGATGTTTTCAAAACAACTTGTGAAATGATTTTTGACTTTGACTTGACCACAACAAAGTTGTGATATGAAATTCAAGTTCCCACTTAGGTGTTATAAAACTTTCAACTAGCTTTCTGTGCTTCTGAACTTAGTAGAGGTAAATCTGGCTTTTTGCAAAACAACCCTAGAGCTTAGTATCCTACTACAAAAAACCCCTTAACTTGTTAGTATTAGTTTGCGAGTACTTAAAGAGTACTCATGGCTTTGTTCCTGGCTATTCCCGTGGCCAGACTATGAAGAGGAGTATCAGGATGACGGACTGCAGGAAGGTTACGACAACTAGGATCATCTCCCATCGTCAGCATTGCCTGTGACCCTGAAGATGGAGCTTCGCCTACGCTATTGTTCTCTTTATGTTATTCTGCTGCTTGAGTTGTATTAAGAACTGGATCATGAGATCCTTATTTGTGTAAGACCTTATGTATGGTTTGTAATGGATGATGTACTGTGATATCCAAATATGTTATGTCTCACAAAATTGGTAATCCTGGGATTGCGATGTATGGCATAACAGGCATCTGGAATTAAAAATCCGGGTGTTGACAAGTTGGTATCAGAGCCATCCTGACCATAGGAGACCCTAGTTAGAATGGACGTTCGAATCAAAAACTTAGTTTCAAAACCAAAGGAAGTGAGTATTTACAAAAACTTATTCCCATTCTTATCACTTGGATTCTTTCTTGAAAATTCATGTTCCTCAAAAATTCTTTCAAAGTACATAAAATTTGACACACTTGATAACTCTACTAACTCATCCTACATTCTTATAGATGGACGTGAAGTACAGCAAGTTTTATCAGTTGGGGAATGGAGGAGACCTCATCTTTGAGCGTGACTTGGACCAGCAGCCGGAGATGCTGGAGCGTCTGCACCCCGAGTTCTTCGGAGCTCACCTCAATGATCAGGAAGGAGAAGATTTGAAGTGTCTAGTTGTTGCCAGTCTCCGAGGAAAGATTGAACCTCCCACTATCGAGGGAATTCAGTTCACCTTAAGAGAGAACAACTGGCTCGATGGACTTGCCAGGGCCATGCAGGAAGCTCTTGCCCGTTTGCGTGGTCAGAGTATCAATCAAATGAAGGGTACCCGTTTTGAGTTCTACCCAAGGTGTGATGTTATGGGACATCCACTGGAGGCCCCATATCACCACGAGCTGAAGAGTCAATTGGACCATCTCAGCTTCATGATGTACGACCGTCAGAAGGAGTTGGACAATGCCAGTTCCTACGCCAATCACAACTACGCCATCGCCAAGAAGAAGGATCAGACCATCGCCATGCTAGTTGATGTGGACATCCCTTCTATTGATACAACCGTTGTACCTACAGCTACACACATACAAGGACCCATCACAAGATCTCGTGCCAAACAACTTAACTATCAGGTACTTTCATTTCTTGGAACTATTCCTCACATACATGAGAATATGATGCTGCCTAAATCAGATGTATTTCTTACTCGTAGGAATGATGGACCAAGCATGGATGAGAGGGACAAGCATTGGAGCATGGCCATGTATGGAGATGGCAGCAAGCATGTGATGATCCAAGAGAAGGCCACGGATGGAGATTTCAGAACTTTGAGGCCACCATAATGAAGAAAGAAGGATTGGACGAAATATTCAAGAATAATACTTCACGAATTCTTCCTGATGGAGGGGTTAACCTCTTGGGTGCCCGATCTTCACGGATCTCGTGGTCAAATCGATGGGAAAGCGCGGGGAAAGGGAGAAGGTAGCGGAAGCGAACACACACCTCGCGAAGAACACGATGAACACACGCAAAACTCACACGATACACGGCCGATTGCTCCCGAACGGCGGCCACCGGTCCGATAGAATCCTCGCAAGGAAAGATCGGTCAACGTGCTCCCTCAAATCCACATCGGAGAGGGAAGAACACCTTGAGGAGGGTCTTGACGACTTGGGGGCGAGAAACCGAGAACCCAAGGCCTTGTTCAACGATGGATGCGTGATGCAAAGTCCAATCGAGGTTGGTGACGATAGTCGGTCCCCTTGGTAAAGGGGATGAGGCAAAACTAGAGATTCCACAATGGGGGTTGTCTTTAGTCTATCATCTATGCCTAAGGGATACATGAGGGGTGGGGGCTCTATTTATAGGCCAACCACTTAACAAGGGTAGTTTGGGGATAAACTAGGCGAATAGGTAAGTAAAGGGGGGATACATGGGCTGTGGCCCAACTAGTGTCTTGTGCACCGACATGACCGGTAATACCTGGGACTTGGGACAGTAGTCTGGTCATCACCCAGATATCGCTTTGGGGACGGTAGATCTTGCTTGGGGCAGATCAAGCCAAGCGATCTGGGCATCCAGCGATGGCGAGCTTCAAGATCAAGGCAGAAGTGGCGTAAGATCACGATCGGTAGTACCGGTTCCGCCGACCGGTAGTACCGCTTGAACCTGGCAGCTGCTGATATGTCTTCTTCCTCCTCCTCTTCCAAGATTCCATATTGTCGGGCTTGATGCTCCGGGCTTCCTCCCTTCCTCCGTACTGGTCGGTGTGAACCTATCATGAATATGTGACGGAGTATGAAGTAGCATACCATTCAATAGGGTAGGAAGTGAGCTTTCATAGAGGAACGGATTCACCTTTGGAGTCCATGGCGACTTGGCGTAAGTTGGAGACCTTGATGTGGTAACGACCGTAGGTCGGGCTGCATCATCTCCCCCGCCTTCAAAAAGAGTCGTCCTCGACTCTACATGTTCATCACAAAGTAGAAGCGGTCGAGAGACCTTCTTGATCCTGGGGTTCACCATATAGTCGTCCTCGGGAAGATTGACTTGACAACACTTAAATGTTCCTTCACCTTCCTTGAAGCCTACAAAGCTCACAACAAAAGCAAAGCAACACTCAAAGCGTAGCCAATTCATGAAGATTGCATGAGTCCTCAAGTAGAAGGAAGTCACCTTAGCTTGTAGATATAGCTCAAAGAAGTGTAGCCATAGGTAACTCTCTTCGGTTCTTCTTGTCAACATATAGTCCATAGAGGTTGACGTGTATGCATTTGTACCTTCATACAACAAAGACCAAGCAACATATGTTTGTGTGTGATAGAGGAGCATGTCATTTGTGGCATGTCCATTCTTGTTCACAACACGATTAGCACAACTCGAGTATAGCAAACGGGATGCATATGCAAGGTCAATGTGCATGGAAATCGTTTGAACATCATCCAAATGTGGAAACTCAAAAACTCCATATAACATAGAAGTGGGGCATTCAAAGCATTGGATCCAAATTTCAAACAACATCTTTGATGCAAGAATAGGAGAATTTGGCAATAACACACAAGGAAGCATATCCAAAACAAAAGTATTATGTTTGCAAACAAACCAAATGAAAGAGCAAGTGGTCCTTATGTTTGTTGCAACAACAAGACGAGATTCTTGGAAGCTCTCATGACAATACATGCTCTTAATGGAATTGTGGTTGCAAGCAAAACATCGAAGCGAGAAATTGTTCACCAATTTTGTTACAACACACAAAACATCATTATCTAAAAGCAAATAAACATGAATGTCACAAGGGGAGATAATACCATTAACATGCTTGCAATCAAACCATAGGAAAGAGAAATTTGCCAACATGCAAGATGCAAAGCATGCAAAAGGTATCAGAGCTGGGTTCGATCTTGAACTCACTTGTGGGATGCTCTCAAGAGCTCTTTTTGTCAACTCATTCTCAACCGAGGTTGACATTCTCGTGCGGGTACCTACACACATCATATGTAAAAGGAAGAACGTGTGTGCATGGTAGAGATACACATCATCCATCATGACGTATCTCTTTTTGTGCACATCACCATTAATGTCAATCAAGTATGAAAGAGATGCATGGTGAGTATGCAAGTGGGGAACATGCTTATCATGGCAAGCATCAAAATCTCCAAAAATTGAGAAAGCTATGGGGGCCATCTCATTATAACGCATGTGGTCAACATTGTTGCAAGCATTCATCTTATTGCAAGCAACGGGAAAAATTGAATGACTAGCATGACAAAGCATGTCCATAGCAATTGGAGGATACACACAAGATGCATAGCATGGCATGTTTATGGCAATGATATCGCAATCAAACAATTCCACATGATCAATATTATGGAAAGGCAAATCATCACATGGGAAAGTGGATGAAGCATATGTAATGTCACAAGTATCATCCATAGCATGCATATCCTCACAATTCATCATGTCCACTAGTGGGATCATGGCATCGTCAACACCCTTATTGGTACCTTGGTCATACCTCTCATATGAAGTGGGTGTTGTGGAAGTAGTGGCCTCCTTGTGGACGACTTCGTTTTCTTGATGTAGCCATGGCGTAGCATCATCTTCGTGCACCATGTACATCTTCTCCAATTGAGGCATCATTGCTTCATGGCTTGGCGCGTCTTCATCCATGGAACCTAGCGCAACACAAGAGAACACACTAGAGGTAGAGGGTAAGTTGTTAGAATTCGAAATGGTCTCACTTGACCTATCAACTACCACTCTCAACTCACTAGGAGTATCACTCATGCCCTCCAAGTGGAAGCACTCAATCTCACATAAGGTGGAGTCACTCATGTCACTCTTGTTCTCACTCAAGTGGGCTACGTGGCTCTCATACTCACATGGGATTGGTACCACATCATCACTCAAGCATATGGGGGTAGGCTCGGGTTCCTCAACTCCATGCGCCTCCTTTGGTGAAGGGAAAATCCCATGCTCACCATTCTTGACCTTCTCGCCTCCAAGGTTGGATGCCATAAGGTGGGCATCATCGCTCTCCTCCATGGTCGAAGGGAAAATCCCATGCTCGACCGTCTTGTGGCCATCTCGTAGTAGTGGTGGAGGTAGGCTCATGCTATCCAACTTGGCGAAGTAGAGGTCTTCATTTTCCTCGTTCATGAGGTCTTCAAATGCAAGCGTAGTTGTTGAAGCATGATGGCGTGGACGAAGGCTTGCTCTTGGTGCCATTTTGGTGATGGCACTAGTAGTTGAAGGTGCCTTGTGACGGTGTCGACGGAGGTCATTGGCGTTCCTTGCCGATGGTTGGTGTAGGTGGCGCACTTGGTCATCCACATGACGCTCGCGACGATGACCCTTGTCCTTGGCACTCTTCTTGGTGAGTTTTTCTAATGAGCGCAAAGCATCATTAGTCTTGGCGACCATCCTCATGTTTTTGTCGAAGTCGTTGTCCATGTCCTTCTTGAAGTTGTGGAGGTCGCTTTGGAACTTGTCCATTTGATGATGGACCTTGGCGCACTCGAGTTGGAGGCTCCGTCTTGGTCGGTGACGTGAGGAGCTTGCGTTGTCGTTCTTGAAGTCGCCCATGCTTGGGAGTCATTGTTGTTGTAGCACTCCATGTCACCCAAGCATGTGGAGCCATTGTCGGTGTAGTGCTCCATCATGTTGTCCATGCTTGTGGAGACATATGCATGGTGGCTCATCATGGATTCTTCATGGAAATCATTCTCGGTCCCGGAGTCCCTAGACATGATGCACAAGATCAAGCGGTGTATATGGAAGTGGTAGTGGGAGTTAGGGATACAACGTCAAACCTTACTTTACCTTGGAAGATCGTATCGTGCAAGTGGCCACACTTGAGAGCAATAAACCAAGCAAAGTGAAGTTCACGCGGAACACCAAAACCAACTACTAACCAAAAAACACACACACACAAGGCCTATGGTGGATAGGTATGGAAAGTGGCATGTCAAGAACCAATCCGAAATCAAGATGTTGTAATGGCAAGTAAAGAACCACAATGATCACAAAGCAAACAAGTTAATCCACAAGATAGGAAATTTGTACAAGGAAACACACACGGTGGGATAAATGGGACTTGTGCGACGGAGAAAGTGAGCTAAGAACCAAATGATTACCTAGCGAAGACTATAAGCTCGTGTCACACAAGTACAAGGAGAGACGCTAGTTCGATTGCACAAAATTGGTGGGCTACAAGATATGCACAATAAGTACCACCTATATGATGTTCATCGAGCTTGCGCTTCCTATTCTATAAGGCACATGTATATCTCTTTCTTTTTTTCTTTCTTTTTCTTTTTCTATTTTTTTTATCTTTTTCTTTTTATTTTTCACTTGCCTCTTCCTTGTGCCAACAACTATACAAGATAACTATATGAGATAGCGCTCACAATGTTTGCTCGGAATCTACAAGGTATCAAATGTGCATAGCCCAAGCAATCATAAGAGGAACTAGTCTCAATAGGTGTTTGTTGCTCGCAAAGATAGTGGGGTTCACAAAGGAATGCAAGTGGGAGAAGTCATGGAATGTTTATACCTTTCGTCGACGATCTTCACCCTTTATTGTTGGATTCCGCCTTGCTCACGGAATTTGGATGAAGTAGATAGCATGAACCACGTGGATAATGATGTAGGGCTCCTTCTCCTCTTCGAAACGAGCTAAAGAACACCAAAATCCGAGTTCGTATGCAAAAGTTATGCCCAAAACGGTGAGAGGCTGAAATCTGAAACTTGCTGTTTTGGATCAGTATGGGGCGGTAGTACCGGTTGTTTGGGCCGGGTAGTACCGGTTAAGGGCGGTAGTACCGGTTTTTGGACCCGGTAGTACCGCTTGGACCTGGGACGCCCAGATTTGACGCGTTTTCGCGATTTTAGGGTGATTTGGGCGGAAAATCTTCAAGAAAAACACCAAATCGAAGGGGGAAATCAAGGAATTAGGCCATGGGAGCATAAGGAAGGTAGATCAACAAGTTTAGCAAGTAATCCACGGATCAAAACCTACCAAACGCACTCAAATCACAGATCGATCCAAAACACGAATTGGGGCTGTTTTGGTGGAATTTTCAATTTATGGGAAAATACCAAATCGATGAGAAATCCGGCAACCAAAAGCTCCGATACCAGATGATGGAGGGTTAACCTCTTGGGTGCCCGATCTTCACGGATCTCGTGGTCAAATCGATGGGAAAGCGGGGAAAGGGAGAAGGTAGCGGGCGAACACACACCTCGCGAAGAACACGATGAACACACGCAAAACTCACACGATACGGCGATTGCTCCCGAGCGGCCACCGTCCGATAGAATCCTCGCAAGGAAAGATCGGTCAACGTGCTCCCTCAAATCCACATCGAGAGGGAAGAACACCTTGAGGAGGGTCTTGGCGACTTGGGCGAAACCGAGAACCCAAGGCCTTGTTCAACGATGGATGCGTGATGCAAAGTCCAATCGAGGTTGGTGACGATAGTCGGTCCCCTTGGTAAAGGGATGAGGCAAAACTAGAGATTCCACAATGGGGTTGTCTTTAGTCTATCATCTATGCCTAAGGGATACATGAGGGTGGGGCTCTATTTATAGTCCAACCACTTAACAAGGGTAGTTTGGGGATAAACTAGGCGAATAGGTAAGTAAAGGGGGATACATGGGTGTGGCCCAACTAGTGCGCTGAGCATCGACATGACCGTAGTACTGGGACTTGGGACCCAGTAGTACCGGTCATCACCTAATACCGCTTTGGGACCAGAGTACCGCTATGGCGGCAGATGTAAGCCGATCTCGGGCATCCAAGAGCGATGGCGCAGGCTTGATCAAGCGGTAGCAGGGGCGGTAGTATCACTGACTGCAGTAATCCGGCCGGTAGTACCGCTTGAACCTGGCAGCTGCTGATATGTCTTCTTCCTCCTCCTCTTCCAAGCTTCCGTCTTGTCGGGCTTGATGTTCCGGGCTTCCTCCCTTCCTCCGTACTGGTCGGTGTGAACCTATCATGAATATGTGATGGAGTATGAAGTAGCATACCATTCAATAGGGTAGGAAGTGAGCTTTCATAGAGGAACGAATTCACCTTTGGAGTCCATGGCGACTTGGCGTAAGTTGGAGACCTTGATGTGGTAATATGGTGTTGCGACACCTTTATTTTGGGCCAGGACCATGTAATTTTCGCAGGATTTTAAATAGCCACTTTTTAGAGTCCTATTTGAGGGGAAAAGGACTTCTAGGGTTGGATTCGGCCACCACTTCCATGGCTGGCCGAAACCCCACCATTTCCTCCTTAAATACGCCCCATAGCCTTCACCCTAGACTCGGATTTTGTTTAGACATTAAGTTAGCCATCATAGCAACTTCGCCAAGGCTCGAGCGTCGCAGAGGCCTCTTGTACTTCGCACCTATTCAGGATCCCACCTTTTCAATAAAGCTGATGCAGCCCGACCTACGGTCGTTACTACATCAAGGTCTCCAACGTACGCCAAGTCGTCATGGACTCCAAAGGTGAATCCGTTCCTCTATGCGAGTCCACTTCCTACCCTATTGAATGGTATTCTACTTCATGCTCCGTCACACATGCATGATAGGTTCACACCGACCAGTACGGAGGCAAGGGAGGAAGCCCGGAACATCCCGACAAGACGGAGGCTTCGAAGAGGAGACGGAAGAAGACAGGTTGGCAGCTGCCAGGTCCAAGCGGTACTACCGGTCATAGGAACCGGTACTACTGCTACCGCCTGCAGATCAAGCCTGTACATCGCCAATGGATGCCCTTGATCGGCTTGCGGTACTACTGCCTCAAGCGGTACTACGGATACCATGAGCGGTACTAGGTGATGACCGTACTACTCCCAAGTCCCAGACTACCGGTCATGTATGTGCTCATACAGCACTTTGGGGCCACAACCCATGTATCCCCTTTACTTACCTATTCGCCTAGTTTATCTCAAACTACCCCTGTTTAGTGGTCGGCCTATAAATAGAGCCCCACCCTCATGTATCCCTTAGGCATAGATGATAGACTAAAGACAACCCCCATTGTGGAATCTCTAGTTTTGCCTCATCCCCTTTACCAAGGGGACCGACTATCGTCACCAACCTCGATTGGACTTTGCATCACGCATCCATCGTTGAAGCCTTGGAGTTCGATGTCTCGTCTCCAAGTTGTCAAGACCCTCCCCAAGGTGTTCTTCCCTCTCCGATGTGGATTTGAGGGAGCACGTTGACCGATCTTTCCTTGCGAGGATTCTATGGGACGGTGGCCGCTCGAGCAATCGGCCTTGTATCATGTGAGTTTTGCGTGTGTTCATCGTGTTCTTCGCGAGGTGTGTGTTCGCTTCCGCTACCTTCTCCCTTTCCCCTCGCTTTCCCATCGATTTGACCACGAGATCCGTGAAGATCGGGCACCCAAGTGGTTAACCCCTCCATCATCTGGTATCAGCAGCTTTTGGTTGCCACGGATTTCTCATCGATTTGGTCTTTTCCCCATAAATTCTAGAATTCCACCAAAAATAGCCCCAATTCGTGTTTTGGATCGATCTGTGATTTGAGTGCGTTTTGTTAGGTTTTGATCCGTGGATTGCTTGCTAAACTTGTTGATCTACCTTCCTTTGCGTTCCCATGGCCTAATTCCTTGTTTCCCCCTTCGATTTGGTGCTTTTCTTGAAGATTTTCTGCCAAAATCACCCCAAAATCGCGAAAACGCGTCTAAACTGGGAGTTTCTGGACCCAGCAGTACTACCGGGCTTAAAATCCGGTACTACCGCCCTTTTCTGGTACTACCGGGCCCAAAATCCTGTACTACCGCCCAATACAGAAAGAAAACAGCAGTTTGCCAGATTTCAGCCTCTCACCGTTTTGAGCATAACTTTTGCATTCGAATTCGGATTTTGGTGTTCTTTAGCTCGTTTCGAACAGGAGAAGGAGCACTACATCATAATCCACGTTGTTCATGCTCTCTACTCCATGCAAATTCCGTGAGCAAGGCAGAATCCAACAATAAAGGGTGAAGATCGTCGACGAAAGGTATAAACATTCCGCGACTTCTCCCCACTTGCATTCCTTTGTGAACCCCACTATCTTTGCGAGCAACAAACACCTATTGAGACTAGTTCCTCTTATGATTGCTTGGGCTATGCACATTTGATACCTTGTAGAATTCCGAGCAAACGTGTGAGCGCTATCTCATATAGTTATCTTGTATAGTTGTTGGCACAAGGAAGAGGCAAGTGAAAAATAAATAGAAATAAAAAGAGAAAAAAATAGAAAAAAAAAGAAAAAAGAAAAGAAAGAGATATACATGTGCCTTATAGAATAAGAAGCGCAAGCTCAATGAACATCATATAGGTGGTACTTATTGTGCATATCTTGTAGCCCACCAATTTTGTGCAATCGAACTAGCGTCTCTCCTTGTACTTGTGTGACACGAGCTTATAGTCTTCGCTAGGTAATCATTTGGTTCTTAGCTCACTTTCTCCGTCGCACAAGTCCCATTTTCCCCACCGTGTGTGTTTCCTTGTACATATTTCCTATCTTGTGGATTGACTTGTTTTCTTTGTGATCATTGTGGTTCTTTACTTGCCAATACAACATCTTGATTTCGGATTGGTTCTTGACATGCCACTTTCCATACCTATCCACCATAGACCTTGTGTGTGTGTGTTTTTTGGTTAGTAGTTGGTTTTGGTGTTCCGCGTGAACTTCACTTTGCTTGGTTTATTGCTCTCAAGTGTGGCCACTTGCACGATACGATCTTCCAAGGTAAAGTAAGGTTTGACGTTGTATCCCTAACACCCTCTACCACTTCCATATACACCGCTTAGTCTTGTGAATCATGTCTAGGGACTCCGGAACCGAGGATTATTTCTATGGAGAATCCACGATGAGCCACCATGCCTATGTCTCCACAAGCATGGATAACATGATGGAGCACTACACCAACAATGGCTCCACATGCTTGGGTGATATGGAGTACTACAACAACAATGACTCCCCAAGCATGGACGACTTCAAGAACGACAACGCGAAGCTCCTCACGTCGCACCGACCAAGACGGAGCCTCCAACTCGAGTGAGCCAAGGTCCATCATCAAACGGACAAGTTCCAAAGCGACCTCCACAACTTTAAGAAGGACATGGACAACGACTTCGACAAAAACATGAGGATGGTCGCCAAGACTAATGATGCTTTGCGCTCATTAGAAAAACTTACAAGGAAGAGTGCCAAGGTCAAGGGCCATCGTCGTGAGCGTCATATGGATGACCAAGTGTGCCACCTACATCAACCATCGGCAAGGCATGCCAATGATGATGTGGACATCCCTACTATTGATACAACCGTTGTACCTACAGCAACACATATACAAGGACCCATCACAAGATCTCGTGTCAAACAACTTAACTATCAGGTACTTTCGTTTCTTGGAACTATTCCTCACATACATGAGAATATGATGCTGCCTAAATCAGATATATTTCTTACTCTTACGAATGATGGACCAAGCATGGATGAGAGGGACAAGCATTGGAGCATGGTCATGCATGGAGATGGCAGCAAGCATGTGATGATCCAAGAGAAGGCCACAGATGAAGATTTCAGAACTTTGAGGCCACCATAATGAAGAAAGAAGGCTTGGACGAAATATTCAAGATCAATACTTTACTTAATTCGTCCATAGCTTAATATGGTGCCGCTGACACCTTTATTTTGGGCCAGGCCCATGTAATTTTCGCAGGATTTTAATTAGCCACTTTTAGAGTCCAGATTTGAGGGAAAAGGACTTTAGGTTGGATTCGCCACCACTTCCATGGATGGCGAAACCCCACCTTTTCGCCTTAACACCATAGCCGAACCTTTAGACTCGGATTTTGTTTAGACATTAAGTTAGCCATAGCAACTTCGCCAAGGCTCGGCGTCGCAGAGGCCTCTTGTACTTCACCTATTCGTGATCCCACCTCTTCAATAAAGCTTTCCTCTTAATCCGCAATATCTTGATTGCAATATTGGTTCTTACTTGTTCTCGATTTCGTAGGAATTAAGACCTCGCCGGTCAGCCGATCGTGTTCACGCTGGATCGGTAACCTTCGGGAGATTGGCCTAGCGATTGCATTGGCGCCAGGTTTCGCACGTGTAGTCGGATCGCCAAGCCGAACTCCACCAAATCGAATATCGCCATCTCATCGAAAGATCGGACACCTTTGCCCTATCAAGTGGTATCGATTTCGTGTTGCTCGGTGAGATTTTACCGTTTTTCGAGATTAGATCTGTTTTTACCTATCACCCACGAAAAAGCCAAAACACAGTTAGAATTTAGATCCATCCCATAACCAATCTACGCCTCGCATTATCTTTTCAGTTTTTGCATTGTTGAATTTGTGTCTACATCGTCGCGTCGAGTTGCTGGTCTTAGTGTCTCGTCCCTTAGAGTTTCGAGTTCTAATCATACTAGTCACCGCCACACTCGCCGATCACCGCCACCATATTCCGCCACCATATTCCGCCGCCATATACCCAGCCACCATAAACCCTAATACTCCGCCACCGCCTTCCTACCGCGACACAGATCCGATCGCTTTTCCGCCATGCAGACGAGTCCGAGTAGATTCTTTGTTTCCTAGTTATTTCTTTTGACTTTCCTTCTTTGTTGTGTCCGTGTTCAGCTAAAGTCCGTGTCGCGCTAAGAGTCCGGTCGTAAGTCCAGAAGGAGAGCAAAAAAAAAAGTCTGGAACCGCCTCCGAAAAAATTTTCTGGCTATACTAGTTTTCGGCTTTGGGGATCACTTTTCTCCATCGGCCGTTATAGCGATATTTTTTTGGCGCCTGCGCGCTTTCCGGAGCAAAATAAAAAAAATTCGAATTTTTTTTTTGGGCTAACCTATTTTTAGACCCCGTAGATCAGTTCTAGACACTAGCCATCATAGTAATTTTCTGCATCTCGGTTCGCTTTTCAGGGTGCCATATTATCATACAGTGCTTGTTGTGTCGCGTCGTGACATCGTTGGTGATCTAGGCTCGCGTCTCTAGTACGGTCTAGCCTAGGACCAGCACAGTACCGTCGTTGAGCATTCTTTCAACTTTTGCATTGCTGTTTTGATAATTGCTAACCACCCCTTCCCAGAGCTCCCCAGATATTCTCCACGTGCGGTGTATCGACTCTGTAATCGCTGGTTCAATCTTCGACCCACCGATCCTCGCAGCTTGCACATCGCTTTTCTCGCCGCTTGGTAAGAACTTGTAAGAGCTTCAGATATTGCTTGACGGATTACGCGTGACTTCCACCATATTCCTGTAGTCTATACCGTGCTTTTTAAGGACTAACCATGACAGATACTTCGCCGAACCCTGCCACCATGACGAACGAAGAACTACATGCCCACTTCTCCGCGCTCTTGGTCACCGCTACCAAGACGTGGATACGCCGCTTAGGGAGTTTGACACCAAGCTCACCAACGCCGTGGACAAGATCGATGGACTCGAGAAATCCTTCAACGCCAAGCTTGACGTTCGGTTCAAGGAGCTTTTGAACCCATTGCCCGCACCCGCACCGGCACCCACACATGTCGCACGGCGCATTCCGATCACGGTCGGATCGTTGTTCGGCTGCCGCCGCACTTCCGGCTGGGCCATACGACGCTCCTCGACTTCACGCTGGCTGCCGCGACATTGGGGATGTAGACGACGTACTACTACGACCCCAACGACGACGATCTGTTTGACGAGGAGGTTGAACAACCTCCACAGTACCTGGCCGTCCCCGACATTACTACCGCAACGCTCGCCCACCGGTACGTGATGATGATCATGTTGCAAAGCTTAAATTAAATATTCCATCTTTTGAGGGTAAATATAATCCTGATGCATATCTTACATGGGAGATTGATGTGGACATCCCTACTATTGATACAACCATTGTACCTACATCAACACACATACAAGGACCCATCACAAGATCTCGTGCCAAACAACTTAACTATCAGGTACTTTCGTTTCTTGGAACTATTCCTCACATACATGAGAATATGATGCTGCCTAAATCAGATATATTTCTTACTCTTAGGAATGATGGACCAAGCATGGATGAGAGGGACAAGCATTGGAGCATGGTCATGCATGGAGATGGCAGCAAGCATGTGATGATCCAAGAAAAGGCCACGGATGAAGATTTCAGAACTTTGAGGCCACCATAATGAAGAAAGAAGGCTTGGACGAAATATTCAAGATCAATACTTTACGAATTCGTCCATAGCTTAATATGGTGCTGCGACACCTTTATTTTGGGCCAGGCCCATGTAATTTTCGCAGGATTTTAATTAGCCACTTTTTAGAGTCCGTATTTGAGGGGAAAAGGACTTTTAGGGTTGGATTCGGCCACCACTTCCATGGCTGGCCGAAACCCCACCTTTTCGCCTTTAACACGCCCATAGCCGAACCTTTAGACTCGGATTTTGTTTAGACATTGTTAGCCATAGTCGCAACTTCGCCAAGGCTCGAGGCCGCAGAGGCCTCTTGTACTTCACACCTATTCGTGATCCCACCTCTTCAATAAAGCTTTCCTCTTAATCCGCAATATCTTGATTGCAATATTGGTTCTTACTTGTTCTCGATTTCGTAGGAATTAAGACCTCTCGGTCAGCCGATCGTGTTCACGCAGGATCGGTAACCTCCGTGAGATTGGCCTAGCGATTGCATTGGCGCTCGTGCTTCGCACGTAGTCGGATCGTCAAGCCCAACTCCACCAAATCGAATATCGCCATCTCATCGAAAGATCGGACACCTTTGCCCTATCACTGTGCCCGGTAGTACTGGCGATGAGAGCGTTTGGTCTCTTCCGGTGCTCCTCCGTCCTGTGGGTCCTTCTCTTACTGGCGATGATGCACAAGGTATGGGTATGAAGTAACAGGCCATCCAAGGGTGTATCGAAGTCACACAAGGAGAGGAGCGAGTTCACCTTAGCTTGAAGGAGTTTGGCTCGGGCGCGAGTCATGGGTCCACTTAGGGAGCTCGTAGAAGTAGATGTAGTAGCGGTCGTAGGACGGGCTGCATCAGCTCCCCCCCCCTTGGGAAAGAGTCGTCCTCGACAATCAGCGCCTCCTCGTGATTCGCCTCCAGCTACTACCACATCCAAGGCCACCACAAGATTTCCAGCTGCTCCTCCACCATCATCCAATGCTCCTGCTCGTAGTGCATCTTCTATGGCTTCCACGGGTAAGACAAAGGATATACAATGCCGCAAGTGCCGGGTTTTCATATTGAGAGATGCACAACACAACGTGTGATGATGGTGCGAGAAGATGGTGAATACGATTCAAAGTGACTTCGATGAAGATACACTAGCCCTTATTTCGCCGAGATGGAGACAATTCGATGATGATGAAGAGCCAGAGGTAATGGGAGCTGAAGCGCCGATCAATACAAGAGTTTAATTACACAACGTGTGTGAGTGTGCAATTGAGCAAATGAGCAAGATCAACGCCACAACTGCTCCAAACACGTGGTGTTGTCAAGGAAAGAGCTATACGGATCATCATTGATGGAGGAGTTGTAATAATCTGCCGGTGTTGACATGGTAGAGAAGCTTGCGCCCAACACGACAACGCCCACATTCATACTACATCCAATGGTTTGAGAGTTCTCGAAGATCAAGGTAACAAGAACGGGACGCTGCATTTTACTATTGGTACATATTCTGATTTTGTTGATTGTGATGTTGTACCTATGCAAGCTTGTTCTTTGTTACTTGGTAGACCATGGCAATTTGATAGAGAATCTGTTCATAATGGCAAAACTAATCACTATTCTCTTATGCATGATGGAAATAAAATTGGTCTAAAACCTATGACTCCCGAACAGATTTTAAAAGATGATCTTGCTAGAGCTAGTAGAGCTAAAACTGAGAAGAAAATAAAAGTGAAAATCAGATTGTTGCTGCAGATTTTCTACCACCAAAGAACACTAAATCTGATTCTACACATGCTACTGAAATTCGTTTGAAGAGTCCATGTATGCTTGCAAATAAAATTGATATTGCTGAACTAGATGTAAACAATACTCAATGTTATGCAATTGTCTGCAAAGAGGTTTTGTTTTCATTTAAGGATATGCCTCCTTCTTTGCCACACCGTTGCTAACCTTTTGCGTGAATATGAGGACGTCTTTCCTGAGTTGCCACCGGGACTACCTCCTATTAGAGGAATTGAGCATCAAATTGATCTCATTCCTGGTGCCACGTTGCCCAACCGCGCCATATAGAACCAATCCAGAGGAGACAAAGGAGATACAACGCCAAATTCAGAACTACTCGACAGAGATCATATTCGTGAGTCCCTTAGCCCTGCGGTTCCTATTATTTTGGTACCTAAGAAAGATGGTTCTTCGCATGTGTACCGATTGTAGAGCTATCAATAATATTACTATTCGATATCGTCATCCTATTCCACGTTTAGATGACATGCTTGATGAATTGAGTGGCTCTACCATGTTTTCTAAAGTTGATTTGCGTAGTGGTTACCACCAGATTCGTATGAAATTAGGAGATGAATGGAAAACAGCATTTAAAACTAAGTTCGGTTTATATGAGTGGTTAGTAATGCCTTTTGGTTTAACTAATGCACCTAGCACTTTCATGAGATTAATGAACGAAGTTTTACGTGCTTTCATTGGACGTTTTGTGGTAGTCTACTTTGATGATATTCTGATTTATAGCAAATCTTTAGAGGAACATTTGGATCATTTACGTGCTGTTTTCAATGCTTTACGTGATGCACGCTTGTTTGGTAACCTTGAGAAGTGCACCTTTTGCACCAATCGAGTTATGCTTCTTGGCTATGTTGTTACATCACAGTGTAGTGAAGTGGATCCAGCCAAGATTGAAGCTATTGAGAATTGGCCGCAGCCCAAGACGGTCACACAAGTGAGGAGTTTTCTTGGCCTCTGGTTTTTATAGGCTCTTTGTTAAAGACTTTGGATCAATTGCCGCCACTGAATGAGCTTACCAAGAAGGATGTGCCCTTTGTTTGGGCGATGCACAACAATGCCTTCGTCATATTGAAAGATAAGCTAACACATGCTCCCTTACTCCAACTTCCCGATTTTACTAAGACTTTTGAGCTTGAATGTGATGCTAGTGGAATTGGTTTGGGAGGGTGTTATTACAAGAGGGAAAACCTTTGCATATTTTAGTGAGAAATTGAGTGGGGCTAGTCTGAACTATTCTACTTATGATAAAGAATTATATGCTGGTTCGACATTAGAAACTTGGCAACATTATCTATGGCCTAAGGAATTTGTTATTCATTCGATCATGAATCTTTGAAGCATATTCGTAGTCAAGCTAAGTTGAATCGTCATGCAAAGTGGGTTGAATTTATTGAGTCTTTTCCTTATGTTATCAAACACAAAAGGGTAAAGATAATATTATTGTCGATGCTTTGTCACGCTGTTATGCTTTGTTATCTCAACTTGACTTCAAAATATTTGGATTGGAAACTATTAAGGAACAATATGTGCATGATGAATTTAAAGATGTGTTGCGAATTGTAGAGATGGTAGAACTTGGAACAAGTTCGTCAATGATGGATTTGTGTTCCGTGCTAACAAACTATGCATTCCATAGCTCTGCTCGCCTTTGTTGTTACAGGAGGCATGGAGGAGGATTGATGGGACACTTTGGTGTCAAGAAGACGGAGGATGTTCTTGTTGCACACTTCTTTTGGCCACGTATGCCGAGATGTTGAGAGATTTGTGGCACCGCACTACTTGTCAAAAAGCTAAGTCTCTTAATCCACATGGTTTATATATGCCTCTTCCTGCTCCTAGTGTTCCTTGGGAGGATATTTCTATGGACTTTGTTTTGGGATTGCCACGAACACGTATGAGGGATAGTATTTTGTTGTTTTGGATCGGTTCTCTAAGATGGCACACTTTATTCCTTGTCATAAACGGATGATGTTTGCGATATTGCTGATTTGTTCTTTCGTGAAATTGTTCGTTTGCATGGTGTGCCAAATACTATTGTCTCCGATCGTGATACTAAATTTCTTAGCCACTTTTGGAGATGTTTATGGGCTAAGTTGGGGACTAAATTGCTGTTTAGTACTACATGTCATCCCCAAACCGATGGTCAAACTGAAGTAGTAAATAGAACTTTGTCTACTATGTTACGGGCTGTTTAAAGAAGAACTTAAAATTGTGGGAAGAGTGTTTACCTCATATAGAATTTGCTTATAATCGCTCATTGCATTCTACCACAAAGATGTGCCCATTTGAGATTGTGTATGGTTTTGTTCCTCGTGCACCTATTGATTTATTGCCTTTACCTTCTTCTACAACATAATTTGGATGCTACATAACGCCGAAATGATATTAACCTTGCATAAGACTACTAACGATAACCTTGAACACATGAATGCTAAGTATAAACTTGCTGGGGATATAGGGAGAAAGCATGTTGTGTTTGATGTTGGCGATCTTGTTTGGTTACATTTGCGTAAAGATCGTTTTCCTGATTTACGAAAGTGTAAGTTCCTGACACGTGTTTCTTGTCCCTTTAAGGTGTTAGAGAGAATCAATGATAATGCATATAAACTTGAGTTGCCTGCAGACTTTGGTACTTAGTCCTACATTTAACATTGCAGATTTCAAGCCTTACTTTGGTGAGGAAGATGAGATTGCCGAGGACGACTTCAATTCAAGAAGGGGAGCATGATGTGGACATCCCTACTATTGATACAACCGTTGTACCCAAAGAACACACATACAAGGACCCATCACAATATCTCGTACAAACAACTTAACTATCGTGTACTTTCGCTTGGAACTATTCCTTGCATACATGAGAATATGATGCTGCCTAAGTCGATACATTTCTTACTCTTAGGAATGATGGACCAAGCATGGATGAGAGGGACAAGCATTGGAGCATGGCCATGCATGGAGATGGCGCAAGCATGTGATGATCCAAGAGAAGGCCACGGATGAAGATTTGAACTTTGAGGCCACCATAATGAAGAAAGAAGGCTTGGACGAAATATTCAAGATCAATACTTTACGAATACATCCATAGCATAATATGGTGTCATGACACCTTTATTTTGGGCCAGCCCATGTAATTTTCGCAGGATTTTAATTAGCCACTTTTTAGAGTCCGTATTTGAGGAAAAGGACTTTAGGTTGGATTCGCCACCACTTCCATGGCTGGCGAAACCCCACCTTTTCGCCTTAATCCCCATAGCCGAACCTCTAGACTCGGATTTTGTTTAGACATTAAGTTAGCCATAGTCGCTACTTCGCCAAGGCTCGAGCGTCGCAGAGGCCTCTTGTACTTTGCACCTATTCAGGATCCCACCTCTTTCAATAAAGCTTTCCTCTTCATCCGCAATATCTTGATTGCAATATTGGTTCTTACTTGTTCTCGATTTCTGGTGGGAATTAAGACCCTCACGGTCAGTCGATCGTGTTCCCGTAGGATCGGTAACCTCCGTGAGATTGGCCTAGCGATTGCATTACGCCGTTTCGCACGCAGTAGTCGGATCGTCAAGCCCGAACTCCACCAAATCGACTATCATCATCTCATCGAAAGATGGGACACCTTTGCCCTATCAAGATTAATGAACGAAGTTTTACGTGCTTTCATTGGACGTTTTGTGGTAGTCTACTTTGATGATATTCTGATTTATAGCAAATCTTTAGAGGATCATTTGGACCATTTACGTGCTGTTTTCAATGCTTTACGTAATGCACGTTTGTTTGGTAACCTTGAGAAGTGCACCTTTTGCACCAATCGAGTTGCGTTTATTGGCTATGTTGTTACATCACAGGGTATTGAAGTGGATCCAGCCAAGATTGAAGCTATTGAGAATTGGCCGCAGCCCAAGACGGTCACACAAGTGAGGAGTTTTCTTGGCCTCGCTGGTTTTATAGGCTTGTCAAAGACTTTGGATCAATTATCGCTACCGAATGAGCTTACCAAGAAGGATGTGCCCTTTGTTTGGGGCGATGCACAACAACAGGCCTTCGTCATATTAAAAGATAAGCTAACACATGCTCCCTTACTCCAACTTCCTGATTTTACTAAGACGTTTGAGCTTGAATGTGATGCTAGTGGAATTGGTTTGGGAGGGGTGTTATTACAAGAGGGAAAACCTGTTGCATATTTTAGTGAGAAATTGAGTGGGGCTAGTCTGAACAATTCTACTTATGATAAAGAATTATATGCGTTGGTTCGGACATTAGAAACTTGGCAACATTATCTATGGCCTAAAGAGTTTGATATTCATTCTGATCATGAATCTTTGAAGCATATTCATAGTCAAGCTAAGTTGAATCGTCGTCATGCAAAGTGGGTTGAATTTATTGAGTCTTTTCCTTATGTTATCAAACACAAAAAGGGTAAAGATAATATTATTGTTGATGCTTTGTCACGCCGTTATGCTTTGTTATCTCAACTTGACTTCAAAATATTTGGATTGGAAACTAGTAAGGAACAATATGTGCATGATGCTGAATTTAAAGATGTGTTGCAGAATCGTAGAGATGGTAGAACTTGGAACAAGTTCGTCTTCAATGATGGATTTGTGTTCCGTGCTAACAAACTATGCATTCCAGATAGCTCTTGATAGGGCAAAGGTGTCCGATCTTTCGATGAGATGGCGATAATCGATTTGGTGGAGTTCGGGCTTGACGATCCGACTACACGTGCGAGCACGAGCGCCAATGCAATCGCTAGGCCAATCTCCTGGAGGTTACCGATCCTGCGTGAACACGATCACCGACCAATGAGGGTCTTAATTCCTACCAAATCGAGAACAAGTAAGAACCAATATTGCAATCAAGATATTGCGGATTAAGAGGAAAGCTTTATTGAAAGAGGTGGGATCCGAATAGGTGCGCAGTACAAGAGGCCTTCATGACGCTCGAGCCTTGGCGAAGTTGACTATGGCTAACTTAATGTCTAAACAAAATCCGAGTCTAAAGGTTCGGCTATGGGGTATTTAGGCGAAAAGGTGGGGTTTCGCCAGCCATGGAAGTGGTGACCGAATCCAACCCTAAAAGTCCTTTTCCTCAAATACGGACTCTAAAAAGTGGCTAATTAAAATCATGAAAATTACATGGGCCTGCCCAAAATAAAGGTGTCAAAGACCATATTATGCTATGGACGAATTCAGAAAGTATTGATCTTGAATATTTCGTCCAAGCCTTCTTTCTTCATTATGGTGGCCTCAAAGTTCTGAAATCTTCATCCGTGGCCTTCTCTTGGATCATCACATGCTTGTTGCCATCACCATGCATGGCCATGCTCCAATGCTTGTCCCTCTCATCCATGCTTGGTCCATCATTCCTAAGAGTAAGAAACATATCCGATTTAGGCAAGATCATATTCTCATGTATGTAAGGAATAGTTCCAAGAAACGAAAGTACCGATAGTTCAGCTTGTTTGGCACGAGATCTTGTGATGGGTCCTTGTATGTGTGTCAGAGGTACAACGGTTGTATCAATAGTAGGGATGTCCACATCATGCTCCCCTTCTTGAATTGAAGTTGTCCTCGACGCAATCTCATCTTCCTCACCAAAGTAAGGCTTCAAATCTGCAATGTTAAATGTAGGACTAACTGCACTAAAGTCCGCAGTAACTCAAGTTTATATGCATTATCATTGATTTTCTCTAACACCTTAAAGGGACCAAAGACGTGGCATTAACTTAGACTTATGTAAATCAGAAAACGATCTTTACGCAAATGTAACCAAACAAGATCGCCAACATCAAACACAACATGCTTTCTCCCTTTATCCCCAAAGAAGTTTATACTTAGCATTCATGTGTTCAATGTTATCTTTAGTAGTCTTATGCAAGTTTAATATCATTTCAGCGTTGTGTAGCATCCAAATTATGTTGCAATCAAGAAGGTAAAGGCAATAAATCAATAGGTGCACGAGGAACAAAACCATACACAATCTCAAATGGGCACATCTTTGTGGTAGAATGCAAAGAACGATTATAAGCAAATTCTATATGAGGTAAACACTCTTCCCACAATTTTAAGTTCTTCTTTAAAACATCCCGTAACATAGTAGACAAAGTTCTATTTACTACTTCAGTTGACCATCATTGGGGATGACATGTAGTACTAAAGAGCAATTTAGTCCCCAACTTAGCCCATAAACATCTCCAAAAGTGGCTAAGAAATTTAGTATCACGATCGAGACAATAGTATTTGGCACACCATGCAAACGAACAATTTCACGAAAGAACAAATCAATATATGCAAAGATCATCCGCTTTATGACAAGGAATAAAGTGTGCCATCTTAGAGAACCGATCCACAACAACAAAAATACTATCCCTCCCTTCGTGTTCGTGGCAATCCCAAAACAAAGTCCATAGAAATATCCTCCCAAGGAACACTAGGAACAGGAAGAGGCATATATAAACCATGTGGATTAAGGCGACTTAGCTTTTTGACAAGTAGTGCAAAGGCCACAAATCTCTCAACATCTCGACGACACGTGGCCAAAAGAAGTGTGCAAGAAGAACATCCTCCGCCTTCTTGACACCAAAGTGTCCCATCAATCCTCCTCCATGCCGCCCCGTAATAACAAAAGACGAATGAGCTATCTGAATGCATAGTTTGTTAGCACGAACACAAATCCATCATTGAAGACGAACTTGTTCCAAGTTCTACCATCTCTACAATTCTGCAACACATCTTTAAATTCAGATCATGCACATATTGTTCTTTAATAGTTTCCAATCCAAATATTTTGAAGTCAAGTTGAGATAACAAAGCATAACGGCGTGACAAAGCATCAAGAATAATATTATCTTTACCCTTTTGTGTTTGATAACATAAGGAAAAGACTCAATAAATTCAACCCACTTTGCATGACGACGATTCAACTTAGCTTGACTACGAATATGCTTCAAAGATTCATGATCTGAATGAATAACAAATTCCTTAGGCCATAGATAATGTTGCCAAGTTTCTAATGTCCAACCAACGATATAATTCTTTATCATAAGTAGAATAGTTCAGACTAGCCCCACTCAATTTCTCACGAAAATATGCAATGTTTCCCTCTTATAACAACACCCCTCCCAAACCAATTCCACTAGCATCACATTCAAGCTCAAAAGTCTTAGTAAAATCAGGAAGTTGGAGTAAGGGAGCATGTGTTAGCTTATCTTTCAATATGACGAAGGCCTGTTGTTGTGCATCGCCCCAAACAAAAGGCACATCCTTCTTGGTAAGCTCATTCAGCGGGGCGGCAATTGATCCAAAGTCTTTGACAAAGCGCCTATAAAAACCAGCGAGGCCAAGAAAACTCCTCACTTGTGTGACCGTCTTGGGTTACGGCCAATTCTCAGTAGCTTCAATCTTGGCCGGACCCACTTCAATACCCTGTGATGTAACAACATAGCCAGGAAACGCAACTCGGTTGGTGCAAAAGGTGCACTTCTCAAGGTTACCAAACAAACGTGCATCACGTAAAGCATTGAAAACAACACGTAAATGGTCCAAATGATCCTCTAAAGATTTGCTATAAATCAGAATATCATCAAAGTAGACTACCACAAAACGTCCAATGAAAGCACGAAACTTCGCTCATTAATCTCATGAAAGTGCTAGGTGCATTAGTTAAACCAAACGGCATTACTAACCACTCATATAAACCGAACTTAGTTTTAAATGCTGTTTTCCATTCATCTCCTAATTTCATACGAATCTGTGGTAACCACTACGCAAATCAACTTTAGAAAACATGGTAGAGCCACTCAATTCATCAAGCATGTCATCTAAACGTGGAATAGGATGACGATATCGAATAGTAATATTATTTATAGCTCTACAATCAAGACATGCGCCAAGAACCATCTTTCTTAGGCACCAAAATAATAGGAACAACACAAGGGCTAAGGGACTCACGAATATGATCTCTCGAGTAGTTCCTGAATTTGGCGTTGTATCTCCTTTGTCTCCTCCGGATTGGTTCTATATGGCGCTGGGCAACGTGGCACCAGGAATTAGATCAATTTGATGCTCAATTCCTCTAATAGGAGGTAGTCCCGTGGCAACTCAACGGAAATACGTCCTCATATTCTCGCAAAAGGTTAGCAACAGCGGTGGCAAAGAAGGAGGCATATCCTCAAATGAAAACAAAACCTCTTTGCAGACAATTGCATAACATTGAGTATTGTTTACATCTAGTTCAAGAATATCAATTTTATTTGCAAGCATACATGGACTCTTCAAACGAATTTCAGTAGCATGTGTAGAATCGATTTAATGTTCTTTGGTGGTATAAAATCTGCAGAACAATCTGATTCTCACTTTTATTTTTCTCCTCGCTTTAGCTCTACTAGCTCTAGCAAGATCATCTTTTAAAATCTGTTCGGAGTCATAGGTTTTAGACCAATTTTCTTTCCATCATGCATAAGAGAATAGTGGTTAGTTTTGCCATTATGAACAGATTCTCTATCAAATTGCCATGGTCTACCAAGTAACAAAGAACAAGCTTGCATAGGTACAACATCACAATCAACAAAATCAGAATATGTACCAATAGTAAAATGCACGCTGCATCGCTCGTGTTACCTTGATCTTGCGAGAACTCTCAAACCATTGGATGTAGTATGAATGTGGGCGTTGTCTTGTTGGAAGCGCAAGCTTCTACCATGTCAACACCGATTATTACAACTCCTCCATCAATGATGATCCAGATAGCTCTTCCTTGACAACACCACGTGTTTGGAACAGGTTGTGGCTGATCTTGCTCAGATTTGCTCAATTGCACACTCAACACACGTTGTGTAATTAAACTCTTGTATTGATCGCCAGCCTTCAGCCCATTACCTCCGGCTCGTCATCATCGTAATTGTCTCCATCTCGAGCGTAAATAAGGGCTAGTGTATCTTCATCAAGTCACTCATGAATCGTATTCACCATCTTCTCGCACCATCATCACACGTTGTGTTGTGCATCTCTCAATATGACCAAAACCCCAAAGACTTGCGGCATTGTATATCCTTAGTCTTACCCGTGGAAGCCATAGAAGATGCACTACGAGCAGGAGCATTGGATGATGGTGGAGGAGCAAATTGAAATCTTGTGGTGGCCTTGGATGCGGTAGTAGCCGAGGCGAATCACGAGGAGGCGCCGATTGTCTGGATGTCCAAGTGGATGCGACTGCAGAATTATTAGTCCTCCTCCATGGTGTTTGGCGATCCTCAAGACTTCACGCTCACTTTGCAAGCAAGATGAAACAAACGAGTGATAGAATTATATTCCTTATAATCTAATATGTGCTGAATGTCCTTGTTTAATCCACCAAAGAAACGTGCAAGCATTTGTTCATTAGATTCTACAAGACCACACCTAACCATCCCCGCTTGCAATTCCCGATAATACTCTTCTACGAATTTTTCCCTTGCTCTAAGCGTGTCGATTCTTTAGTAAATCACGTTGATAAGTGGGAGGAACAAACGAACACGCATAGCAGTTTTAAAGCAGTCCAAGTACTAGGAATAGTAGTAGGATTTAAACGACAATACTCGCACCACCAAAGGGAAGCAAATTTAGTAAATTCACATGTAGCAAGACTAACACGCATATTCTCGTGATATTTTAAGCATGCAAAACGTTGTTCTACTTCCATCTCCCATGTAAGATATGCATCGTGATTATATTTACCCTCAAAAGATGGAATATTTAATTTAAGCTTTGCAACATGATCATCATCAAGACGCATCGGTGGGCGGCTGCGGTAGTAATGTCGGGACGACCAGCAGTACCGTGGAGGTTGTTCAACCTCCTCGTCAAATGATCGCCGCTGCGGTCGTCGTAGTAGTACCCGTCATTCCCCAATGTCGCAAAGCAGCCCACGGCGAAGTCCGAGGAACGCTAAAGCAGAGTCACGGGTGCGGCGGTAGCCAAAGCAATCCGAGCCGTGATCGGAATGCGTCAGGCACCATGTGTGGGTGCCGGGTGCGGGCAATCGGTTCAAGCTCCTTGAACCGAACGCTGCTTGGCGTTGAAGGATTTCTCGAGTCCATCGATCTTGTCCACGGCGTTGGTGAGCTTGGTGTCAAACTCCCTAGGCGCGTGTCCACGTCTTCACCGACCAGAGCGCGGAAGGGCATGTAGTTCTTCGCTCGTCATGGTGGCGGTTCCGAAGTATCTGGCATGGTTAGTCCTTAAAAAGCACGGTATATACTACGTGAATATGGTGGAAGTCACGCGTAATCCGTCAAGCAATATACAAGCTCTTACAAGTTCTTACCAAACAGGAAAAGGCGATGTGCAACCACGAGGATCAAGGTCCAGAGATTGAACCAAGCGATTACTGTGAGTCGAAACACCGCACGTGAGAGTATCCGTGGAGCTCGGGAAGGCTTAGCAAAGGGGTCAATTATCAAAACAAAGAATGCAAAAGTTGAAAGAATGCTCAACGACGATCAGGCTGGTCCTAGGCTAGACCGCATTAGAGACGCGAGCCTAGATCACCAACGATGTCACGACGCGACACAACAAGCAATCAGATGATGATATAGCACCCTGGAAAGCGATCCGAGATGCAGAAAATCACTATGATGGCGAGTGTCTAGAACTGATCTACGGGGTCTAAGAAGAGGTTTAGCCCCCAAAAATTTTTTTGAAATTTTTTATTTTGCTCCGGAAAGCGCGCAGGCGCCAAAAAAATATCGCTATAACGGCCGATGGAGAAAAGTGATCCCCGGGGTCGAAAAATAGTATAGCCAGAATTTTTTTTTTTTTTTTTTTTTTTTTTTTTGCTCTCCTTCTGGACTTACGACCGGACTTTAGCTGAACACGGAAACAGCAAAGGAGGAAAGTCAAAAGAAATAACGAGGAAACAGTAACTCTACTCGGACTCGGACCGGTAAAAAACCGACGGATCTGTGTCGCGTAGGAAGGCGGTATGAGTATTAGGGTTTATGGTGGCGGTATATGGCGGTGAATATGGTGGCGGTATATATGCGGCGGTGATCGGCGAGTGTGGCGGTGACTAGTATGATCGTAACTCAAACTCTAAGGGACGAGACACTAAGACCAAAGAACTCGACGACGATGTAGACACAAATTCAACAATGCAAAACCGAAAGGATAATGCGAGGCGAGATTGGTTATGGGATGGATCTAAACTCTAACTGTGTTTTTGGCTTTTTCGTGGGTTATAGGTAAAACAGATCTAATCTAAAAAAAGAAAATCTCACCGAGCAACTCAAATCGATACCACTTGATAGGGCAAAGGTGTCCGATCTTCGATGAGATGGCGATAATCGATTTGGTGGAGTTCGGGCTTGACGATCCGACTACGGCGCAGCACGAGCGCCAATGCAATCGCTAGGCCAATCTCCGAGGTTACCGATCCTGGAACACGATCACCGACCATGAGGGTCTTAATTCCTACCAAATCGAGAACAAGTAAGAACCAATATTGCAATCAAGATATTGCGGATTAAGAGGAAAGCTTTATTGAAAGAGGTGGGATCCTGAATAGGTGCGGCACAAGAGGCCTCATGACGCCGAGCCTTGGCGAAGTTGCGACTATGGCTAACTTAATGTCTAAACAAAATCCGAGTCTAAAGGTTCATTATGGCGTATGAAGGGCGAAAAGGTGGGGTTTCGCCAGCCATGGAAGTGGTGACCGAATCCAACCCTAAAAGTCCTTTTCCTCAAACGGACTCTAAAAAGTGGCTAATTAAAATCCCGAAAATTACATGGGCCTGGCCCAAAATAAAGGTGTCGCAAGACCATATTATGCTATGGACGAATTCAGAAGTATTGATCTTGAATATTTCGTCCAAGCCTTCTTTCTTCATTATGGTGGCCTCAAAGTTCTGAAATCTTCATCCGTGGCCTTCTCTTGGATCATCACATGCTTGCTGCCATCACCATGCATGGCCATGCTCCAATGCTTGTCCCTCTCATCCATGCTTGGTCCATCATTCCTAAGAGTAAGAAACATATCTGATTTAGGCAGCATCATATTCTCATGTATGTAAGGAATAGTTCCAAGAAACGAAAGTACCTGATAGTTCAGTTGTTTGGCACGAGATCTTGTGATGGGTCCTTGTATGTGTGTTGCTGTAGGTACAACGGTTGTATCAATAGTAGGGATGTCCACATCAGCTCTGTTCGTCTTTTGTTGTTACAGGAGGCGCATGGAGGAGGATTGATGGGACACTTTGGTGTCAAGAAGACGGAGGATGTTCTTGCTGCACACTTCTTTTGGCCACGTATGCGTCGAGATGTTGAGAGATTTGTGGCACGCTGCACTACTTGTCAAAAAGCTAAGTCTCGCCTTAATCCACATGGTTTATATATGCCTCTTCTTGTTCCTAGTGTTCCTTAGGAGGATATTTCTATGGACTTTGTTTTGGGATTGCCACGAACACAGAAGGGGAGGGATAGTATTTTTGTTGTTGTGGATCGGTTTTCTAAGATGGCACACTTTATTCCTTGTCATAAAACGGATGATGCTGCGATATTGCTGATTTGTTCTTTCGTGAAATTGTTCGTTTGCATGGTGTGCCAAATACTATTGTCTCTGATCGTGATACTAAATTTCTTAGCCACTTTTGGAGATGTTTATGGGCTAAGTTGGGGACTAAATTGCTGTTTAGTACTACATGTCATCCCCAAACTGATGGTCAAACTGAAGTAGTAAATAGAACTTTGTCTACTATGTTACGGGCTGTTTTAAAGAACTTAAAATTGTGGGAAGAGTGTTTACCTCATAAAGAATTTGCTTATAATCGTTCATTGCATTCTACCACAAAGATGTGCCCATTTGAGATTGTGTATGGTTTCGTTCCTCGTGCACCTATTGATTTATTGCCTTTACCTTCTTGATTGCAACATAATTTGGATGCTACACAACGCCGAAATGATATTAAACTTGCATAAGACTACTAAAGATAACATTGAACACATGAATGCTAAGTATAAACTTGTTTGGGGATAAAGGAGAAAGCATGTTGTGTTTGATGTTGGCGATCTTGTTTGGTTACATTTGCGTAAAGATCGCTTTTCCGATTTACGCAAGTCTAAGTTAATGCCACGTGCTGCTGGTCCCTTTAAGGTGTTTGAGAAAATCAATGATAATGCATATAAACTTGAGTTGCCTGCAGACTTTGGTACGGTTAGTCCTACATTTAACATTGCAGATTTGAAGCCTTACTTTGGTGAGGAAGATGAGATTGCGTCGAGGACGACTTCAATTCAAGAAGGGGAGCATGATGTGGACATCCCTATTATTGATACAACCGTTGTACCTACAACAACACACATACAAGGACCCATCACAAGATCTCGTGCCAAACAACTTAACTATCAGGTACTTTCGTTTCTTGGAACTATTCCTCACATACATGAGAATATGATGCTGCCTAAATCAGATATATTTCTTACTCTTAGGAATGATGGACCAAGCATGGATGAGAGGGACAAGCATTGGAGCATGGTCATGCATGGAGATGGTAGCAAGCATGTGATGATCCAAGAGAAGGCCACATATGAAGTTTCAGAACTTTGAGGCCACCATAATGAAGAAAGAAGGCTTGGACGAAATATTCAAGATCAATACTTTACGAATTCGTCCATAGCTTAATATGTTGTTGCGACACCTTTATTTTGGTCCAGGCCCATGTAATTTTCGCAGGATTTTAATTAGCCACTTTTTAGAGTCCGTATTTGAGGGGAAAAGGACTTTTAGGGTTGGATTCGGCCACCACTTCCATGGCTGGCCGAAACCCCACCTTTTCGCCCTTAAATACGCCCCATAGCCGAACCTTTAGTGATGTGTACATCCCTACTATTGATACAACCGTTGTACCTACAGCAACACACATACAAGGACCCATCACAAGATCTCGTGCCAAACAACTGAACTATCAGGTACTTTCGTTTCTTGGAACTATTCCTTACATACATGAGAATATGATGCTGCCTAAATCAGATATGTTTCTTACTCTTAGGAATGATGGACCAAGCATGGATGAGAGGGACAAGCATTGGAGCATGGCCATGCATGGTGATGGCAGCAAGCATGTGATGATCCAAGAGAAGGCCACGGATGAAGATTTCAGAACTTTGAGGCCACCATAATGAAGAAAGAAGGCTTGGACGAAATATTCAAGATCAATACTTTACTTAATCGTCCATAGCATAATATGGTGCATGACACCTTTATTTTGGGCCGCCATTGTAATTTTCAAGGATTTTAATTAGCCACTTTTTAGAGTCCGTATTTGAGGAAAAGGACTTTAGGGTTGGATTCGCCACCACTTTCATGGCTGGCGAAACCCCACCTTTTCGCCTTAAATACGCCCCATAGCCGAACCTTTAGACTCGGATTTTGTTTAGACATTAAGTTAGCCATAGTCGCAACTTCGCCAAGGCTCGAGCGTCGCAGAGGCCTCTTGTACTTCGCACCTATTCAGGATCCCACCTCTTTCAATAAAGCTTTCCTCTTAATTCGCAATATCTTGATTGCAATATTGGTTCTTACTTGTTCTCGATTTCAGGTAGGAATTAAGACCCTCGCTGGTCAGGCTGATCGTGTTCACGCAGGATCGGTAACCTCCAGGAGATTGGCCTAGCGATTGCATTGGCGCTCGTGCTCGCACGTGTAGTCGGATCGTCAAGCCCGAACTCCACCAAATCGATTATCGCCATCTCATCGAAAGATCGGACACCTTTGCCCTATCATTTAGACTCGGATTTTGTTTAGACATTAAGTTAGCCATAGTCGCAACTTCGCCAAGGCTCGAGCGTCGCAGAGGCCTCTTGTACTTCGCACCTATTCAGGATCCCACCTCTTCAATAAAGCTTTCCTCTTAATCCGCAATATCTTGATTGCAATATTGGTTCTTACTTGTTCTCGATTTCAGGTAGGAATTAAGACCCTCGCTGGTCAGGCTGATCGTGTTCACGCGGGATCGGTAAGCTCCAGGAGATTGGCCTAGCGATTGCATTGGCGCTCGTGCTCGCATGTGTAGTCGGATCGTCAAGCCCGAACTCCACCAAATCGAATATCGCCATCTCATCGAAAGATCGGACACCTTTGCCCTATCAAATGACCTCCGTCGACACCATCACAAGGCACCTTCAACTTCTTGTGCCACCACCAAAATGGCACCAAGAGCAAGCCTTCGTCCACGCCATCAAGCTTCAACGACTACGCTTGCATTTGAAGACCTCATGAACGAGGAAAATGAAGAACTCTACTTCGCCAAGTTGGATAGCATGAGCCTACCTCCACCACTACTACAAGATGGCCACAAGACGGTCGAGCATGGGATTTTCCCTTCGACCATGGAGGAGAGCGATTGTTAGGGGGTAACCCTGGGGTTGGCCCGATCTTTCACGAATTCCACGAGGAACGAGGGGAAGAGAGGTGGTCGGGTATGAAATCGGGGAAGGCGATGAAAACCACGAACACACGCACACCAAAACACGATACACGCCTACCCCTCACGCCGGTGGCAACCGGTCCAACATAATCCCTAGGATCGGTGTTGGGCGAAGCTCGCTCTCCACGCCAACAACGGGGGACGAGGTGCTTGGTGAGACCTTGACGACTTGGGGGCGAGAAACCGAGAACCCAAGGCCTTGTACAACTTGAACGCACTAGGCAAGATCCAAGAGGGGGGTGGATAATCCGGTGCTCCTTGGTAGGAGCATGAGACCAATAGATATAAGTCCTCAAAGGGTTTCCTTAATATCTATTATTATCCAAGTCTAAGCGTTTACAATAGAGGGTGGGGGCTATATATAGTCCAGCCACAAAACAGGGGTAGTTTCGGAATGAGAAGGTAAAATATAGGTTGGGTTACAAGGCATGTGGCCGAATCGAGGCAATCGGGCTGGCAGACCGAGTACTGTCCGGCAACCGTAGTACCGGTGGTAACCGAGTACCGCTCGGAGCTGTAGTACCGCTTGAGGGCCTGGAGCTTCCGCCGAGGCGCCATGGCGGTAGGAGGGGGGCTAGACTGCCACCGGAGTACCGATGCAGGACCGTGAGTACCGCCATGCCTGGGGCATGGGGTAGTGCTTCCTGTGGCGAAGGTAGGAGGAGGCGGTAGGTCCGCTTGAGCGGTAGTACTGGCCCCAACCAGTAGTACCGCTTATGCTGGCAATGATCGGTGGCTTCTTCTGCACTGATGATGCAGAGAGTTTGCGTGTGAAGTAGCAAGCCATCCAAGGGGGTGTCGAAGTCACACAAGGAGAGGAGCGAGTTCACCTTAGTTTGAAGGAGCTTGGCTCGGGCACGAGTCATGGGTCCATTTGGGTAGCTCGTGGGAGTAGATGTAGTAGCGGTCGGAGGACGGGCTGCATCAGCGATGATGCCCACCTTATGGCATCCAACCTTGAAGGCGACAAGGTCAAGAATGGTGAGCATGGGATTTTCCCTTCACCAAAGGAGGCGCATGGAGTTGAGGAAACCGAGCCTACCCCCATATGCTTGAGTGATGATGTGGTACCAATCCCATGTGAGTATGAGAGCCACTTAGCCCACTTGAGTGAGAACAAGAGTGAGATGAGTGACTCCACCTTATGTGAGATTGAGTGCTTCCACTTGGAGGGCATGATCGATACTCCTAGTGAGTTGAGAGTGGTAGTTGATAGGTCAAGTGCGACCATTTCGATTTCTAACAACTTACCCTCTACCTCTAGTGTGTTCTCTTGTGTTATGCTAGGTTCCATGGATGAAGAAGCTCCAAGCCATGAAGCAATGATGCCTCGAATGGAGAAGATGTACATGGTGCATGAAGATGATGCTACGCCATGGATACATCAAGATGAAGTCGTCCACAAGGAGGCCACTACTTCCACAACACCCACTTCATATGAGAGGTATGACCAATGTAACAATAAGGGTGTTGATGATGCCATGATCCCACTAGTGGACATGATGAATTGTGAGGATATGCATGCTATGGATGATACTTGTGACATTACAAATGCTTCAACCACTTTCCCATGTGATGCTTTGCCTTTGCATAATATTGATCATGTGGAATTGTTTGATTGCGATATCATTGCCATAAACATGCCATGCTATGCATATTGTGTGTATCCTCCAATTGCTTCGGACTTGCCTTGTCATGCTAGTCATTCAATTTCTCCCGTTGCTTGCGATAAGATGAATGCTTGCTATTTCACTTGTTTTGCTTGCAACAATATTGATCTTATGCGTTATATTGAGATGGCCCCCATAGCTTTCTCAATTTTTGGAGATTTTGATGCTTGCCATGATAAGCATGTTCCCCACTTGCATACTCACCATGCATCTCTTTCATACTTGATTGGCATTAATGGTGATGTGCACAAGAAGAGATACGTCATGATGGATGATGTGTATCTCTACCATGCACACACGTTCTTCCTTTTACATATGATGTGTGTAGGTGCCCGCACGAGAATGTCAACCTCGGTTGAGCACGAGTTGACAAAAAGAGCTCTTGAGAGCATCTCACAACTGAGTTCAAGATCGAACCCAGCTCTGATACCTTTTGCATGCTTTGCATCTTTCATGTTGGCAAATTGCTCTTTCCTATGGTTTGATTGCAAGCATGTTAATGGTATTATATTCCCTTGTGACATTCATGTTTCTTCGCATTTAGATAATGATGCTTTGTGTGTTGCAACAAAAATGTTGAACATTTTCTCTTTCCGATGTTTTGTGTGCAACCACAATTCCATTAAGAGCATGTATTGTCATGAGAGCTTCCAAGAATCTCGTCTTGTGGTTGCAACAAACATAAGGACCACTTGCTCTTTCATTTGGTTTGTTTGCAAACATAATACTTTTGTTTTGGATATGCTTCCTTGTGTGTTTTTGCCAAATTCTCCTATTCTTGCATCAAAGATGTTGTTTGAAATTTGGATCCAATGCTTTGAATGCCCCACTTCTATGTTATATGGAGTTTTTCAGTTTCCACATTTGGATGATGTTCAAACGATTTCCAAGCACATTGACCATGCATATGCATTCCGTTTGCTATACTTGAGTTGTGCTAATCATGTTGTGAACAAGAATGGACATGCCACAAATGACATGCTCCTCTATCACACACAACCATATGTTGCTTGGTCTTTGTTGTATGAAGGTACAAATGCATACACGTCAACCTCTATGGACTATATGTTGACAAGAAGAACCGAAGAGAGTTACCTATGGCTACCCTTCATCGAGCTATCTCTACAAGCTAAGGTGACTTCCTTCTACTTGAGGACTCATGCTATAATCTTCATGAATTGGCTACGCTTTGAGTGTTGCTTCGCTTTTGTTGTGAGCTTTGTAGGCTTCACGGAAGGTGAAGGAACTTTGAAGTGTTGTCAAGTCAATATTCTCGAGGACGACTATATGGTGAACCCCAGGATCAAGAAGGTCTCTCGACCGCTTCTACTTGGTGATGAGCATGTAGAGTCGAGCACGACTCTTTTTGAAGGGGGGGAGATGATGCAGCCCGACCTACGGTCGTTACTACATCAAGGTCTCCAACGTACGCCAAGTCGTCATGGACTCCAAAGGTGAATCCGTTCCTCTATGCGAGTCCACTTCCTACCCTATTGAATGGTATTCTACTTCATACTCCATCACATATGCATGATAGGTTCACACCGACCAGTACGGAGGCAAGGGAGGAAGCCCGGAACATCAAGCCCGAAAAGACGGAGGCTTGGAAGAGGAGACGGAAGAAGACAGTTAAATGCCGTGTCCAAGCGGTACTACGGTCATCGAACCGGTACTACCGGTCAAGCAGTACTATCCCCATGCTACCGCCTTGATCAAGCTGCGCCATCGCCAATCGGATGCCCGATCGGCTTGCGATACTACCGCCTGCATGCGGTACTACCGGATACCATGAGCGGTACTACCGGTGATGACCGATACTACCGGTTCCAAGTCCGGTACTACCGGTCATGTATGTGCCTGCGCGCACCTGTTGGGCCACAGCCATGTATCCCCCTTTACTTACCTATTCGCCTAGTTTATCCCCAAACTACCCCTGTTTAGTGGCTGGCCTATAAATAAAGCCCCCACCCCTCATGTATCCCTTAGGCATAGATGATAGACTAAAGACAACCCCCATTATGGAATCTCTAGTTTTGCCTCATCCCCTTTACCAAGGGGACCGACTATCGTCACAAACCTCGATTGGACTTTGCATCACGCATCCATCGTTGAACAAGGCCTTGGAGTTCGATGTCTCGTCTCCAAGTTGTCAAGACCCTCCCCAAGGTGTTCTTCCCTCTCCGATGTGGATTTGAGGGAGCATGTTGACCGATCTTTCCTTGCGAGGATTCTATCGGACGGCGGCGGTAGCAATCGGCCTTGTATCATGTGAGTTTTGCGTGTGTTCATCGTGTTCTTCGCGAGGTGTGTGTTCGCTTCCGCTACCTTCTCCCTTTCCCCTCGCTTTCCCATCGATTTGACCACGAGATCCGTGAAGATCGGGCACCCAAGAGGTTAACCCCTCCATCAAAAGCTTTCCTCTTAATCCGCAATATCTTGATTGCAATACTAGTTCTTACTTGTTCTCGATTTCAGGTAGGAATTAAGACCCTCGCTGGTCAGGCTGATCGTGTTCCCGCAGGATCGGTAACCTCTAGGAGATTGGCCTAGCGATTGCATTGGCGCTCGTGTTCGCACGTGTAGTCGAATCGTCAATCCCGAACTCCACCAAATCGACTATCATCATCTCATCGAAAGATCGGACACCTTTGCCCTATCAAGTGGTATCAGATTTCAGGTTGCTCAGTGAGATTTTACTCTTTTCGTAGATTAGATCTGTTTTTACCTATAACCCACGAAAAAGCCAAAAACACAGTTAGAGTTTAGATCCATCCCATAACCAATCTATGCCTCGCATTGTCTTTTCAATTTTTGCATTGTTGAATTTGTGTCTACATCGTTGCGTCGAGTTGCTGGTCTTAGTGTCTCGTCCCTTAGAGTTTTGAGTTCTGATCATAGTAGTCACCGCCACACTCGCCGATCACCGCCACCATATTCCGCCACCATATTCCGCCGACATATACCCAGCCACCATAAACCCTAAACACTCCGCCACCGCCTTCCTACCGCGACACGGATCCGATCACCTATCCTGCCGCGGCACGAGTCCGAGTTGAGTTATTGTTTCCTAGTTATTTCTTTTTACTTTCCTTGTTTGTTGTTTTCGTGTTAAGCTAAAGTCCGTGTCGAGCTCAGAGTCCGGTCGTAAGTCCACAAGGAGAGCAAAAAAAAGTCTGGAACCGCCTCCGAAATTTTTTTCTGGCTATACTAGTTTTCGACTCTGGGGATCACTTTTCTCCATCGGCCGTTATAGCGATATTTTTTTGCCGCCTGCGCGCTTTCTGGAGCAAAATACAAAAATTTCGATTTTTTTTTTGGGGCTAACCTATTTTAGACCCCGTAGATCAGTTCTAGACACTCGCCATCATAGTGATTTTCCACCTCTCGGTTCGCTTTTCAGGGTGCCATATCATACATTGCTTGTTGTGTCACGTCATGACATCGTTGGTGATCTAGGCTCGCACTAGTACGGTCTAGCCTAGGACCAGCATAGTACCGTTGTTGAGCATTCTTTCAACTTCTGCATTGCTGTTTTGATAATTGCTAACCCCCTTTGCTAAGCCTTCCCAGAGCTCCACAGATATTCTCCACGTACGGTGTCTCGACTCCTGGTAATCGCTCGGTTCAATCTCTGGACCCACTGATCCTCGCGGTTGCACATCGCCTTTTCCTGCTGTTTGGTAAGAACTTCTAAGAGCTTCGTATATTGCTTAACGGATTACGCGTGCCTTCCACCATATTTCCGTAGTATATACCTGTGCTTTTTAAGGACTAACCATGACAGATACTTCGCAGAACCCTGCCACAATAACGAACGAAGAACTACATGCCCACTTCTTCGAGCTCTTGGTCAGTCGCGCTGAAGACGTGGATACACGCCTACGGGAGTTTGACGCCAAGCTCACCAACGTCGTGGATAAGATCGATGGACTCGAGAAATCCTTCAACGCCAAGCTTGATGCTCGGTTCAAGGAGATTTTGAATAGATTGCCCGCACCCGCACCCGCACCTACACATGGCGCATGGCACATCCCGATCACGGGTCGGACTGCTGGTTCATTGCCGCACCCCGGCTCTGCTGCGGTGACGCACTCGGACTTCACGGGCCGCTGCTGCGACATTGAGGGGATGACGGCGGGTACTACTACGACCCGACGATGACGATCTGTTTGACGAGGAGGTTGAACAACCTCCACAAGTACCTTCCGCCGTCCCGACATTACTACATGCGCTCGACCACGATGCGTGATGATGATCATGTTGCAAAGCTTAAATTAAATATTCCATCTTTTGAGGGTAAATATAATCCTGATGCATATCTTACATGGGAGATGGAAGTAGAACAACGTTTTGCATGTTTAAAATATCCTGAGAATATGCGTGTTAGTGCTGCTACATGTGAATTTACTAAATTTGCTTCTCTTTGTTGGTCTGAGTATTGTCGTTTAAATCCTACTACTATTCCTAGTACTTGGACTGCTTTAAAAACTGCTATGCGTGTTCGTTTTGTACCTCCCACTTATCAACGTGATTTACTAAAGAATCTGACATGTTTAGAGCAAGGAAAAAATTCTGTAGAAGAGTATTATCAGGAATTGCAAACGGGGATGGTTCAGTGTGGTCTTGTTGAATCTAATGAAAAATGCTTGCACGTTTCTTTGGTGGATTAAACAAGGACATTCAACACATATTAGATTATAAGGAATATAATTCTATCACTCGTTTGTTTCATCTTGCTTGCAAAGCTGAACTTGAAGTGCAGGATCGCCACCCACCATGGAGGAGGACTAATAATTCTACAGGTCGCACATCCACTTGGACATCCTGACAATCAGCGCCTCCTTCTCGTGATTCGCCACCAGCTACTACCACATCCAAGGCCACTACAAGATTTGATGCAGCCCGTCCTACGACCGCTACTACATCTACTTCTACGAGCTCCCCAAGTGGACCCATGACTCGCGCCCGAGCCAAACTCCTTCAAGCTAAGGTGAACTCGCTCCTCTCCTTGTGTGACTTCGATACACCCTTGGATGGCCTGTTACTTCATACCCATACCTTGTGCATCATCAGGTACGAAGAGAAGGACCCACAGGACGGAGGAGCACCAGCAGAAGAGACCAAACGCTCTCTGTCGCCAGCGGTACTACCGGGCCTGGCGACCGGTACTACCGCTCGGCGGCACTACCGCCCCTGCTACCGCCAACAACAGAAGACCCCAGCGCTAGCCAAATGCTCTCTGTCACTGGCGGTACTACCGGGCAGGGTACTCACCGCAGACTATCGCCCTCGCCACCACCAATGAAGGCCCAAAAGTGCAAGTCCCAGGGCGACAAACGGTACTATCGCGGGCAGAAGCGGTACTACCGCATGACCGTACTACCGTCGAGCTGAGCCGGTACTACTGGGACCAGAAGACTCGATCGTGTTAAGTCGGCCCAGCGCCTTGTAACCCTCTCCATATTTCGCTATTTGTTCCCAAAATACCCCTGTTTATGTGGTTGGCCTATATATAGCCCCCACCCTCTATTGTAAACCCTAGACTTGGATAATAATAGATATTAAGGAAACCCTTTGAGGAACTTATATCTATTGGTCTCATGTTCCTACCAAGGAGCACCGGATTATCCACCCCCCTCTTGGATCTTGCCTAGTGCGTTCAAGTTGTACAAGGCCTTGGGTTCTCGGTTTCTCGCCCCCAAGTCGTCAAGATCTCACCAAGCACCTCGTCCCCCGTTGTTGGCGTGGAGAGCGAGCTTCGCCCAACACCGATCCTAGGGATTATGTTGGACCGGTTGCCACCGGCGTGAGGAATAGGCGTGTATCGTGTTTTGGTTTGCGTGTGTTCGTGGTTTTCATCTCCTCCCTCGTTTTCATCCCCCGACCACCGCTTTCCCCTCGTTTCGTGGAATTGTGAAAGATTGGGCCAACCCAAGGTTACCCATAACATATTGGTATCAAGAGCACGGTTGATCACGAATTTCCCCCCAATTTTTCTTTTATCCCCTTAAAATCGAAAATCCCACCAAAAAGAGCCCCAATTTTCCTTCAGATCGATCTGGATTTGGTGAGTTTTTCGTGGTTTTGGTCCATAGATCTGTTGCTTTGGGAGTCGATCTATAGCCCTGTTGTTCCTAGCCCAATTTCGGTCGGTTTCCCACAATTTGAGGTTTGTGTCAAGTGGATCTCGTTTTCGTTCTTGTTATGTGACCAGCGGTACTACCGGTCGAACAGGCGGTACTACCGTCGTCAGACTACCGCCCGCAAAGCGGTACTACCCGACCATGTAAACATTTTCTCCTCTCTTGATGCCTCATTTTCGTTTGCTGACTTTCCCCCTTTAGCTTGTTCGTGTATCGCGTGTTTGTCGCCATCTTAACACAAGCTTCCGCATCAAAGTCATCTCGCGCTCAACGACACCGCGACACTCGAACATCATCCCCCACCGACGGTTGCAAGTCGTCAACAATACCAAAGGTATAACTTGCACCATCTTGACAGCCCCATATCTTCCTTTGTGTGTAACTATCCTATGAGAGCAACTCATTTTGTGTTTGTCTAAGCATTGTGCACTTGCCTTCAGAAAGTGAGAGTGTGAGGCCAAATACAAAAGCTAACATAGTATCATAGCAAGGGAGAAAAAGAGAAAGAATCAAAAAAAATAAGAAAAAAGATACATAGTCTCCCAATACAAAGAGAATACCAAGCTTGTAAGCCAAGAAAGAGAAGAAAGAGCGCACCGAGGCAAGTACACAAATCTATTGCTTATCCTCTTTTGGCAAACGAGTTGTGGTCTCTCCTTGTGTTGGCATGACAACCGAGTGTAGTCTTCGTTAGGACCTTTTGTGCTCATTTTCATAGTCGTGCTAACCCCGTTTTTCTCCACGTGTGTGTTTTCCGTGTTTTTGTAGATCGTATCCTTTTGCTTTTGATCTTTGGTTCTTTACCACGTAGAACAATAACCTTTTGCTTGGATCGTTTCGTTTGGTTTTCCACAATCCTAACCTTCCACCAAAAAGCTTTTGAGAGTTGTAGCATATTTGTGTGTGAGTTGTTGCCATTTCAATTTGCACGCTGTTCGCGAGGCCCGTGTGGAATTCAAGAACATCGACAACCGCTTCGAAGAAGTCCGTGGCCAAATGCATGCCATTCAACACAACCTCGGTCATCAAAATGAAGCTCTTGGTCGTGCACTCGCCTCAACGGATGAGAAGCTTCAACGCCTCATTGATGGACTATCAAGGCCACGCTCGCGCGAATCAAGCTCATCTCGGCACTCCTCAAGTGAATCAAGTGCACCTCGCCGTCACGCTTCAAGGCACCGGGATGGACCCGTTCTTCAATCCATGAGCTCTTCGCAAGAGGTACCATCTCCGCGTCACGCCGCAACGTCAAGCTATGATGGTGACCTCTCCGCAAGACCTCCAAGACGTGAAGCGAACCGGCCACAACCAAGGGAACTTGTCATTCAACAAGAGCAACCTCACATGGACCACCAAGGCCATCGCCGTCGACATGCCCCTTCAACAACAAGTGAAGCATCCGAAGAGGACGAACAAGATCACCGTCGACGTGAAGCACTCGAAGATCCTCCAAGGCGTCATCATCGACATGATCGTCCACGTCGGCAACATGATGGTCATGACGAGCCTCCTCCACATCAAGAAGAAGAAGAGCAGCCCATTGCGCATGCGGCTCGACGTCCTCCTCGCCACAGGGCGCAAGACAATGCTCCTCGACATCAACCACGACACGAACAAGAGCAAGCTCCCCAAGCTCGTCGTGAGGACCATCAACCTCCTCCTCGTCCTCAACCGCGTCAACAAAACGAGCAAGCTCCCCAAGCTCGTCGTCAACAACAAGTTCCACCACCAAACGCGGCACCTCAACAACCGCAAGAGCAACGCAACAATCACCAAGCAAGACATGAGAGCTCGGATGATGATGATGACCGCCAAAATCATGGCAACCGCCGCAACCGGAACCGCAATGGAGAAGAAACTTTCGGCAAGCTCAAATTCACCATGCCCAAGTTCACCGGTTCCAATGAGCCCGAGGAATATCTCTCTTGGGAACTCAAGGTCGACAAGATCTTCCGCATGCAGAACTATAGCAATGATAAGATGATGGCCATGGCATCCCTCGAGTTTGATGAGTATGCCAACCTTTGGTGGGAACAAGTCCAACTCGCTCGCGAAGCAAAAGAAGAGCCTCCAATCGCAACTTAGCAAGATATGAAGTCTCATATGAGATCCCGCTTTGTTCCTTCACACTACACGCATGACCTTTTCAACAAGCTTCAAACGCTTAGTCAAGGGACAAAGACCATGGAAGAGTACTTCAAGCAAATGGAGCTCAACATGATCCGTGCCAACATTGAAGAGCGAGATGAAAAAACAATGGCACGCTTCCTCAATGGCTTGAACCATCCCATCAAGCGCATCACCGAGTTCCAAAAGTACAACAACATGGTTGAGCTTGTGCACATCGCATCCAAGGCCGAGCGTCAAGTGCAAGAGGACATCAAGTACAACAAGCCAAAGACATACTACACCTACAAGCAAGCATCAACCACTACTCCAACAACACCAAGTGGAAGCTCCTCAAGTATCACCAAGCTTCCCTTCAAGCCAACTCTCCCTCAAGGAAAACAGCCCCCAAGTGGCAAAAACACAAGGGATGATCAACCATTCAATGGTGAATGCTACAAGTGTGGAGGCAAAGGGCACAAGTCGAACGCATGTGGGAACAAGAAAGTTTTGTTCATCCATGACTACGGCGATGAAGAATACTTGAGTGAAGAAGAGTTTGATGCAAGGGTCAAGGAAGCCATGGCAAGGCAACATTTGGAAGAGGACCAAGAACTTCTTGTGTGTGAGCATGACGCAAGTCCATCGCTTGTGGTCACAAGGGTCTTGACTACCCAAGTCAATGAAAATGAAGACCAACGCTCGAACATCTTCCAAACTCGTGACGGCATCAATGGGAAGTCTATCAAAGTTGTCATCGATGGAGGGAGTTGCCACAACCTTGCAAGCACGGAATTGTGTGAGAAACTCAACCTCACCCTCCATCCGCACAAACACCCCTACCATATCCAATGGCTAAGTGATCAAGGATCCGTCAAGATCAAGCACACCGTCTCGGTGACGTTCTCAATTGGGCACTACAAGGACACGGTGGAATGTGACGTGGTCCCAATGACGGTTTGCCATATGCTGCTCGGAAGGCCGTGGCAATATGACAAGCGTGCTTTGCATAATGGTCACTCAAACACTTACACCTTCAAATGGCTTGATAAAACTTGTGTGTTGCAACCAATGACTCCTAGCCAAATAATTGCGGACAATGCAAAGGCTTTAGCGAGGGCGCAATACGCAAAAACACCTTGTGAGGAGAGTGGTGAGCGAGATAACCACACCATAGTGAGTGAGAGCTACAAGCCAAACTCGCGTGGAAAAACTAAGAGTGTTCTTCTTGCCACCAAAAGTGAGATGAGAGAAGTGCGGAACAACCCATCCATCTTGCACTATGTCCTTATATGCAAGGGACTAGCGCAAGGAACTAACGACTTGACAAATGTTCCTCCTTCTTTGATGGCTATTTTGCAGGAATTCCAAGATGTATTCCCCGAAGAGCTTCCTCATGGCCTTCCTCCTCTTCGTGGAATCGAGCACCGCATCGACCTCATACCCGGCGCACCACTCCCAAACCGCGTCGCGTATCGCACGAACCCGGAAGAGACGAAGGAGATCGAACGCCAAATCAACCAACTCGTCTCCAAAGGTTTGATCCAAGTAAGCACGAGCCCAAGCGTGGTCCCTGTGATCCTAGTTCCAAAAACGGATGATACGTTGCGGTTATGCATGGACTGCCGTCCAATCAATGCTATCACCGTGCGTTATCGACATCCTATACCGCGTCTTGATTACATGCTTGATGAGTTATGTGGAGCCACTATATTTTCAAAAATTGATCTTCGTAGTGGTTACCATGAAATTCGCATGGCCGAAGGTGATGAGTGGAAAACCGCCTTCAAGAGATCAAGCTTGGTCTCTATGAATGGTTGGTTATGCCTTTTGGCTTATCTAATGCCCCATCTACCTTCATGCGCCTCATGAACCTTATTTTGAGATCTCTCATTGGGAAGAGCGTAGTTGTTTACTTTTATGACATTCTTGTCTATAGCAAGTCACTAGAGGAGCATGTTACTCATGTTAAGGAGGTCCTTCAAATCCTTCGTCATGAAAAGCTTTATGCTAATCTCCCAAAGTGCACTTTTGCAAGAGACAAGTTGATTTTCCTTGGTTTTGTCGTGTCTTCTAATGGCATTGAAGTTGATGTCTCCAAAGTAAAGGACATACGAGATTGGCCCATCCCTACAAATGTTAGTGAACTTCGTAATTTTCATGGGTTGGCTGGCTTTTACCGTCGCTTTGTGAAAGACTTTTCTACCATTGCTTGCCCCCTCAACGAGTTGACCAAGAAAAATGTCACGTTCGTTTAGGGAAAAGCACAACAAAGGGCTTTTGACGAGCTCAAAAAGAGGCTCACCGAAGCACCACTTCTTGCATTACCGGATTTCACAAAAACTTTTGAGATTGAATGTGACGCTAGTGGTATTGGCATCGGTGGCGTCCTTATGCAAAATGGGCGTCCTATTGCTTACCATAGTGAGAAACTTGATGGCGCACGCCTAAACTATCCCATTTATGACAAAGAACTTTTTGCCTTAGTTCGAGTTCTTCAAGTGTGGCAACACTATCTTTGGCCCAAAGAATTTATCATACATTCCGACCATGAGTCGTTGAAGTACCTTAAGGGCCAAGCCAATTTGAGTAAAAGGCACGCAAAATGGGTTGAGTTCATGGAGTCTTTTACTTACATTGTCAAATACAAGAAGGGCAAAGAAAATGTGGTAGCGGACGCCTTGTCTCGCAAAAACACAAGCCTTCTTACACGACTCGAAGTAAATGTCTTGGGTCTTGATGACATCAAATCTTTATGTAGCGTCAGGCCCTTTCTTTGGACCAATATTTGCACAATGTTCAATAGACAAAGGGATTGATGATTTCTATTTGCATAAGGGTTTTCTTTTCAAACAAAACAAGCTTTGCATTCCAAAATCGTCTCTCCAACTATTGCTTCTTCAAGAGTCCCATGGTGGAGGCCTTATGGGTCACTTTGGCCGTGACAAGACATATGACATGCTCTCCACTCACTACTTTTGGCCAAAGATGAAGCGCGACGTGGAGCGCCACGTCCAACGATGCACTACATGTATCTAAGCTAAGTCTAAGTCCAACCCCTTTGGTCTTTATATGCCATTGCCTATTCCTCATGCACCTTGGTCGGACATTAGAATGGACTTTGTGTTAGGCTTGCCTAGATCTAAACATGGTCATGATTCTATATTTGTAGTAGTGGATCGCTTTTCCAAAATGGCACATTTCATTCCGTGCCATAAGACCGATGATGCTTCACATGTAGCAAATTTGTTTTCCAAGGAAATAATTCGGCTACACGGTGTGCCAAGAACAATCCTCTCCGACCGCGACGTAAAATTCATGAGCTACTTATGGAATACCCTCATGGCCAAGCTCGGCATCAAGCTCCTCTTCTCGTCCGCCTCGCATCCTCAAACCGATGGACAAACCGAGGTCGTCAATCGAAGACTTGGCACACTCCTCCAGGTGTTGATAAAGAAGAACCTTAAAGACTGGGAGGAATGTATTCCACACGCCGAGTTCGCCTACAACCGCGCCAAGCACTCCACCACCATGAGGAGCCCGTTCATGATCGTCTACGGCTTCGAGCCTCTCACCGCGCTCGATATCCATCCACTACCACTTCATGAACATGCCAATATGGACGTTGTCAAGCGCGCCCACACAATGAAGAAACTCCATGAAGACACACGAGCTACTATCGAGCAACAAGTCCTTCGCCAAGCATCAAGGCTAAACAAGAACAAGAAAGAGATAATCTTCGAAGAGGGCGACCTTGTGTGGATACACTTGAGTAAAGACCGCTTCCCCAAGGAACGCGACTCCAAGCTAAAGCCAAGAGGTGATGGACCATTCAAAGTGCTCAAGAGAATAAACAACAACGCTTATGTCATCGATATCCCAACATCAAAGTATCTTGTGAGCTCGACATTCAATGTCAAGGACCTCTCACCCTACCATGGAGAAGATGAAGTTGCGAAGGTTGAAGAGTCGAGGACGACTCTTTCCCAAGGGGGGAGCTGATGCAGCCCGTCCTACGACCGCTACTACATCTACTTCTACGAGCTCCCTAAGTGGACCCATGACTCGCGCCCGAGCCAAACTCCTTCAAGCTAAGGTGAACTCGCTCCTCTCCTTGTGTGACTTCGATACACCCTTGGATGGCCTGTTACTTCATACCCATACCTTGTGCATCATCAGGTACGAAGAGAAGGACCCACAGGACGGAGGAGCACCAGCAGAAGAGACCAAACGCTCTCTGTCGCCAGCGGTACTACCGGGCCTGGTGATAGGGCAAAGGTGTCCGATCTTTCGATGAGATGGCGATAATCGATTTGGTGGAGTTCGGGCTTGACGATCCGACTACACGTGCGAGCACGAGCGCCAATGCAATCGCTAGGCCAATCTCCTGGAGGTTACCGATCCTGCGTGAACACGATCGGCCGACCAATGAGGGTCTTAATTCCTACCGAAATCGAGAACAAGTAAGAACCAATATTGCAATCAAGATATTGCGGATTAAGAGGAAAGCTTTATTGAAAGAGGTGGGATCCGAATAGGTGCGAAGTACAAGAGGCCTCTGCGACGCCGAGCCTTGGCGAAGTTGCGACTATGGCTAACTTAATGTCTAAACAAAATCCGAGTCTAAAGGTTCGGCTATGGCGTATTTAAGGCGAAAAGGTGGGATTTCGCCAGCCATGGAAGTGGTGGCGAATCCAACCCTAAAAGTCCTTTTCCTCAAATACGGACTCTAAAAGTGGCTAATTAAAAACTGCATGAAAATTACATGGGCTGGCCCAAAATAAAAGTGTCATGACACCATATTATGCTATGGACGAATTCGTAAAGTATTGATCTTGAATATTTCGTCCAAGCCTTCTTTCTTCATTATGGTGGCCTCAAAGTTCTGAAATCTTCATCTGTGGCCTTCTCTTGGATCATCACATGCTTGATGCCATCTCCATGCATGGCCATGCTCCAATGCTTGTCCCTCTCATCCATGCTTGGTCCATCATTCCTAAGAGTAAGAAATGTATCTGACTTAGGCAGCATCATATTCTCATGTATGTAAGGAATAGTTCCAAGAAACGAAAGTACCTGATAGTTAAGTTGTTTGGCACGAGATCTTGTGATGGGTCCTTGTATGTGTGTTGTTGTAGGTACAACGGTTGTATCAATAGTAGGGATGTCCACATCATGCTCCCCTTCTTGAATTGAAGTCGTCCTCGACGCAATCTCATCTTCCTCACCAAAGTAAGGCTTCAAATCTGCAATGTTAAATGTAGGACTAACCGTACCAAAGTCTGCAGGCAACTCAAGTTTATATGCATTATCATTGATTCTCTCTAACACCTTAAAGGGACCAGCAGCACGTGGCATTAACTTAGACTTGCGTAAATCAGGAAAACGATCTTTACGCAAATGTAACCAAACAAGATCGCCAACATCAAACACAACATGCTTTCTCCCTTTATCCCCAGCAAGTTTATACTTAGCATTCATGTGTTCAATGTTATCTTTAGTAGTCTTATGCAAGTTTAATATCATTTCAACGCGTTGTGTAGCATCCAAATTATGTTGCAATCAAGAAGGTAAAGGCAATAAATCAATAGGTGCACGAGGAACAAAACCATACACAATCTCAAATGGGCACATCTTTGTGGTAGAATGCAATGAACGATTATAAGCAAATTCTATATGAGGTAAACACTCTTCCCACAATTTTAAGTTCTTCTTTAAAACAGCCGTAACATAGTAGACAAAGTTCTATTTACTACTTGGTTTGACCATCGGTTTGGGGATGACATGTAGTACTAAAGAGCAATTTAGTCCCCAACTTAGCCCATAAACATCTCCAAAAGTGGCTAAGAAATTTAGTATCACGATCGAGACAATAGTATTTGGCACACCATGCAAACGAACAATTTCACGAAAGAACAAATCAGCAATATGCGGCATCATCCGCTTTATGACAAGGAATAAAGTGTGCCATCTTAGAGAACCGATCCACAACAACAAAATACTATCCCTCCCTTACGTGTTCGTGGCAATCCCAAAACAAAGTCCATAGAAATATCCTCCCAAGGAACACTAGGAACAGGAAGAGGCATATATAAACCATGTGGATTAAGGCGAGACTTAGCTTTTTGACAAGTAGTGCAGCGTGCCACAAATCTCTCAACATCTCGACGCATACGTGGCCAAAGAAGTGTGAGAAGAACATCCTCCGCCTTCTTGACACCAAAGTGTCCCATCAATCCTCCTCCATGCGCCTCTGAAACAACAAAAGACGAACAGAACTATCCGGAATGCATAGCTTGTTAGCACGGAACACAAATCCATCATTGAAGCCGAACTTGTTCCATGTTCTACCATCTCTACAATTCTGCAACACATCTTTAAATTCAGCATCATGCACATATTGTTGCTTAATAGTTTCTAATCCAAATATTTTGAAGTCAAGTTGAGATAACAAAGTATAACGGCGCGACAAAGCATCAACAATAATATTATCTTTACCCTTTTTGTGTTTAATAACATAAGGAAAAGACTCAATAAATTCAACCCACTTTGCATGACGACGATTCAACTTAGCTTGACTATGAATATGCTTCAAAGATTCATGATCAGAATGAATAACAAATTCTTTAGGCCATAGATAATGTTGCCAAGTTTCTAATGTCCGAACCAACGCATATAATTCTTTATCATAAGTAGAATAGTTCAGACTAGCCCCACTCAATTTCTCACTAAAATATGCAAAAGGTTTTCCCTCTTGTAATAACACCCCTCACAAACCAATTCCACTAGATCACATTCAAGCTAAAAAGTCTTAGTAAAATCAGGAAGTTGTAGTAAGGGAGAATGTGTTAGCTTATCTTTCAATATGACGAAGGCCTGTTGTTGTGCATCGCCCCAAACAAAGGGCACATCCTTCTTGGTAAGCTCATTCAGCGGCGCGGCAATTGATCCAAAGTCTTTGACAAAGCGCCTATAAAAACCAGCGAGGCCAAGAAAACTACTCACTTGTGTGACCGTCTTAAGCTGCGACCAATTCTCAATAGCTTCAATCTTGGCTGGATCCACTTCAATAACCTGTGATGTAACAACATAGCCAAGAAACGCAACTCGATTGGTACAAAACGTGCACTCTCAAGGTTACCAAACAAACGTGCATCACGTAAAGCATGGAAAACAACACGTAAATGGTCCAAATGATCCTCTAAAGATTTGCTATAAATCAGAATATCATCAAAGTAGACTACCACAAAACGTCCAATGAAAGCACGTAAAACTTCGTTCATTAATCTCATGAAAGTGCTAGGTGCATTAGTTAAACCAAACGGCATTACTAACCACTCATATAAACCGAACTTAGTTTTACATGCTGTTTTCCATTCATCTCCTAATTTCATACGAATCTGGTGGTAACCACTACGCAAATCAACTTTAGAAAACATGGTAGAGCCACTCAATTCATCAAGCATGTCATCTAAACGTGGAATAGGATGACGATATCGAATAGTAATATTATTGATAGCTCTACAATCAGTACACATGCGCGAAGAACCATCGTTCTTAGGTACCAAAATAATAGGAACAACACAAGGGCTAAGGGACTCACGAATATGATCTCTGTCGAGTAGTTCCTGAATTTGGCGTTGTATCTCCTTTGTCTCCTCTGGATTGGTTCTATATGGCGCGGTTGGGCAACGTGGCACCAGGAATTAGATCAATTTGATGCTCAATTCCTCTAATAGGAGGTAGTCCGGTGGCAACTCGGGGAAATACGTCCTCATATTCACGCAAAGGTTAGCAACAATGGTGGCAAAGAAGGAGGCATATCCTCAAATGAAAACAAAACCTCTTTGCAGACAATTGCATAACATTGAGTATTGTTTACATCTAGTTCAGCAATATCAATTTTATTTGCAAGCATACATGGACTCTTCAAACGAATTTCAGTAGCATGTGTAGAATCAGTTTTAGTGTTCTTTGGTGGTATAAAATCTGCAAGAACAATCGATTCTCACTTTTATTTTTCTCCTCAGTTTTAGCTCTACTAGCTCTAGCAAGATCATCTTTTAAAATCTGTTCGGGAGTCATAGGTTTTAGACCAATTTTCTTTCCATCATGCATAAGAGAATAGTGGTTAGTTTTGCCATTATGAACAGATTCTCTATCAAATTGCCATGGTCTACCAAGTAACAAAGAACAAGCTTGCATAGGTACAACATCACAATCAACAAAATCAGAATATGTACCAATAGTAAAATGCACGCGTACCGTTCTTGTTACCTTGATCTTGCGAGAACTCTCAAACCATTGGATGTAGTATGAATGTGGGCGTTGTCTTGTTGGGCGCAAGCTTCTCTACCATGTCAACACCGCCGATTATTACAACTCCCTCCATCAATGATGATCCGTATAGCTCTTTCCTTGACAACACCACGTGTTTGGAACAGGTTGTGGCGTTGATCTTGCTCATTTGCTCAATTGCACACTCAACACGTTGTGTAATTAAACTCTTGTATTGATCAGCTTCAGCTCCCATTACCTCGGCTCGTCATCATCATCGTAATTGTCTCCATCTCGAAGCGTAAATAAGGGCTAGTGTATCTTCATCGAAGTCACTCATGAATCGTATTCACCATCTTCTCGCACCATCATCACACGTTGTGTTGTGCACCGCCTCTCAATATGACCAAAACCCGGCACTTGCGGCATTGTATATCCTTAGTCTTACCGTGGAAGCCATAGAAGATGTACAACGAGCAAGAGCATTGGATGATGGTGGAGGAGCAATGAAAATCTTGTGGTGGCCTTGGATGTGGTAGTAGTGAGGCGAATCACGAGGCGCCGATTGTCGGGATGTCCAAGTGGATGTGCGACTGCAGAATTATTAGTCCTCCTCCATGGTGTTTGGCGATCCTGCACTTCACGTTCGACTTTGCAAGCAAGATGAAACAAACGAGTGATAGAATTATATTCCTTATAATCTAATATGTCTTTGAATGTCCTTGTTTAATCCACCAAAGAAAGCGTGCAAGCATTTGTTCATTAGATTCTACAAGACCACCTAACCATCCCGTTTGCAATTCTGATAATACTCTTCTACAATTTTTCCCTTGCTCTAAGCGTGTCGATTCTTTAGTAAATCACGTTGATAAGTGGGAGGTACAAAAGCGAACGCATAGCAGTTTTAAAGCGGTCAAGTACTAGGAATAGTAGTAGGATTTAAACGACAATACTCGCACCACCAAAGGGAAGCAAATTTAGTAAATTCACATGTAGCAAGACTAACACGCATATTCTCGGGATATTTTAAGCATGCAAACGTTGTTCTACTTCCATCTCCCATGTAAGATATGCATCGAGATTATATTTACCCTCAAAAGATGGAATATTTAATTTAAGCTTTGCAACATGATCATCATCATTACGTGCATGGGCGGCGTTGCGGTAGTAATGTCGGGGCGACCAAGGTACTGTGGAGGTTGTTCAACCTCCTCGTCAACAGATCGTCGTCGTGGTCGAGTAGTACCCGTCGTCTGTCCCCAATGTCGCAGCGAAGCAGCGGAAGTCGAGAACGTCGATGCAGCAGGAGCCGCCGGTGCGGCGTACCAGCGATCCGAGCCGTGATCGAATGCGCGTGCACCATGTGGGTCTTGGTGCGGTGCGGGCAATTGGTTCAAGCTCCTTGAACCGAACGTCAAGCTTGGCGTTGAAGGATTTCTCGAGTCCATCGATCTTGTCCACGGCGTTGGTGAGCTTGGTGTCAAACTCCCTAGCGGCGTGTCCACGTCTTCGGTAGCGACCGAGAGCGGAGAAGTGGGCATGTAGTTCTTCGTTCGTCATGGTGGCAGGGTTCCGCGAAGTATATGTCATGGTTAGTCCTTAAAAAGCACATGTATATACTACAGGAATATGGTGGAAGTCACGCGTAATCCGTCAAGCAATATACGAAGCTCTTACAAGTTCTTACCAAACAGCAGGAAAAGGCAATGTGCAACCGCGAGGATCAGTGGGTCCAGAGATTGAACCAAGCGATTACCAGGAGTCGAGACACCGCATGTGGAGAGTATCTGTGGAGCTCGGGAAGGCTTAGCAAAGGGGTCGCAATTATCAAAACAGCAATGCAAAAGTTGAAAGAATGCTCAACGAGCAGTCTTGTCTGGTCCTAGGCTAGACCGTACTAGAGGCCGAGCCTGGATCACCAACGATGTCACGACGCGACACAACAAGCATCGTATGATGATATAGCACCCAAAGCGATCCGAGATGCGTAAAATTACTAGGATGGCGAGTGTCTAGAATCGATCTACGGGTCTAAAAAGAGGTTAGCCCCAAAATTTTTTGAATTTTTTATTTTGCTCGGAAGCGTAGCGCCAAAAAATATCGCTATAACGGCCGATGGAGAAAAGTGATCCCCAAAGCCGAAAACCAGTATAGCCAGAAAATTTTTTCGGAGGCGGTTCAGACTTTTTTTTTTTGCTCTCCTTCTGGACTTACGACCGGACTCTTAGCTCGACACGGATTTTAGCTGAACACGGAAATAACAAAGAAGGAAAGTCAAAAGAAAAAACGAGGAAACAGTAACTCGACTCGGACTCGTGCACAGCGTAAAAACCGATCGGATCGTGTCGCGGTAGGAAGCGGTGGCGGAGTATTAGGGTTTATGGTGGCGGGGTATATGGCGGCGGAATATGGTGGCGGGGTATATGGCGGCGGTGATCGGCGTGTGGCGGTGACTAGTATGATCGAACTCGAAACTCTAAGGGACGAGACACTAAGACCGAGAACTCGACGCGACGATGTAGAAACAAATTCAACAATGCAAAACCGAAAAGATAATGCGAGGCGTAGATTGGTTATGGGATGGATCTAAACTCTAAGCTGTGTTTTGGCTTTTTCGTGGGTTATAGGTAAAACAGATCTAATCTCTGAAAACAGTAAAATCTCACCGAGCAACTGAAATCGATACCACTTGATAGGGCAAAGGTGTCCGATCTTTCGATGAGATGGCGATAATCGATTTGGTGGAGTTCGGGCTTGACGATCCGACTACGTCGTGCGACACGGCGCCAATGCAATCGCTAGGCCAATCTCCACGGAGGTTACCGATCCTGCGTGAACACGATCGGCGACCAATGAGGGTCTTAATTCCTACGAAATCGAGAACAAGTAAGAACCAATATTGCAATCAAGATATTGCGGATTAAGAGGAAAGCTTTATTGAAAGAGGTGGGATCCTGAATAGGTGCGAAGTACAAGAGGCCTCATGACGCCGAGCCTTGGCGAAGTTGCGACTATGGCTAACTTAATGTCTAAACAAAATCCGAGTCTAAAGGTTCGGCTATGGGGCGTGTTAAGGCGAAAAGGTGGGGTTTCGCCAGCCATGGAAGTGGTGGCGAATCCAACCCTAAAAGTCCTTTTCCTCAAATCTGGACTCTAAAAGTGGCTAATTAAAAACCTGCGAAAATTACATGGGCCTGGCCCAAAATAAAAGTGTCGACACCATATTATGCTATGGACGAATTAAAAGTATTGATCTTGAATATTTCGTCCAAGCCTTCTTTCTTCATTATGGTGGCCTCAAAGTTCGAAATCTTCATATGTGGCCTTCTCTTGGATCATCACATGCTTGTGCCATCTCCATGCATGGCCATGCTCCAATGCTTGTCCCTCTCATCCATGCTTGGTCCATCATTCCTAAGAGTAAGAAATGTATCCGACTTAGGCAGCATCATATTCTCATGTATGTAAGGAATAGTTCCAAGAAACGAAAGTACGATAGTTAAGTTGTTTGCACGAGATCTTGTGATGGGTCCTTGTATGTGTGTTCTTTGTAGGTACAACGGTTGTATCAATAGTAGGGATGTCCACATCACTGGCGGCAGTACTACCGGCCAAGACTACATCTGCTACCCAACAACAGAAGACCCTAGCTAGCCAAATGCTCTCATCATGGCGGTACCTAGCCCCGGATCTGGTACTACCGCACTACCGCCACCGCCACTCAAGGCCCAGGCCCCAAGAAGTCCCAGGACGACAAGCGGTACTACCGGGCCAGGAAGCGGTACTACCGCATGACCGGTACTACCGGTCGAGCTGGACCGGTACTACCGGACCTGGAAAGACCTGATCGTGTTAAGTCGGCCCAGCGCCTTGTAACCCTCTCCATATTTCGCTATTTGTTCCCAAAATACCCCTGTTTATGTGGTTGGCCAATATATAGCCCCCACCCTCTATTGTAAACCCTAGACTTGGATAATAATAGATATTAAGGAAACCCTTTGAGGAACTTATATCTATTGGTCTCATGCTCCTACCAAGGAGCACCAGATTATCCACCCCCCTCTTGGATCTTGCCTAGTGCGTTCAAGTTGTACAAGGCCTTGGGTTCTCGGTTTCTCGCCCCCAAGTCGTCAAGATCTCATCAAGCACCTCGTCCCCCGTTGTTGGCGTGGAGAAAGAGCTTCGCCCAACACCGATCCTAGGGATTATGTTGGATCGGTTGCCACCGACGTGAGGAGTAGGCGTGTATTGTGTTTTGGTTTGCGTGTGTTCGTGGTTTTCATCTCCTCCCTCGTTTTCATTCCCCGACCACCGCTTTCCCCTTGTTTCTCGTGGAATTCGTGAAAGATCGGGCCAACCCAAGGGTTACCCCATAACAAGATTTCCAGCTGCTCCTCCACCATCATCCAATGCTCCTGCTCGTAGTGCATCTTCTATGGCTTCCACGGGTAAGACAAAGGATATACAATGCCGCAAGTGCTGGGGTTTTGGTCATATTGAGAGACAGTGCACAACACAACATGTGATGATGGTGCAGGATGATGGTCAATACGATTCCGCGAGCGACTTCGATGAAGATACATTAGCCCTTATTTCTGCTCGAGATGGAGACAATTCTGATGCTGATGAAGAGCCCGAGGTAATGGGAGCTGAAGCTGCTGATCAATACAAGAGCTTAATTACACAACGTGTGTTGAGTGTGCAATTGAGCAAATCTGAGCAAGATCAACGCCACAACCTGTTCCAAACACGTGGTGTTATCAAGGAAAGAGCTATACGGATCATCATCGATGGAGGGAGTTGTAATAATCTGGCCAGTGTTGACATGGTAGAGAAGCTTGCGCCCAACAAGACAACGCCCACATTCATATTACATCCAATGGTTTGAGAGCTCTCGCAAGATCAAGGTAACAAGAACGATGCAGCGTGCATTTTACTATTGGTACATATTCTGATTTTGTTGATTGTGATGTTGTACCTATGCAAGCTTGTTCTTTGTTACTTGGTGACCATGGAAATTTGATAGAGAATCTATTCATAATGGCAAAACTAATCACTATTCTCTTATGCATGATGGAAAGAAAATTGGTCTAAAACCTATGACTCCGAACAGATTTTAAAAGATGATCTTGCTAGAGCTAGTAGAGCTAAAACCGAGGAGAAAATAAAAGTGAGAATCAGTTATTCTTTGCAGATTTTGTACCACCAAAGAACACTAAATCTGATTCTACACATGCTCTGAAATTCGTTTAAGAGTCCATGTATGCTTGCAAATAAAATTGATATTCTTGAACTAGATGTAAACAATACTCGTGTTATGCAATTATGCAAAGAGGTTTTGTTTTCATTTGAGGATATGCCTCCTTCTTTGCCACCACTGTTGCTAACCTTTTGCGGGAATATGAGGACGTCTTTCCCATTGAGTTGCCACGGGACTACCTCCTATTAGAGGAATTGAGCATCAAATTGATCTAATTCCTGGTGCCACGTTGCCCAACCGCGCCATATAGAACCAATCGGAGGAGACAAAGGAGATACAACGCCAAATTCGGAACTACTCGAGAGATCATATTCGTGAGTCCCTTAGCCCTTGTCTTTGTTCCTATTATTTTGGTACCTAAGAAAGATGGTTCTTGGCATGTGTACTGATTGTAGAGCTATCAATAATATTACTATTCGATATCGTCATCCTATTCCACGTTTAGATGACATGCTTGATGAATTGAGTGGCTCTACCATGTTTTCTAAAGTTGATTTGCGTAGTGGTTACCACCAGATTAGATGAAATTAGGAGATGAATGGAAAACAGCATTTAAAACTAAGTTCGGTTTATATGAGTGGTTAGTAATGCCATTTGGTTTAACTAATACACCTAGCACTTTCATGAGATTAATGAAAGAAGTTTTCGTGCTTTCATTGGATGTTTTTCATGATGTTTTGATGATATTGATTTATAGCAAATCTTTAGAGGATCATTTGGACCATTTACGTCTTTGTTTTCAATGCTTTGCACGTTTGTTTGGTAACCTTGAGAAGTGCACCTTTTGCACCAATCGAGTTGCGTTCTTTGCTATGTTGTTACATCACAGTAGGATATTGAAGTGGAATTATTGAGAATTGGCTATTGAGAATTGGCCGGTCACAAGTGAGGAGTTTTCTTGGCCTCATTGGTTTTTATAGGCGCTTGTCAAAAACTTTGGATCAATTGCCGCATTGAATGAGCTTACCAAGAAGGATGTGCCCTTTGTTTGTGGCGATGCACAACAATGTGCCTTCGTCATATTAAAAGATAAGCTAACACATGCTCCCTTACTCCAACTTCCATTTTACTAAGACTTTTGAGCTTGAATGTGATGCTAGTGGAATTGGTTTGGGAGGGGTGTTATTACAAGAGGGAAAACATGTTGCATATTTTAGTGAGAAATTGAGTGGGGCTAGTCTGAACTATTCTACTTATGATAAAGAATTATATGCGTTGGTTCGGACATTAGAAACTTGGCAACATTATCTATGGCCTAAAGAGTTTGTTATTCATTCTGATCATGAATCTTTGAAGCATATTCGTAGTCAAGCTAAGTTGAATCGTCGTCATGCAAAGTGGGTTGAATTTATTGAGTCTTTTCATTATGTTATCAAACACAAAAAGGGTAAAGATAATATTATTGCTGATGCTTTGTCACGCCGTTATGCTTTGTTATCTCAACTTGACTTCAAAATATTTGGATTGGAAACTATTAAGGAACAATATGTGCATGATGCTGAATTTAAAGATGTGTTGCAGAATTGTAGAGATGGTAGAACTTGGAACAAATTCGTCTTCAATGATGGATTTGTGTTCCGTGCTAACAAACTATGCATTCCAGATAGTTCTGTTCGTCTTTTGTTGTTACAGGAGGCGCATGGAGGAGGATTGATGGGACACTTTGGTGTCAAGAAAACGGAGGATGTTCTTGCTGCACACTTCTTTTGGCCACGTATGCGTCGAGATGTTGAGAGATTTGTGGCACGCTGCACTACTTGTCAAAAAGCTAAGTCTCGCCTTAATCCACATGGTTTATATATGCCTCTTCCTGTTCCTAGTGTTCCTTGGGAGGATATTTCTATGGACTTTGTTTTGGGATTTCCACGAACACAGAACGGGAGGGATAGTATTTTTGTTGTTGTGGATCGGTTTTCTAAGATGGCACACTTTATTCCTTGTCATAAAACGGATGATGCTGCGCATATTGTTGATTTGTTCTTTCGTGAAATTGTTCGTTTGCATGGTGTGCCAAATACTATTGTCTCTGATCGTGATACTAAATTTCTTAGCCACTTTTGGAGATGTTTATGGGCTAAGTTGGGGACTAAATTGCTCTTTAGTACTACATGTCATCCCCAAACTGATGGTCAAACTGAAGTAGAAATAGAACTTTGTCTACTATGTTACGGGCTGTTTTAAAGAAGAACTTAAAATTGTGGGAAGAGTGTTTACCTCATATAGAATTTGCTTATAATCGTTCATTGCATTCTACCACAAAGATGTGCCCATTTGAGATTGTGTATGGTTTTGTTCCTCGTGCACCTATTGATTTATTGCCTTTACCTTCTTGATTGCAACATAATTTGGATGCTACACAACGCTGAAATGATATTAAACTTGCATAAGACTACTAAAGATAACATTGAACACATGAATGCTAAGTATAAACTTGCTGGGGATAAAGGGAGAAAGCATGTTGTGTTTGATGTTGGCGATCTTGTTTGGTTACATTTGCGTAAAGATCGTTTTCCTTATTTACGCAAGTCTAAGTTAATGCCACGTGCTGCTGGTCCCTTTAAGGTGTTAGAGAAAATCAATGATAATGCATATAAACTTGAGCTGCCTGCAGACTTTGGTACGGTTAGTACTACATTTAACATTGCAGATTTGAAGCCTTACTTTGGTGAGGAAGATGAGATTGCGTCGAGGACGACTTCAATTCAAGAAGGGGAGCATGATGTGGACATCCCTACTATTGATACAACCGTTGTACCTACAGCAACACACATACAAGGACCCATCACAAGATCTCGTGCCAAACAACTTAACTATCGTGTACTTTCGTTTCTTGGAACTATTCCTCACATACATGAGAATATGATGCTGCCTAAATCGGATATATTTCTTACTCTTAGGAATGATGGACCAAGCATGGATGAGAGGGACAAGCATTGGAGCATGGTCATGCATGGAGATGGCAAGCATGTGATGATCCAAGAGAAGGCCAGATGAAGATTTGAACTTTGAGGCCACCATAATGAAGAAAGAAGGCTTGGACGAAATATTCAAGATCAATACTTTACGAATTCGTCCATAGCTTAATATGGTGCGACACCTTTATTTTGGGCCAGCCCATGTAATTTTCAGGATTTTAATTAGCCACTTTTAGAGTCCGATTTGTGGGAAAAGGACTTTTAGGGTTGGATTCGCCACCACTTCCATGGCTCAAACCCCACCTTTTCGCCCTTAATACGCCCCATAGCCGAACCTCTAGACTCGGATTTTGTTTAGACATTAAGTTAGCCATAGTCGCAACTTCGCAAGGCTCGGCGTCAGAGGCCTCTTGTACTTCGCACCTATTCAGGATCCCACCTCTTCAATAAAGCTTTCCTCTTAATCCGCAATAACTTGATTGCAATATTGGTTCTTACTTGTTCTCGATTTCAGGTAGGAATTAAGACCCTCGTTGGTCAGGCTGATCGTGTTCACGCAGGATCGGTAACCTCCATGAGATTGGCCTAGCGATTGCATTGGCGCTCGTGCTCGCACGTGTAGTCGGATCGTCAAGCCCGAACTCCACCAAATCGAACATCGCCATCTCATCGAAAGATCGGACACCTTTGCCCTATCAGGTTGTGGCGTTGATCTTGCTCAGATTTTCTCAATTGCACACTCAACACACGTTGATATGGGGTGGCCCGATCTTCTCAGCAATCACTTGTCGATGATGATGGTGGATGATAGATAACTAGCCTGTAGCTATGAACTCTCCCGCTCGAACCCTGATGCCAATGCAATAGCTCTCGAACCCTATGGGACATTCACAACACCACGCTCTTGCGCACGCAGCCGTCGACCACGAACGATAGTTTGCAATCTACTAATTCCCAATGGAACAACAGATCACACTCAATTGCAGTAGTATAACTCGATCACAGGGTAATTCCAGAGGTTCTTGATAAGAAACAACTCCAAAATAGTTTTAGCGTGGTCTCACCCTAACTATGGGGACGTCCCAGGGCTTATTTATAAGGGCAGCCAAAATCATGAAACAAAGCGTGTCCGATACGGTGATCCGTCCAAATCTGTTGGTAACTTTCGGCGGACTTCGCCCTAAGTAGGCGGATTATCCGCCCCAATTATCCTCCCGGGCGGATTATCCGCCTCATCGAGCCTTGAAAACTTAGTAGAATTCCTGGAGCAGGGCCGGATTATCCGCCCCCTGGGGACGTGTAAGTACTCGTTGGAAAGCTCTCGGAGTGTTCTTTCCAACAAGTGCTTATTTGCTTGATTTGGAGTTCGTATGAAGAATCCACGTCCGTTTCAATTTCAGGGCTTCTGTCTCTCCGAACTGAACCTTCCTTCTTGATGATCTTCTCTTGCGCCTTCCTCCCGCTCCTCCCTCACGCATCCTTGGCGATCATCACGTCGGACTCCTTGCCTTCCTCCCTCTCCTTCCCGCTGGCGTTAGTCCGATGGATATTGAATCTAGTCAACCAATAACACCATGATTTAGGTAGTATAAAGTTCTTATAAATCAACGTATCTTGTCCAACTAGGAATGAAGTCACCTTGTGATATTTTTCAGTAAGGTTCAATATTTCATTCCAGCTGAGACAACTAGAATCAGCATGATCCATGATTGTATCCTCATCATCCTCCCTTTCTTCAAGAAAAACGTCCTCGGCTTTGGGTAAGCTGAAAGTGGAATGAACAAAAAGAACAACGTGTACGCAGAGTATATGTATACATAACATGTTGTATTATTTGTGTTCACGTGAATAATATGTTTACTATACATCAAGCAACTTAAATTGCAGGTATAAGTGAAGTACAAAGAATCATGATCATGTTGAAAAACAAATAGATATATAGTCTTGTTGTGCATTACTAAATTCAGTTTTCTCAAAGAAGATCTATGATCAAATTTGTGATGAACAAGATCAGACCAATTCAAAATATGTGAAAACCGAAGTGATTCATGCCATGCTTCAACTGTGCTACTCTGATTAGTAGGAACATAATCATTTTGTTTAGTATGTAACATAGATGCATAGTCCAGCGATGCATAGTCCAGCGATGCAGGTTGTAAAATAGATGGCTCCCTTTCTTCAAAAGCAACCTGCATATCACAAGAAACAACACTAGGAGTAGAGATAATTACATTAGTAGAAACCTCATCTGTCTCACCAACTATCACTCTCGGTTCTTCTACGATGAGATCAACATGTGGGTTTATGTTGGTGGTTACAGGTGGACAGAGGTTTTGACGCCTAATCTCCCGAAATTGCTTAATATGTGTACGTGATAACCAAGTGTGCTTATCATTCCAAAAGATGGAAGGATCGGAATAATCATTACCAAACACAACCTGGAATGTATTACACCAGTTTGTTCCCAACATGATATGGTAGGAGTTAAACGCTCTAGGAACGACTAAACAAGAAACATATCTGTGAGGGCCATAAATGGTGAGTGGAACACATGCGATCTGAGTAACTGGTAGTGCATGACCAGAAGTTGCTAACATAAATGGGATTGTTAATGCACGTGTGTATAATTGTAACTTTTCAACAACCTCAACACTAACCAAATTTATGGAAGAACAAGTATCAATGGTAGTAGCGACATGTCTACCACAAATTTCCGTCGTGAAGTGAAACAAACCGGATTAGGCACTACTCTCGACTCCTCCCAAAATGTATGACCGCGGGTATCGTAATGGAAAGGGATAATCATCTCATCCTTTTTCGCATCACATCAACACTACTAGAAGACATGATTAGTATGTTAGTGCATAAAACAAAATCTGGTGGTGGAACTCTCACAACTCACTCAAAACTAACAAGAAAGCGAGATCTTACCGCTCCAAAGTGAATAGTGATGCTTACCAATTGAATCAACAACTTATGCACGGATGTGATGAAGTGAATATCAAGGGTATAGAGAACGATCACAGACACACATGTTATTTATGGTGGAGTCAGAGGTATGGAATCCTAACTACACCGCAAACAAGTCCTAGTGCTTCGATTATGATAACCCAAGAAACACACGGTGGAGATAAACGTGGCAAAGCAATTTATGAATAGGAATATTGCAATGCACAAGAGAGATGCTAGTAATAGCTCAAAATAAACAGGCACAAGATTGCTCAATCTACAAGTGCTATGATCAACTAGGCCTCCAATAATGCACACTTTGATATCTCTTTTTGTCACGCTTGTAGCTCTTTTCTCTTTTTTTAATACTGAATCTCTTTTCCTTTTCTTTTTATTTTTATTTTTATTTTTCAACTATATGACTCAAAGCAAAATAAATGCAAACTAGGAAGGGGGCCGGATAATCCGGTTTGTCGGGGGCCGGATAATCCGGTCTGTCGGGGCGAAAATTTTGCACTTTCAAAACCCTAATGAGTAGCCTATTAGAGCAAAGCAACTAGTCTCGTGGGTACGTTCCTAGGCACGGATGATGTAGATAGGCTATAGCTAGGTTTGAAACACAAAAGTACGCTATGTGGACTCGGAAAAGTAGATGGAAACTTGCGGAAAACGATGATGGTGGACTCGGTGGAAAACAAGATCAAAACCCTAAACTTAAACACAAACGAAAACTAGACTCCTACGAGAAAAACCTTCAGATCGGATCTACGAGAAGACACGACCAGCAAATAAAACTTGAAAACGATGCAATCTAGGCTAGGGCAAATCTTTTTGTATGGCTTTTTCTGTATAGGACGAAAACAAGAACTAATCTATGGATGGATTTGTGGATGCTCACCGAGTAAACGAGGAAATCTGATACCAAGATGATATGGGGTGGCGATCTTCTCAAAGAAGCACTTGTCGATGATGATGGTGGATGATAGATAACTAGCCTGTAGCTATGAACTCTCCCCTCGAACCCTGATGCCAATGCAACAGCTCTCGAACCCTGTGGGATATTCACAACACCACGCTCTTGCGCACGCAGCCATCGACCACGAACGGTAGTTTGCAATCTACTAATTCCCAATGGAACAACAGATCACACTCAATTGCAGTAGGTAATTCGATCACAGGGTAATTCCTGAGGTTCTTGATAAGAAACAACTCCAAAATATTTTTAACGTGGTCTAACCCTAACTATGGGGACGTCCCAGGGCTTATAAGGGCGGCTGGGGCGGCCAAAATCGCGAAACAAAACGTGTCCGATACAGTCAGATTCGTCCAGATCTGTTGGTAACTTTTAGGGCCGGAATTTCCGCTCTAAATAGGGGCGGATTATCCGCCCCCCCCCCTGGACTATCCTCCACTGGGGCGGATTATCCGCCCCCTATACTGAGCCTCGCGCCTGAAGTCCTTAGCAGAATTCCTGGAGCAGGGCCGGATTATCCACCCTTGTGGGGGCCGGATTATCCGCCCCCTAGGGACGTGTAAGTACTCGTTGGAAAGCTCTCGGAGTGATGTTTCCAACAAGTGCTTATTTGCTTGATTTGGAGTTCCTATGAAGAATCCACGTCCGTTTCAATTTCAGGGCTTCTGTCTCTCCAAACTGAACCTTCCTTCTTGATGATCTTCTCTTGCGCCTTCCTCCCGCTCCTCCCTCGCGCATCCTTGGCGATCATCATGCTGGACTCCTTGCCTTCCTCCCTCTCCTTCCCGCTGACGTTAGTCCGATGGATATTGAATCTAGTCAACCAATAACACCATGATTTAGGTAGTATAAAGTTCTTATAAATCAACGTATCTTGTCCAACTAGGAATGAAGTCACCTTGTGATATTTTTCAATAAGGTTCAATATTTCATTCCAGCTGAGACAACTAGAATCAGCATTATCCATGATTGTATCCTCATCAGCCAGTGACAGAGAGCGTTTGGGCAGCTCTGGGACCTTCTATTGTTGGTGGTAGCGTTGGGCGGTAGTGCCGCCAAGCGGTAGTACCGGTCGCCAGATCCGGTAGTACCACTGGCGACAGAGAGCATTTGGTCTCTTTTGTTGGCGCTCCTTCGTCCTGTGGGTTCTTCTATTCGTATCTGATGATGCACAAGGTATGGGTATGAAGTAGCAGGCCATCCAAAGGTGTATCGAAGTCACACAAGGAGAGGAGCGAGTTCACCTTAGCTTGAAGGAGTTTGGCTCGGGCGCGAGTCATGGGTCCACTTGGGGAGCTTGTGGGAGTAGATGTAGTAGCGGTCGTAGGACGGGCTGCATCAGCTCCCCCCCCCTTGGGAAAGAGTCGTCCTCGACTCTTCAACCATCTCAACTTCCTCTTCTCCATGGTAGGGTGAGAGGTCCTTGACATTGAATGTCGAGCTCACAAGATACTTGGATGTTGGGATATCGATGACATAAGCGTTGTTGTTGATTCTCTTGACCACTTTGAATGGTCCATCACCTCTAGGCTTTAGCTTGGAGTCGCGTTCCTTGGGGAAGCGGTCTTTACTCAAGTGTATCCACACAAGGTCGCCCTCTTCGAAGATTATCTCTTTCTTGTTCTTGTTTAGCCTTGATGCTTGGCGAAGGACTTGTTGCTCGATAGTAGCTCGTGTGTCATCATGGAGTTTCTTCATTGTGTTGGCGCGCTTGACAACGTCTATGTTGGCACGTTCATGAAGTGGGAGTGGAAGGATATCGAGCGCGGTGAGAGGCTCGAAGCCGTAGACGATCATGAACGGGCTCCTCATGGTGGTGGAGTGCTTGGCGCGGTTGTAGGCGAACTCGGCGTGTGGAATGCATTCCTCCCAGTCTTTAAGGTTCTTCTTTATCAACACCCGGAGGAGTGTGCCAAGACTTCGATTGACGACCTCGGTTTGTCCATCGGTTTGAGGATGCGAGGCGGACGAGAAGAGGAGCTTGATGCCGAGCTTGGCCATGAGGGTCTTCCAGAAGTAGCTCATGAATTTTACGTCGCGGTCGGAGACGATTGTTCTTGGCACACCGTGTAGCCGAATTATTTCCCTGAAAAACAAATTTGCTACATGTGAAGCATCATCGGTCTTATGGCACGGAATGAAATGTGCCATTTTGGAAAAGCGATCCACTACTACAAATATGGAATCATGACCATGTTTAGATCTAGGCAAGCCTAACACAAAGTCCATGCTAATGTCCGACCAAGGTGCATGAGGAATAGGCAATGGCATATAAAGACCAAAGGGGTTGGACTTAGACTTAGCTTGGATACATGTAGTGCATCGTTGGACGTGGCGCTCCACGTCGCGCTTCATCTTTGGCCAAAAGTAGTGAGTGGAGAGCATGTCATATGTCTTGTCACGGCCAAAGTGGCCCATAAGGCCTCCACCATGGGACTCTTGAAGAAGCAAAAGTTGGAGAGACGCAAAGCTTGTTTTGTTTGAAAAGAAAACCCTTATGAAAATAGAAATCATCAATCGCTTTGTCGAATGAACATTGTGCAAATATTGGTCCAAAGAAAGGGTCGGACGCGTACAAAGATTTGATGTCATCAAGACCCAAGACATTGACTTCGAGTCGTGTAAGAAGGCTTGTGTTTTTGCGAGACAAGGCGTCCGCTACCACATTTTCTTTGCCCTTCTTGTATTTGACAATGTAAGGAAAAGACTCCATAAACTCAACCCATTTTGCGTGCCTTTTACTCAAGTTGTCTTGGCCCTTAAGATACTTCAACGACTCATGGTCGTAATGGATGATAAATTCTTTGGGCCAAAGATAGTGTTGCCACACTTGAAGAACTCGAACCAAGGCAAAAAGTTCCTTGCATAAATGGGATAATTGAGGCGTGCGCCGTCAAGTTTCTCACTATGGTAAGCAATAGGACGCCCATTTTGCATAAGGACGCCACCAATGCCAATACCACTAGCGTCACATTCAATCTCAAAGATTTTTGTGAAATCCGGCAATGCAAGAAGTGGTGCTTCGGTGAGCCTCTTTTTGAGCTCATCAAAAGCCTTTTGTTGTGCTTTTCCCCAAACGAACGTGACATTTTTCTTGGTCAATTTGTTTAGGGGGCAAGCAATGGTAGAAAAATCTTTCACAAAGCGACGGTAAAAGCCAGCCAACCCATGAAAACTACGAAGTTCACTAACATTTGTTGGAATGGGCCAATCTCGTATGTCCTTGACTTTTGAGACATCCACTTCTATGCCATTAGAAGACACACCAAAACCAAGGAAAATTAGCTTGTCTCTTGCAAAAGTGCACTTTGGGAGATTAGCATAAAGCTTTTCATGACGAAGGATTTGAAGGACCTCCTTAACATGAGTAACATGCTCCTAGTGACTTTCTATAGACAAGAATGTCATCAAAGTAAACAACTACACTCTTTCCAATAAGATATCGCAAAATATGGTTCATGAGGCGCATGAAGGTAGATGGGGCATTGGATAAGCCAAAAGGCATAACCAACCATTCATAGAGACCAAGCTTGGTCTTGAAGGCGGTTTTCCACTCATCACCTTCAGCCATGCGAATTTGATGGTAACCACTACGAAGATCAATTTTCGAAAATATAGTGGCTCCACATAACTCATCAAGCATGTCATCAAGACGCGGTATAGGATGTCGATAATGCACGGTGATAGCATTGATTGGACGGCAGTCCATGCATAACAGAAACGTATCATCCGTTTTTGGTACTAGGATCACGGGGACCGCGCTTGGGCTAGTGCTTACTTGGATCAAACCTTTGGAGACGAGTTGGTTGATTTGACGTTCGATTTCCTTCGTCTCTTCCGGGTTTGTGCGATACGCGGCGCGGTTTGGAAGTGGTGCGCCGGGTATGAGGTCGATGCGGTGCTCTATTCCACGAAGAGGAGGAAGGCCATGAGGAAGCTCTTCGGGAAAAACATCTTGGAATTCATGCAAAATAGCCATCAAAGAAGGAGGAACATTTGTCAAGTCGTTAGTTCCTTGCGCTAGTCCCTTGCATACAAGGACATAGTGCAAGATGGATGGGTTGTTCCGCACTTCTCTCATCTCACTTTTGGTGGCAAGAAGAACACTCTTAGTTTTTCCACTCGAGTTTGGCTTGTAGCTCTCGCTCACTATGGTGTGGTTCTCTCGCTCACCACTCTTCTCACAAGGTGTTTTTGCGTATTGCGCCCTCGCTAAAGCCTTTGCGTTGTCCGCAATTATTTGGCTAGGAGTCATTGGTTGCAACACACAAGTTTTATCAAGCCATTTGAAAGTGTAAGTGTTTGAGTGACCATTATGCAAAGCACGCTTGTCATATTGCCACGGTCTTCCGAGCAACATGTGACAAACCGTCATTGGAACCATGTCACATTCCACCGTGTCCTTGTAGTGCCCAATGGAGAACGTCACCGAGACAATGTGCTTGATCTTGACGGATCCTTGGTCACTTAGCCATTGGATATGGTAGGGGTGTCTATGTGGATGAAGGGTGAGGTTGAGTTTCTCACACAATTCCGTGCTTGCGAGGTTGTGGCAACTCCCTCCATCGATGACAACTTTGATGGACTTCCCATTGATGCCGGCACGAGTTTGGAAGATGTTCGAGCGTTGGTCTTTATTTAAATTGGATTGGGTAGTCAAGACCCTTGTGAACACAAGCGATGGACTTGCGTCATGCTCACACACAAGAAGTTCTTGATCCTCTTCCAAATGTTGCCTTGCCATGGCTTCCTTGACCCTTGCATCAAACTCGTCTTCACTCAAGTATTCTTCATCGCCGTTGTCATGGATGCAAAACTTTCTTGTTTCCACATGCATTCGACTTGTGCCCTTTGCCTCCACACTTGTAGCATTAACCATTGAATGGTTGATCATCCCTTGTGTGTTTGCCACTTGGGGGCTGTTTTCCTTGGGAAAGAGTTGGCTTGAAGGGAAGCTTGGTTGTACTTGAGGAGCTTCCACTTGGTGTTGTTGGAGTCGTGGTTGGCGCTTGCTTGTAGGTGAAGTACGTCTTTGGCTTGTTGTACTTGATGTCCTCTTGCACTTGGCGCTCGGCCTTGGGTGCGATGTGGATGTGCACAAGCTCAACCATGTTGTTGTACTTTTGGAACTCGGTGATGCGCTTGATGGGATGGTTCAAGCCATTGAGGAAGCATGTCATTGTTTGTTCATCTCGCTCTTCGATGTTGGCACGGATCATGTTGAGCTCCATTTGCTTGAAGTACTCTTCCACGGTCTTTGTCCCTTGACTAAGCGTTTGAAGCTTGTTGAAGAGGTCACGCATGTAGTGTGAAGGAACAAAGCGAGATCTCATATGAGCCTTCATATCTTGCCAAGTTGCGATTGGAGGCTCTTCTTTTGCTTCGCGAGCGAGTTGGACTTGTTCCCACCAAAGGTTGGCATACTCATCAAACTCGAGGGATGCCATGGCCATCATCTTCTCATTGCTATAGTTGTGCATGCGGAAGATCTTGTCGACCTTGAGTTCCCAAGAGTCTTCGGGCTCATTGGAACCGATGAACTTTGGCATGGTGAACTTGAGCTTGCCGAAAGTTTCTTCTCCATTGCGGTTCCGGTTGCGTCGGTTGCCATGATTTGGGCGGTCATCATCATCATCCGAGCTCTCATGTCGTTCTTGGTGATTGTTGCGTTGCTCTTGCGGTTGTTGAGGTGCCGCGTTTGGTGGTGGAACTTGTTGTTGATGACGAGCTTGGGGAGCTTGCTCGTTTTGTTGACGCAGTTGAGGACGTGGAGGAGGTTGATGTTCCTCACGATGAGCTTGGGGAGCTTGCTATTGTTCTTGTCGTGGTTGATGCCGAGGAGCGTTGTCTTGCGCCCTGTGGCGAGGAGGACGTCGAGCCGCATGCGCAATGGGATGCTCTTCTTCTTCTTGGTGTAGAGGAGGCTCGTCATGACCATCATGTTGCCGACGTGGACGCTCATGTCGATGATGACGCCTTGGAGGATCTTCGCGTGCTTCACGTCGACGGTGATCTTGTTCGTCCTCTTCGGATGCTTCACTTGTTGTTGAAGGGGCATGTCGACGTCGATGGCCTTGGTGGTCCATGCGAGGTTGCTCTTGTTGAATCACAAGTGCCCTTGGTTGTGGCCGGTTCGCTTCGCGCCTTGGAGGTCTTGCGGAGAGGTCACCATCATAGCTTGACGTTGCGGCGTGACGCGGAGATGGTACCGCTTGCGAAGAGCTCATGGATCGAAGAACGGGTCCATCCCGGTGCCTTGAAGCGTGACGGCGAGGTGCACTTGATTCACTTGAGGAGTGCCGAGATGAGCTTGATTCGCGCGAGCGTGGCCTTGCGAGTCCATCAATGATGCGTTGAAGCTTCTCATCCGTTGAGGCGAGTGCACGACCAAGAGCTTCATTTTGATGACCGAGGTTGTGTTGCATGGCATGCATTTGGCCACGGACTTCTTCGAAGCGGTTGTCGATGTTCTTGAATTCCACACGGGCCTCGCTAAATTGTTCATCTTGGCGCCGCTCGAGAGCTTCACAACGATAGTTGAATTCTCCTCGGACCTTCCAATGGTCCCATCTTGTCATGAATTGTGTGTCATCCTCCGGAGGTGGTGGTGGTTGGGATGGCTCTCCATGCCTGTCCATGATGCAAAGCCACAAGGGTTGTATATGGAGAGAAAGGGTGCGTAGAGTTAGCCTTTTACCTCACCTTGGAGATTATATCAAACCAATTGCCACACAAAAGAGCGAAAAGCGTGCAAAGTGAAATGGCAAGAAACTCACACACAAATATGCTACAACTCTCAAAAGGCTTTTGGTGGAAGGTTAGGATTGTGGAAAACCAAACGAAACGATCCAAGCAAAAGGTTATTGTCCTACGTGGTAAATAACCAAAGATCAAAAGCAAAAGGATACGCTCTACGAAAAACACGGAAAACACACACGTGGAGAAAAACGGGGTTAGCACGACTATGAAAATGAGCACAAAAGGTCCTAACGAAGACTACGCTCGGTTGTCGTGCCAACTCAAGGAGAGACCACAACTCGTTTGCCAAAAGAGGATAAGCAATAGGTTTGTGCACTTGCCTCGGTGCGCTCTTTCTTCTCTCTTTCTTGGCTTACAAGCTTGGTATTCTCTTTGTATTGGGAGACTATGTATCTTTTTCTCTTTTTCTTTTGTTCTTTTTTTTTATTCTTTTTCCTTTTTCTCCCTTGCTATGCTACTATGTTAGCTTTTGTATTTGGCCTCACACTCTCACTTTCCGAAGGCAAGTGCACAATGCTTAGACAAACACAAAATGAGTTGCTCTCATAGGATAGATACACACAAAGAAAGATATGGGGCTGTCAAAGTGGCGCAAGTTATACCTTTGGTATTTTTGAGGACTTGCAACCGTTGGTGTTGGATGATGTTCGAGTGTCGCGGTGTCGATGAGTGCGGGAGACTTGGATGCGGAAGCTTGTGTTAAGATGGCGACAAACACGCGAAACACGAACAAGCTAAAGGGCAAAAGTCGATAGCGAAAATGAGGTGTCAAGGAGAAGGAAAACCTTACATCTTGGCGGTAGTACCGCTTGACAGCGGTAGTACGGACGGTAGTACCGCTTGTCTCGGCGGTAGTACCGCTGGTCAGTACACGAATGAAAACGATATCCACTTGACACAAACCTCAAATCCGGGAAATCGATCGAAGGTCAAGCTAGGAACAACAGGGGCTATAGATCGACTCCGAAAGCAACATATCTATGGACCAAAACCACGAAAAACTCACCAAATCCAGAGATCGATCCGAAGGCAAATTGGGGCTCTTTTTGGTGGGATTTTCGATTTTGAGGCGGATAAAAGAAAAATTGGGGGGGTAATTCGTGATCAACCGTGCTCTTGATACCAATATGTTGAGGGGTAACCCTGGGGTTGGCCCGATCTTTCACGAATCCCACGAGCGACGAGGGGAAAGAGGTGGTCGGGGGATGAAATCGAGGAAAGCGATGAAAACCACGAACACACACACACCAAAACACGATACACGCCTACTCCTCACGCCGGTGGCAACCGGTCCAACATAATCTCTAGGATCGGTGTTGGGCGAAGCTCGCTCTCCACGCCAACAACGGGGGATGAGGTGCTTGGTGAGATCTTGACGACTTGGGGGCGAGAAACCGAGAACCCAAGGCCTTGTACAACTTGAACGCACTAGGCAAGATCCAAGAGGGGGGTGGATAATCTGGTGCTCCTTGGTAGGAGCATGAGACTAATAGATATAAGTCCTCAAAGGGTTTCCTTAATATCTATTATTATCCAAGTCTAGGGTTTACAATAGAGGGTGGGGGCTATATATAGGCCAAACACATAAACAGGGGTATTTTGGGAACAAATAGAGAAATATAGAGAGGGTTACAAGGCGCTGGGCCGAATTAACACGTTCAGGCTTTTCTAGGTCCGGTAGTACCGGTCATGCGGTCGTACCGCTTCCTGGCCGGTAGTACCGCTTGTCGTCCTGGGACTTGCGCCGGGGCTTCACATTGGTGGCGGTAGCGAGTACCGTGGCCCGGTAGTACCGGATCCGGGGCCGGTAGTACCGCCAGTGAAAGAGAGCGTTTGGGCAGCTCTGGGACCTTCTGTTGTTGGCGGTAGCGTTGGGCGGTAGTGCCAGTAGCACCTCGCCAGATCCGTAGTACCTGTGGCGACAGAGCATTGGTCTCTTCTATTGGTGCTCCTTCGTCCTGTGGGTTCTTCTCTTCGTATCTGATGATGCACAAGGTATGGGTATGAAGTAGCAGGCCATCCAAAGGTGTATCGAAGTCACACAAGGAGAGGAGCGAGTTCACCTTAGCTTGAAGGAGTTTGGCTCGGGCGCGAGTCATGGGTCCCCTTGGGGAGCTTGTGGGAGTAGATGTAGTAGCGGTCGTAGGACGGGCTGCATCACGAGGATTCTATCGGACCGGTGGCCACCGTTCGGGAGCAATCGGCCTTGTATCGTGTGTTCATCGTGTTCTTCGCGAGGTGTGTGTTCGCTTCCGCTACCTTCTCCCTTTCCCATCGATTTGACCACGAGATCCGTGAAGATCGGGCACCCAAGAGTTTAACCCCTCCATCATCTGGTATCAGCAGCTTTTGGTTGCCACGGATTTCTCATCGATTTGGTCTTTTCCCCATAAATTCGAAAATTCCACCAAAAACAGCCCCAATTCGTTTTTTGGATCGATCTGTGATTTGAGGTTGTTTTGGTAGGTTTTGATCCATGGATTGCTTGCTAAACTTGTTGATCTACCTTCCTTTGCGTTCCCATGGCCAAATTCCTTGATTTCCCCCTTCGATTTGGTGTTTTTCTTGAAGATTTTCCTCCCAAATCACCCCAAAATCGCGAAAACGCGTCAAATCTGGGCGTCCCAGGTCCAAGCGGTACTACCGGGTCCAAAATCCGGTACTACCGTACTTAAACAGTACTATCGCCCCATACAGATAAAAAACAGCAAGTTCTAGATTTCAGCCTCTCACCGTTTTGAGCATAACTTTTGCATATGAACTCGGATTTTGGTGTTCTTTAGCTCGTTTCGAAGAGGAGAAGGAGCTCTACATCATCATCCACGTGGTTCATGCTATATTGATAGGGCAAAGGTGTCCGATCTTTCGATGAGATGGCGATATTCGATTTGGTGGAGTTCGGGCTTGACGATCCGACTACACGTGCGAGCACGAGCGCCAATGCAATCGCTAGGCCAATCTCCTGGAGGTTACCGATCCTGCGTGAACACGATCAGCCTGACCAGCGAGGGTCTTAATTCCTACCTGAAATCGAGAACAATTAAGAACCAATATTGCAATCAAGATATTGCGGATTAAGAGGAAAGCTTTATTGAAGAGGCGGGATCCTGAATAGGTGCGAAGTACAATAGGCCTCTGCGACGCTCGAGCCTTGGCGAAGTTGCGACTATGGCTAACTTAATGTCTAAACAAAATCCGAGTCTAGAGGTTCGGCTATGGGGCGTATTTAAGGGCGAAAAGGTGGGGTTTCGGCCAGCCATGGAAGTGGTGGCCGAATCCAACCCTAAAAGTCCTTTTCCCCTCAAATACGGACTCTAAAAAGTGGCTAATTAAAATCCTGTGAAAATTACATGGGCCCGGCCCAAAATAAAGGTGTCGCAGCACCATATTAAGCTATGGACGAATTCGTAAAATATTGATCTTGAATATTTCATCCAAGCCTTCTTTCTTCATTATGGTGGCCTCAAAGTCCTGAATTTGGGCCATATAGAACCAATCCAGAGGAGACAAAGGAGATACAACGCCAAATTTAGGAACTACTCGACAGAGATCATATTCGTGAGTCCCTTAGCCCCTGTGTTGTTCCTATTATTTTGGTACCTAAGAAAGATGGTTCTTCGCGCATGTGTACTGATTGTAGAGCTATCAATAATATTACTATTCGATATCGTCATCCTATTCCACGTTTAGATGACATGCTTGATGAATTGAGTGGCTCTACCATGTTTTCTAAAGTTGATTTGCGTAGTGGTTACCACCAGATTCGTATGAAATTAGGAGATGAATGGAAAACAGCATTTAAAACTAAGTTCGGTTTATATGAGTGGTTAGTAATGCCGTTTGGTTTAACTAATGCACCTAGCACTTTCATGAGATTAATGAACGAAGTTTTACGTGCTTTCATTGGACGTTTTGTGGTAGTCTACTTTGATGATATTCGATTTATAGCAAATCTTTAGAGGATCATTTGGACCATTTACGTTGTTTTCAATGCTTTACGAGATGCACGTTTGTTTGGTAACCTTGAGAAGTGCACCTTTTGCACCCGTCGAGTTGCTTTCTTGGCTATGTTGTTACATCACGGGGTATTGAAGTGGATCCAACCAAGATTGAAGCTATTGAGAATTGGCTTGAGCCCAAGACGGTCACACACAAGTGAGGAGTTTTCTTGGCCTCGCTGGTTTTATAGGCTTTGTCAAAGACTTTGGATCAATTGTCACCAATGAATGAGCTTACCAAGAAGGATGTGCCCTTTGTTTGGGGCGATGCACAACAATGGCCTTCGTCATATTAAAAGATAAGCTAACACATGCTCCCTTACTCCAACTTCCGATTTTACTAAGACTTTTGAGCTTGAATGTGATGCTAGTGGAATTGGTTTGGGAGGGTGTTATTACAAGAGGAAAACCTGTTGCATATTTTAGTGAGAAATTGAGTGGGGCTAGTCTGAACTATTCTACTTATGATAAAGAATTATATCGTTGGTTCGACACTAGAAACTTGGCAACATTATCTATGGCCTAAAGAGTTTGTTATTCATTCTGATCATGAATCTTTGAAGCATATTCGTAGTCAAGCTAAGTTGAATCGTCGTCATGCAAAGTGGGTTGAATTTATTGAGTCTTTTCCTTATGTTATCAAACACAAAAAGGGTAAAGATAATATTATTGTTGATGCTTTGTCACGCCGTTATGCTTTGTTATCTCAACTTGACTTCAAAATATTTGGATTGGAAACTATTAAGGAACAATATGTGCATGATGCTGAATTTAAAGATGTGTTGCAGAATTGTAGAGATTGTAGAACTTGGAACAAGTTCGTCTTCAATGATGGATTTGTTCGTGCTAACAAACTATGCATTCGAGATAGCTCTGTTCGTCTTTTGTTGTTACAGAGGCATGGAGGAGGATTGATGGGACACTTTGGTGTCAAGAAGGCGGAGGATGTTCTTCCGCACACTTCTTTTGGCCACGTGCGTCGAGATGTTGAGAGATTTGTGGCACTGCACTACTTGTCAAAAGCTAAGTCTCGCCTTAATCCACATGGTTTATATATGCCTCTTCCTGTCCTAGTGTTCCTTGGGAGGATATTTCTATGGACTTTGTTTTGGGATTGCCACGAACACAGAAGGGGAGGGATAGTATTTTTGTTGTTGTGGATCGGTTCTCTAAGATGGCACACTTTATTCCTTGTCATAAAACGAATGATGCTGCGCATATTGCTGATTTGTTCTTTCATGAAATTGTTCGTTTGCATGGTGTGCCAAATACTATTGTCTCTGATCGTGATACTAAATTTCTTAGCCACTTTTGGAGATGTTTATGGGCTAAGTTGGGGACTAAATTGCTCTTTAGTACTACATGTCATTCCCAAACTGATGGTCAAACTGAAGTAGTAAATAGAACTTTGTCTACTATGTTACGGGCTGTTTTAAAGAAGAACTTAAAATTGTGGGAAGAGTGTTTACCTCATATAGAATTTGCTTATAATCGTTCTTTGCATTCTACCACAAAGATGTGCCCATTTGAGATTGTGTATGGTTTTGTTCCTCGTGCACCTATTGATTTATTGCCTTTACCTTCTTCGGTGCAACATAATTTGGATGCTACACAACGCGCTGAAATGATATTAAACTTGCATAAGACTACTAAAGATAACATTGAACACATGAATGCTAAGTATAAACTTGCTGGGGATAAAGGGAGAAAGCATGTTGTGTTTGATGTTGGCGATCTTGTTTGGTTACATTTGCGTAAAGATCGTTTTACTGATTTACGCAAGTCTAAGTTAATGCCACGTCTTCTGGTCCCTTTAAGGTGTTAGAGAAAATCAATGATAATGCATATAAACTTGAGTTGCCTGCAGACTTTGGTAGTTAGTCCTATATTTAACATTGCAGATTTGAAGCCTTACTTTGGTGAGGAAGATGAGATTGCGTCGAGGGCGACTTCAATTCAAGAAGGGAGCATGATGTGGACATCCCTACTATTGATACAACCATTGTACCTAGAACACACATACAAGGACCCATCACAAGATCTCGTGCCAAACAACTAAACTATCGTACTTTCGTTTCTTGGAACTATTCCTTACATACATGAGAATATGATCTGCCTAAATCGATATGTTTCTTACTCTTAGGAATGATGGACCAAGCATGGATGAGAGGGACAAGCATTGGAGCATGGCCATGCATGGTGATGGCGACAAGCATGTGATGATCCAAGAGAAGGCCACGGATGAAGATTTCAGAACTTTGAGGCCACCATAATGAAGAAGAAGGCTTGGACGAAATATTCAAGATCAATACTTCTAATTCGTCCATAGCATAATATGGTCTTTGCTGCAACACTTTATTTTGGGCCAGGCCCATGTAATTTTCGCAGATTTTAATTAGCCACTTTTTAGAGTCCGTATTTGAGGAAAGGACTTTTAGGGTTGGATTCGCCACCACTTCCATGGCTGGCGAAACCCCACCTTTTCCCTTAACACGCCCATAGCCGAACCTTTAGACTCGGATTTTGTTTAGACATTAAGTTAGCCATAGTCGCAACTTCGCAAGGCTCGGCGTCGCAGAGGCCTCTTGTACTTCACCTATTCGGGATCCCACCTCTTCAATAAAGCTTTCCTCTTAATCCGCAATATCTTGATTGCAATATTGGTTCTTACTTGTTCTCGATTTCGTGTAGGAATTAAGACCCTCGTTGGTCGGTGATCGTGTTCACGCAGGATCGGTAACCTCCAGGAGATTGGCCTAGCGATTGCATTGGCGCTCGTGCTCGCACGTGTAGTCGGATCGTCAAGCCCGAACTCCACCAAATCGAATATCGCCATCTCATCGAAAGATCGGACACCTTTGCCCTATCACTTTCCCCTCGCTTTCCAATCGACTTGACCACGAGATCCATGAAGATCGGGCACCCAAGAGGTTAACCCCTCCATCATCTGGTATCAGCAGCTTTTGGTTACCACGGATTTCACATCGATTTGGTCTTTTCCCCATAAATTCGAAATTTCCACCAAAAACAGCCCCAATTCGTATTTTGGATCGATCTGTGATTTGAGTGCGTTTTGGTAGGTTTTGATCCGTGGATTGCTTGCTGAACTTGTTGATCTACCTTTCTTTGCGTTCCCATGGCCTAATTCCTTGATTTCCCCCTTCGATTTGGTGTTTTTCTTAAAGATTTTCCGCCCCAACCACCCCAAAATCGCGAAAACGCGTCAAATCTGGGCGTCCCAGGTCCAAGTCGTACTACCGGGTCCAAAAACCGGTACTACCGCACTTAACCGGTACTACCGGGCCAAAACAACCGGTACTACCGCCCCATACAGATCCAAAACAGCAGTTTCCAGATTTCAGCCTCTCACCGTTTTGAGCATAACTTTTGCATACGAACTCGGATTTTGGGGTTCTTTAGCTCGTTTCGAAGAGGAGAAGGAGCCCTACATCATCATCCACGTGGTTCATGCTATCTACTTCATCCAAATTCCGTGAGCAAGGCGGAATCCAACAATAAAGGGTGAAGATCGTCGACGAAAGGTATAAACATTCCGCGACTTCTCCCCACTTGCATTCCTTTGTGAACCCCACTATCTTTGCGAGCAACAAACACCTATTGAGACTAGTTCCTCTTATGATTGCTTGGGCTATGCACATTTGATACCTTGTAGAATTCCGAGCAAACATTGTGAGCGCTATCTCATATAGTTATCTTGTATAGTTGTTGGCACAAGGAAGAGGCAAGTGAAAAAGAAAAAGAAAAGAGAGAAAAAAAGAAAAAAAATATAGAAAAAGAAAAATAAAAAGAAAAATAAAAAGATATACATGTGCCTCATAGAATAGGAAGCGCAAGCTCGATGAACATCATATATGTGGTACTTATTGTGCATATCTTGTAGCCCACCAATTTTGTGCAATCGAACTATCGTCTCTCCTTGTACTTGTGTGACACGAGCTTATAGTCTTCGCTAGGTAATCACTTGGTTCTTAGCTCACTTTCTCCGTCACACAAGTCCCATTTATCCCACCGTGTGTTTTTCCTTGTACATATTTCCTATCTTGTGGATTGACTTGTTTGATTTGTGATCATTGTGGTTCTTTACTTGCCAATACAACATCTTGATTTCGGATTGGTTCTTGACATGCCACTTTCCATACCTATCCACCATAGGCCTTGTGTGTGTGTGTTTTTTGGTTCGTAGTTGGTTTTGGTGTTCCGCGTGAACTTCACTTTGCTTGGTTTATTGCTCTCAAGTGTGGCCACTTGCACGATACGATCTTCCAAGGTAAAGTAAGGTTCGACGTTGTATCCCTAACACCCTCTACCACTTCCATATACAACACTTGGTCTTGTGAAGCATGTCTAGGGACTCCGGGACCGAGGATGATTTCTATGAAGAATCCACGATGATCCACCATGCCTATGTCTGCACAAGCATGGATAACATGATGGAGCACTACACCAATAATGGCTCCACATGCTTGGGTGACATGGAGTGCTACAACAACAATGACTCCCCAAGCATGGACGACTTCAAGAACGACAACGCGAAGCTCCTCACGTCGCACCGACCAAGACGGAGCCTCCAACTCGAGTGCGCCAAGGTCCATCATCAAATGGACAAGTTCCAAAGCGACCTCCACAACTTCAAGAAGGACATGGACACCGACTTCGACAGAAACATGAGGATGGTCGCCAAGACTAATGATGCTTTGCGCTCATTAGAAAAACTTACAAGGAAGAGTGCCAAGGTCAAGGGCCATCGCCGTGAGCGTCATATGGATGACCAAGTGCGCCACCTACATCAACCAACGGCAAGGCACGCCAATGACCTCCGTTGACACCATCACAAGGCACCTTCCACTTCTTGTGCCACCACCAAAATGGCACCAAGAGCAAGCCTTCGTCCACGCCATCAAGCTTCAACGACTACGCTTGCATTTGAAGACCTCATGACCGAGGAAAATGAAGACCTCTACTTCGCCAAGTTGGATAGCATGAGCCTACCTCCAACACTACTACGAGATGGCCACAAGACGGTCGAGCATGGGATTTTCCCTTCGACCATGGAGGCTAGCAATGATGCCCATCTTATGGCATCCAACCTTGGAGGCGACAAGGTCAAGAATGGTGAGCATGGGATTTCCCCTTCACCAAAGGAGGCTCATGGAGTTGAGGAAACCGAGCCTACCCCCATATGCTTGAGTGATGATGTGGTACCAATCCCATGTGAGCATGAGAGCCACTTAGCCCACTTGAGTGAGAACAAGAGTGAGATGAGTGACTCCACCTTATGTGAGATTGAGTGCTTCCACTTGGAGGGCATGAGTGATACTCCTAGTGAGTTGAGAGTGGTAGTTGATAGGTCAAGTGAGACCATTTCGATTTCTAACAACTTACCCTCTACCTCTAGTGTGTTCTCTTGTGTTATGCTAGGTTCCATGGATGAAGAAGCGCCAAGCCATGAAGAAATAATGCCTCAATTGGAGAAGATGTACATGGTGCACGAAGATGATGCTACGCCATGGCTACATCAAGAAAATGAAGTCGTCCACAAGGAGGCCACTACTTCCACAACACCCACTTCATATGAGAGGTATGACCAAGGTAACAATAAGGGTGTTGATGATGCCATGATCCCACTAGTGGACATGATAAATTGTGAGGATATGCATGCTATGGATGATACTTGTGACATTACATATGCTTCATCCACCTTCCCATGTGATGATTTGCCTTTGCATAATATTGATCATGTGGAATTGTTTGATTGCGATATCATTGCCATAAACATGCCATGCTATGCATCTTGTGTGTATCCTCCAATTGCTTCGGACTTGCCTTGTCATGCTAGTCATTCAATTTCTCCTGTTGCTTGCGATAAGATGAATACTTACTATTTCACTTGCTTTGCTTGCAACAATATTGATCATATGCGTTATAATGAGATGGCCCCCATAGCTTTCTCAATTTTTGGAGATTTTGATGATTGCCATGATAAGCATGTTCCCCGCTTGCATACTCACCATGCATCACTTTCATACTTGATTGACATTAATGGTGATGTGCACAAGAAGAGATACGTCATGATGGATGATGTGTATCTCTACCATGCACACACATTCTCCCTTTTGTGTATGATGTGTGTAGGTACCCGCATTATCATGTCAACCTCGATTGAGCACGAGTTGACAAGAAGAGCTCTTGAGAGCATCCCACAAGTGAGTTCAAGATCGAACCCAACTCTGATACATTTTGCATGCTTTGCATCTTTCATGTGGGCAAATTGTTCTTTCCTATGGTTTGCTTGCAAGCATGTTAATGGTATTATTTTCCCTTGTGACATTCATGCTTCTTCGCTTTTAGATAATGATGCTTTGTGTGTTGCAACAAAAATCTTGAACATTTTCTCTTTCCGATGTTTTGGGTGTAACCACAATTCCATTAAGAGCATGAATTGTCATGAGAGCTTCCAAGAATCTCGTCTTGTTGTTGCAACAAACATAAGGACCACTTGCTCTTTCATTTGGTTTGTTTGCAAACATAATACTTTTGTTTTGGATATGCTTCCTTGTGTGTTTTTGCCAAATTCTCCTATTCTTGCATCAAAGATGTTGTTTGAAATTTGGATCCAATGCTTTGAATGCCCCACTTCTATGTTATATGGAGTTTTTGAGTTTCCACATTTGGATGATGTTCAAACGACTTCCATGCACATTGACCATGCATATGCATCCCGTTTGCTATACTTGAGTTGTGCTAATCGTGTTGTGAACAAGAATGGACATGCCAGATTTGACATGCTCCTCTATCACGCACGAAAATATTTTGCTTGGTCTTTGTTGTGTGAAGGTACAAGTGCATACACGTCAACCTCTATGGACTATATGTTGACAAGAAGAACCGAAGAGAGTTACCTATGGCTACCCTTCATCGAGCTATCTCTACAAGCTAAGGTGACTTCCTTCTACTTGAGGACTCATGCTATAATCTTCATGAATTGGCTATGCTTTGAGTGTTGCTTTGCTTTTGTTGTGAGCTTTGTAGGCTTCAAGGAAGGTGAAGGAACATTGAAGTGTCGTCAAGTCAATCTTCCCGAGGACGACTATAAGGTGAAACCCAGGATCAAGAAGGTCTCTCGACCGCTTCTACTTTGTGATGAGCATGTAGAGTCGAGGACGACTCTTTTTGAAGGGGGGAGCTGATGTAGCCCGACCTACTGTCGTTACTACATCTTGGTATACAACTTACGCCAAGTCGTCATGGACTCCAAAGGTGAATCCGTTCCTCTATGCGAGCCCACATCCTACCCTATTGAATGGTATGCTACTTCATACTCCGTCACATATGCATGATAGGTTCACATCGACCAGTACGGAGGCAAGGGAGGAAGCCCGGAACATCAAGCCCGACAAGACGGAGGCTTGGAAGAGGCGACGGAAGAAGACAGGTCGGAAGCTACCAGGTCCAAGCGGTACTACCGGTCGTCGGAACCGGTACTACCGGTTGGCGGTACTACCGCCCCCTGCTACCGCCCGGTACTGAAGCCTGCGCCATCGCCACTGGATGCCTCGGTACTGGCTTGCGGTACTACCGCCCGCAAGCGGTACTAGAGCGGTCCCAAAGCGGTACTACCGGTGATGACCGGTACTACCGGTCCCAAAGCGGTACTATCGGTGATGACCGGTACTACCGGTCCCAAGTCCGGTACTACCGGTCATGTATGTGCCTGCGCGCACCTGTTGGGCCACAGCCCATGTATCCCCCCTTTACTTACCTATTCGCCTAGTTTATCCCCAAACTACCCTTGTTTAGTGGTTGGCCTATAAATAGAGCCCCCACCCCTCATGTACCCCTTAGGCATAGATGATAGACTAAAGACAACCCCCAGTGTGGAATCTCTAGTTTTGCCTCATCCCCTTTCCCAAGGGGACCGACTATCGTCACCAACCTCGATTGGACTTTGCATCACGCATCCATCGTTGAACAAGGCCTTGGGTTCTCGGTTTCTCGCCCCCAAGTCGTCAAGACCCTCCTCAAGGTGTTCTTCCCTCTCCGATGTGGATTTGAGGGAGCACGTTGACCGATCTTTCCTTGCGAGGATTCTATCGGACCGGTGGTCGCCGTTCGGGAGCAATCGGCCTTGTATCGTGTGAGTTTTGCATGTGTTCATCGTGTTCTTCGCGAGGTGTGTGTTCGCTTCCGCTACCTTCTCCCTTTCCCCTCGCTTTCCCATCGATTTGACCACGAGATCCGTGAAGATCGGGCACCCAAGAGGTTAACCCCTCCATCATCAAGAATGGTGAGCATGGGATTTTCCCTTCACCAAAGGAGGCGCATGGAGTTGAGGAACCCGAGCCTACCCCTACATGCTTGAGTGATGATGTGGTACCAATCCCATGTGAGTATGAGAGCCACTTAGCCCACTTGAGTGAGAACAAGAATGAGATGAGTGACTCCACCTTAGGTGGGATTGAGTGCTTCCACTTTGAGGGCATGAGTGATACACCGAGTGAGTTGAGAGTGGTAGTTGATAGGTCAATTGAGACCATTTAGATTTCTAACAAATTACCCTCTACCTCTAGTGTGTTATCTTATGTTGTGCTAGGTTCCATGGATGAAGACGCCCGAAGCAATGAAGCAATGATGCCTCAATTGGAGAAGATGTACATGGTGCACAAAGATGATGCTACGCCATGGATACATCAAGAAGACGAAGTCGTCCACAAGGAGGCCACTACTTCCACAACACCCACTTCATATGAGAGGTATGAACAAGGTATCAATAAGGGTGTTGATGATGCCATGATCCCACTAGTGGACATGATGAATTGTGAGGATATGCATGCTATGGATGATGCTTGTGACATTACATATGCTTCATCCATATTCCCATGTGATGCTTTGCCTTTGCATAATATTGATCATGTGGAATTGTTTGATTGCGAACTCATTGCCATAAACATGCCATGCTATGCATCTTGTGTGTATCCTCCAATTTCTTTGGACTTGCCTTGTCATGCTAGTCATTCAATTTCTCCCGTTGCTTGCGATAAGATGAATGCTTGCTATTTCACTTGTTTTGCTTGCAACAATATTGATCATATGCATTCTAATGAGATGGCCCCCATAGCTTTCTCAATTTTTGGAGATTTTGATGATGGCCATGATAAGCATGTTCCCCACTTGCATACTCACCATGCATCTATTTCATACTTTATTGAAATTAATGGTGATGTGCACAAAAAGAGATACGTCATGATGGATGATGTGTATCTCTACCATGCACACACGTTCTTCCTTTTACATATGATGTGTGTAGGTACCCGCAGGAGAATTTCAACCTCGGTTGAGCACGAGTTGACAAAAAGAGCTCTAGAGAGCATCCCACAAGTGAGTTCAAGATCGAACCCAGCTCTGATACCTTTTGCATGCTTTGCATCTTTCATGTTGGCAAATTGCTCTTTCATATGGGTTGATTGCAAGCATGTTAATGGTATTATCTCCCCTTGTGACATTCATGTTTCTTCGCATCTAGATAATGATGCTTTCTGTGTTGCAACGAAAATGTTGAACAATTTCCCTTTCTGATGTTTAGTGTGCAACCACAACTCCTTTAAGAACATGTATTGTCATGAGAGCTTCCAAGAATCTCGTCTTGTTGTTGCAACAAACATAAGGACCACTTGCTCTTTCATTTGGTTTGTTTGCAAACATAATACTTTTGTTTTGGATATGCTTCCTTTTGTGTTTTTGCCAAATTCTCCAAGCTTTGAATCAAAGATGTTGATAAAATTTCTATTTGATTGTTTTGAGTGCCACAATAAGATGTTATATGGAGTTTTTGAGTTTCCACATTTGGATGATGTTCAAACGATTTCCATGCACATTGACCATGCATATGCATTCCGTTTGCTATACTTGAGTTGTGCTAATCGTGTTGTGAACAAGAATGGACATGCCACAAATGACATGCTCCTCTATCACACACAAACATATGTTGCTTGGTCTTTGTTGTATGAAGGTACAAATGCATACACGTCAACCTCTATGGACTATATGTTGACAAGAAGAACCGAAGAGAGTTACCTATGGCTACCCTTCATCGAGCTATCTCTACAAGCTCAGGTGACTTCCTTCTACTTGAGGACTCATGCTATAATCTTCATGAATTGGCTACGCTTTGAGTGTTGCTTTGCTTTTGTTGTGAGCTTTGTAGGCTTCAAGGAAGGTGAAGGAACAATGAAGTGTTGTCAAGTCAATCTTCCCGAGAATGACTATAAGGTGAACCCCAGGATCAAGAAGGTCTCTCGACCGCTTCTACTTTGTTATGAGCATATAGAGTCGAGGACGACTCTTTTTGAAGGGGGGGAGATGATGCAGCCCGACCTACGGTCGTTACTACATCAAGGTCTCCAACTTACGCCAAGTCGCCATGGACTCCAAAGGTGAATCCTTTCCTCTATGAAAGCTCACTTCCTACCCTATTGAATGGTATGCTACTTCATACTCCGTCACATATTCATGATAGGTTCACACCAACCAGTAAGGAGGCAAGGGAGGAAGCTTAGCATCAAGCCCGACAAGACGGAAGCTTGAAGAGGAGGAGGAAGAAGACAGATCAAGAATGCCGGGTTCAAGCGGTACTACCGGTCGGAACCGTACTACGGCCACGCAGATTACTGCTACCGCCCCAGATCTTAAGCTCCGCCATCGCCATCGGATGCCCCAGATCTTGAAGCCATCGCGCTTTGGATGCCCTGATCTTGCGGTACTACCGCCCCCAAAGCGGTACTACCGGTGTCGACCGGTACTCTGGTCCCAAGTCCAGATACTCGGTCATGTCGGTCACTGCGCACTAGTTGGGCCACATCCCATGTATCCCCCCTTTACTTACCTATTCGCCTAGTTTATCCCCAAACTACCCTTGTTAAGTGGTTGGCCTATAAATAGAGCCCCACCCTCATGTATCCCTTAGGCATAGATGATAGACTAAAGACAACCCCCATTGTGGAATCTCTAGTTTTGCCTCATCCCCTTTACCAAGGGGACCGACTATCGTCACCAACCTCGATTGGACTTTGCATCACACATCCATCGTTGAAACAAGGCCTTGGGTTCTCGGTTTCTCGCCCCCAAGTCGTCAAGACCCTCCTCAAGGTGTTCTTCCCTCTCCGATGTGGATTTGAGGGAGCACGTTGACCGATCTTTCCTTGCGAGGATTCTATCGGACCGGTGGCCGCCGTTCGGGAGCAATCGGCCTTGTATCGTGTGAGTTTTGCGTGTGTTCATCGTGTTCTTCGCGAGGTGTGTGTTTGCTTCCGCTACCTTCTCCCTTTCCCCTCGCTTTCCAATCGATTTGACCATGAGATCCGTGAAGATCGGGCACCCAAGAGGTTAACCCCTCCATCATCACGAGATTCTTGGAAGCTCTCATGACAATACATGTTCTTAAAGGAATTGTGGTTGCACACAAAACATCGGAAAGGGAAATTTCAACATTTTCGTTGCAACACACAAAGCATCATTATCTAGATGCGAAGAAACATGAATGTCACAAGGGGAGATAATACCATTAACATGCTTGCAATCAACCCATATGAAAGAGCAATTTGCCAACATGAAAGATGCAAAGCATGCAAAAGGTATCAGAGCAGGGTTCGATCTTGAACTCACTTGTGGGATGCTCTCTATAGCTCTTTTTGTCAACTCGTGCTCAACCGAGGTTGACATTCTCCTGCGGGTACCTACACACATCATATGTAAAAGGAAGAACGTGTGTGCATGGTAGAGATACACATCATCCATCATGACGTATCTCTTCTTGTGCACATCACCATTAATGTCAATAAAGTATGAAATAGATGCATGGTGAGTATGCAAGTGGGGAACATGCTTATCATGGCAATCATCAAAATCTCCAAAAATTGAGAAAGCTATGGGGGCCATCTCATTATAACGCATGTGGTCAACATTGGTGCAAGCAAAACTAGTGAAATAGCAAGCATTCATCTTATCACAAGCAACGAGAGAAATTGGATGACTAGCATGACAAGGCAAGTCCAAAGCAATTGGAAGATATACACAAGATGCATAGCATGGCATGTTTATGGCAATGATATCGCAATCAAACAATTCCACATGATCAATATTATGCAATGGCAAAGCATCATATGGGAATATGAGTGAAGCATATGTAATGTCACAAGTATCATCCATAGCATGCATATCCTCACAATTAATCATGTCCACTAGTGGGATCATGGCATCATCAACACCCTTATTGTTACCTTGGTCATACCTCTCATATGAAGTGGGTGTTGTGGAAGTAGTGGCCTCCTTGTGGACGACTTCATCTTGATGTATCCATGGCGTAGCATCATCTTCATCTACCATGTACATCTTCTCCATTCGAGGCATCATTGCTTTATAGCATCGGGCGTCTTCCTCCATGGAACCTAGCACAACACAAGAGAACACACTAGAGGTAGAGGGTAAGTTGTTAGAAATCGAAATGGTCTCACTTTACCTATCAACTACCACTCTCAACTCACTAGGAGTATCACTCATGTCCTCCAAGTGGAAGCACTCAATCTCACATAAGGTGGAGTCACTCATCTCACTCTTGTTCTCACTCAAGTGGGCTAAGTGGCTCTCATACTCACATGGGATTGGTACCACATCATCACTCAAGCATATGGGGGTAGGCTCGGTTTCCTCAACTCCATGCGCCTCCTTTGGTGAAGGGAAAATCCCATGCTCACCATTCTTGACCTTGTCGCCTCCAAGGTTGGATGCCATAAAATGGGCATCATTGCTCTCCTCTATGGTCGAAGGGAAAATCCCATGCTCGACCGTCTCGTGGCCATCGCGTAGTAGTGGTGGAGGTAGGCTCATGCTATCCAACTTGGCGAAGTAGAGGTCTACATTTTCCTCGTTGGCGAGGTTGTGGAAGTCAAGCGTAGGCATTGAAGCTTGATGGCGTGGAGGAAGGCTTGCTCTTGGTGCCATTGTGGTGGTGGCACGAGTAGTTGAAGGTGCCCTATGATGGTGTCGACGGAGGTCATTGGCGTGCCTTGCCGATGGTTGATGTAGGTAGCGCACTTGGTCGTCCACATGACACTCGCGACGATGATCATTTGCCTTGGCACTCTTCTTGTGCTTGTGGTGCCTTCTTGAGCTTGATTGAGCATTATGGTTGGTGCTCATCTTCAATTCTTCGTCTTGGTGGCGGAGATGCCTTAGACGATTTCTTGTATCCTCTTTATGGTGGCGATGCTCATGAGAGGAATTTTGTCGATGAAGATTCTTGTTTCTTGGCGCCTCTTGATGCATATGATGTTTGGACGCCACTCTTGTTTGGATAGGAGTTGGAGCTTGGCGCCTTGGCGGTGATGAAGCTTGGCGCCTTGGAGATGGTAGAGCTTGACGCCTTGGAGGTGATGGAGCTTGGTGCCTTGGAGATGGTGGCGCTTGACGCCATCTAGGTGGTGGCACATGTCGCCTTGGAGGTGGATCATCGAAGTAGGTGGTGCCCTTTGGTGTGGCATGCTTGGCCTTGAAGGTCATGGAATCTTGATGATGCGCCTCCTCTTGCTTGGCGTAGTAGGCTTCCATCTCCACACGGTGGAGGAATTCTTCATGGCTCATGGAGGAGCCATCAAAGTCGATGAAGTTCTCCGTGTCCTCCATGCTTGGCGAGGCGTCATCGATGTCGCACTCGAAGTCGTCCATGCTTGGGGAGTAGTTATTGGTGTAGTACTCCCTATCACCCAAGCATGTGGAGCCATTGTCGGTGTAGTGCTCCATAGGCTCCATGCATGAGGAGCCATTGTCGACGTAGAGCTCCATGTCTTCCATGCATGTGGAGTCGTAGGTGTAGTGCTCGGTCCTCAAAGAATGCGGAGCCATTGTCGGTGTTGTGCTCCGTCATGTCCTCTAGACTTGTGGAGTCGTAGTCATTGTGGCTCATCATGGATTCTTCATAGATATCATCCTCGGTTCCGGAGTCCCTAGACATGATGCACAAGACCAAGTGGTGTATATGGAAGTGGTAGTGGGAGTTAGGGATACAACGTCAAACCTTACTTTACCTTGGAAGATCGATCGCATAAGTGGCCACACTTGAGAGCAATAAACCAAGCAAAGTGAAGTTCACGCGAACACCAAAACCAACTCTGAACTAAAAAACACACACACAAGGCCTATGGTGGATAGGTATGGAAAATGGCATGTCAAGAACCAATCCGAAATCAAGATGTTGTAATGGCAAGTAAAGAACCACAATGATCACAAAGCAAAACAAGTTAATCCACAAGATAGGAAATATGTACAAGGAAACACACACGGTGGGATAAATGGGACTTGTGCGACGGAGAAAGTGAGCTAAGAACCAAATGATTACCTAGCGAAGACTATAAGCTCGTGTCACACAAGTACAAGGAGAGACGCTAGTTCGATTGCACAAAATTGGTGGGCTACAAGATATGCACAATAAGTACCACCTATATGATGTTCATCGAGCTTGCGCTTCCTATTCTATGAGGCACATGTATATCTCTTTGTTTTTCTTTTCTTCTTTTTTTTTATTTTTTTTCTTTCTATTTTTTTCTTTCTATTTTTCTCTTTTTCTTTCTATTTTTCACTTGCCTCTTCCTTGTGCCAACAACTATACAAGATTACTATATGAGATAGCGCCCACAATGTTTGCTCGGAATCTACAAGGTATCAAATGTGCATAGCCCAAGCAATCATAAGAGGAACTAGTCTCAATAGGTGTTTTTTGCTCGCAAAGATAGTGGGGTTCACAAAGGAATGCAAGTGGGGAGAAGTCGCGAAATGTTTATACCTTTCGTCGACGATCTTCACCCTTTATTGTTGGATTCCGCCTTGCTCACGGAATTTGGATGGAGTAGATAGCATGAACCACGTGGATGATGATGTAGGGCTCCTTCTCCTCTTTGAAACGAGCTAAAGAACACCAAAATCCGAATTCGTATGCAAAAGTTATGCTCAAAACGATGAGAGGCTGAAATCTGGAAACTGCTGTTTTGGATTTGTATGGGGCGGTAGTACCGGTTGTTTTGGCCCGGTAGTACCGGTTAAGTGCGGTAGTACCGGTTTTTGGACCCGGTAGTACCGCTTGGACCTGGGACGCCCAGATTTGACGCGTTTTCGCGATTTTGGGGTGATTTGGGCAGAAAATCTTCAAGAAAAACACCAAATCGAAGGGGGAAATCAAGGAATTAGGCCATGGGAACGCAAAGGAAGGTAGATCAACAAGTTTAGCAAGCAATCCACGGATCAAAACCTACCAAAACGCACTCAAATCACAGATCGATCCAAAACACGAATTGGGGCTGTTTTGGTGGAAATTTCGAATTTATGGGCAAAAGACCAAATCGATGAGAAATCCGTGGCAACCAAAAAGCTCGATACCGGATGATGGAGGGTTAACCTCTTGGGTGCCCGATCTTCACGGATCTCGTGGTCAAATCGATGAGAAAGCGAGGAAAGGGAGAAGCTAGGAAGCGAACACACACTCGCGAAGAACACGATGAACACACGCAAAACTCACACGATACAAGGCCGATTGCTCGAACGGCGCCACCGGTCCGATAGAATCCTCGCAAGGAAAGATCGGTCAACGTGCTCCCTCAAATCCACATCGGAGAGGAAGAACGCCTTGAGGAGGGTCTTGGCGACTTAGGGGCGGAAACCGAGAACCCAAGGCCTTGTTCAACGATGGATGCGTGATGCAAAGTCCAATCGAGGTTGGTGACGATAGTCGGTCCCCTTGGTAAAGGGATGAGGCAAAACTAGAGATTCCACAATGGGGTTTTTAGTCTATCATCTATGCCTAAGGGATTCATGAGGGTGGGGGCTCTATTTATAGGCCAACCACTTAACAAGGGTAGTTTGGGGATAAACTAGGCGAATAGGTAAGTAAAGGGGGGATACATGGGCTGTGGCCCAACTAGTGCGCGCAGGCACTGACATGACCGGTAGTACCGGACTTGGGACCGGTAGTACCGGTCATCACCGGTAGTACCGCTTTGGGGACCCGGTACCGCTATGCAAGCTGCATAAGCGATCAAGGGCATCCAGTGGCGATGGCGAGCTTGATCAAGGTAGGGGCGGTAGTACCGATGACCGGTAGTACTCCGACAGTAGTACCGCTTGAACTGGCAAATTCCGATCTGTCTTCTTCCTCCTCCTCTTCCAAGCTTAGTCTTGTCGGGCTTGATGCTCAAGCTTCCTCCCTTGCCTCCGTACTGGTCGGTGTGAACCTATCATGAATATGTGACGGAGTATGAAGTAGCATACCATTCAATAGGGTAGGAAGTGAGCTTTCATAGAGGAACGGATTCACCTTTGGAGTCCATGGCGACTTGGCGTAAGTTGGAGACCTTGATATAGTAACGACCGTAGGTCGGGCTGCATCATCATATGTTAAGGGGTAACCCTGGGGTTGGCCCGATCTTTCACGAATTCCATGAGGAACGAGGGGAAAGGGGGTGGTCGGGGGATGAAATCGAGGAAAGCGATGAAAACCACGATCACACTCACACCAAAACACGATACACGCCTACTCCTCACGCCGGTGGCATCCGGTCCAACATAATCCCTAGGATCGGTGTTGGGCGAAGCTCGCTCTCCACGCCAACAATGGGGGATGAGGTGCTTGGTGAGACCTTGACGACTTGGGGGCGAGAAACCGAGAACCCAAGGCCTTGTACAACTTGAACGCACTAGGCAAGATCCAAGAGGGGGGTGGATAATCCGGTGCTCCTTGGTAGGAGCATGAGACCAATAGATATAAGTCCTCAAAGGGTTTCCTTAATATCTATTATTATCCAAGTCTAACGCTACAATAGAGGTGGGGCTATATATAGTCCAGCCACAAAGCAGGGTAGTAGTTTGAATGAAAAGGTAAATTATAGGTTGGGTTACAAGGCACGAATGAATCGAGGCGATCAGTCTGGCAGACGGTAGTACCGGTCCCAACCGTAGTACCGGTGGTAACCCAGAGTACCGCTCGAGCGGTAGTACCGCTTGAGGGCCTGGAGCTTCGTCGGAGGCGCTGTGGCGGTAGGAGGGTCGGTAACTGCCACTGTAGTACCAGCTTGTAGGACCGTAGTACCGCTTGCTTCAGGCGTGGAGTGGTGCTTCTGTGGCGAAGCGGAGGAGGAGGCGGGACCGCTTGAGCGGTAGTACCGGTCGTCCCAACCGGTAGTACCGCTATGCCCTGGCAACATCGGTGGCTTCTTCACTGATGATGCATGAGTTTGCGTGAAGTAGCAAGCCATCCAAGGGTGTGTCAAGTCACACAAGGAGAGGAGCGAGTTCACCTTAGTTTGAAGGAGTTTGGCTCAGGCGCGTCATGGGTCCACTTGGGTAGCTCGTGGGAGTAGATGTAGTAGCGGTCGAGGACGGCCGCATCAGCTCCCCCTTGGGAAAGAGTCGTCCTCGACTCTTCAACCGTCACAACTTCCTCTTCGCCATGGTAGGGTGAGAGGTCCTTGACATTGAATGTCGAGCTCACAAGATACTTCGATGTTGGTATATCGATCATATAGGCGTTGTTGTTGATCCTCTTTAGCACCTTGAATGGTCCATCGCCTCGTGGCTTTAGCTTGGAGTCGCGTTCCTTGGGGAAGCGGTCTTTACTCAAGTGTATCCATACAAGGTCGCCCTCATCAAAGATCATCTCTTTCTTGGTCTTGTTTAGCCTTGATGCTTGGCGAAGGACTTGTTGCTCAATAGTAGCTCGTGTGTCTTCATGGAGTTTCATCATTGCTTGGGCACGCTTGACAACGTCCATATTGGCGCGTTCATGAAGTGGAAGTGGAAGGATATCGAGCGCGGTGAGGGGATCGAAGCCATAGACGATCATGAACGGGCTCCTCATGGTGGTGGAGTGCTTGGCGCGGTTGTAGGCGAACTCGGCATGTGGAATGCATTCCTCCCAGTCTTTAAGGTTCTTCTTTATCAACACCGGGAGAAGTGTGCCAAGACTTCGATTGACGACCTCGGTTTGTCCATCGGTTTGAGGATGCGAGGCGAACGAGAAGAGGAGCTTGATGCCGAGCTTGGCCATGAGGGTCTTCCAGAAGTAGCTCATGAATTTTACGTCGCGGTCGGAGACGATTGTTCTTGGCACGCCGTGTAGCCGAATTATTTTCCTGAAAAACAAATTTGCTACATGTGAAGCATCATCGGTCTTATGGCACGGAATGAAATGTGCCATTTTTGAAAAACGATCCACGACTACAAATATGGAATCATGACCATGTTTCGATCTAGGCAAGCCTAACACAAAGTCCATGCTAATGTCCGACCAAGGTGCATGAGGAATAGGCAATGGCATATAAAGACCAAAGGGGTTGGACTTGGACTTAGCTTGGATACATGTAGTGCATCGTTGAATGTGGCGCTCCACGTCGCGCTTCATCTTTGGCCAAAAGTAGTGAGTGGAGAGCATGTCATATGTCTTGTCACGGCCAAAGTGACCCATAAGGCCTCCACCATGGGACTCTTGAAGAAGCAAAAGTTGGAGAGACGATTTCGGAATGCAAAGCTTGTTTTGTTTGAAAAGAAAACCCTTATGCAAATAGAAATCATCAATCCCTTTGTCTATTGAACATTGTGCAAATATTGGTCCAAAGAAAGAGTCGGACGCGTACAAAGATTTGATGTCCTCAAGACCCAAGACATTGACTTCGAGTCGTGTAAGAAGGCTTGTGTTTTTGCGAGACAAGGCGTCCGCCACCACATTTTCTTTGCCCTTGTATTTTACAATGTAAGGAAAATACTCCATAAACTCAACCCATTTTGCGTGTCTTTTACTCAAGTTGGCTTGGCCCTTAAGATACTTCAACGACTCATGGTCGGAATGGATGATAAATTCTTTGGGCCAAAGATAGTGTTGCCACACTTGAAGAACACGAACCAAGGCAAAAAGTTCTTTGTCATAAATGGGATAATTGAGGCGTGCGCCATCAAGTTTCTCACTATGGTAAGCAATAGGACGCCCATTTTGCATAAGGACGCCACCAATGCCAATACCACTAGCGTCATATTCAATCTCGAAGGTTTTTGTGAAATCCGGCAATACAAGGAGTGGTGCTTCGGTGAGCCTCTTTTTGAGCTCATCAAAAGCCTTTTGTTGTGCTTTTCCCCAAACGAACGTGACATTTTTCTTGGTCAATTCGTTGAGGGGGCAAGCAATGGTAGAAAAATCTTTCACAAAGCGACGGTAAAAGCCTGGCTTTGGAGACGTCCACTTCTATGCCATTAGAAGACACAACAAAACCAAGGAAAATCAGCTTGTCTCTTGCAAAAGTGCACTTGGGGAGATTAGCATAAAGCATTTCATGACGCAGGATTTGGAGGACCTCCTTAACATGAGTAACATGCTCCTCGAGTGACTTGCTATAGACAAGAATGTCATCAAAGTAAACAACTACACTCTTTCCAATAAGAGATCGCAAAATATGGTTCATGAGACGCATGAAGGTAGATGGGGCATTGGATAAGCCAAAAGGCATAACCAACCATTCATAGAGACCAAGCTTGGTCTTGAAGGCGGTTTTCCACTCATCACCTTCAGCCATGCGAATTTGATGGTAGCCACGAAGATCAATTTCAAAATATAGTGGCTCCACATAACTCATCAAGCATGTCATCAAGACGCGGTATAGGATGTCGATAACGCACGGTGATAGCATTGATTGACGGCATCCATGCATAACCGCAACGTATCATCCGTTTTCGGGACTAGGATCACGGAACCGCGCTGGGCTAGTGCTTACTTGGATCAAACCTTTGGAGACGAGTTGGTTGATTTGACGCCGATCTCCTTCGTCTCTTCCGGTTCAGGCGATACGCGGTTTGGGAGTGGTGCGCCGGGTATGAGGTCGATGCGGTGCTCGATTCCATGAAGAGGGGGAAGGCCATGAGGAAGCTCTTCGGGAAATACATCTTGGAATTCCTGCAAAACAACCATCAAAGAAGGAGGAACATTTGTCAAGTCGTTAGTTCCTTGCGCTAGTCCCTTGCATACGAGGACGTAGTGCAAGATGGATGGGTTGTTCCGCACTTCTCTCATCTCACTTTTGGTGGCAAGAAGAACACTCTTAGTTTTTCCACTCGAGTTTGGCTTGTAGCTCTCACTCACTATGGTGTGGTTCTCTCGCTCACCACTCTTCTCACAAGGTGTTTTTACAGACATGCCCTCGCTAAAGCCTTTGCATTGTCCGCAATTATTTGGCTAGGAGTCATTGGTTGCAACACACAAGTTTTATCAAGCCATTTGAAAGTGTAAGTGTTTGAGTGACCATTATGCAAAGCACACTTGTCATATTGCCACGGCCTTCCGAGCAACATGTGACAAACCGTCATTGGAACCACGTCACATTCCACCGTGTCCTTGTAGTGCCCAATGGAGAACGTCACCGAGACGGTGTGCTTGATCTTGACGGATCCTTGGTCACTTAGCCATTGGATATGGTAGGGGTGTCTATGTGGATGAAGGGTGAGGTTGAGTTTCACACAATTCGTGCTTTGAGGTTGTGGCAACTCCCTCCATCGATGACAACTTTGATGGACTTCCCATTGATGCCGGCACGAGTTTGGAAGATGTTCGAACGTTGGTCTTCATTTTCATTGCTTGGGTAGTCAAGACCCTTGTGACCACAAGCGATGGACTTGCGTCATGCTCACACACAAGAAGTTCTTGCTCCTCTTCCAAATGTTGCCTTGCCATGGCTTCCTTGACCCTTGCATCAAACTCGTCTTCACTCAAGTATTCTTCATCGCCGTTGTCATGGATGAACAAAACTTTCTTGTTTCCACATGCATTCGACTTGTGCCCTTTCCCTCCACACTTGTAGCATTCACCATTGAATGGTTGATCATCCCTTGTGTGTTTGCCACTTGGGGGCTGTTTTCCTTGGGGAATAGTTGGCATGAAGGGAATCTTGGTTGTACTTGGGGAGCTTCCACTTGGTGTTGTTGGATTAGTGGTTGGCGCTTGCTTGTAGGTGAAGTACGTCTTTGGCTTGTTGTACTTGATGTCCTCTTGCACTTGGCGCTCGGCCTTGGATGCGATGTGCACAAGCTCAACCATGTTGTTGTACTTTTGGAACTCGGTGATGCGCTTGATGGGATGGTTCAAGCCATTGAGGAAGCGTGCCATTGTTTGCTCATCTCGCTCTTCAATGTTGGCACGGATCATGTTGAGCTCCATTTGCTTGAAGTACTCTTCCACGGTCTTTGTCCCTTGACTAAGCGTTTGAAGCTTGTTGAAGAGGTCACGCGTGTAGTGTGAAGGAACAAAGCGGGATCTCATATGAGCCTTCATATCTTGCCAAGTTGCGATTGGAGGCTCTTCTTTTGCTTCGCGAGCGAGTTGGACTTGTTCCCACCAAAGGTTGGCATACTCATCAAACTCGAGGGATGCCATGGCCATCATCTTCTCATTGCTATAATTGTGCATGCGGAAGATCTTGTCGACCTTGAGTTCCCAAGAGAGATATTCCTCGGGCTCATTGGAACCGGTGAACTTGGGCATGGTGAATTTGAGCTTGCCGAAAGTTTATTCTCCATTGCGGTTCCGGTTGCGTCGGTTGCCATTATTTTGACGGTCATCATCATCATCCGAGCTCTCATGTCTTGCTTGGTGATTGTTGCGTTGTTCTTGCGGTTGTTGAGGTGCCGCGTGTGGTGGTTGAACTTGGTTTTGACGACGAGCTTGGGGAGCTTGCTCGTGTTGTTGTCGTGGTTGAGGACGAGGGGGAGGTTGATGGTCCTCACGGCGAGCTTGGGGAGCTTGCTCTTGTTCTTGTCGTGGTTGATGTCGAGGAGCATTGTGTTGCGCCCTGTGGCGAGGAAGACGTCGAGCCAGATGCGCAATTGGCTGCTCTTCTTCTTCTTGGTGTAGGGAAGGCTCGTCATGACCATCATGGTGCCGACGTGGACGATCATGTCGATGATGACGCCTTGGAGGGTTTTCGAGTGCTTCCCGCTGACGGTGATCTTGTTCGTCCTCTTCGGAAGCTTCACTATTTGTTGAAGGGGCATGTCGACGTCGATGGCCTTGGTGGTCCATGCGAGGTTGCTCTTGTTGAATCACAAGTGCTCTTGGTTGTGTCCGGTTTGCTTCGCGCCTTGGAGGTCTTGCGGAGAGGTCACCATCGTAGCTTGACGTTGCGGCGTGACGCGGAGATGGTACCGCTTGCGAAGAGCTCATGGATTGAAGAACGGGTCCATCCCGGTGCCTTGAAGCGTGACGGCGAGGTGCACTTAATTCACTTGAGGAGTGCCGAGATGAGCTTGATTCGCGCGAGCGTGGCCTTGCGATTCCATAAATGATGCGTTGAAGCTTCTCATCCGTTGAGGCGAGTGCACGACCAAGAGCTTCATTTTGATGACCAAGGTTGTGTTGCATGGCATGCATTTGGCCACGGACTTCTTCGAAGAGGTTGTCGATGTTCTTGAATTCCACACGGGCCTCGCTAAATTGTTCATCTTGGCGCCGCTCGAGAGCTTCACAACGATAGTTGAATTCTCCTCGGACCTTCCAATGGTCCCATCTTGTCATGAATTGGTTATCATCCTCCGGAGGTGGTGGTGGTTGGGATGGCTCTCCATGCCTGTCCATGATGCAAAGCCAACAATGGTTGTATATGGAGAAAAAGGGTGTGGAGAGTTAGCCTTTTACCTCACCTTGGAGATTATATCAAACCAATTGCCACACAAATGAGCGAAAAGCGTGCAAAGTGAAATGGCAAGAAACTCTCAAAGGCATTTGGTGGAAGGTTAGGGTTGTGGAAAACCAAACGAAACGATTCAAGCAAAAGGTTATTGTCCTACGTGGTAAAGAACCAAAGATCAAAAGCAAAAGGATACGATCTACGAAAACACGGATAACACACACGTGGAGAAAAATTGGGTTAGCACGACTATGAAAAATGAGCACAAAAGGTCCTAACAAAGACTACGCTCGGTTGTCGTGCCAACACAAAGCGAGACCACAACTCGTTTGCCAAAAGAGGATAAGCAATATATTTGTGCACTTGCCTCGGTGCGCTCTTCCCATTTATGACAAAGAACTTTTTGCCTTGGTTCGTGTTCTTCAAGTGTGGCAACACTATCTTTGGCCCAAAGAATTTATCATCCATTCCGACCATGAGTCGTTCAAGTATCTTAAGGGCCAAGCCAACTTGAGTAAAAGACACGCAAAATGGGTTGAGTTTATGGAGTCTTTTCCTTACATTGTAAAATACAAGAAGGGCAAAGAAAATGTGGTGGCGGACGCCTTGTCTCGCAAAAACACAAGCCTTCTTACACGACTCGAAGTCAATGTCTTCGGTCTTGAGGACATCAAATCTTTGTACGCGTCCGACTCTTTCTTTGGACCAATATTTTTACAATGTTCAATAGACAAAGGGATTGATGATTTCTATTTGCATAAGGGTTTTCTTTTCAAACAAAACAAGCTTTGCATTCCGAAATCGTCTCTCCAACTTTTGCTTCTTCAAGAGACCCATGGTGGAGGCCTTATGGGTCACTTTGGCCGTGACAAGACATATGACATGCTCTCCACTCACTACTTTTGGCCAAAGATGAAGCGCGACGTGGAGCGCCACGTTCAACGATGCACTACATGTATCCAAGCTAAGTCCAAGTCCAATCCCTTTGGTCTTTATATGCCATTGCCTATTCCTCATGCACCTTGGTCGGACATTAGCATGGACTTTGTGTTAGGCTTGCCTAGATCGAAACATGGTCATGATTCCATATTTGTAGTCGTGGATCGCTTTTCAAAAATGGCACATTTCATTCCGTGCCATAAGACCGATGATGCTTCACATGTAGCAAATTTGTTTTTCGAGAAATAATTCGGCTACACGGGCGTTAAGAACAATCGCCTCCGATCATGACGTAAAATTCATGAGCTACTTCTGGAAGACCCTCATGGCCAAGCTCGGCATCAAGCTCCTCTTCTCGTCCGCCTCGCATCCTCAAACCGATGGACAAACCGAGGTCGTCAATCGAAGTCTTGGCACACTTCTCCCGGTGTTGATAAAGAAGAACCTTAATGACTGGGAGGAATGCATTCCACACGCCGAGTTCGCCTACAACCGCGCCAAGCACTCCACCACCATGAGGAGCCCGTTCATGATCGTCTATGGCTTCGAGCCCCTCACCGCGCTCGATATCCTTCCACTTCCACTTCATGAACGTGCCAATATGGACATTGTCAAGCGTGCCCAAGCTGATGCAGCCCGTTCTCCAACCGCTACTACATCTACTCCCACGAGCTACCCAAGTGGACCCATGACTCGCGCCCGAGCCAAACTCCTTCAAACTAAGGTGAACTCGCTCCTCTCCTTGTGTGACTTCGACACCCCCTTGGATGGCTTGCTACTTCACACGCAAACTCTGTGCATCATCAGGTACGAAGAAGCCACCAGTCGCTGCCAGACGCAAGCGGTACTACCGGTTGGGACGACCGGTACTACCGCTCCAAGCGGTCCTACCGCCTCCTCCTACCGCTCGCCACAGGAAGCACTACTTCACGCCCCAGAAGCAAGCGGTACTACCGGTCCTGCAACCGGTACTACCGGTGGATACTACCGCCCTCCTACTGGCTCGACGCCTTCGACGGAAGCTCCAGGCCCTCAAGCGGTACTACCGGTTACCACCGGTACTACCGGTTGGCCGACCGGTACTACCGGTCTGCTGACCACGATCACCTAAGTCCGGCCCTGTGCCTTGTAACCCCACCTATCATTTATCTCTCCATTCCGAAACTACCCCTGTTTTGTGGCTAGACTATATATAGCCCCACCCTCTATTGTAAACGCTTAGACTTGGATAATAATAGATATTAAGGAAACCCTTTGAGGACTTGTATCTATTGGTCTCATGCTCCTACCAAGGAGCACCGGATTATCCACCCCCCTCTTGGATCTTGCCTAGTGCGTTCAAGTTGTACAAGGCCTTGGGTTCTCGGTTTCTACCCCAAGTCGTCAAGGTCTCACCAAGCACCTCATCCCGTTGTTGGCGTGGAGAGCGAGCCCAACACCGATCCTAGGGATTATGTTGGACCGTTGCCACCGGCGTGAGGAGTAGGCGTGTATCGTGTTTTGGTGTGTGTGTTCGTGGTTTTCATCGCCTTCCCGATTTCATACCCGACCACCTCTTCCCTCGTTCCTCGTGGAATTCGTGAAAGATCGGGCCAACCTGTGGTTACCCCATAACATATTGGTATCAAGAGCACGGTTGATCACGAATTTCCTCCAATTTTTCTTTTATCCGCTTAAAACGAAAATCCTACCAAAAGAGCCCAATTTGCCTTGGATCGATCTGGATTTGGTGAGTTTTTCGGTTTTGGTCCATAGATCTGTTGCTTTGGGAGTCGATCTATAGCCCCTTTTGTTTCTAGCTCAGCCTTCGACGCTTTTTCAACGAATTTGAGGTTTTGGCAAGTTCACCTCGTTCGAACTGTGCCGGGTACTGTGGCAAGCGGTACTACCGCTAGTTACCGGTACTACCGGTAGTAAGCGGTACTACTCACCGCATAACCGCCTGTTACCTGGTACTACCGCTCGCCACTGACCGTGCTCCCTGCCCTTTGTCGCCTCGCTTTCGTTCGCTGACCTTTTCCACCTCGCTTGTTCGTGTTTCGCGTGTTTGTCACCATTTTCACAACAGCTTCCGCATCAACGTCATTCCGCGCTCAACGACACCGCGACACTCGAACTTGCACCACCTTGACAGCCCCATATCTTCCTTTGTGTGTATCTATCCTATGAGAGCAACTCATTTTGTGTTTGTCTAAGCATTGTGCACTTGCCTTCGGAAAGTGAGAGTATGACGCCAAATACAAAAGCTAACATAGTAGCATAGCAAGGGAGAAAAAGGAAAAAGAATCAAAAAAAAAGAGAAAAAAGATACATAGTCCCCCAATACAAAGAGAATACCAAGCTTGTAAGCCAAGAAAGAGAGAAGAAAGAGCGCTCCGCGGCAAGTGCACAAATCTATTGCTTACCCTCTTTTGGCAAACGAGTTGTGGTCTCTCCTTGTGTTGGCACGACAACCGAGCGTAGTCTTCATTAGGACCTTTTGTGCTCATTTTCATAGTCGTGCTAACCCCGTTTTCTCCACGTGTGTGTTTTCAGTGTTTTTGGTAGATCGTATCCTTTTTGCTTTTGATCTTTGGTTCTTTACCACGTAGGACAATAACCTTTTGCTTGGATCGTTTCGTTTGGTTTTCCACAACCCTTACCTTCCACCAAAAGCCTTTGAGAGTTTCTTGTCATTTCACTTTGCACGCTTTTCGCTCATTTGTGTGGCAATTGGTTTGATATAATCTCCAAGGTGAGGTAAAAGGCTAACTCTCCACACCCTTTCTCTCCATATACAACCATTGTTGGCTTTGCATCATGGACAGGCATGGAGAGCCATACCAACCACCACCACCTCCAGAGGATGATAACCAATTCATGACAAGATGGGACCATTGGAATATCCGAGGAGAATTCAACTATCGTTGTGAAGCTCTCGAGCGGCGCCAAGATGAACAATTTAGCGAGGCCCGTGTGGAATTCAAGAACATCGACAACCGCTTCGAAGAAGTACGTGGCCAAATGCATGCCATGCAACACAACCTCGGGCATCAAAATGAAGCTCTTGGCCGTGCACTCGCCTCAACGGATGAGAAGCTCCAACACATCATCGATGGACTCGCAAGGACACACTCGCGCGAATCAAGCTCATCTCGGCACTCATCAAGTGAAACAAGTGCACCTCGCCGTCACGCTTCAAGGCACCGGGATGGACCCGTTCTTCAATCTATGAGCTCTTCGCAAGTGGTACCATCTCCGCGTCACGCCGCGACATCAAGCTATGATGGTGACCTCTCCGCAAGACCTCCAAGACGTGAAGCAAACCGACCACAACGAAGGGCACTGGTGATTCAACAAGAACAACCTCGCATGGACCACCACGGCCATCGACGTCGACACGCTCCTTCAACAACAAGTGAAACTTCCGAAGAGGACAAACAAGATCATCGTCGACGTGAAGCACTCGAAGATCCTCCAAGGCGTCATCATCGACATGAGCGGCCTCGTCGCCAACATAATGGTCATGACGAGCCTCCCCTACACCAAGAAGAAGAGCAGCCCATGGCGCATACGGCTCGACGTCCTCCTCGCCACATGGCGCAAGCTAATGCTCCTCGCCATCAACCACGACAAGAGCAAGAGCAAGCTCCCCAAGCTCGTCGTGAGGACCATCAACCTCCTCCTCGTCCGCATCCGCAACAAGAAAACGAGCACGCTCCCCAAGCTCGTCGTCAACAACAAGTTCCTCCACCAAACGCGGCACCTCAACAACCACGCGAGCATCGCAACAATCACCAAGCAAGACATGAGAGCTCGGATGATGATGATGACCGTCAAAATAATGGCAACCGACACAACCGGAACCGCAATGGAGAAGAAACTTTCGGCAAGCTCAAATTCACCATGCCCAAGTTCACCGGTTCCAATGAGCCCGAGGAATATCTCTTGGGAACTCAAGGTCGACAAGATCTTCCGCATGCACAATTATAGCAATGAGAAGATGATGGCCATGGCATCCCTCGAGTTTGATGAGTGTGCCAACCTTTGGTGGGAACAAGTCCAACTCGCCATGAGCAAAAGAAGAGCCTCCAATCGCCACTTGGCAAGATATGAAGGCTCATATGAGATCCCGCTTTGTTCCTTCACACTACACGCGTGACCTCTTCAACAAGCTTCAAACGCTTAGTAAAGGGACAAAGACCGTGGAAGAGTACTTCAAGCAAATGGAGCTCAACATGATCCGTGCCAACATTGAAGAGCGAGATGAGCAAACAATGGCACGCTTCCTCAATGGCTTGAACCATCCCATCAAGCGCATCACCGAGTTCCAAAAGTACAACAACATGGTTGAGCTTGTGCACATCGCATCCAAGGCCGAGCGCCAAGTGCAAGAGGATATCAAATACAACAAGCCAAAGACGTACTTCACCTACAAGCAAGCGCCAACCACTACTCCAACAACACCAAGTGGAAGCTCCCCAAGTACAACCAAGCTTCCCTTCAAGCCAACTATTCCCCAAGGAAAACAGCCCCCAAGTGGCAAACACACACGGGATGATCAACCATTCAATGGTGAATGCTACAAGTGTGGAGGCAAAGGGCACAAGTCCAATGCATGTGGAAACAAGAAAGTTTTGTTCATCCATGACAACGGCGATGAAGAATACTTGAGTGAAGAAGAGTTTGATGCAAGGGTCAAGGAAGCCATGGCAAGGCAACACTTGGAAGAGGACCAAGAACTTCTTGTGTGTGAGCATGACGCAAGTCCATCGCTTGTGGTCACAAGGGTCTTGACTACCCAAGCCAATGAAAGTGAAGACCAACGCTCGAACATCTTCCAAACTCGTGCCGGCATCAATGGGAAGTCCATCAAAGTTGTCATCGATGGAGGAAGTTGCCACAACCTCGCAAGCACGGAATTGTGTGAGAAACTCAACCTCACCCTTCACCCACATAGACACCCCTACGATATCCAATGGCTAAGTGACCAAGGATCCGTCAAGATCAAGCACACCGTCTCGGTGACGTTCTCCATTGGGCACTACAAGGACACGGTGGAATGTGACGTGGTTCCAATGACGGTTTGTCACATGTTGCTCGGAAGGCCGTGGCAATATGACAAGTGTGCTTTGCATAATGGTCACTCAAACACCTACACTTTCAAATGGCTTGATAAAACTTGTGTGTTGCAACCAATGACTCCTAGCCAAATAATTGCGGACAATGCAAAGGCTTTAGCGAGGGCGCAATACGCAAAAACACCTTGTGAGAAGAGTGGTGAGCGAGAGAACCACACCATAGTGAGTGAGAGCTACAAGCCAAACTCGAGTGGAAAAACTAAGAGTGTTCTTCTTGCCACCAAAAGTGAGATGAGAGAAGAACGGAACAACCCATCCATCTTGCACTACGTCCTCGTATGCAAGGGACTAGCGCAATGAACTAATAACTTGACAAATATTCCTCCTTCTTTGATGGCTGTTTTGGGAATTCCAAGATGTATTTCGAAGAGCTTCCTCATGGCCTTCCTCCTCTTCGTGGAATCGAGCACGATCGACCTCATACCCGGCCACCACTACCAAACTGCGTATCGCACAAACCCGAAGAGACAAAGGAGATCGAGCGTCAAATCAACCAACTCGTCCAAAGGTTTGATCCAAGTAAGCACTAGCCCAAGAGCGGTTCCGTGATCCTAGTCCTAAGCGGATGATACGTTGCGGTTATGCATGGACGTCATTCAATCAATGCTATCACCGTGCGTTATCGACATCCTATACCGCTTCTTGATGACATGCTTGATGAGTTATGTGGAGCCACTATATTTTCGAAAATTGATCTTCGTAGTGGCTACCATCAAATTCGCATGGCTGAAGGTGATGAGTGGAAAACCGCCTTCAAGACCAAGCTTGGTCTCTATGAATGGTTGGTTATGCCTTTTGGCTTATCCAATGCCCCATCTACCTTCATGCGCCTCATGAACCATATTTTGCGATCCCTCATTGGAAAGAGTGTAGTTGTTTACTTTGATGACATTCTTGTCTATAGCAAGTCACTAGAGGAGCATGTTACTCATGTTAAGGAGGTCCTACAAATCCTTCGTCATGAAAAGCTTTATGCTAACCTCCCCAAGTGCACTTTTGCAAGAGACAAGCTGATTTTCCTTGGTTTTGTTGTGTCTTCTAATGGCATTGAAGTTGATGTATCAAAAGTCAAGGACATACGAGATTGGCCAACCCTACAAATGTTAGTGAACTGTAGTTTTCATGGGTTGGTGGCTTTTACCGTCGCTTTGTGAAAGATTTTTCCAATTGCTTGCCCCTCAACGAATTGACCAAGAAGAATGTCACGTTCGTTTGGGGAAAAGCACAACAAAAGGCTTTTGATGAGCTCAAAAGGAGGCTCACCGAAGCACCACTTCTTGCATTGCCGGATTTCACAAAAACCTTTGAGATTGAATGTGACACTAGTGGTATTGGCATTGGTGGCGTCCTTATGCAAAACGGGCGTCCTATTGCTTCCCATAGTGAGAAACTTGATGGCGCACGCCTCAATTATCCCATTTATGACAAAGAACTTTTTGCCTTGGTTCGTGTTCTTCAAGTGTGGCAACACTATCTTTGGCCCAAAGAATTTATAATCCATTCCGACCATGAGTCGTTGAAGTACCTTAAGGGCCAAGCCAACTTGAGTAAAAGGCACGCAAAGTGGGTTGAGTTTATGGAGTCTTTTCCTTACATTGTAAAATACAAGAAGGGCAAAGAAAATGTGGTGGCAGACGCCTTGTCTCGCAAAACCACAAGCCTTCTTACACGACTCGAAGTCAATGTTTTGGGTCTTGAGGACATTAAATCTTTGTACGCGTCCGATTCTTTCTTTGGACCAATATTTGCACAATGTTCAATAGACAAAGGGATTGCTGATTTCTATTTGCATAAGGGTTTTCTTTTCAAACAAAACAAGCTTTGCATTCCGAAATCATCTCTCCAACTTTTGCTTCTTCAAGAGTCCCATGGTGGAGGCCTTATGGGTCACTTTGGCCGTGACAAGACATATGACATGCTCTCCACTCACTACTTTTGGCCAAAGATGAAGCGCGACGTGGAGCGCCACGTTCAACGATGCACTACATGTATCCAAGGAGCACCGGATTATCCACCCCCTCTTGGATCTTGCCTAGTGCGTTCAAGTTGTACAAGGCCTTGGGTTCTCGGTTTCTCGCCCCCAAGTCGTCAAGGTCTCACCAAGCACCTCATCCCCCGTTGTTGGCGTGGAGAGCGAGCTTCGCCCAACACCGATCCTAGGGATTATGTTGGACCGGTTGCCACCGGCGTGAGGAGTAGGCGTGTATCGTGTTTTGGTGTGCGTGTGTTCGTGGTTTTCATCGCCTTCCCCGATTTCATACCCGACCACCTCTTTTCCCCTCGTTCCTCGTGGAATTCGTGAAAGATCGGGCCAACCCCAGGGTTACCCCATAACACAAGCAATGATGAAACTCCTTGAAGACACACGAGATACTATCGAGCAACAAGTCCTTCGCCAAGCATCAAGGCTAAACAAGACCAAGAAAGAGATGATCTTTGATGAGGGCGACCTTGTATGGATACACTTGAGTAAAGACCGCTTCCCCAAGGAACGCGACTCCAAGCTAAAGCCACGAGGCGATGGACCATTCAAGGTGCTAAAGAGGATCAACAACAACGCCTATATGATCGATATACCAACATCGAAGTATCTTGTGAGCTCGACATTCAATGTCAAGGACCTCTCACCCTACCATGGCGAAGAGGAAGTTGTGACGGTTGAAGAGTCGAGGACGACTCTTTCCCAAGGGGGGGGGAGCTGATGCAGCCCGTCCTACGACCGCTACTACATCTACTCCCACGAGCTACCCAAGTGGACCCATGACGCGCGCCCGAGCCAAACTCCTTCAAACTAAGGTGAACTCGCTCCTCTCCTTGTGTGACTTCGACACACCCTTGGATGGCTTGCTACTTCACACGCAAACTCTGTGCATCATCAGGTACGAAGAAGCCACCAGTCGCTGCCAGACGCAAGCGGTACTACCGGTTGGGACGACCGGTACTACCGCTCCAAGCGGTATTACCGCCTCCTCCTACCGCTCGCCACAGGAAGCACCACTCCATGCCCTGTATAGCGGTACTACCGGTCCTGAACAGTACTACCGTGGCCGATCTACCGCCCTCCTATCGCTCGCCACAGGCGCCTCCGACGGAAGCTCCAGGCCCTCAAGCGGTACTACCGCTCCGGAAGCGGTACTACCGGTTACCACCGGTACTACCGGTTGCCGGACCGGTTCTACCGGTCCTTCCAGACCCTGATCGCCTCAGTTCGGCCCTGTGCCTTGTAACCCAACCTATAATTTACCTTTTCATTCCGAAACTACCCCTGTTTTGTGGCTGGACTATATATAGCCCCCACCCTCTATTGTAAACGGTAGACTTGGATAATAATAGATATTAAGGAAACCCTTTGAGGACTTATATCTATTGGTCTCATGCTCCTACCAAGGAGCACCGCATTATCCACCCCCCTCTTGGATCTTGCCTAGTGCGTTCAAGTTGTACAAGGCCTTGGGTTCTCGGTTTCTCGCCCCCAAGTCGTCAAGGTCTCACCAAGCACCTCATCCCCCGTTGTTGGCGTGGAGAGAGAGCTTCGCCCAACACATATCCTAGGGATTATGTTGGACCGGATGCCACCGGCGTGAGGAGTAGGCGTGTATCGTGTTTTGGTGTGAGTGTGATCGTGGTTTTCATCGCTTTCCTCGATTTCATCCCCCGACCACCCCCTTTCCCCTCGTTCCTCGTGGAATTCGTGAAATATCGGGCCAACCCCAGGGTTACCCCTTAACATATTGGTATCAGAGTGCAGCCCGACCTACGGTTGTTACTACATCAAGGTCTCCAACTTACGCCAAGTCGCCATGGACTCCAAAGGTGAATCCGTTCCTCTATGAAAGCTCACTTCCTACCCTATTGAATGGTATGCTACTTCATACTCCGTCACATATTCATGATAGGTTCACACCGACCAGTACGGAGGCAAGGGAGGAAGCCCGGAGCATCAAGCCCGACAAGATGGAAGCTTGGAAGAGGAGGAGGAAGAAGATGATCAAGTTGCCGAGTTCAAGCGGTACTACGGTCGTGAACGGTACTACCGCTCAGCAGATCGCTACCGCCTTGATCAAGCTGCGCCATCGCCACTGGATGCCCCATCGGCTTGCGGTACTCGCCATAGCGGTACTACCGGTACCCAAAGCGGTACTAGGTGATGACCGGTACTACCGGTCCCAAGTCCCAGATTACCGGTCATGTCGATGCTCAAGCACTAGTTGGGCCACAGCCCATGTATCCCCCCCTTTACTTACCTATTCGCCTAGTTTATCCCCAAATTACCCTTGTTAAGTGGTTGGCCTATAAATAGAGCCTCCACCCCTCATGTATCCCTTAGGCATAGATGATAGACTAAAGACAACCCCCATTGTGGAATCTCTAGTTTTGCCTCATCCCCTTTACCAAGGGGACCGACTATCGTCACCAACCTCGATTGGACTTTGCATCACGCATCCATCGTTAACAAGGCCTTGGGTTCTCGGTTTCTCGCCCCCAAGTCGTAAAGACCCTCTTCAAGGTGTTCTTCCCTCTCCGATGTGGATTTGAGGGAGCACGTTGACCGATCTTTCCTTGCAAGGATTCTATCGGACCGGTGGCCACCGTTCGGGAGCAATCGGCCTTGTATCGTGTGAGTTTTGCGTGTGTTCATCGTGTTCTTCGCGAGGTGTGTGTTCGCTTCCGCTACCTTCTCCCTTTCCCCTCGCTTTCCCATCGATTTGACCATGAGATCCGTGAAAATCGGGCACCCAAGAGGTTAACCCCTCCATCATCTGGTATCAGCAGCTTTTGGTTGCCACGGATTTCTCATCGATTAGGTGTTTTCCCCATAAATTCGAAAATTCCACCAAAAATAGCCCCAATTCGTGTTTTGGATCGATCTGTGATTTGAGTGCGTTTTGGTAGGTTTTGATCCGTGGATTTCTTGCTAAACTTGTTGATCTACCTTCCTTTGCGTTCCCATGGCCTAATTCCTTGATTTCCCCCGTCGATTTGGTGTTTTTCTTGAAGATTTTCCGCCCAAATCACCCCAAAATCGCGAAAACGAGTCAAATCTGGGAGTTTCAGGTCCAAGCGGTACTACCGGGTCCAAGAACCGGTACTACCGCACTTAACCGGTACTACCGGGCCCAGACAACCGGTACTACCGCCCCATACAGATCCAAAACAGCAGGTTCCAGATTTCAGCCTCTCACCGTTTTGAGCATAACTTTTGCATACGAACTCGGATTTTGGTGTTCTTTAGCTTGTTTCGAAGAGGAGAAGGATCTCTACATCATCATCCACGTGGTTCATGCTATCTACTCCATCCAAATTCCGTGAGCAAGGCGGAATCCAACAATAAAGGGTGAAGATCGTCGACGAAAGGTATAAACATTCCGCGACTTCTCCCCACTTGCATTCCTTTGTGAACCCCACTATCTTTGCGAGCAACAAACACCTATTGAGACTAGTTCCTCTTATGATTGCTTGGGCTATGCACATTTGATACCTTGTAGATTCCGAGCAAACATTGTGGGCGCTATCTCATATAGTAATCTTGTATAGTTGTTGGCACAAGGAAGAGGCAAGTGAAAAATAGAAAGAAAAAGAGAAAAATAGAAAGAAAAAAATAGAAAAAAAAAGAAGAAAACAAAAAGAAAGAGATATACATGTGCCTCATAGAATAGTAAGCGCAAGCTCGATGAACATCATATAGGTGGTACTTATTGTGCATATCTTGTAGCCCACCAATTTTGTGCAATCGAACTAGCGTCTCTCCTTATACTTGTGTGACACGAGCTTATAGTCTTCGCTAGGTAATCTTTTGGTTCTTAGCTCACTTTCTCCGTCGCACAAGTCCCATTTATCCCACCGTGTATGTTTCCTTGTACATATTTCCTATCTTGTGGATTGACTTGTTTGCTTTGTGATCATTGTGGTTCTTTACTTGCCATTACAACATCTTGATTTCGGATTGGTTCTTGGCATGCCACTTTCCATACCTATCCACCATAGGCCTTGTGTGTGTTTGTTTTTTGGTTGGTAGTTGGTTTTGGTGTTCCGCGTGAACTTCACTTTGCTTGGTTTATTGCTCTCAAGTGTGGCCACTTGCACGATACGATCTTCCAAGGTAAAGTAGGGTTTGACGTTGTATCCCTAACTCCCACTACCACTTCCATATACACCACTTGCTCTTGTGCATCATGTCTAGGGACTCCGGAACCGAGGATGATATCTATGAAGAATCCATGATGAGCCACCATGACTACGACTCCACAAGTATAGAGGACATGACGGAGCACAACACCGACAATGGCTCTGCATGCTTTGAGGAACCGGAGCACTACACCTACGACGACTCCACATGCATGGAATACATGGAGCTCTACGTCGACAATGGCTCCTCATGCATGGAGCCTATGGAGCACTACACCGACAATGGCTCCATAGCTTGGGTGATATGGAGTACTACACCAACAACTACTCCCCAAGCATGGACGACTTCGAGTGCGACATCGATGACGCCTCGCCAAGCATGGAGGACACGTAGAACTTCATCAACTTTGATGGATCCTCCATGAGCCATGAAGAATTCCTCCACCGTGTGGAGATGGAAGCTTACTACGCCAAGCAAGAGGAGGCTCATCATCAAGATTCCATGACCTTCAAGGCCAAGCGTGCCACACCAAAGGGCACCACCTACTTCGATGATTCACCTCCAAGGCGACATGTGCCACCACCTAGATGGCGTCAAGTGCCACCATCTCCAAGGCACCAAGCTCCATCACCTCCAAGGCGTCAAGCTCTACCATCTCCAAGGCGCCAAGCTTCATCACCGCCAAGGCGCCAAGCTCCAACTCCTATTGAAACAAGAGTGGCGTCCAAACATCATATGCATCAAGAGGCGCCAAGAAACAAGACTCTTCATCGACAAACATCCTCTCATGAGCATCGCCACCATAAAGAGGATACAAGACATCGTCAAAGGCATCTTCGCCATAAAGACGAAGAATTCAATATGAGCACCAACCATAATGCTCAAGCAAGCTCAAGAAGGCACCACAAGCACAAGAAGAGTGCCAAGTAAAATGATCATCGTCGCGAGTGTCATGTGGACGACCAAGTGCGCCACCTACATCAACCATCGGCAAGGCACGCCAATGACCTCCGTCGACACCATCATAGGGCACCTTCAACTACTCGTGCCACCACCATAATGGCACCAAGAGCAAGCCTTCCTCCACGCCATCAAGCTTCAAAGCCGACGCTTGACTTCTACGACCTCGCGAACGAGGAAAATGTAGACGCCTACTTTGCCAAGTTGGATAGCATGAGCCTACCTCCACCACTACTACGAGATGGCCACAAGACGGTCGAGCATGGGATTTTCCCTTCGACCATGGAGGAGAGAAATGATGCCCATTTTATGGCATCCAACCTTGGAGGCGACAAGGTCAAGAATGGTGAGCATGGGATTTTCCCTTCACCAAAGGAGGCGCATGGAGTTGAGGAACCCGAGCCTACCCCCATATGCTTGAGTGATGATGTGGTACCAATCCCATGTGAGTATGAGAGCCACTTAGCCCACTTGAGTGAGAACAAGAATGACATGAGTGACTCCACCTTATGTGAGATTGAGTGCTTCCACTTGGAGGGCATGAGCGATACTCCTAGTGAGTTGAGAGTGGTAGTTGATAGGTCAAGTGACACCATTTCGAATTCTAACAACTTACCCTCTACCTCTAGTGTGTTCTCTTGTGTTGTGCTAGGTTCCATGGATGAAGACGCGCCAAGCCATGAAGCAATGATGCCTCAATTGGAGAAGATGTACATGGTGCACGAAGATGATGCGACGCCATTGCTACATGAAGAAGACGAAGTCGTCCACAACGAGGCCACTACTTCCACAACACCCACTTCATATGAGAGGTATGAACAAGGTAAAAATAAGGGTGTTAATGATGCCATGATCCCACTAGTGGACATGATGAATTGTGAGGATATGCATGCTATGGATGATACTTCTGACATTACATATGCTTCATCCACTTTCCCATGTGATGATTTGCCTTTGCATAAAATTGATCATGTGGAATTGTTTGGTTGCAATATCATTGCCATAAACATGCCATGCTATGCATCTTGTGTGTATCCTCCAATTGCTTTGGACTTGCCTTGTCATGCTAGTCATTCAATTTCTCCCGTTGCTTGCGATAAGATGAATGCTTGCTATTTCACTTGTTTTGCTTGCAACAATATTGATCATATGCGTTATAATGAGATGGCGCCCATAGCTTTCTCAATTTTTGGAGATTTTGATGATTGCCATGATAAGCATGTTCCCCACTTGCATACTCACCATGCATCTATTTCATACTTAATTGACATTAATGGTGATGTGCACAAGAAGAGATACGTCATGATGGATGATGTGTATCTCTACCATGCACACACGTTCTTCCTTTTGTGTTTGATGTGTGTAGGTATCCGCATTATCATGTCAACCTCGGTTGAGCACGAGTTGACAAAAAGAGCTCTTGAGAGCATCCCACAAGTGAGTTCAAGATCGAACCAAACTCTGATACCTTTTGCATGCTTTGCATCTTTCATGTTGGCAAATTGCTCTTTCCTATGGTTTGATTGCAAGCATGTTAATGGTATTATCTCCCCTCGTGACATTCATGTTTCTTTGCATTTAGATAATGATGCTTTGTGTGTTGCAACAAAAATGTTGAACATTTTCTCTTTCCGATGTTTTGTGTGCAACCACAATTCCATTAAGAGCATGTATTGTCATGAGAGCTTCCAAGAATCTCGTCTTGTTGTTGCAACAAACATAAGGACCACTTGCTCTTTCATTTGGTTTGTTTGCAAACATAATACTTTTGTTTTGGACATTCTCCCTTGTGTGTTTTTGCCAAATTCTCCTATTCTTGCATCAAAGATGTTGTTTGAAATTTGGATCCAATGCTTTGAATGCCCCACTTCTATGTTATATGGAGTTTTTGAGTTTCCACATTTGGATGATGTTCAAACGATTTCCATGCACATTGACCTTGCATATGCATCCCGTTTGCTATACTCGAGTTGTGCTAATCGTGTTGTGAACAAGAATGGACATGCCACAAATGACATGCTCCTCTATCACACACAAACATATGTTTCTTGGTCTTTGTTGTATGAAGGTACAAATGCATACACGTCAACCTCTATGGACTATATGTTGACAAGAAGAACCGAAGAGAGTTACCTATGGCTACACTTCTTTGAGCTATATCTACAAGCTAAGGTGACTTCCTTCTACTTGAGGACTCATGCAATCTTCATGAATTGGCTACGTTTGAGTGTTGCTTTGCTTTTGTTGTGAGCTTTGTAGGCTTCAAGGAAGGTGAAGGAACATTGAAGTGTTGTCAAGTCAATCTTCCCGAGGACGACTATATGGTGAACCCCAGGATCAAGAAGATCTCTCGACCGCTTCTACTTTGTGATGAACATGTAGAGTCGAGGACTCTTTTGAAGGGGGAGATGATGCAGCCCGACCTACGGTCGTTACTACATCAAGGTCTCCAACTTACGCCAAGTCGCCATGGACTCCAAAGGTGAATCCGTTCCTCTATGAAAGCTCACTTCCTACCCTATTGAATGGTATGCTACTTCATACTCCATCACATATTCATGATAGGTTCACACCGACCAAGACGGAGGCAAGGAGGAAGCCTGAGCATCAAGCCCGACAAGACGGAAGCTTGGAAGAGGAGGAGGAAGAAGATGATCAAGATGCCATGTTCAAGCGGTACTACCGCGGTCAGAATCGGTACTACCGTCACGGTGATTACCGCCTTCGCTACCGCATCTTGAAGCTGCGCCATCGCCACTGGATGCCCTTGGCTTGCGGTACTACCATGGCACATACTACTGGTCCCAAAGCGGTACTACGGTGATGACCAGGTACTACGGTCCCAAGTTCGGTATTACCGGTCATGTCGATCATACAGCACTAGTTGGGCCACATCCCATGTATCCCCCTTTACTTACCTATTCGCCTAGTTTATCCCCAAACTACCCTTGTTAAGTGGTTGGCCTATAAATAGAGCCCCACCCTCATGTATCCCTTAGGCATAGATGATAGACTAAAGACAACCCCATTGTGGAATCTCTAGTTTTGCCTCATCCCTTTACCAAGGGGACCGACTATCGCCACCAACCTCGATTGGACTTTGCATCACGCATCCATCGTTGAACAAGGCCTTGGGTTCTCGGTTTCTCGCCCCCAAGTCGTCAAGACCCTCCTCAAGGTGTTCTTCCCTCTCCGATGTGGATTTGAGGGAGCACGTTGACCGATCTTTCCTTGCTAGGATTCTATCGGACCGGTGGCCACCGTTCGGGAGCAATCGGCCTTGTATCGTGTGAGTTTTGCGTGTGTTCATCGTGTTCTTCGCGAGGTGTGTGTTCGCTTCCGCTACCTTCTCCCTTTCCCCTCGCTTTCCCATCGATTTGACCACGAGATCCGTGAAGATCGGGCACCCAAGAGGTTAACCCCTCCATCAGTTAGCTTATCTTTTAATATGACGAAGGCCTGTTGTTGTGCATCGCCCCAAACAAAGGGCACATCCTTCTTGGTAAGCTCATTCAGCGGCGCGGCAATTGATCCAAAGTCTTTGACAAAGCGCCTATAAAAACCAGCAAGGCCAAGAAAACTCATCACTTGTGTGACCGTCTTGGGCTGCGGCCAATTCTCAATAGCTTCAATCTTGGCTGGATCCACTTCAATACCCTGTGATGTAACAACATAGCCAAGAAACGCAACTCGATCGGTGCAAAAGGTGCACTTCTCAAGGTTACCAAACAAACGTGCATCACGTAAAGCATTGAAAACAGCACGTAAATGGTCCAAATGATCCTCTAAAGATTTGCTATAAATCAGAATATCATCAAAGTAGACTACCACAAAACGTCCAATGAAAGCACGTAAAACTTCGTTCATTAATCTCATGAAAGTGCTAGGTGCATTAGTTAAACCAAACGGCATCACTAACCACTCATATAAATCGAACTTAGTTTTAAATGCTGTTTTCCATTCATCTCCTAATTTCATACGAATCTGGTGGTAACCACTACGCAAATCAACTTTAGAAAACATGGTAGATCCACTCAATTCATCAAGCATGTCATCTAAACGTGGAATATGATGACGATATCGAATAGTAATATTATTGATATCTCTACAATCAGTACACATGCGCGAAGAACCATCTTTCTTAGGTACCAAAATAATAGGAACAACACAGGGGCTAAGGGACTCACGAATATGATCTCTGTCGAGTAGTTCCTGAATTTGGCGTTGTATCTCCTTTGTCTCCTCTGGATTGGTTCTATATGGCGCGCGGTTGGGCAACGTGGCACCAGGAATGAGATCAATTTGGTGCTCAATTCCTCTAATAGGAGGTAGTCCTTGTGGCATACTCAATGGAAAGACGTCCTCATATTCTGCAAAAGGTTAGCAACAGGTGGCAAAGAAGGAGGCATATCCTCAAATGAAAACAAAACCTCTTTGCAGACAATTGCATAACATTGAGTATTGTTTACATCTAGTTCAAGAATATCAATTTTATTTGCAAGCATACATGGGCTCTTCAAACGAATTTCAAGAGCATGTAGAATCAGATTTATTGTTCTTTGGTGGTATAAAATCTACAGCAACAATCTGATTCTCACTTTTATGTTTCTCCTCAGTTTTAGCTCTACTAGCTCTAGCAAGATCATCTTTTAAAATCTGTTCGGGAGTCATAGGTTTTAGACCAATTTTCTTTCCATCATGCATAAGAGAGTAATGATTAATTTTGCCATTATGAACAGATTCTCTATCAAATTGCCATGGTCTACCAAGTAACAAAGAACAAGCTTGCATAGGTACAACATCACAATCAACAAAATCAGAATATGTACCAATAGTAAAATGCACGCGTACCGTTCTTGTTACCTTGATCTTGCGAGAACTCTCAAACCATTGGATGTAATATGAATGTGGGCGTTGTCTTGTTGGAAGCGCAAGCTTCTCTACCATGTCAACACTGGCCAGGTTATTACAACTCCCTCCATCAATGATGATCCGTATAGCTCTTTCCTTGACAACACCACGTGTTTGGAACAGGTTGTGGCGTTGAAATTGCTCAGATTTGCTCAATTGTACACTCAACACACGTTGTGTAATTAAGCTCTTGTATTGATCAGCAGCTTCAGCTCCCATTACCTCTGGCTCTTCATCAGCATCAGAATTGTCTCCATCTCGAGCAGAAATAAGGGCTAGTGTATCTTCATCGAAGTCACTCGCTGAATCGTATTGACCATCTTCTCGCACCATCATCACACGTTGTGTTGTGCACCGTCTCTCTATATGACCAAAACCCCAGCACTTGCGGCATTGTATATCCTTTGTTTTACCCGTGGAAGCCATAGAAGATGCACTACGGCAGAGCATTGGATGATGGTGGAGGAGCAGCTAGAAATCTTGTGGTGGCCTTGGATGTGGTAGTAGATGGTGGCGAATCACGAGGAGGTCCGATTGTCGGGATGTCCAAGTGGATGTGCGACCGCAGAATTATTAGTCCTCCTCCATGGTGTTTGTCGATCCTGCACTTCACGTTCAGCTTTGCAAGCCGATGAAACAAACGAGTGATAGAATTATATTCCTTATAATCTAATATGTGAATGTCCTTGTTTAATCCACCAAAGAAAGCGTGCAAGCATTTGTTCATTAGATTCAACAAGACCACACCTAACCATCCCCGCTTGTAATTCCCGATAATACTCTTCTACGAATTTTTCCTTGCTCTAAACGTGTCAGATTCTTTAGTAAATCACGTTGATAAGTGGGAGGTACAAAACGAACACGCATAGCAGTTTTAAAGCAGTCCAAGTACTAGGAATAGTAGTAGGATTTAAACGACAATACTCGCACCACCAAAGGAAGCAAATTTAGTAAATTCACATGTAGCAGACTAACACGCATATTCTCGTGATATTTTAAGCATGCAAAACGTTGTTCTACTTCCATATCCCATGTAAGATATGCATCAGATTATATTTACCCTCAAAAGATGGAATATTTAATTTAAGCTTTGCAACATGATCATCACGCATCGGCATGAAAGCGTTCTTGTAGTAATGTCGGGACGGCCAGCGGTACCGTGGAGGTTGTTCAACCTCCTCAAATGTATCGTCGTTGTCGGGTCGTAGTAGTACCCGTCGTCTGCCCAATGTCGCAGCAAGCAGCCATGAAGTCTCGAGGAGCTGCCGCATTGCAGCCGGGCGGCGGCAACCAAGAATTCAATTGCGTGATCGGAATGCGCTGCGGCGCCATGTGGGTGCGGGTGCGGGCAAACGGTTCAAAAGCTCCTTGAACCGAACATCAAGCTTGGCATTGAAGGATTTCTCGAGTCCATCGATCTTGTCCACGGCGTTGGTGAGCTTGGTGTCAAACTCCCCTAGGCGCGTATCCACGTCTTCAGCGCGACTGACCAAGAGCGCGGAGAAGTGGGCATGTAGTTCTTTGTTCGTCATGGTGGCAGGGTTCCGCGAAGTATCTGTCATGGTTAGTCCTTAAAAAGCACATGTATATACTACAGGAATATGGTGGAAGTCACGCGTAATCCGTCAAGCAATATACGAAGCTCTTACAAGTTCTTACCAAGCAGCAGGAAAAGGCGATATGCAACTGTGAGGATCAGTGGGTCCAGAGATTGAACCAAGCGATTACCAGGAGTCGATACACCGCACGTGGAGAATATCTGTGGAGCTCTGGAAAGGATTAGCAAGGGGGGGTTAGCAATTATCAAAACAGCAATGCAAAAGTTGAAAGAATGCTCAACGACGGTACTGTGCTGGTCCTAGGCTAGACCGTACTAGAGACGCGAGCCTAGATCACCAACGATGTCACGACGCGACATAACAAGCACTGTATGATAATATGGCACCCTGAAAAGCGAACCGAGATGCAGAAAATCACTATGATGGCAAGTATCTAGAACTGATCTACGGGGTCTAAAAAGAGGTTAGCCCCAAAAAAAAATTTGAAATTTTTTTATTTTGCTCCGGAAAGCGCGCAGGCACCAAAAAAATATCGCTATAACTGCCGATGGAGAAAAGTGATCCCCAAAGCCGAATACTAGTATAGCCAGAATTTTTTTTTGTTACAACACACAATTTTTTTTTGCTCTCCTGGACTTACGACCGGACTCTTAGCGCGACACGGACTTTAGCTGGACACGGAAACAACAAAGAAGGAAAGTCAAAAGAAATAACTAGGAAACAGTAACTCTACTCGGACTCGTACCGTGGCAGTAAAACTGATCGGATCTGTGTCGCGGTAGGAAGGCGATGGCGGAGTATTAGGGTTTATGGTGGCTGGGTATATGGCGGCGGAATATGGTGGCGGAATATGGTGGGGGTGATCGGCGAGTGTGGCGGTGACTAGTATGATTAGAACTCGAAACTCTAAGGGACGAGACACTAAGACCAGCAACTCGACGCGGCGATGTAGACACAAATTCAACAATGCAAAAACTGAAAAGATAATGCGAGGCATAGATTGGTTATGGGATGGATCTAAATTCTAACTGTGTTTTTGGCTTTTTCGTGGGTTATAGGTAAAAACAGATCTAATCTACGAAAAATAGTAAAATCTCACCGAACAACCTGAAATCTGATACCACTTGATAGGGCAAAGGTGTCCGATCTTTCGATGAGATGGCGATATTCGATTTGGTGGAGTTCGGGCTTGACGATCCGACTACACGTGCGAAACCGGCCAATGCAATCGCTAGGCCAATCTCCTGGAGGTTACAGATCCCGCGTGAACACGATCAGCCTGACCAGCGAGGGTCTTAATTCCTACCTAAAATCGAGAACAAGTAAGAACCAATATTGCAATCAAGATATTGCGGATTAAGAGGAAAGCTTTATTGAAGTGGTGGGATCCTGAATAGGTGCGAAGTACAAGAGGCCTCTGCGACGCTCGAGCCTTGGCGAAGTTGCGACTATGGCTAACTTAATGTCTAAACAAAATCCAAGTCTAGAGGTTCGGCTATGGGGCGTATTTAAGGGCGAAAAGGTGGGGTTTCGGCCAGCCATGGAAGTGGTGGCCGAATCCAACCCTAAAAGTCCTTTTCCCCTCAAATACGGACTCTAAAAAGTGGCTAATTAAAATCCTGCGAAAATTACATGGGCCCGGCCCAAAATAAAGGTGTCGCAGCACCATATTAATCTATGGACGAATTCGTAAAATATTGATCTTGAATATTTCGTCCAAGCCTTCTTTCTTCATTATGGTGGCCTCAAAGTTCTGAAATCTTCATCGGTGGCCTTCTCTTGGATCATCACATGCTTGCTGCCATCTCCATGCATGACCATGCTCCAATGCTTGTCCCTCTCATCCATGCTTGGTCCACCATTCCTAAGAGTAAGAAATATATCTGATTTAGGCAGCATCATATTCTCATGTATGTGAGGAATAGTTCCAAGAAACGAAAGTACCTGATAGTTAAGTTGTTTGGCACGAGATCTTGTGATGGGTACTTGTATGTGTGTTGCTGTAGGTACAACGGTTGTATCAATAGTAGGGATGTCCACATCATATATACTCCATCCAAATTCCGTGAGCAAGGCGGAATCCAACAATAAAGGGTGAAGATCGTCGACGAAAGGTATAAACATTCCGCGACTTCTCCCCACTTGCATTCCTTTGTGAACCCCACTATCTTTGCGAGCAACAAACACCTATTGAGACTAGTTCCTCTTATGATTGCTTGGGCTATGCACATTTGATACCTTGTAGAATCCGAGCAAACGTGTGAGCGCTATCTCATATAGTTATCTTGTATAGTTGTTGGCACAAGGAAGAGGCAAGTGAAAAGAAAAATAAAAATAGAAAGAAAAAGAAAAAAAATAGAAAAAGGAAAAGAGAAAAAGAAAGAAATATACATGTGCCTCATAGAATAGGAAGCGCAAGCTCGATGAACATCATATAGGTGGTACTTATTGTGCATATCTTGTAGCCCACCAATTTTGTGCAATCGAACTAGCGTCTCTCCTTGTACTTGTGTGACACGAGCTTATAGTCTTCGCTAGGTAATCATTTGGTTCTTAGCTCACTTTCTTCGTCGCACAAGTCCCATTTATCCCACCGTGTGTGTTCCCTTGTACATATTTCCTATCTTGTGGATTAACTTGTTTGCTTTGTGATCATTGTGGTTCTTTACTTGCCATTACAACATCTTGATTTCGGATTTGTTCTTGACATGCCACATTCCATACCTATCCACCATAGGCCTGGTGTGTGTTTGTTTTTTGGTTCGTAGTCGGTTTTGGTGTTCCGCGTGAACTTCACTTTGCTTGGTTTATTGCTCTCAAGTGTGGCCACTTGCACGATACGATCTTCCAAGGTAAAGTAAGGTTTGACGTTGTATCCCTAACTCCCACTACCACTTCCATATACACCGCTTGGTCTTGTGCATCATGTCTAGGGACTCCGGAACCGAGGATGATATCTATGAAGAATCCATGATGAGCCACCATGACTACGACTCCACAAGTATAGAGGACATGACGGAGCACAACACCGACAATGGCTCCGCATGCTTCGAGGACCCGGAGCACTACACCTATGATGACTCCACATGCATGGAAGACATGGAGCTCTACGTCGACAATGGCTCCTCATGCATGGAGCCTATGGAGCACTACACCGACAATGGCTCCACATGCTTGGGTGATATGGAGTACTACACCAACAACTACTCCCCAAGCATGGACGACTTCGAGTGTGATGTGGACATCCCTACTATTGATACAACCGTTGTACCTACAGCAACACACATACAAGGACCCATCACAAGATCTCGTGCCAAACAACTTAACTATCAGGTACTTTCGTTTCTTGGAACTATTCCTTACATACATGAGAATATGATGCTTTTAAGTCGGATACATTTCTTACTCTTAGGAATGATGGACCAAGCATGGATGAGAGGGACAAGCATTGGAGCATGGCCATGCATGGAGATGGCGACAAGCATGTGATGATCCAAGAGAAGGCCACGGATGAAGATTTGAACTTTGAGGCCACCATAATGAAGAAAGAAGGCTTGGACGAAATATTCAAGATCAATACTTTACGAATCGTCCATAGCATAATATGGTGTCATGACACCTTTATTTTGGGCCGTGCCCATGTAATTTTTGGCAGGATTTTAATTAGCCACTTTTAGAGTCCGTATTTGAGGGAAAAGGACTTTTAGGGTTGGATTCGCCACCACTTCCATGGCTGGACGAAACCCTGCTTCGCCCTTAAATCGCCCCATAGCCGAACCTCTAGACTCGGATTTTGTTTAGACATTAAGTTAGCCATAGTCAACCGCCAAGGCTCGGCGTCGCAGAGGCCTCTTGTGCTGCACCTATTCAGATCCCACCTCTTTCAATAAAGCTTTCCTCTTAATCCGCAATATCTTGATTGCAATATTGGTTCTTACTTGTTCTCGATTTCGTGTAGGAATTAAGACCCTCCGGTCGGTGATCGTGTTCACGCAGGATCGGTAACCTCCAGGAGATTGGCCTAGCGATTGCATTGGCGCTCGTGCTCGCACGTGTAGTCGGATCGTCAAGCCCGAACTCCACCAAATCGAATATCGCCATCTCATCGAAAGATCGGACACCTTTGCCCCATCAAGTGGTATCAGATTTCAGGTTGCTCGGTGAGATTTTACTGTTTTTCGTAGATTAGATCTGTTTTTACCTATAACCCACGAAAAAGCCAAAAACACAGTTAGAGTTTAGATCCATCCTATAACCAATCTACACCTCGCATTATCTTTTCAGTTTTTGCATTGTTGAATTTGTGTCTACATCGTCGCGTCGAGTTGCTGGTCTTAGTGTCTCGTCCCTTAGAGTTTCGAGTTCTAATCATACTAGTCACCGCCACACTCGCCGATCACCACCACCTTATTCCGCCGCCATATACCCTGCCACCATAAACCCTAAAACTCCGCCACCGCCTCCCTCCCGCGACACGGATCCGATGACCTTTCCTGCCGCGGCACGAGTCCAAGTTGAGTCATTATTTCCTAGTTATTTCTTTTGACTTTCCTTCTTTGTTGTTTCCGTATTCCACTAAAGTCTGTGTCGAGCTAAGAGTCCGGTCGTAAGTCCAGAAGGAGAGCAAAAAAAAAAAAGAAAGTAAGTCTGGAACCGCCTCCGAAAAAAATTTCTGGCTATACTGGTTTTTGGCTTTGGGGATCACTTTTCTCCATCGGCCGTTATAGCGATATTTTTTTGGCGCCTGCGCGCTTTCCGGAGCAAAATAAAAAATTTCGAAAAAAAATTTGGGGGCTAACCTCTTTTTAGACCCCGTAGATCAGTTCTAGACACTCGCCATCCTAGTAATTTTCTGCATCTCGGATCGCTTTTGTGGTGCTATATCATCATACGATTGCTTGTTGTCGGCGTCGTGACATCGTTGGTGATCTAGGCTCGCGTCTCTAGTAATGCAGTCTAGCCTAGGACCAAGCAAGATCGTCGTTGAGCATTCTTTCAACTTTTGCATTCTGTTTTGATAATTGCTAACCCCTTTGCTAAGCCTTCGAGCTCCACGATACTCTCCACGTGCGGTTTGACTCCTGGTAATCGCTTGGTTCAATCTCTGGACCCACTGATCCTCGTGGTTGCACATCGCCTTTTCCTGCTGTTTGGTAAGAACTTGTAAGAGCTTTGTATATTGCTTGACGGATTACGCGTGACTTCCACCATATTCCTGTAGTATATACCTGTGCTTTTAAGGATTAACCATGATGGATACTTCATGAATCCGCCACCATGACGAACAAAGAACTACATGCCCACTTCTCCGCTCTTGGTGGTCAAGGCGAAGACGTGGATACGCGCCTAGGGGAGTTTGACACCAAGCTCACCAACGCCGTGGACAAGATCGATGGACTCGAGAAATCCTTCAACGCCAAGCTTGACGTTCGGTTCAAGGAGCTTTTGAACCGATTGCCCGCACCCGCACCGGCACCCACACATGGCGCACGGCGCATTCCGATCACGGGTCGGACTGCTGGTTCGGCTGCCGCCGCACTCTGCTGCGGCAGCGTTCCTCGAGACTTCGACGCGGTGCTGGCTGCGACATTGGGGACAGACGGGTACTACTACGACCCGACGACGGCGATCTGTTTGACGAGGAGGTTGAACAACCTCCACAGTACTTTGGTCGTCCCGACATTACTACCATAGCGCCGCCCACGATGCGTAATGATGATGATCATGTTGCAAAGCTTAAATTAAATATTCCATCTTTTGAGGGTAAATATAATCGATGCATATCTTACATGGGAGATGGAAGTAGAACAACGTTTGCATGCTTAAAATATCCCGAGAATATGCGTGTTAGTCTTGCTACATGTGAATTTACTAAATTTGCTTCCCTTTGGTGGTCCGAGTATTGTCGTTTAAATCCTACTACTATTCCTAGTACTTGGACTGCTTTAAAACTGCTATGCGTGTTCGCTTTGTACCTCCCACTTATCAACGTGATTTACTAAAGAATCGACACGCTTAGAGCAAGGGAAAAATTACGTAGAAGAGTATTATCGGAATTGCAAGCGGGGATGGTTAGGTGTGGTCTTGTTGAATCTAATGAACAAATGCTTGCACGTTTCTTTGGTGGATTAAACAAGGACATTCAAGACATATTAGATTATAAGGAATATAATTCTATCACTCGTTTGTTTCATCTTGCTTGCAAAGTGAACGTGAAGTGCAGGATCGCCAAACACCATGGAGGAGGACTAATAATTGCAGTCGCACATCCACTTGGACATCCCGACAATCAGCGCCTCCTCGTGATTCGCCTCCAGCTACCACATCCAAGGCCACCACAAGATTTCCAATGCTCCTCCACCATCATCCAATGCTCCACCTTTCGTAGTGCATCTTCTATGGTTTCCACGGTAAGACTAAGGATATACAATGCCGCAAGTCTTGGGGTTTTGGTCATATTGAGAGGATTGCAACACAACGTGTGATGATGGTGAGAAGATGGTGAATACGATTCCATGAGTGACTTGATGAAGATACACTAGCCCTTATTTACGCCGAGATGGAGACAATTACGATGATGATGACGAGCCGGAGGTAATGGGAGCTGAAGCTGATCAATACAAGAGTTTAATTACACAACGTGTGTTGAGTGTGTAATTGAGCAAATCTGAGCAAGATCAACGCCACAACCTGTTCCAAACACGTGGAGTTGTCAAGGAAAGAGCTATACGGATCATCATTGATGGAGGGAGTTGTAATAATCGGCGGTGTTGACATGGTAGAGAAGCTTGCGCTTCAACAAGACAACGCCCACATTCATACTACATCCAATGGTTTGAGAGTTCTCGCAAGATCAAGGTAACAAGAACTGATGCAGCGTGCATTTTACTATTGGTACATATTCTGATTTTGTTGATTGTGATGTTGTACCTATGCAAGCTTGTTCTTTGTTACTTGGTAGACCATGGCAATTTGATAGAGAATCTATTCATAATGGCAAAACTAACCACTATTCTCTTATGCATGATGGAAAGAAAATTGGTCTAAAACCTATGACTCCCGAACAGATTTTAAAAGATGATCTTGCTAGAGCTAGTAGAGCTAAAACTGAGGAGAAAAATAAAGTGAGAATCAGTTGTTGTTGCAGATTTTATACCACCAAAGAACACTAAATCTGATTCTACACATGCTCACGAAATTCGTTTGAAGAGTCCATGTATGCTTGCAAATAAAATTGATATTGCTGAACTAGATGTAAACAATACTCAATGTTATGCAATTGTCTGCAAAGAGGTTTTGTTTTCATTTGAGGATATGCCTCCTTCTTTGCCACCCATTGTTGCTAACCTTTGCGAGGAATATGAGGACGTATTTCCGCTGAGTTGCCACGGGACTACCTCCTATTAGAGGAATTGAGCATCAAATTGATCTAATTCCTGGTGCCACGTTGCCCAACCGCGCGCCATATAGAACCAATCGGAGGAGACAAAGGAGATACAACGCCAAATTCAGGAACTACTCGGCAGAGATCATATTCGTGAGTCCCTTAGCCCTTGTGTTGTTCCTATTATTTTGGTACCTAAGAAAGATGGTTCTTCGCATGTGTCGATTGTAGAGCTATCAATAATATTACTATTCGATATCGTCATCCTATTCCACGTTTAGATGACATGCTTGATGAATTGAGTGGCTCTACCATGTTTTCTAAAGTTGATTTGCGTAGTGGTTACCACAGTTCGTATGAAATTAGGAGATGAATGGAAAACAGCATTTAAAACTAAGTTCGGTTTATATGAGTGGTTAGTAATGCCGTTTGGTTTAACTAATGCACCTAGCACTTTCATGAGATTAATGAACGAAGTTTTACGTGCTTTCATTGGACGTTTTGTGGTAGTCTACTTTGATGATATTCTGATTTATAGCAAATCTTTAGAGGAACATTTGAACCATTTACGTGCTGTTTTCAATGCTTTACGTGATGCACGTTTGTTTGGTAACCTTGAGAAGTGCACCTTTTGCACCAATCGAGTTGCGTTTCTTGGCTATGTTGTTACATCACGGGGTATTGAAGTGGATCCACCAAGATTGAAGCTATTGAGAATTGGCGCAGCCAAGACGGTCACACAAGTGAGGAGTTTTCTTGGCCTCGCTGGTTTTTATAGGCGCTTTGTCAAAGACTTTGGATCAATTGCGCCGTTGAATGAGCTTACCAAGAAGGATGTGCCCTTTGTTTGGGCGATGCACAACAACAGCCTTCGTCATATTGAAAGATAAGCTAACACATGCTCCCTTACTCCAACTTCTGATTTTACTAAGACTTTTGAGCTTGAATGTGATGCTAGTGGAATTGGTTTGGGAGGGTGTTATTACAAGAGGAAAACACATTGCATATTTTAGTGAGAAATTGAGTGGGGCTAGTCTGAACTATTCTACTTATGATAAAGAATTATATCGTTGGTTGGGACATTAGAAACTTGGCAACATTATCTATGGCCTAAGGAATTTGTTATTCATTCGATCATGAATCTTTGAAGCATATTCGTAGTCAAGCTAAGTTGAATCGTCGTCATGCAAAGTGGGTTGAATTTATTGAGTCTTTTCCTTATGTTATCAAACACAAAAGGGTAAAGATAATATTATTCTTGATGCTTTGTCACGCCGTTATGCTTTGTTATCTCAACTTGACTTCAAAATATTTGGATTGGAAACTATTAAGGAACAATATGTGCATGATCTGTGAATTTAAAGATGTGTTGCGAATTGTAGAGATGGTAGAACTTGGAACAAGTTCGTCTTCAATGATGGATTTGTGTTCCGTGCTAACAAACTATGCATTCGGATAGCTCTGTTAGTCTTTTGTTGTTCTGAGGCGCATGGAGGAGGATTGATGGGACACTTTGGTGTCAAGAAGGCGGAGGATGTTCTTGCTTGCACACTTCTTTTGGCCACGTATCGTCGAGATGTTGAGAGATTTGTGGCACGGTGCACTACTTGTCAAAAAGCTAAGTCTGCCTTAATCCACATGGTTTATATATGCCTCTTCCTGTTCCTAGTGTTCCTTGGGAGGATATTTCTATGGACTTTGTTTTGGGATTGCCACGAACACAGAAGGGGAGGGATAGTATTTTTGTTGTTGTGGATCGGTTTTCTAAGATGGCACACTTTATTCCTTGTCATAAAATGGATGATGCTGCGCATATTGATTTGTTCTTCGTGAAATTGTTCGTTTGCATGGTGTGCCAAATACTATTGTCCCTGATCGTGATACTAAAATTCTTAGCCACTTTTGGAGATGTTTATGGGCTAAGTTGGGGACTAAATTGCTCTTTAGTACTACATGTCATCCCAAACTGATGGTCAAACTGAAGTAGTAAATAGAACTTTGTCTACTATATTCTTGGCTGTTTTAAAGAAGAACTTAAAATTGTGGGAAGAGTGTTTACCTCATATAGAATTTTCTTATAATCGTTCATTGCATTCTACCACAAAGATGTGCCCCTTTGAGATTGTGTATGGTTTTGTTCCTCGTGCACCTATTGATTTATTGCCTTTACCTTCTTGATTGCAACATAATTTGGATGCTACACAACGCTGAAATGATATTAAACTTGCATAAGACTACTAAAGATAACATTGAACACATGAATGCTAAGTATAAACTTCTTTGGGGATAAAGGGAGAAAGCATGTTGTGTTTGATGTTGGCGATCTTGTTTGGTTACATTTGCGTAAAGATCGTTTTCTGATTTACATAAGTCTAAGTTAATGCCACGTCTTCTTTGGTCCCTTTAAGGTGTTAGAGAATCAATGATAATGCATATAAACTTGAGTTGCTGCAGACTTTGTACTCAGTTAGTCCTACATTTAACATTGCAGATTTGAAGCCTTACTTTGGTGAGGAAGATGAGATTGCGTCGGGCGACTTCAATTCAAGAAGGGGAGCATGATGTGGACATCCCTACTATTGATACAACCGTTGTACCTACAATGCAACACACATACAAGGACCCATCACAAGATCTCGTGCCAAACAACTTAACTATCAGGTACTTTCGTTTCTTGGAACTATTCCTTACATACATGAGAATATGATGCTGCCTAAGTCGGATACATTTCTTACTCTTAGGAATGATGGACCAAGCATGGATGAGAGGGACAAGCATTGGAGCATGGCCATGCATGGAGATGGCGACAAGCATGTGATGATCCAAGAGAAGGCCACGGATGAAGATTTCAGAACTTTGAGGCCACCATAATGAAGAAAGAAGGCTTGGACGAAATATTCAAGATCAATACTTCTGAATTCGTCCATAGCATAATATGGTCTTTGCGACACCTTTATTTTGGGCCAGCCCATGTAATTTTCGTGGTTTTAATTAGCCACTTTTAGAGTCCGTATTTGAGGAAAAGGACTTTTAGGGTTGGATTCGCCACCACTTCCATGGCTGGCGAAACCCCCTTTCGCCCTTAACATCGCTATAGCCGAACCTTTAGACTCGGATTTTGTTTAGACATTAAGTTAGCCATAGTCGCAACTTCGCCAAGGCTCGGCGTCGCAGAGGCCTCTTGTACTCGCACCTATTCAGATCCCACCTCTTTCAATAAAGCTTTCCTCTTAATCCAATATCTTGATTGCAATATTGGTTCTTACTTGTTCTCGATTTGGTAGGAATTAAGACCCTCACTGGTCGGTGATCGTGTTCACGCAGGATCGGTAACCTCCAGGAGATTGGCCTAGCGATTGCATTGGCGCTCGTGCTCGCACGTGTAGTCGGATCGTCAAGCCCGAACTCCACCAAATCGATTATCGCCATCTCATCGAAAGATCGGACACCTTTGCCCTATCACATGCTCCAATGCTTGTCCCTCTCATCCATGCTTGGTCCATCATTCCTAAGAGTAAGAAATAGATCTGATTTAGGCAGCATCATATTCTCATGTATGTGAGGAATAGTTCCAAGAAACTAAAGTACCTGATAGTTAAGTTGTTTGGCAAGAGATCTTGTGATGGGTCCTTGTATGTGTGTTGCTGTAGGTACAACGGTTGTATCAATAGTAGGGATGTCCACATCAGGTAGTAATGTCGGGGACGGCCAGCAGGTACCTGTGGAGGTTGGTCAACCTCCTCGTCAAACAGATCGTCGTCGTCGGGGTCGTAGTAGTACCCGTCGTCTGTCCCCAATGTCGCAGCAGCAGCCGCATCGGAAGTCGGAGGTGCGTCAACCGCATCGGTAGCCGCCGGGGGTGTGGCGATATCCCAACCAGCAGTCCGACCCGTGATCGGAATGCGCCATGCGCCATGTGTGGGTGCCGGTGCGGGTGCGGGCAATCTGTTCAAAAGCTCCTTGAACCGAACGTCAAGCTTGGCGTTGAAGGATTTCTCGAGTCCATCGATCTTGTCCACGGCGTTGGTGAGCTTGGTGTCAAACTCCCCTAGGCGCGTATCCACGTCTTCAGCGCGACTGACCAAGAGCGCGGAGAAGTGGGCATGTAGTTCTTCGTTCGTCATGGTGGTAGGGTTCCGCGAAGTATCTGTCATGGTTAGTGATAGGGCAAAGGTGTCCGATCTTTCGATGAGATGAATATAATCGATTTGGTGGAGTTCGGGCTTGACGATCCGACTACACGTGCCAGCACGAGCGCCAATGCAATCGCTAGGCCAATCTCCTGGAGGTTACCGATCCTGCGGGAACACGATCGACTGACGGTGAGGTCTTAATTCCTACCTGAAATCAAGAACAAGTAAGAACCAATATTGCAATCAAGATATTGCGGATTAAGAGGAAAGCTTTATTGAAAAGGTGGGATCCTGAATAGGTGTGAAGTACAAGAGGCCTCTGCGACGCTCGAGCCTTGGCGAAGTTGCTACGATGGCTAACTTAATGTCTAAACAAAATCCGAGTCTAGGGTGACGGCTATGGGGAGTATTTAAGGGCGAAAGGTGGGGTTTCGGCCAGCCATGGAAGTGGTGGCCGAATCCAACCCTAGAAGTCCTTTTCCCCTCAAATACGGACTCTAAAAAGTGGCTAATTAAAATCCTGCGAAAATTACATGGGCCATGCCCAAAATAAAGGTGTCGCAGCACCATATTAAGCTATGGACGAATTCGTGAAGTATTGATCTTGAATATTTCGTCCAAGCCTTCTTTCTTCATTATGGTGGCCTCAAAGTTCTGAAATCTTCATCCGTGGCCTTCTCTTGGATCATCATATGCTTGCTGCCATCTCCATGCATGGCCATGCTCCAATGCTTGTCCCTCTCATCCATGCTTGGTCCATCATTCCTAAGAGTAAGAAATACATCTGATTTAGGCAGCATCATATTCTCATCTATGTGAGGAATAGTTCCAAGAAATGAAAGTACCTAATAGTTAAGTTGTTTGGCACGAGATCTTGTGATGGGTTCTTGTATTTGTGTAGCTGTAGGTACAACGGTTGTATCAATAGAAGGGATGTCCACATCATGCTCCCCTTCTTGAATTGAAGTCGTCCTCGACGCAATCTCATCTTCCTCACCAAAGTAAGGCTTCAAATCTGCAATGTTAAACGCAGGACTAACCGTACCAAAGTCTGCAGGCAACTCAAATTTATATGCATTATCATTGATTTTCTCTAACACCTTGAAGGGACCAGCAGCACGCGACATTAACTTAGACTTGCGTAAATCAGGAAAGCGCGAGGGACCAAACGCGACGACACATTAACTTTAGACTGTGAATCAGAAAGCTTTACGCAAATGTAACCAAACAAGATCTCCAACATCAAACACAACATGCTTTCATATGTTCGATGTTATCTTTAGTAGTCTTATGCAAGTTTAATATCATTTCAGCGCGTTGTGTAGCATCCAAATTATGTTGCACTTAAGTAGGTAAAGGCAATAAATCAATAGGTGCACGAGGAACAAAACCATAGACGATCTCAAACGGGCACATCTTTGTGGTGGAATGCAACGAACGATTATAAGCAAATTCTATATGAGGTAAACACTCTTCCCACAATTTTAAGTTCTTCTTTAAAACAGCCCGCAACATAGTAGATAAAGTTCTATTTACTACTTCAGTTTGTCCATCAGTTTGGGGATGACATGTAGTACTAAACAGCAATTTAGTCCCCAACTTAGCCCATAAACATCTCCAAAAGTGGCTAAGAAATTTAGTATCACGATTAGAAACAATAGTATTTGGCACACCATGCAAACGAACAATTTCACGAAAGAACAAATCAGCAATATGCGAGATCATCCGCTTTATGACAAGGAATAAAGTGTGCCATCTTAGAAAACCGATCCACAACAACAAAATACTATCCTCCCTTACGTGTTCGTGGAAATCCCAAAACAAAGTCCATAGAAATATCCTCCCAAGAAACACTAGGAAGGAAGAGGCATATATAAACCATGTGGATTAAGGAGAGACTTAGCTTTTGACAAGTAGTGCCACAAATCTCTCAACATCTCGGCATACGTGGCCAAAAGAAGTGTGCAAGAACATCCTCCGCCTTCTTGACACCAAAGTGTCCCATCAATCCTCCTCCATGCGCCTCAGAATAACAAAAAAGAGCAATGTAACTATCTGGAATGCATAGTTTGTTAGCACGCACAACACAAATCCATCATTGAAGACGAACTTGTTCCAAGTTCTACCATCTCTACAATTCTGCAACACATCTTTATATTCAAGATCATGCACATATTGTTCCTTAATAGTTTCCAATCCAAATATTTTGAAGTCAAGTTGAGATAACAAAGCATAACGGTAGCGACAAAGCATCGCAATAATATTATCTTTACCCTTTTTGTGTTTGATAACATAAGGAAAAGACTCAATAAATTCAACCCACTTTGCATGACGACGACTCAACTTAGCTTGACTACGAATATGCTTCAAAGATTCATGATCAGAATGAATAACAAATTACTTAGGCCATAGATAATGTTGCCAAGTTTCTAATGTCCGAACCAACGCATATAATTCTTTATCATAAGTAGAATAGTTCAGACTAGCCCCACTCAATTTCTCGCTAAAATATGCAACAGGTTTTCCCTCTTGTAATAACACCCATCCTAAACCAGTTCCACTAGCATCACATTCAAGCTCAAAAGTCTTAGTAAAATCAGGAAGTTGGAGTAAGGGAGCATGTGTTAGCTTATCTTTCAATATGACGAAGGCCTGGTGTTGTGCATCGCCCCAAACAAAGGGCACATCCTTCTTGGTAAGCTCATTCAGCAGCGCGCCAATTGATCCAAAGTCTTTGACAAAGTGCCTATAAAAACCAGCGAGGCCAAGAAAACTCCTCACTTGTGTGACCGTCTTGGGCTGCGGCCAATTCTTAATAGCTTCAATCTTGGCTGGATCCACTTCAATACCCTGTGATGTAACAATATAGCCAAGAAACACAACTCGATTGGTGCAAAAGGTGCACTTCTCAAGGTTACCAAACAAACGCATCATCAATGAAAAGCAAAAAAGAAGCGTGCATCACGTAAAGCATTGAAAACAGCACGTAAATGGTCCAAATGATCCTCTAAAGATTTGCTATAAATATCATCAAAGTAGACTACCACAAAACGTCCAATGAAAGCACGTAAAACTTCGTTCATTAATCTCATGAAAGTGCTAGGTGCATTAGTTAAACCAAACGGCATTACTAACCACTCATATAAACCGAACTTAGTTTTAAATGCTGTTTTCCATTCATCTCCTAATTTCATACGAATCTGGTGGTAATCACTACACAAATCAACTTTAGAAAATATGGTAGAGCCACTCAATTCATCAAGCATGTCATCTAAACGTGGAATAGGATGACGATATCGAATAATAATATTATTGATAGCTCTACAATTAGTACACATGCGCGAAGAACCATCTTTCTTAGGAACCAAAATAATAGGAACAGCACAGGGGCTAAGGGACTCACGAATATGATCTCTGTCGAGTAGTTTGGCATTGTATCTCCTGTATCTCCTTTGTCTCCTCTGGTTCGATATTGCGCACAGTTGGGCAACGTGGCACCAGGAATTAGATTAATTTGGTGCTCAATTCCTCTAATAGGAGGTAGTCACCGTGGCATTTCAGTGAAAGACGTCCTCATATTCCTGCAAAAGGTTAGCAATAGCGGGTGGCAAAGAAGGAGGCATATCCTCAAATGAAAACAAAACCTCTTTGCAGACAATTGCATAACATTGAGTATTGTTTACATCTAGTTCAGCAATATCAATTTTATTTGCAAGAATACATGGACTCTTCAAACGAATTTCAGTAGCATGTGTTGATGTAGCCCGACCTACGGTCGTTACTACATCTTGGTCTCCAACTTACGCCAAGTCGTCATGGACTCCAAAGGTGAATCCGTTCCTCTATACGCAGCCCCTTCCTACCCTATTGAATGGTATGCTACTTCATACTCCGTCACATATGCATGATAGGTTCACATTGACAAGCACGGAGGCAAGGGAGGAAGCTTGAGCATCAAGCCCGACAAGATGGAGGCTTGGAAGAGGAGGCGGAAGAAGAAGGCAGATCGCCAAATGCTCTCTCGCCGGTACTACCGGACGTATGATGCCAATAGAAGCCAAATACTCTGTCTCCGTGGTACTACGGATCTGGACCTGTACGGTACCGGTCAGTACTACCGCTCACTACAGACGGCTCGAACTAACGCTCCAGGACCGCAAGCGGTACTACCGGTCCCAGAGCGGTACTACCGGTCCCAAGTCCGGTACTATCGCTCATGGCGATTTCTCAGCACTAGTTGGGCCCTGACCCATGTATCCCCTTACTTACCTATTCGCCTAGTTTTTCTCCAAACTACCCTTGTTTATGTGGTTGGCCTATAAATAGAGCCCCCACCCCTCATGTATCCCTTAGGCATAGATGATAGACTAAAGACAACCCCCATTGTGGAATCTCTAGTTTTGCCTCATCCCCTTTACCAAGGGGACCGACTATCGTCACCAACCTCGATTGGACTTTGCATCACGCATCCATCGTTGAACAAGGCCTTGGGTTCTCGGTTTCTCGCCCCCAAGACGTCAAGACCCTCCTCAAGGTGTTCTTCCCTCTCCGATGTGGATTTGAGGGAGCACGTTGACCGATCTTTCCTTGCGAGGATTCTATCGGACCGGTGGCCGCCGTTCGGGAGCAATCGGCCTTGTATCGTGTGAGTTTTGCGTGTGTTCATCGTGTTCTTCGCGACGTGTGTGTTCGCTTCCGCTACCTTCTCCCTTTCCCCTCGCTTTCCCATCGATTTGACCACGAGATCCGTGAAGATCGGGCATCCAAGAGGTTAACCCCTCTGATAGGGCAAAGGTGTCCGATCTTTCGATGAGATGGCGATAATCGATTTGGTGGAGTTCGGGCTTGACGATCCGACTACACGTGCGAGCACGAGCGCCAATGCAATCGCTAGGCCAATCTCCTGGAGGTTACCGATCCTGCGTGAACACGATCAGCCTGACCAGCGAGGGTCTTAATTCCTACCTGAAATCGAGAACAAGTAAGAACCAATATTGCAATCAAGATATTGCGGATTAAGAGGAAAGCTTTATTGAAAGAGGTGGTATCCTGAATAGGTGCGAAGTACAAGAGGCCTCTGCGACGCTCGAGCCTTGGCGAAGTTGCGACTATGGCTAACTTAATGTCTAAACAAAATCCGAGTCTAAAGGTTCGGCTATGGGGCGTATTTAAGGGCGAAAGGGTGGGGTTTCGGCCAGCCATGGAAGTGGTGGCCGAATCCAACCCTAAAAGTCCTTTTCCCCTCAAATACGGACTCTAAAAAGTGGCTAATTAAAATCCTGCGAAAATTACATGGGCCTGGCCCAAAATAAAGGTGTCATGACACCATATTATGCTATGGACGAATTAAGAAAGTATTGATCTTGAATATTTCGTCCAAGCCTTCTTTCTTCATTATGGTGGCCTCAAAGTTCTGAAATCTTCATCCGTGGCCTTCTCTTGGATCATCACATGCTTGCTGCCATCACCATGCATGGCCATGCTCCAATGCTTGTCCCTCTCATCCATGCTCGGTCCATCATTCCTAAGAGTAAGAAACATTTCGATTTAGGCATCATATTCTCATGTATGTAAGGAATAGTTCAAGAAGCGAAAGTACACGATAGTTTAGTTGTTTGTACGAGATCTTGTGATGGGTCCTTGTATGTGTGTTGCTGTAGGTACAACGGTTGTATCAATAGTAGGGATGTCCACATCATGCTCCCCTTCTTGAATTGAAGTCGTCCTCGACGCAATCTCATCTTCCTCACCAAAGTAAGGCTTCAAATCTGCAATGTTAAATGTAGGACTAACCGTACCAAAGTCTGCAGGCAACTCAAGTTTATATGCATTATCATTGATTCTCTCTAACACCTTAAAGGGACCAGTGACGTGGCATTAACTTAGACTTGCGTAAATCAGAAAACGATCTTTACGCAAATGTAACCAAACAAGATCGCCAACATCAAACACAACATGCTTTCTCCCTTTATCCCCAAACAAGTTTATACTTAGCATTCATGTGTTCAATGTTATCTTTAGTAGTCTTATGCAAGTTTAATATCATTTCAAGCGTTGTGTAGCATCCAAATTATGTTGCACCGAAGAAGGTAAAGGCAATAAATCAATAGGTGCACGAGGAACAAAACCATACACAATCTCAAATGGGCACATCTTTGTGGTAGAATGCAATGAACGATTATAAGCAAATTCTATATGAGGTAAACACTCTTCCCACAATTTTAAGTTCTTCTTTAAAACAGCCCGTAACATAGTAGACAAAGTTCTATTTACTACTTCAGTTTGACCATCAGTTTGGGGATGACATGTAGTACTAAACAGCAATTTAGTCCCCAACTTAGCCCATAAACATCTCCAAAAGTGGCTAAGAAATTTAGTATCACGATCAGAAACAATAGTATTTGGCACACCATGCAACGAACAATTTCACGAAAGAACAAATCAGCAATATGCGAGATCATCCGTTTATGACAAGGAATAAAGTGTGCCATCTTAGAAAACCGATCCACAACAACAAAAATACTATCCCTCATACGTGTTCGTGGCAATCCCAAAACAAAGTCCATAGAAATATCCTCCCAAGGAACACTAGGAACAGGAAGAGGCATATACAAACCATGTGGATTAAGGCGAGACTTAGCTTTTTGACAAGTATTGCAGCGTGCCACAAATCTCTCAACATCTCGACGCATACGTGGCCAAAAGAAGTGTGTAGCAAGAACATCCTCCGTCTTCTTGACACCAAAGTGTCCCATCAATCCTCCTCCATGCGCCTCCTGAACAACAAAAGACGAACCGAGCTATCTGGAATGCATAGTTTGTTAGCACGGAACACAAATCCATCATTGAAGACGAACTTGTTCCAAGTTCTACCATCTCTACAATTCTGCAACACATCTTTAAATTCAGCATCATGCACATATTGTTCCTTAATAGTTTCCAATCCAAATATTTTGAAGTCAAGTTGAGATAACAAAGCATAACGGCGTGACAAAGCATCGGCAATAATATTATCTTTACCCTTTTTGTGTTTGATAACATAAGGGAAAGACTCAATAAATTCAACCCACTTTGCATGACGACGATTCAACTTAGCTTGACTACGAATATGCTTCAAAGATTCATGATCAGAATGAATAACAAATTCCTTAGGCCATAGATAATGTTGCCAAGTTTCTAATGTCCGAACCAAGGCATATAATTCTTTATCATAAGTAGAATAGTTCAGACTAGCCCACTCAATTTCTCACTAAAATATGCAGGTTTTCCCTCTTGTAATAACACCCTCCCAAACCAATTCCACTAGCATCACATTCAAGCTCAAAAGTCTTAGTAAAATCGGAAGTTGTAGTAAGGGAGCATGTGTTAGCTTATCTTTCAATATGACGAAGGCTGTTGTTGTGCATCGCCCCAAACAAAGGGCACATCCTTCTTGGTAAGCTCATTCAATGGCGGCAATTGATCCAAAGTCTTTGACAAAGCCTATAAAAACAAGCGAGGCCAAGAAAACTCCTCACTTGTGTGACCGTCTTGGGCTGCGGCCAATTCTCAATAGCTTCAATCTTGGTGGATCCACTTCAATACCTGTGATGTAACAACATAGCCAAAGCCATAACTCGATTGGTGCAAAGGTGCACTTCTCAAGGTTACCAAACAAGCGTGCATCACGTAAAGCATTGAAAACAACCGTAAATGGTCCAAATGTTCCTCTAAAGATTTGCTATAAATCAGAATATCATCAAAATAGACTACCACAAAACGTCCAATGAAAGCACGTAAAACTTCGTTCATTAATCTCATGAAAGTGCTAGGTGCATTAGTTAAACCAAACGGCATTACTAACCACTCATATAAACCGAACTTAGTTTTAAATGCTGTTTTCCATTCATCTCCTAATTTCATACGAATCTGGTGGTAACCACTACGCAAATCAACTTTAGAAAACATGGTAGAGCCACTCAATTCATCAAGCATGTCATCTAAACGTGGAATAGGATGACGATATCGAATAATAATATTATTGATAGCTCTACAATTAGTACACATGCGCGAAGAACCATCTTTCTTAGGAACCAAAATAATAGGAACAGCACAGGGGCTAAGGGACTCACGAATATGATCTCTGTCGAGTAGTTCCTGAATTTGGCGTTGTATCTCCTTTGTCTCCTCTGTATTGGTTCTATATGGCGCGCGGTTGGGCAACGTGGCACCAGGAATTAGATCAATTTGGTGCTCAATTCCTCTAATAGGAGGTAGTCCTGGTGGCAGCTCAGCGGGAAAGACGTCCTCATATTCCTGCAAAAGGTTAGCAATAGCGGGTGGCAAAGAAGGAGGCATATCCTCAAATGAAAACAAAACCTCTTTGCAGACAATTGCATAACATTGAGTATTGTTTACATCTAGTTCAGCAATATCAATTTTATTTGCAAGAATACATGGACTCTTCAAACGAATTTCAGTAGCATGTGTTGATGTAGCCCGACCTACGGTCGTTACTACATCTTGGTCTCCAACTTACGCCAAGTCGTCATGGACTCCAAAGGTGAATCCGTTCCTCTATGCGAGCCCCCTTCCTACCCTATTGAATGGTATGCTACTTCATACTCCGTCACATATGCATGATAGGTTCACATTGACAAGTACGGAGGCAAGGGAGGAAGCCCGGAGCATCAAGCCCGACAAGATGGAGGCTTGGAAGAGGAGGCGGAAGAAGACAGATCGCCAAATGCTCTGTCATGGCCATTACTACGGACACAGCGCCGGTACTACTACCACTGCCACCGCCAGCGATGCCAAATACTCTCATCGTGGTACTACGGATCTGGACCGGTACTACCCGGTCAGATACTACCGTCCCGATACCGCTCACTCTGAGGCTCGAACTAACGCTCCAGGCCACAGCGGTACTCCGGTCCCAGGCGGTACTCTGGTCCCAAGTCAGATTATCGCTCATGGCGATTATGCACGCACTAGTTGGGCCACGACCCATGTATCCCCTTACTTACCTATTCCTAGTTTTCCCTAAACTACCCTTGTTTAGTGGCTGGCCTATAAATAGAGCCCCCACCCCTCATGTATCCCTTAGGCATAGATGATAGACTAAAGACAACCCCCATTGTGGAATCTCTAGTTTTGCCTCATCCCCTTTACCAGGGGACCGACTATCGTTACCAACCTCGATTGGACTTTGCATCACGCATCCATCGTTGAACAAGGCCTTGGGTTCTCGGTTTCTCGCCCCCAAGTCGTCAAGACCCTCCTCAAGGTGTTCTTCCCTCTCCGATGTGGATTTGAGGGAGCACGTTGACCGATCTTTCCTTGCGAGGATTCTATCGGACCGGTGGCCGCCGTTCGGGAGCAATCGGCCTTGTATCGTGTGAGTTTTGCGTGTGTTCATCGTGTTCTTCGCGACGTGTGTGTTCGCTTCCGCTACCTTCTCCCTTTCCCCTCGCTTTCCCATCGATTTGACCACGAGATCCGTGAAGATCGGGCATCCAAGAGGTTAACCCCTCTGATAGGGCAAAGGTGTCCGATCTTTCGATGAGATGGCGATAATCGATTTGGTGGAGTTCGGGCTTGACGATCCGACTACTGCGTGCGAAACCGGCGCCAATGCAATCGCTAGGCCAATCTCACGGAGGTTACCGATCCTGCGTGAACACGATCGGCTGACCGGCGAGGGTCTTAATTCCTACGAAATCGAGAACAAGTAAGAACCAATATTGCAATCAAGATATTGCGGATTAAGAGGAAAGCTTTATTGAAAGTGGGATCCTGAATAGGTGCAGTACAAGAGGCCTCTGCGACGCCGAGCCTTGGCGAAGTTGCGACTATGGCTAACTTAATGTCTAAACAAAATCCGAGTCTAAAGGTTCGGCTATGGGCGTATTTAAGGCGAAAGGTGGGGTTTGACCAGCCATGGAAGTGGTGGCGAATCCAACCCTAAAGTCCTTTTCCCTCAAATACGGACTCTAAAAAGTGGCTAATTAAAATCTGCGAAAATTACATGGGCTGGCCCAAAATAAAGGTGTCATGACACCATATTATGCTATGGACGAATTCGTAAAGTATTGATCTTGAATATTTCGTCCAAGCCTTCTTTCTTCATTATGGTGGCCTCAAAGTTCAAATCTTCATCCGTGGCCTTCTCTTGGATCATCACATGCTTGTTGCCATCACCATGCATGGCCATGCTCCAATGCTTGTCCCTCTCATCCATGCTCGGTCCATCATTCCTAAGAGTAAGAAACATTTCGATTTAGGCAGCATCATATTCTCATGTATGTAAGGAATAGTTCCAAGAAAGCGAAAGTACACGATAGTTTAGTTGTTTGGCACGAGATCTTGTGATGGGTCCTTGTATGTGTGTTCTTTGTGTACAACGGTAGTATCAATAGTAGGGATGTCCACATCATGCTCCCCTTCTTGAATTGAAGTCGTCCTCGACGCAATCTCATCTTCCTCACCAAAGTAAGGCTTCAAATCTGCAATGTTAAACGTAGGACTAACTGTACCAAAGTCTGCGGGCAACTCAAGTTTATATGCATTATCATTGATTCTCTCTAACACCTTAAAGGGACCAAAGCGACGTGGCATTAACTTAGACTTATGTAAATCAGAAAAGCGATCTTTACGCAAATGTAACCAAACAAGATCGCCAACATCAAACACAACATGCTTTCTCCCTTTATCCCCAAAGAAGTTTATACTTAGCATTCATGTGTTCAATGTTATCTTTAGTAGTCTTATGCAAGTTTAATATCATTTCAATGCGTTGTGTAGCATCCAAATTATGTTGCAATCAAGAAGGTAAAGGCAATAAATCAATAGGTGCACGAGGAACAAAACCATACACAATCTCAAATGGGCACATCTTTGTGGTAGAATGCAATGAACGATTATAAGCAAATTCTATATGAGGTAAACACTCTTCCCACAATTTTAGTTCTTCTCTAAAACAGCCGTAACATAGTAGACAAAGTTCTATTTACTACTTGATTTGACCATCGGTTTGGGGATGACATGTAGTACTAAACAGCAATTTAGTCCCCAACTTAGCCCATAAACATCTCCAAAAGTGGCTAAGAAATTTAGTATCACGATCAGAGACAATAGTATTTGGCACACCATGCAAACGAACAATTTCACGAAAGAACAAATCAGCAATATGCGCAGCATCATCCGTTTTATGACAAGGAATAAAGTGTGCCATCTTAGAAAACCGATCCACAACAACAAAAATACTATCCCTCCCCTTCTGTGTTCGTGGCAATCCCAAAACAAAGTCCATAGAAATATCCTCCCAAGGAACACTAGGAACAGGAAGAGGCATATACAAACCATGTGGATTAAGGCGAGACTTAGCTTTTTGACAAGTATTGCAGCGTGCCACAAATCTCTCAACATCTCGACGCATACGTGGCCAAAAGAAGTGTGTAGCAAGAACATCCTCCGTCTTCTTGACACCAAAGTGTCCCATCAATCCTCCTCCATGCGCCTCCTGTAACAACAAAAGACGAACAGAGCTATCTGGAATGCATAGTTTGTTAGCACGGAACACAAATCCATCATTGAAAGGCGAACTTGTTCCAAGTTCTACCATCTCTACAATTCTGCAACACATCTTTAAATTCAGCATCATGCACATATTGTTCCTTAATAGTTTCCAATCCAAATATTTTGAAGTCAAGTTGAGATAACAAAGCATAGCGTGACAAAGCATCAAGAATAATATTATCTTTACCCTTTTGTGTTTGATAACATAAGGAAAGACTCAATAAATTCAACCCACTTTGCATGACGATTCAACTTAGCTTGACTACGAATATGCTTCAAAGATTCATGATCGTAATGAATAACAAATTCCTTAGGCCATAGATAATGTTGCCAAGTTTCTAATGTCCGAACCAACGCATATAATTCTTTATCATAAGTAGAATAGTTCGACTAGCCCCTCAATTTCTCACTAAAATATGCAAGGTTTTCCCTCTTGTAATAACACCTCCCAAACCAATTCCACTAGCATCACATTCAAGCTCAAAAGTCTTAGTAAAATCGGGAAGTTGTAGTAAGGAGCATGTGTTAGCTTATCTTTCAATATGACGAAGGCTGTTGTTGTGCATCGCCCCAAACAAAGGGCACATCCTTCTTGGTAAGCTCATTCAGCGTGACAATTGATCCAAAGTCTTTGACAAAGCGTCTATAAAACCAGCGAGGCCAAGAAAACTCCTCACTTGTGACCGTCTTGGGCTGCGGCCAATTCTCAATAGCTTCAATCTTGGTGGATCCACTTCAATACCTGTGATGTAACAACATAGCCAAGAAACGCAACTCGATTGGTGCAAAGGTGCACTTCTCAAGGTTACCAAACAAGCGTGCATCACGTAAAGCATTGAAAACAAGACGTAAATGGTCCAAATGTTCCTCTAAAGATTTGCTATAAATCGAATATCATCAAAGTAGACTACCACAAGCGTCCAATGAAAGCACGTAAAACTTCGTTCATTAATCTCATGAAAGTGCTAGGTGCATTATTTAAACCAAGCGGCATTACTAACCACTCATATAAACCGAACTTAGTTTTAAATGCTGTTTTCCATTCATCTCCTAATTTCATACGAATCTGGTGGTAACCACTACGCAAATCAACTTTAGAAAACATGGTAGAGCCACTCATTCATCAAGCATGTCATCTAAACGTGGAATAGGATGACGATATCGAATAGTAATATTATTGATAGCTCTACAATCGGTACACATGCGCCAAGAACCATCTTTCTTAGGCACCAAAATAATAGGAACAGACAAGGGCTAAGGGACTCACGAATATGATCTCTGTCGAGTAGTTCACGAATTTGGCGTTATCTCCTTTGTCTCCTCTGGATTGGTTCTATATGGCGCGGTTGGGCAACGTGGCACCAGGAATTAGATCAATTTGATGCTCAATTCCTCTAATAGGAGGTAGTCCTGGTGGTAACTCAGCGGGAAATACGTCCTCATATTCCTTGATCTTGCGAGAACTCTCAAACCATTGGATGTAGTATGAATGTGGGCGTTGTCTTGTTGGAAGCGCAAGCTTCTCTACCATGTCAACACCGCGATTATTACAACTCCTCCATCAATGATGATCCGTATAGCTCTTTCCTTGACAACACCACGTGTTTGGAACAGGTTGTGGCGTTGATCTTGCTCAGTTGCTCAATTGCACACTCAACACACGTTGTGTAATTAAACTCTTGTATTGATCGGCTTGACTCCCATTACCTCTGGCTCGTCATCATCATCGAATTGTCTCCATCTCGGCGAAATAAGGGCTAGTGTATCTTCATCAAGTCACTCATGAATCGTATTCACCATCTTCTCGTACCATCATCACACGTTGTGTTGTGCCTTTCTCTCAATATGACCAAAACCCGGCACTTGCGGCATTGTATATCCTTAGTCTTACCGTGGAAGCCATAGAAGATGCACTCTGACGGGGAGCATTGGATGATGGTGGAGGAGCAGTGGAAATCTTGTGGTGGCCTTGGATGTGGTAGTAGGCTGGAGGCGAATCACGAGGCGCTGATTGTCGGGATGTCCAAGTGGATGTGCGACTGCAGATTATTAGTCTTCCTCCATGGTGTTTGGCGATCCTGCACTTCACGTTCAGCTTTGCAAGCAAGATGAAACAAGCAGTGATAGAATTATATTCCTTATAATCTAATATGTCTTTGAATGTCCTTGTTTAATCCACCAAAGAAAGCGTGCAAGCATTTGTTCATTAGATTCTACAAGACCACACCTAACCATCCCGTTTGCAATTCACGATAATACTCTTCTCTGAAATTTTCCCTTGCTCTAAGCGTGTCGATTCTTTAGTAAATCACGTTGATAAGTGGGAGGTACAAAGCGAACACGCATGGCGCTTTTAAAGCGTCCAAGTACTAGGAATAGTAGTAGGATTTAACGACAATACTCGGACCACCAAAGGGAAGCAAATTTAGTAAATTCACATGTAGCAGACTAACACGCATATTCTCGGGATATTTTAAGCATGCAAAAGCGTTGTTCTACTTCCATCTCCCATGTAAGATATGCATCGAGATTATATTTACCCTCAAAAGATGGAATATTTAATTTAAGCTTTGCAACATGATCATCATCGATGCGTCTGGTGGGCGGCGTTGCGGTAGTAATGTCGGGGCGACCAGCGGTACTGTGGAGGTTGTTCAACCTCCTCGTCAAAGCAGATCGTCGTCGGGTCGTAGTAGTACCGTCGTCATCCCCAATGTCGCAGCGCCACGGCGGAAGTCCGAGGAACGTCGATCGCGGCGAGGCAGCGAAGTCTGGCGGCCGTACCAGCCGGTCGAGCCGTGATCGGAATGCGTCGTGCACCATGTGGGTGCGGTCTTGGTCGCGGGCAATCGGTTGAGCTCCTTGAACGAGCGTCAAGCTTGGCGTTGAAGGATTTCTCGAGTCCATCGATCTTGTCCACGGCGTTGGTGAGCTTGGTGTCAAACTCCCTAGGCGCGTGTCCACGTCTTCGTTGACCGGCGAGCGCGGAGAAGTGGGCATGTAGTTCTTCGTTCGTCATGGTGGCGGGTTCCGAAGTATCTCATCATGGTTAGTCCTTAAAAAGCACGGTATATACTACGGGAATATGGTGGAAGTCACGCGTAATCCGTCAAGCAATATCTGAAGCTCTTACAAGTTCTTACCAAGCGGGAAAAGGCGATGTGCAACCACGAGGATCGGTGGGTCGGAGATTGAACCAAGCGATTACGAGTCGAAACACCGCACGTGGAGAGTATCTGTGGAGCTCGGGAAGGCTTAGCAAAGGGTCGACAATTATCAAAACAAGAATGCAAAAGTTGAAAGAATGCTCAACAGCAGTCTTGTCTTTGGTCCTAGGCTAGACCGTACTAGAGCGAGCCTAGATCACCAACGATGTCACGACGCGACACAACAAGCATGTGATGATATAGCACCACGAAAGCGATCCGAGATGCGGAAAATCACTATGATGGCGAGTGTCTAGAACTGATCTACGGGTCTAAAAGAGGTTAGCCCCAAAAATTTTTGAAATTTTTATTTTGCTCGAGCGGCGTAAAAAATATCGCTATAACGGCCGATGGAGAAAGGTGATCCCGGGGTGAAAAATAGTATAGCGAATTTTTTTTTTTTTTTTTTTTTTGCTCTCATACGGACTTCTGACGGACTCTTAGCTCGACACGGACTTTAGCTGAAACGGAAACAAGAAAGAAGGAAAGTCAAAAGAAAAAAACAAGCGATAACTCTACTCGGACTCGTACCACAGTAAAAAACCGATCGGATCGTGTCGCGGTAGGAAGGCGGTGGCGGAGTATTAGGGTTTTATGGTGGCGGGGTATATGGCGGCGGAATATGGTGGCGGGGTATATGGCGGCGGTGATCGGCAGTGTGGTGGTGACTAGTATGATCGAACTCGAAACTCTAAGGGCGAGACACTAAGACCAAAGAACTCGGCGACGATGTAGACACAAATTCAACAATGCAAAAGCGAAAAAGATAATGCGAGGCGTAGATTGGTTATGGGATGGATCTAAACTCTAAGCTGTGTTTTGGCTTTTTCGTGGGTTATAGGTAAAAGCAGATCTAATCTCTGAAAAACGGTAAAATCTCACCGAGCAACACGAAATCGATACCACTTGATAGGGCAAAGGTGTCCGATCTTTCGATGAGATGGCGATAATCGATTTGGTGGAGTTCGGGCTTGACGATCCGACTGCGTGCGACCTGGCGCCAATGCAATCGCTAGGCCAATCTCCGGAGGTTACCGATCCTGCGTGAACACGATCGGCTGACGGTGAGGGTCTTAATTCCTACACGAAATCGAGAACAAGTAAGAACCAATATTGCAATCAAGATATTGCGGATTAAGAGGAAAGCTTTATTGAAAGAGGTGGGATCCTGAATAGGTGCAGTACAAGAGGCCTCTGCGGCGCTCGAGCCTTGGCGAAGTTGCGACTATGGCTAACAATGTCTAAACAAAATCCGAGTCTAAAGGTTCGGCTATGGGGCGTATTTAAGGCGAAAGGTGGGGTTTCGGCCAGCCATGGAAGTGGTGGCGAATCCAACCCTAAAAGTCCTTTTCCTCAAATCTGGACTCTAAAAGTGGCTAATTAAAATCCTGCGAAAATTACATGGGCTGGCCCAATATAAAGGTGTGACACCATATTATGCTATGGACGAATTAAGTAAGTATTGATCTTGAATATTTCGTCCAAGCCTTCTTTCTTCATTATGGTGGCCTCAAAGTTACAAATCTTCATCCGTGGCCTTCTCTTGGATCATCACATGCTTGCTGCCATCACCATGCATGGCCATGCTCCAATGCTTGTCCCTCTCATCCATGCTCGGTCCATCATTCCTAAGAGTAAGAAACATTTCTGATTTAGGCAGCATCATATTCTCATGTATGTAAGGAATAGTTCCAAGAAACGAAAGTACCTGATAGTTTAGTTGTTTGGCACGAGATCTTGTGATGGGTCCTTGTATGTGTGTTGCTGTAGGTACAACGGTTGTATCAATAGTAGGGATGTCCACATCACCCTCCATCATCTGGTATAAGCAGCTTTAGGTTGCCACGGATTTCTCTTCGATTTGGTCTTTTCCCCATAAATTCGAAAATTTCACCAAAAATAGCCCCAATTCGTGTTTTGGATCGATCTATGATTTGAGTGCGTTTTGGTAGGTTTTGATCCGTGGATTACTTGCTAAACTTGTTGATCTACCTTCCTTTGCGTTCCCATAGCCTAATTCCTTGATTTCCCCCGTCGATTTGGTGTTTTTCTTGAAGATTTTCCGCCCAAATCGCTTCAAACTCATGAAATCGCGTCGATCTGGATTTCTCTCTCGGCGGTACCGCTCCAAATCTGATACTACCGCCCATGTACCAAAATCGTACTCTGGCCCAAGGCGAAGAAAAGCAAGAAGTTCAGATTGACCTCTCACGGTTTTGAGCATAACTTTTGCATCCGAACTCGGATTTTGGTGTTCTTTAGCTCGTTTCGAAGAGGAGAAGGAGCTCTACATCAACATCCACGTGGTTCATGCTATCTACTCCATCCAAATTCCGTGAGCAAGGCGGAATCCAACAATAAAGGGTGAAGATCGTCGACGAAAGGTATAAACATTCCGCGACTTCTCCCCACTTGCATTCCTTTGTGAACTCCACTATCTTTGCGAGCAACAAACACCTTTTGAGACTAGTTCCTATTATGATTGCTTGGGATATGCACATTTGATACCTTGTATATTCCGAGCAAACATTGTGAGCACTATCTCATATAGTTATCTTGTATAGTTGTTGGCACAAGGAAGAGGCAAGTGAAAAAGATATAAAAAGAAAAAGAGTGATACAAAAAGAAAAAAAAAATAGAAAAAAGGAAAAGAGAAAAAGAAAGAATTATACATGTGCCTCATAGAATAGGAAGCGCAAGCTCGATGAAGATCATATAGGTGGTACTTATTGTGCATATCTTGTAGCCCACCAATCTTGTGCAATCGAACTAGCGTCTCTCCTTGTACTTGTGTGACACAAGCTTATAGTCTTTGCTAGGTAATCTGTTATGGGGTAACCCTGGGGTTGGCCCGATCTTTCACGAATTCCACGAGGAACGAGGGGAAGAGAGGTGGTCGGGTATGAAATCGGGGAAGGCGATGAAAACCACGAACACACGCACACCAAAACACGATACACGCCTACTCCTCACGCCGGTGGCAACCGGTCCAACATAATCCCTAGGATCGGTGTTGGGCGAAGCTCGCTCTCCACGCCAACAACGGGGGATGAGGTGCTTGGTGAGACCTTGACGACTTGGGGCGGCGAGAACCCAAGGCCTTGTACAACTTGAACGCACTAGGCAAGATCCAAGAGGGGTGGATAATCCGGTGCTCCTTGGTAGGAGCATGAGACCAATAGATATAAGTCCTCAAAGGGTTTCCTTAATATCTATTATTATCCAAGTCTAAGATTTACAATAGAGGTGGGGGCTATATATAGTCCACCACATAACAGGGTAGTTTGAATGAAAAGATAAATTATAAGTTGGGATACAAGGCACGGGGCCGAATCAAGCAATCGAGTGCAGGACCCGGTAGTACCGGTCCGACCGAGTACCGGTGGTCACCCAGAGTACCGCTTCAGAGCTGTAGTACCGCTTGAGGGCCTGGGGCTTCCGTCGGGCGTCGATGGCGGAGGCGGTAGGAGGGCCACCGAGTACTGCAGTACCATGAGCTTCGAGGCGTGGAGTGGGCGTCTGTGGCGGCGGTAGGGGGCGGTGGGACCGCTTGGAGCGGTAATGGTCGTCCCAACCGTAATCTTACCGCTGGCGGCGATGGTGGCTTCCTCGCACTGATGATGCATGAGTTTTGCGTGTGAAGTAGCAAGCCATCCAAGGGGTGTTGAAGTCACACAAGGAGAGGCGAGTTCACCTTAGTTTGAAGGAGCTTGGCTCGAGTCATGGGTCCATTTGGGTAGCTCGTGGGAGTAGATGTAGTAGCGGTCGGAGAGGGCCGGGCATCAGCTCCCCCCCCTTGGGAAAGAGTCGTCCTCGACTCTTCAACCGTCACAACTTCCTCTTCGCCATGGTAGGGTGAGAGGTCCTTGACATTGAATGTCGAGCTCACAAGATACTTCGATGTTGGTATATCGATCACATAGGCGTTGTTGTTTATCCTTTTTAGCACCTTGAATGGTCCGTCGCCTCGTGGCTTTAGCTTGGAGTCTCGTTCCTTGGGGAAACGGTCTTTACTCAAGTGAATCCATACAAGGTCGCCCTCATCAAAGATCATCTCTTTCTTGGTCTTGTTTAGCCTTGATGCTTGGCGAAGGACTTGTTGCTCGATAGTAGCTCGTGTGTCTTCATGGAGTTTCATCATTGCTTGGGCACGCTTGACAACGTCCATATTGGCACGTTCATGAAGTGGAAGTGGAAGGATATCGAGCGCGGTGAGAGGCTCGAATCCATAGACGATCATGAACGGGCTCCTCATGGTGGTGGAGTGCTTGGCGCGGTTGTAGGCGAACTCGGCGTGTGGAATGCATTCCTCCCAGTCTTTAAGGTTCTTCTTTATCAACACCCGGAGAAGTGTGCCAAGACTTCGATTGACTACCTCGGTTTGTCCATCGGTTTGAGGATGCGAGGCGAGAAGAGGAGCTTGATGCCGAGCTTGGCCATGAGGGTCTTCCGAGTAGCTCATGAATTTTACGTCACTAGGGAGACGATTGTTCGTGGCACGCCGTAGCCGAATTATTTCCTGAAAAACAAATTTGCGACATGTGAAGCATCATCGGTCTTATGGCACGGAATGAAATGTGCCATTTTGAAAAGCGATCCACTACAAATATGGAATCGTGACCATGTTTAGATCTAGGCAATCCTAGTACAAAGTCCATGCTAATGTCCGACCAAGGTGCATGAGGAATAGGTAATGGCATATAAAGACCAAAGGGGTTGGACTTAGACTTAGCTTGGATACATGTAGTGCATCGTTGAGCGTGGCGCTCCACGTCACTCTTCATCTTTGGCCAAAAGTAGTGAGTGGAGAGCATGTCATATGTCTTGTCACGGCCAAAGTGACCCATAAGGCCTCCACCATGGGACTCTTGAAGAAGCAAAAGTTGGAGAGAGGATTTCGGAATGCAAAGCTTGTTTTGTTTGAAAAGAAAACCCTTGTGCAAATAGAAATCGTTGATCCCTTTGTTTATTGAACATTGTGCAAATATTGGTCCAAAGAAAGAATCGACGGCATAAAGATTTGATGTCCTCAAGACCCAAAACATGGACTTGAGTCGTAAGGAGGCTTGTGGTTTTATGATAAAGCGTCGCCACCACATTTTCTTTGCCCTTCTTGTATTTTACAATGTAAGGAAAAGACTCCATAAACTCAACCCACTTTATGCGTTTTTACTCAAGTTGGCTTGGCCCTTAAGGTACTTCAACGACTCATGGTCGGAATGGATTATAAATTCTTTGGGCCAAAGATAGTGTTGCCACACTTGAAGAACACGAACCAAGGCAAAAGTTCTTTGTCATAAATGGGATAATTGAGGCGCCATCAAGTTTCTCACTATGGTAAGCAATAGGACGCCCATTTTGCATAAGGACGCCACCAATGCCAATACCACTAGCGTCACATTCAATCTCAAAGGTTTTTGTGAAATCCGCAATGCAAGAAGTGGTGCTTGGTGAGCCTCTTTGAGCTCATCAAAGCCTTTTGTTGTGCTTTTCCCCAAACGAACGTGACATTCTTCTTGGTCAATTCGTTGAGGGGCAAGCAATAGTGGAAAAATCTTTCACAAAGCGACGGTAAAGCCACCAACCCATGAAAACTACGAAGTTCACTAACATTTGTAGGGTGGGCCAATCTCGTATGTCCTTGACTTTTGATACATCAACTTCAATGCCATTAGAAGACACGACAAAACCAAGGAAAATCAACTTGTCTCTTGCAAAAGTGCACTTGGGGAGGTTAGCATAAAGCTTTTCATGACGAAGGATTTGTAAGACCTCCTTAACATGAGTAACATGCTCCTCTAGTGACTTGCTATAGACAAGAATGTCATCAAAGTAAACAACTACACTCTTTCCAATGAGTGACCGCAAAATATGGTTCATGAGGCGCATGAAGGTAGATGGGGCATTGGATAAGCCAAAAGGCATAACCAACCATTCATAGAGACCAAGCTTGGTCTTGAAGGCGTTTTCCACTCATCACCTTCACCATGCGAATTTGATGGTAGCCACTACGAAGATCAATTTTCAAAATATAGTGGCTCCACATAACTCATCAAGCATGTCATCAAGACGGTATAGGATGTCGATAACGCACGGTGATAGCATTGATTGACGGCATCCATGCATAACCGCAACGTATCATCCGTTTGGGACTAGGATCACGGAACCGCGCTTGGGCTAGTGCTTACTTGGATCAAACCTTTGGAGACGAGTTGGTTGATTTGACGCCGATCTCCTTTGTCTCTTCCGGTTTGTGCGACACGCAGCGATTTGGTAGTGGTCTGCGGGTATGAGGTCGATCTGATTGCTCGATTCCACGAAGAGGAGGAAGGCCATGAGGAAGCTCTTCGGGGAATACATCTTGGAATTCCTGCAAAACAGCCATCAAAGAAGGAGGAATATTTGTCAAGTCATTAGTTCCTTGCGCTAGTCCCTTGCATACGAGGACGTAGTGCAAGATGGATGGGTTGTTCCTCACTTCTCTCATCTCACTTTTGGTGGCTAGAAGAACACTCTTAGTTTTTCCGCTCGAGTTTGGCTTGTAGCTCTCACTCACTATGGTGTGGTTCTCTCGCTCACCACTCTTGTCACAAGGTGTTTTTGCGTATTGCGCCCTCGCTAAAGCCTTTGCATTGTCCGCAATTATTTGGCTAGGAGTCATTGGTTGCAACACACAAGTTTTATCAAGCCATTTGAAAGTGTAGGTGTTTGAGTGACCATTATGCAAAGCACACTTGTCATATTGCCACGGCCTTCCGAGCAACATGTGACAAACCGTCATTGGAACCACGTCACATTCCACCGTGTCCTTGTAGTGTCCAATGGAGAACGTCACCGAGACGGTGTGCTTGATCTTGACGGATCCTTGGTCACTTAGCCATTGGATATGGTAGGGGTGTCTATGTGGGTGAAGGGTGAGATTGAGTTTCTCACACAATTCCTGCTTGCGAGGTTGTGGCAACTTCCTCCATCGATGACAACTTTGATGGACTTCCCATTGATGCCGCACGAGTTTGGAAGATGTTCGGCGTTGGTCTTCATTTTCATTGGCTTGAGTAGTCAAGACCCTTGTGACCACAAGCGATGGACTTGCGTCATGCTCACACACAAGAAGTTCTTGGTCCTCTTCCAAGTGTTGCCTTGCCATGGCTTCCTTGACCCTTGCATCAAACTCTTCTTCACTCAAGTATTCTTCATCGCCGTTGTCGTGGATGAACAAAACTTTTTTGTTTCCACATGCATTGGACTTGTGCCCTTTGCCTCCACACTTGTAGCATTCACCATTGAATGGTTGATCATCCCGTGTTTGTTTGCCACTTGGGGGCTGTTTTCCTGGGGAATAGTTGGCTTGAAGGAAGCTTGGTTGTACTTGGTGAGCTTCCACTTGGTGTTGTTGGAGTAGTGGTTGGCGCTTGCTTGTAGGTGAAGTCGTCTTTGGCTTGTTGTACTTGATGTCCTCTTGCACTTGGCGCCTACTTGGATGCGATGTGCACAAGCTCAACCATGTTGTTGTACTTTTGGAACTTCGTGCGTTTGATGGGATGGTTCAAACCATTGAGGAAGCGTGCCATTGTTTGCTCATCTCGCTCTTCAATGTTGGCACGGATCATGTTGAGCTCCATTTGCTTGAAGTACTCTTCCACGGTCTTTGTCCCTTGACTAAGCGTTTGAAGCTTGTTGAAGAGGTCACGTGTAGTGTGAAGGAACAAAGCGGGATCTCATATGAGCCTTCATATCTTGCCAAGTGGCGATTGAGGCTCTTCTTTTTGCTTCATGAGAGTTGGACTTGTTCCCACCAAAGGTTGGCATACTCATCAAACTCGAGGGATGCCATGGCCATCATCTTCTCATTGCTATAATTGTGCATGCGGAAGATCTTGTCGACCTTGAGTTCCCAAGAGAGATATTCCTCGGGCTCATTGGAACCGTGAACTTGGGCATGGTGAATTTGAGCTTGCCGAAAGTTTCTTCTCCATTGCGGTTCCGTTGCGTCGGTTGCCATTATTTTGACGGTCATCATCATCATCCGAGCTCTCATGTCTTGCTTGGTGATTGTTGCGATGCTTTCGCGCGTGGTTGTTGAGGTGCCGCGTTTGGTGGTGGAACTTGTTGATGACGAGCTTGGGGAGCGTGCTCGTTTTCTTGTCGCGGATGCGGACGAGGAGGAGGTTGATGGTCCTCACGACGAGCTTGGGTAGCTTGCTCTTGCTCTTGTTCGTGGTTGATGGCGAGGAGCATTAGCTTGCGCTATGTGGCGAGGAGGACGTCGAGCGTCGCCATGGGCTGTTCTTCTTCTTGGTGTAGGGAGGCTCGTCATGACCATTATGTTGGCGGCGAGGACTCATGACGATGATGACGCCTTGGAGGATCTTCGAGTGCTTCACGTCGGCGATGATCTTGTTCGTCCTCTTCGGAAGTTTCACTTGTTGATGAAGGAGCGTGTCGGCGTCGATGGCCGTGGTGGTCTATGCGAGGTTGCTCTTGTTGAATCACCGTGCCCTTGGTTGTGGTCGGTTTGCTTCACGTCTTGGAGGTCTTGGAGAGGTCACCATCATAGCTTGATGTCGCGCGTGACGGAGATGGTACCACTTGCGAAGAGCTTATGGATTGAAGAACGGGTCCATCCGGTGCCTTGAAGCATAACGGCGAGGTGCACTTGTTTCACTTGATGAGTGCCGAGATGAGCTTGATTCGCGGCGTGTCCTTGCGAGTCCATCGATGATGTGTTGGAGCTTCTCATCCGTTGAGGCGAGTGCACGCCAAGAGCTTCATTTTGATGCCCGAGGTTGTGTTGCATGGCATGCATTTGGCCACGGACTTCTTGAAGCGGTTGTCGATGTTCTTGAATTCCACACGCCTCGCTAAATTGTTCATCTTGGCGCTCGAGAGCTTCACAACGATAGTTGAATTCTCCTCGGATCTTCCAATGGTCCCATCTTGTCATGAATTGGTTATCATCCTCTGGAGGGGGGGGGGGGTGGGATGGCTCTCCATGCCTGTCCATGATGCAAAGCCAACAATGGTTGTATATGGAGAGAAAGGGTGTGGAGAGTTAGCCTTTTACCTCACCGTGGAGATTATATCTAACCAATTGCCACACAAATGAGCGAAAAGAGTGCAAAGTGAAATGGCAAGAAACTCGAAAAGGCTTTTGGTGGAAGGTAAGGGTTGTGGAAAAACAAACGAAACGATCCAAGCAAAAGGTTATTGTCCTCGTGGTAAAGAACCAAAGATCAAAAGCAAAAGGATACGATCTACAAAAACACGGAAACACACACGTGGAGAAAGCGGGTTATACGACTATGAAAATGAGCACAAAAGGTCCTAACGAAGACTACGCTCGGCTGTCGTGCCAACACAAGGAGAGACCACAACTCGTTTGCCAAAAGAGGGTAAGCAATAGATTTGTGCACTTGCCGCGGAGCGCTCTTTCTTCTCTCTTTCTTGGCTTACAAGCTTGGTATTCTCTTTGTATTGGGGGACTATGTATCTTTTTTTTTTTTTTTTTTCTTTTTCCTTTTTCTCCCTTGCTATGCTACTATGTTAGCTTTTGTATTTGGCGTCAAGCTCTCACTTTCCGAAGGCAAGTGCACAATGCTTAGACAAACACAAAATGAGTTGCTCTCATAGGATAGATACACACAAAGGAAGATATGGGCTGACAAGGTGGTGCAAGTTATACCTTTGGTATTGTTGACGACTTGCAACCGTTGGTGGGAAAAGTTGTTCGAGTGTCGCGGTGTCGTTGAGCGCGGGATGACGTTGATCACGGGCTGTTGTGAAAATGGCGACAAACACGCGAAACACGAACAAGCGAGGTGGAACAAGTCACGAACGAAATCGAGGCCAAAGGGCGGGAGGCAGGCGGATCTGAGCGGTAGTACCGGTAGCAGTAGTACGGTGAGCGGTAGTACGGTCAACACCGGTAGTACCGTTAACAATGATAGTACTTGCTTACCGGCATAGCACGGGCACGAACGAGGTGAACTTGCCAAAACCTCAAATTCGTTGAAAACTGAATCGAAAGGCTGAGCTAGAAACAAGAGGGCTATAGATCGACTCCCAAAGCAACAGATCTATGGACCAAAACCACGAAAAACTCACCAAATCCAGGGATCGATCCGAAGGCAAATTGGGCTCTTTTTGGTAGGATTTTCGTTTTTAAGGCGGAGAAAAGAAAAAAAAAATTGGAGGAAATTCGTGATCAACCGTGCTCTTGATACCAATATGTTATGGGGTAACCCTGGGGTTGGCCCGATCTTTCACGAATTCCACGAGGAACGAGGGGAAGAGAGGTGGTCGGGTATGAAATCGGGGAAGGCGATGAAAACCACGAACACACGCACACCAAAACACGATACACGCCTACTCCTCACGCCGGTGGCAACCGGTCCAACATAATCCCTAGGATCGGTGTTGGGCGAAGCTCGCTCTCCACGCCAACAACGGGGGATGAGGTGCTTGGTGAGACCTTGACGACTTGGGGGCGAGAAACCGAGAACCCAAGGCCTTGTACAACTTGAACGCACTAGGCAAGATCCAAGAGGGGGGTGGATAATCCGGTGCTCCTTGGTAGGAGCATGAGACCAATAGATATAAGTCCTCAAAGGGTTTCCTTAATATCTATTATTATCCAAGTCTAAACGGTTACAATAGAGGGTGGGGGCTATATATAGTCCAGCCACATAACAGGGGTAGTTTCGGAATGAAAAGATAAATTATAAGTTGGGATACAAGGCACAGGGCCGAACTGAAGCAATCAGGGTCTGGCAGGACCGGTAGTACCGGTCCGGCAACCGGTAGTACCGGTGGTCACCGGTAGTACCGCTTCCAGAGCGGTAGTACCGCTTGAGGGCCTGGGGCTTCCGTCGGAGGCGTCAGTGGCGAGCGGTAGGAGGGCGCGGTAGTACCGGCCACGGTAGTACCGTTGTAGGACCGAGTACCGCGGGCTTCGAGGCGTGGAGTGGCGCCCTGTGGCGGTAGGGGAGGCGGTAGGACCGCTTGGGTAGTACCGTCGTCCCAACCGGTACCGCTTATGTCTGGCAGCGATCGGTGGCTTCTCGCACTGATGATGCACAGAGTTTGCGTGTGAAGTAGCAAGCCATCCAAGGGGGTGTTGAAGTCACACAAGGAGAGGAGCGAGTTCACCTTAGTTTGAAGGAGCTTGGCTCGGGCGCGAGTCATGGGTCCATTTGGGTAGCTCGTGGGAGTAGATGTAGTAGCGGTCGGAGGACGGGCTGCATCATAATCATTTGGTTCTTAGCTCACTTTCTCCGTCGCACAAGTCCCATTTATCCCACCATGTGTGTTTCCTTGTATATATTTCCTATCTTGTGGATTAACTTGTTTGCTTGGTGATCATTGTGGTTCTTTACTTGCCATTACAACATCTTGATTTCGGATTGGTTCTTGACATGCCATTTTCCATACCTATCCACCATAGTCCTTGTGTGTGTGTGTTTTTTGGTTCGTAGTTGGTTTTGGTGTTCCGCGTGAACTTCACTTTGCTTGGTTTATTGCTCTCAAGTGTGGCCACTTGTACGATACGATCTTCCAAGGTAAAGTAAGGTTTGACGTTGTATCCCTAACTCCCATCCGGAACCGAGGATGATATCTATGAAGAATCCATGATGAGCCACCATGACTACGACTCCACAAGTATAGAGGACATGATGGAGCACTACACCGACAATGGCTCCACATGCTTGGGTGATATGGAGCACTACACCAACAATGGCTCCACATGCTTGGGTGACATGGAGTGCTACAACAACAACGACTCCCCAAGCATGGGCGACTTCAAGAACGACAACGACAAGCTCCTCAAGTCGCACCGGCCAATACGAAGCCTACGCCTCGAGTGCGCCAAGGTCCACCATGAAATGGACAAGTTCGAGAGCGACCTCCACAACTTCAAGAAGGACATGGACAATGACTTCGACAAAAACATGAGCATGGTCGCCAAGACTAATGATGCCTTATGCTCATTAGAAGAACTTATAAGGAAGCGTGCCAAGGACAAGGGTCATCGTCGTGAGCGTCATGTGGATGACCAAGTGCGCCACCTACACCAACCATCGGCAAGACACGCCAATGACCTCCATCGACACCGTCACAAGGCACCTTCAACTACTAGTGCCACCACCAAAATGGCACCAAGAGCAAGCCTTCGTCCACGCCATCAAGCTTCAACGACTACGCTTGCATTCGAAGACCTCATGAACGAGGAAAATGAAGACCTCTACTTCGCCAAGTTGGATAGCATGAGCCTACCTCCACCACAACTACAAGATGGCCACAAGACGATCGAGCATGGGATTTTCCCTTCGACCATGGAGGCGAGCAATGATGCCCATCTTATGGCATCCAACCTTGGAGGCGACAAGGTCAAGAATGGTGAGCATGGGATTTTCCCTTCACCAAAGGAGGCGCATGGAGTTGAGGAAACCGAGCCTATCCCCATATGCTTGAGTGATGATGTGGTACCAATCCCATGTGAGTATGAGAGCCACTTAGCCCACTTGAGTGAGAACAAGAGTGAGACGAGTGACTCCACCTTATGTGAGATTGAGTGCTTCCACTTGGAGGGCATGAGTGATACTCCTAGTGAGTTGAGAGTGGTAGTTGATAGGTCAAGTGAGACCATTTCGATTTCTAACAACTTACCCTCTACCTCTAGTGTGTTCTCTTGTGTTATGCGAGGTTCCATGGATGAAGACGCGCCAAGCCATGAAGCACTGATGCCTCGATTGGAGAATATGTACATGGTGCACAAAGATGATGCTACGCCATGGCTACATGAAGAAGACGAAGTCGTCCACAAGGAGGCCACTACTTCCACAACACCCACTTCATATGAGAGGTATGACCAAGGTAAAAATAAGGGTGTTGATGATGCCATGATCCCACTAGTGGACATGATGAATTGTGAGGATATGCATGCTATGGATGATACTAGTGACATTACTTATGCTTCATCCATATTCCCATGTGATGCTTTGCCTTTGCATAATTTTGATCATGTGGAATTGTTTGATTGCGATATCATTGCCATAAACATGCCATGCTATGCATCTTGTGTGTATCCTCCAATTGCTTTGAACTTGCCTTGTCATGCTAGTCATTCAATTTCTCCCGTTGCTTGCGATAAGATGAATGCTTGCTATTTCACTTGTTTTGCTTGCAACAATATTGATCTTATGCGTTATAATGAGATGGCCCCCATAGCTTTCTCAATTTTTGGAGATTTTGATGATTGCCATGATAAGCATGTTCCCCACTTGCATACTCACCATGCATCACTTTCATACTTGATTGACATTAATGGTGATGTGCACAAGAAGAGATACGTCATGATGGATGATGTGTATCTCTACCATGCACACACGTTCTTCCTTTTGTGTTTGATATGTAGGTACCGCATTATCATGTCAACCTCGGTTGAGCACGAGTTGACAAAAAGAGCTCTTGAGAGCATCCCACAAGTGAGTTCAAGATCGAACCCAGCTCTGATACCTTTTGCATGCTTTGCATCTTTCATGTTGGCAAATTGCTCTTTCATATGGTTTGATTGCAAGCATGTTAATGGTATTATCTCCCCTTGTGACATTCATGTTTCTTTGCACCTAGATAATGATGTTTTGTGTGTTGCAACAAAAATGTTGAACATTTTACCTTTCCGATGTTTTGTGTGCAACCACAATTCCTTTAAGAACATGTATTGTCATGAGAGCTTCCAAGAATCTCGTCTTGTTGTGGCAACAAACATAAGGACCACTTGCTTTTTCATTTGGTTTGTTTGCAAATATGTTGTTTTTGCTTCCGCTTGGGATACTCATTTTCCCATGATATTTGCTTTCGATGATTTGTGTGTGACATCGAACTTGTCAACCAATTTCTCTTTCCAATGGTTGGTTTGCACACATATTGTTGTTGATTTGGACATTCTTCCTCGTGTGTTTTTGCCAAATTCTCCTATTCTTGCATCAAAGATGTTGTTTGAAATTTGGACCCAATGCTTTGAATGCCCCACTTATATGTTATATGGAGTTTTTGAGTTCCCACATTTGGATGATGTTCAAACGATTTCCATGCACATTGACCTTGCATATGCATCTCGTTTGCTATACTCGAGTTGTGCTAATCGTGTTGTGAACAAGAATGGACATGCCACAAATGACATGCTCCTCTATCACACACAAACATATGTTGCTTGGTCTTTGTTGTATGAAGGTACAAATGCATACACGTCAACCTCTATGGACTATATGTTGACAAGAAGAACCGAAGAGAGTTACCTATGGCTACCCTTCATCGAGCTATCTTTACAAGCTAAGGTGACTTCCTTCTACTTGAGGACTCATGCAATAACCTTCATGAATTGGCTACGCTTTGAGTGTTGCTTCGCTTTTGTTGTGAGCTTTGTAGGCTTCAAGGAAGGTGAAGGAACATTTAAGTGTTGTCAAGTCAATCTTCCCGAGGACGACTATATGGTGAACCCCAGGATCAAGAAGGTCTCTCGACCGCTTCTACTTTGTGATGAGCATGTAGAGTCGAGGACGACTCTTTTTGAAGGGGGGAGTGATGTCGACCTACGGTCGTTACTACATCTTGGTCTCCAACTTCGCCAAGTCGTCATGGACTCCAAAGGTGAATCCGTTCCTCTATGCGAGCCCCTTCCTACCCTATTGAATGGTATGCTACTTCATACTGTCACATATGCATCATAGGTTCACATTGACAAGCACGAGGCAAGGGAGGAAGCCGGAGCATCAAGCCCGACAAGACGGAGGCTTGGAAGAGGAGGCGGAAGAAGACAGATCGCCAAATGCTCTGTCGCCATGGTATTACTCGGACCAAGGTACTACCGCCTGGCCAGATTATCACTGCTACCGCCACCAATGCAGACGAATGCCAAATACTCTCTGTCTCCGGCGGTACTACCGGATCTGGACCCGGTACTACCGGTCAGCGGTACTACCTTCCCCTGATACCGCTCAATACAGACGGCTCCAACTAACGCTCCAGGACCGCAAGCGGTACTACCGGTCCCAGAGCGGTACTACCGGTCCCAGAGCGGTACTACCGGTCCCAAGTCCGGTACTACCGCTCATGGATAAAGGTTCAGCACTAGTTGGCTCTGCCCATGTATCCCCCTTACTTACCTATTCGCCTAGTTTTTCCCCAAACTACCCTTGTTTATGTGGTTGGCCTATAAATAGAGCCCCCACCCCTCATGTATCCCTTAGGCATAGATGATAGACTAAAGACAACCCCCATTGTGGAATCTCTAGTTTTGCCTCATCCCCTTTACCAAGGGGACCGACTATCGTCACCAACCTCGATTGGACTTTGCATCACGCATCCATCGTTGAACAAGGCCTTGGGTTCTCGGTTTGTTGCCCCCAAGTCGTCAAGACCCTCCTCAAGGTGTTCTTCCCTCTCCGATGTGGATTTGAGGGAGCACGTTGACCGATCTTTCCTTGCGAGGATTCTATCGGACCGGTGGCCGCCGTTCGGGAGCAATCGGCCTTGTATCGTGTGAGTTTTGCGTGTGTTCATTGTGTTCTTCGCGAGGTGTGTGTTCGCTTCCGCTACCTTCTCCCTTTCCCCTCGCTTTCCCATCGATTTGACCACGAGATCCGTGAAGATCGGGCACCCAAGAGGTTAACCCCTCCATCATGTGTAGAATCAGATTTAGTGTTTTTTGGTGGTATAAAATCTGCAGCAACAATCTGATTCTCACTTTTATTTTTCTCCTCAGTTTTAGCTCTACTAGCTCTAGCAAGATCATCTTTTAAAATCTGTTCGGGAGTCATAGGTTTTAGACCAATTTTCTTTCCATCATGCATAAGAGAATAGTGATTAGTTTTGCCATTATGAACAAATTCTCTATCAAATTGCCATGGTCTACCAAGTAACAAAGAACAAGCTTGCATAGGTACAACATCAAAATCAACAAAATCAGAATATGTACCAATAGTAAAATGCACGCGTACCGTTCTTGTTACCTTGATCTTGCGAGAACTCTCAAACCATTGGATGTAATATGAATGTGGGCGTTGTCTTGTTGGAAGTGCAAGCTTCTCTACCATGTCAACACCGCGATTATTACAACTCCCTCCATCAATGATGATCCGTATAGCTCTTTCCTTGACAACACCATGTGTTTGTAACAGGTTGTGGCGTTGATCTTGCTCAGATTTGCTCAATTGCACACTCAACACACGTTGTGTAATTAAGCTCTTGTATTGATCAGCAGCTTCAGCTCCCATTACCTCTGTCTCTTCATCAGCATCAGAATTGTCTCCATCTCGAGCAGAAATAAGGGCTAGTGTATCTTCATCAAAGTCACTCGCTGAATCGTATTGACCATCTTCTCGCACCATCATCACACGTTGTGTTGTGCACTGTCTCTCAATATGACCAAAACCCCAGCACTTGCGGCATTGTATATCCTTTGTCTTACCCGTGGAAGCCATAGAAGATGCACTACGAGCAGGAGCATTGGATGATGGTGGAGGAGCAGCTAGAAATCTTGTGGTGGCCTTGGATGTGGTAGTAGTGATGCAGCCCGTCCTCCGACCGCTACTACATCTACTCCCACGAGCTACCCAAGTGGACCCATGACTCGCACCCGAGCCAAACTAAGGTGAACTCGCTCCTCTCCTTGTGTGACTTCGACACCCCCTTGGATGGCTTGCTACTTCACACGCAAACTCTGTGCATCATCGACATCTGAAGAAGCCACCGATCGCTGCAGACGCAAGCGGTACTACCTTGGTACGACCGGTACTACCGCCGCTCAAGCGTCCCTACCTCCTCCTACTTCGCCACAGAAGCACTACTCACGCCCGAAGCAAGCACTACTGTCCTGCAATCGGTACTACCGGTGGCAGTACTCAGCCACCGACGCCTCGACGGAAGCTCCAGCCTCAGCGGTACTACCTCAGGAAGCAGTACCGGTTACCACCGGTACTACTGCTCTTGGGACCAGTACTACCGTCTGCTGACCGATCGCCTAAGTTCGCCCTGTGCCTTGTAACCCAACCTATCATTTATCTTTTCATTCCAACTATCATTGTTTTGTGGCTGGACTATATATAGCCCACCTCTATTGTAAACGCTTAGACTTGGATAATAATAGATATTAAGGAAACCCTTTGAGGACTTATATCTATTGGTCTCATGCTCCTACCAAGGAGCACCGGATTATCCACCCCTCTTGGATCTTGCCTAGTGCGTTCAAGTTGTACAAGGCCTTGGGTTCTCGGTTTCGCCCCAAGTCGTCAAGGTCTCACCAAGCACCTCATCCCCGTTGTTGGCGTGAGAGCGAGCCGCCCAACACCGATCCTAGGGATTATGTTGGACCGGTTGCCACCGGCGTGAGGAGTAGGCGTGTATCGTTTTGGTGTGTGTGTGTGTGTTCGTGGTTTTCACCGCTTCCCGATTTCACCCACCACCTCTTTCCCCTCGTTGCTCGTGGAATTGTGAAAGATCGGGCCAACCCGTGGTTACCCCTAACATATTGGTATCAGAGCACGGTTGATCACGAATTTCCCCCAATTTTTCTTTTATCCGCCTTAAAAACGAAAATCCTACCAAAAAGACCCCCAATTTTCCTTCGGATCGATCTCTGGATTTGGTGAGTTTTTCGTGGTTTTGGTCCATAGATCTGTTGCTTTGGGAGTCGATCTATAGCCCCTATTGTTTCTAGCTCAGCTTTTCTACAGCTTTTTCAACGAATTTGAGGTTTTGGCAAGTTCACCTCGTTCGTGCTGTGCTTGATCGCCGGTGCAAGCGGTACTACCGCTAGTGACCGGTACTACCGATAGTACAAGCGGTACTACCGCTCACCGGTACTACCGCTCGTTACCAGTGGTACTACCGCTCGCCACTAACCGTGCTCCCTGCCCTTTGACGCCTCGATTTCGTTCGCTGACCTTTCCCATCTCGCTTGTTCGTGTTTCGCGTGTTTGTCGCCATTTTCACAACAGCTTCCGCATCAACGTCATCCCGCGCTCAACGACACCGCGACACTCGAACATCTTCCCCCACCAACGGTTGCAAGTCGTCAACAATACCAAAGGTATAACTTGCACCACCTTGACAGCCCCATATCTTCCTTTGTGTGTATCTATCCTATGAGAGCAACTCATTTTGCGTTTTTCTAAGCATTGTGCACTTGCCTTTGGAAAAGTGAGAGTGTGAGGCCAAATACAAAAGCTAACATAGTAGCATATCAAGGGAGAAAAAGAAAAGAAAAAGAATAAAAAAAACAAGGAAAAGAAAAAGATAGAATAGAAAGTTACATAGTCTCCCAATACAAAGAGAATACCAAGCTTGTAAGCCAACAAGAGAGAAGAAAGAGCGCACCGAGGCAAGTGCACAAATCTATTGCTTATCCTCTTTTGGCAAATGAGTTGTGGTCTCTCCTTGTGTTGGCATGACAACCGAGCGTAGTCTTCGTTAGGACCTTTTGTGCTCATTTTTCATAGTCGTGCTAACCCCGTTTTTCTCCACGTGTGTGTTTTCCGTGTTTTTGTATGATGCAGCCCGTTCTCCGACCGCTACTACATCTACTCCCACGAGCTACCCAAGTGGACCCATGACTCGCGCCCGAGCCAAACTCCTTCAAACTAAGGTGAACTCGCTCCTCGTGTGACTTCGACACCCCCTTGGATGGCTTGCTACTTCACACGCAAACTCTGTGCATCATCAGTGCAAGAAGCCACCGATCTGCCAGACGCAAGCGGTACTACCGGTTGGGACGACCGGTACTCCCGCTCCAAGCGGTCCTACCGCCTCCTCCTACCGTTCGCCACAGGAAGCACTACTTCACGCCCGAAGCAAGCGGTACTACGGTCCTGGCAGATTACCGGGTGGCGGTACTTCTCCCACCGCTTCGCCATCGACGCCTTCGACGGAAGCTCCAGCTCAAGCGGTACTACCGCTCCTAAGCGGTACTCTGGTTACCACCGGTACCGGTTCTTGGACGGTACTACCGGTCGCCTCGACTCGATCACCTAAGTTCGGCCGTGCCTTGTAACCCCACCTATCATTTATCTCTCCATTCCAAAACTACCTGTTTGTGGTGGACTATATATAGCCCCACCCTCTATTGTAAACGCTTAGACTTGGATAATAATAGATATTAAGGAAACCCTTTGAGGACTTATATCTATTGGTCTCATGCTCCTACCAAGGAGCACCGGATTATCCACCCCCCTCTTGGATCTTGCCTAGTGCGTTCAAGTTGTACAAGGCCTTGGGTTCTCGGTTTCTCGCCCCCAAGTCGTCAAGGTCTCACCAAGCACCTCATCCCCCGTTGTTGGCGTGGAGAGCGAGCTTCGCCCAACACCGATCCTAGGGATTATGTTGGACCGGTTGCCACCGGCGTGAGGAGTAGGCGTGTATCGTGTTTTGGTGTGCGTGTGTTCGTGGTTTTCATCGCCTTCCCCGATTTCATACCCGACCACCTCTCTTCCCCTCGTTCCTCGTGGAATTCCTGAAAGATCGGGCCAACCCCAGGGTTACCCCTTAACATTGTAGATCGTATCCTTTGCTTTTGATCTTTGGCTCTTTACCACGTAGGACAATAACCTTTTGCTTGGATCGTTTCGTTTGGTTTTCCACAACCTTAACCCTCCACCAAAAGTGATAAAGGATCGAGGGGATGATCCTTTAGTTTGTCCCGATCTTTCACAGCGAGTCACCTGGATAGTAATCCTTCCAACAACGCCAATGGACGTCACCTGAAGAAGAGGAACGAATCCAGCAAGTAACGCGATGAAGATCACCACGCCCCAAACCAAAACACGACAATCCTTGATGAACACAAGAACCTCCGCGACAATATCAATACGACAGATAACACGGCATCGCCGTCCCCGGAGGGATGCTTCACCAAGCAACACACACGATAGTTTTAGACTAATCAACTGAAATCAAAAGCTCCCCTAATCTAGAGGGCGTTCCCAGGCTTATATGGCCGCCGGAACGTCCGAAAAACGTGAAACAAAACGTGTCCGATACAGTCAGATCCGTCCAGATCTGTTGGTAACTTCCAGGCCGGACTTTCCGCCCTAAGTAGGGGCGGATTATCCGCCCCCTATACTGAGCCTCGCGCCTGAAGTCCTTAGCAGAATTCCTGGAGCAGGGCCGGATTATCCGCCCTTGTGGGGGCCGGATTATCCGCCCCCTAGGGACGTGTAAGTACTCGTTGGAAAGCTCTCGGAGTGATGTTTCCAACAAGTGCTTATTTGCTTGATTTGGAGTTCGTATGAAGAATCCACGTCCGTTTCAATTTCAGGGCTTCTGTCTGTCCGAACTGAACCTTCCTTCTTGATGATCTTCTCTTGCGCCTTCCTCCCGCTCCTCCCTCGCGCATCCTTGCCCATATCATCCTCCCCCCCTTCAAAGAGCGTTGTCCCCAACGCGTGAGGGTCGTCTCGAAAGGGTGGCGTGATATCAACAAAATCTTCACGCGTCTTTGCCATCTTCAAGTCTTGCTTGCCTACCTCACCACATCCTCCCGCTTGGCCTGCTTGACTTGATACAACCCTGGGTGGCTGCACCTCCTTTCTTCTCCACATAAGCTTGGACTTAGGCGCCACCATCTTTTTCTTCTGCTCAACTGTTGTTGGAACCCGTGGCTGCTGAACATGGACCTTTTTTGCACGAACCTGCATAAGATGAGTGATGCCTGGACCACACAACTGACGAACATGTCCATCCTTGCCTCTATGCACATGCACTGCTACTCCAACAAAACGTCTCTGAGGTGTTCTAACAAAATTGTGGCTAACTAACCGCGGCACCATATGCAACCGAACGTGATCAGCAACATCGTCATCGGTCTGAACACCTATGTCAACACAAACTGGAAGTGGAACACATGGAACACATGCTGACATATTCTTTCCTTCATCAATAAGAGGCTTGACTTCAACCGGCTTGTCACTAACAAGAACAATTGGCTTGTCATCTACAGGGATGGGTGAAACAATATCACTACTGACGCTCTTCGCATCATGCTCCTCATGTTGCACCTTAGCTAGCCCTGGTTGTGGCTTAGCCTTATGCAACTTCTCCTTGCGAACCACCAACACCACATCGGACTTGATTTGATCCTCTCTCATAGGCTTCAAAGTCTGATGTTTGCCATCATGCACAAAAGAATATGTATTTGCTCCCAAAGATGTAACGACACGATCATACTGCCATGGACGACCAAGTAACAGCCCACATACCTCCAATGGCAACACATCGCACTCAATCTCATCAACATAATCACCAAATGTAAATGGCACACGCACCTTATGAGTTACCTTCACCATACCGCAGCTATTTAACCACTGTAGATGCTTAGGTTCAGGAATACGCCATGTGGACAACCCCAATGATGCCACCATTGTCTTGCTAATGCCATTAGTACAGCTTCCTCCATCAATAATCATCTTGCATGCTTTACCTTTGATCATGCATCGCTACCGAATAAATTCCAACGCTGGCCTCTATCCGCTGTCATACAAGTCTCATCATGTACTCTCTTGAGTTGCATATTTAGCCCACTCAATGGTTCAACCTCTTCCACTGTAGTTTCAGTGAACACCACAACCTCGGCAACAACAGATTGCTTCTCCTCAGAAGGTTTTGTAAACAGCCACGCAAAAAATTATTGAAGTCCTTCCAAGTTGCATCTATAATGTCCTTTTCACACATCTCTTTATCCCACCAATGAGCTATCTCCTCATCTACACGTCGCAATGCAAGAAGCACACGTGTAGGATTATCCAAATACTCATATGTATCACATCTGTAAAAACCATCTTGCATGTGACGCTCCCACAACTCATATTCATCATACGTTGCCATGTGAACCAGTTTCCACCTGATTTGAGAATCATCACATAGTACAACGTTCAAGATGTCGAGATAGTCATTGTACACATCACCAGATCTCTTTCCAGAAACACACCGTTTACCATAAAAGTCACCAGAAAAAGAATCCATCTCTGACCGAAACTTCTCTCACCAACTAGACAGCATAGAAATTGGCTATATCCAGGCCAGATTATCCACCCCTGGGGCCATATTATCCGCCCCAACACGAAACGGAACAGATCTTGAGATCCGATCTGCATAGCCAGAGTTCTCCCCGATCTGATTTGCAACGCGATTTTCAGATCAATCAACCAATCTCACCGTGAGCAACACTGGAATCTGATACCACCTGATAAAGGATCGAGGGGATGATCCTTTAGTTTGTCCCGATCTTTCACAGCGAGTCACCTGGATAGTAATCCATCCAACAACGCCAATGGACGTCACCTGAAGAAGAGGAACGAATCCAGCAAGTAACGCGATGAAGATCACCACGCCCCAAACCAAAACACGACAATCCTTGATGAACACAAGAACCTCCGCGACAATATCAATACGACAGATAACACGGCATCGCCGTCCACGGAGGGATGCTTCACCAAGCAACACACACGATAGTTTTAGACTAATCAACTGAAATCAAAAGCTCCCCTAATCTAGAGGCGTTCCGTGCTTATATGGCCGCCGGAACGTCCGAAAAACGTGAAACAAAACGTGTCCGATACAGTCAGATCCGTCCAGATCTGTTGGTAACTTCCAGGCCGGACTTTCCGCCCTAAGTATGGGCGGATTATCCGCCCCCTATACCGAGCCTCGCGCCTGAAGTCCTTAGCAGAATTCCTGGAGCAGGGCCGGATTATCCGCCCTTGTGGGGGCCGGATTATCCGCCCCCTAGGGACGTGTAAGTACTCGTTGGAAAGCTCTCGGAGTGATGTTTCCAACAAGTGCTTATTTTCTTGATTTGGAGTTCGTACGAAGAATCCACGTCTGTTTCAATTTCAGGGCTTCTGTCTGTCCGAACTGAACCTTCCATCTTGATGATCTTCTCTTGCGCCTTCCTCCCGCTCCTCCCTCGCGCATCCTTGCCCATATCAAAAAGCCTTTGAGAGTTTCTTGCTATTTCACTTTGCACGCTTTTCGCTCATTTGTGTGGCAATTGGTTTGATATAATCCCCAAGGTGAGGTAAAAGGCTAACTCTCCACACCCTCTCTCTCCATATACAACCATTGTTGGCTTAGCATCATCGACAGGCATGGAGAGCCATCCCAACCACCACCACCTCCGGAGGATTATAACCAATTCATGACAAGATGGGACCATTGGAAGATCCCAGGATAATTCAACTCTCGTTGTGAAGCTCTCGAGCGGCGCCAAGATGAACAATTTAGCGAGGCCCGTGTGGAATTCAAGAACATCGACAACCGCTTCGAAGAAGTCCGTGGCCAAATGCATGCCATGCAACACAACCTCGGTCATCAAAATGAAGCTCTTGGTCGTGCACTCGCCTCAACGGATGAGAAGCTTCAACGCATCATTGATGGACTCGCAAGGCCACGCTCGTGCGAATCAAGCTCATCTCAGCACTCCTCAAGTGAATCAAGTGCACCTCGCCGTCACGCTTCAAGGCAACGGGATGGACCCGTTCTTTAATCCATGAGCTCTTCGCAAGCGGTACCATCTCCGCGTCACGCCGCAACGTCAAGCTACGATGGTGACCTCTCCGCAAGACCTCCCGGTAGCGCCGGAACCGGCCACAACCAAGGGCACTTGTGATTCAACAAGAGCAACCTCACATGGACCACCAAGGCCATCGACGTCGACATGCCCCTTCAAAAACAAGTGAAGCTTCCGAAGAGGACGAACAAGATCACCGTCGACGGGAAGCACTCGAAGATCCCCCAAGACGTCATCATCGACATGATCGTCCACGTCGGCAACATGATGGTCATGGCGAGCCTCCTCTACACCAAGAAGACGAAGAGCAGCCCATTGCGCATGAGGCTCGCCGTCCTCCTCGCCATAGGGCGCAAGACAATGCTCCTCAACATAAACCACGACAAGAACAAGAGCAAACTCCCCAAGCTCTTCGTGAGGACTATCAACCTCCCCCTCGTCCTCAACCGCGTCAACAAAACGAGCAAGATCCCCAAGCTCGTCGTCACCAACAAGTTCCACCACCAAACGCGGCACCTCAACAACCGCAAGAGCAACGCAACAATCACCAAGCAAGACAAGAGAGCTCGGATGATGATGATGACCGTCCAAATCATGGCAACCGCCAGAATCGGAACATAATGGAGAAGAAACTTCGGCAAGCTCAAATTCACCATGCCCAAGTTCACCGGTTCCAATGAGCCCGAGGAATATCTCTCTTGGGAACTCAAGGTCGACAAGATCTTTCGCATGCACAATTATAGCAATGAGAAGATGATGGCCATGGCATCCCTCGAGTTTGATGAGTATGCCAACCTTTGGTGGGAACAAGTACAACTCGCTCGCGAAGCAAAAGAAGAGCCTCCAATCACAACTTGGCAAGATATGAAGGCTCATATGAGATCTCGCTTTGTTCCTTCACACTACACGCGTGACCTCTTCAACAAGCTTCAAACGATTAGTCAAGGGTCAAAGACCGTGGAAGAGTACTTCAAGCAAATGGAGCTCAACATGATCCGTGCCAACATCGAAGAGCGAGATGAACAAACAATGGCACGCTTCCTCAATGGCTTGAACCATCCTATCAAGCGCATCACCGAGTTCCAAAAGTACAACAACATGGTTGAGCTTGTGCACATCGCATCCAAGGCCGAGCGCCAAGTGCAAGAGGACATCAAGTACAACAAGCCAAAGACGTACTTCACCTACAAGCAAGCGCCAACCACTACTCCAACAACACCAAGTGGAAGCTCCCCAAGTACAACCAAGCTTCCCTTCAAGCCAACTCTCCCTCAAGGAAAACAGCCCCCAAGTGGCAAAAACACAAGGGATGATCAACCATTCAATGGTGAATGCTACAAGTGTGGAGGCAAAGGGCACAAGTAGAATGCATGTGGAAACAAGAAAGTTTTGTTCATCCATGACAACGGCGATGAAGAATACTTGAGTGAAGAATAGTTTGATGCAAGGGTCAAGGAAGCCATGGCAAGGCAACACTTGGAAGAGGACCAAGAACTTCTTGTGTGTGAGCATGACGCAAGTCCATCGCTTGTGGTCACAAGGGTCTTGACTACCCAAGCCAATGAAAGTGAAGACCAACGCTCGAACATCTTCCAAACTCGTGCCGGCATCAATGTGAAGTCCATCAAAGTTATCATCGATGGTGGGAGTTGCCACAACCTTGCAAGCATGGAATTGTGTGAGAAACTCAACCTCACCCTTCATCCACATAGACACCCCTACCATATCCAATGGCTAAGTGACCAAGGATCCGTCAAGATCAAGCACACCGTCTCGGTGACGTTCTCCATTGGGCACTACAAGGACACGGTGGAATGTGACGTGGTTCCAATGACGGTTTGTCACATGTTGCTCGGAAGACCGTGGCAATATGACAAGCGTGCTTTGCATAATGGTCACTCAAACACGTACACCTTCAAATGGCTTGATAAAACTTGTGTGTTGCAACCAATGACTCCTAGCCAAATAATTGCGGACAATGCAAAGGTTTTAGCGAGGGCGCAATACGCAAAATCACCTTGTGAGAAGAGTGGTGAGCGAGAGAACCACACCATAGTGAGTGAGAGCTACAAGCCAAACTCGAGTGGAAAAACTAAGAGTGTTCTTCTTGCCACCAAAAGTGAGATGAGAGAAGTGCGGAACAACCCATCCATCTTGCACTACGTCCTCGTATGTAAGGGACTAGCGCAAGGAACTAACGACTTGACAAATGTTCCTCCTTCTTTGATGGCTGTTTTGCAGGAATTCCAAGATGTATTTCCCGAAGAGCTTCCGCATGGCCTTCCTCCTCTTCGCGGAATCGAGCACCGCATCGACCTCATACCCGGCACACCACTACCAAACCGCGCCGCGTATCGCACAAACCCGGAAGAGACGAAGGAGATCGAGCGTCAAATCAACCAACTCGTCTCCAAAGGTTTGATCCAAGTAAGCACTAGCCCAAGCGCGGTTCCCGTGATCCTAGTCCCGAAAACGGATGATACGTTGCGGTTATGCATGATCGCCGTCCAATCAATGCTATCACCGTATGCGTTATCGACATCCTATACCGTCTTGATGACATGCTTGATGAGTTATGTGGAGCCACTATATTTTCGAAAATTGATCTTCGTAGTGGCTACCATCAAATTCGCATGGTCAAGGTGATGAGTGGAAATCGCCTTCAAGACCAAGCTTGGTCTCTATGAATGGTTGGTTATGCCTTTTGGCTTATCCAATGCCCCATCTACCTTCATGCGCCTCATGAACCATATTTTGCGATCTCTCATTGGAAAGAGTGTAGTTGTTTACTTTGATGACATTCTTGTCTATAGCAAGTCACTAGAGGAGCATGTCACTCATTGGAAAGAGTGTAGTTGTTTACTTTATGACTTTTCTACAATTGCTTGCCCCCTCAACGAATTGACCAAGAAAAATGTCACGTTCGTTTGGGGAAAAGCACAACAAAAGGCGTTTGATGAGCTCAAAAAGAGGCTCACCGAAGCACCACTTCTTGCATTGCCAGATTTCACAAAAAACCTTTGAGATTGAATGCGACGCTAGTGGTATTGGCATTGGTGGCGTCCTTATGAAAAATGGGCGTCCTATTGCTTACCATAGTGAGAAACTTGATGGCGCACGCCTCAATTATCCCATTTATGACAAAGAACTTTTTGCCTTGGTTCGTGTTCTTCAAGTGTGGCAACACTATCTTTGGCCCAAAGAATTTATCATCCATTCCGACCATGAGTCGTTGAAGTACCTTAAGGGCCAAGCCAACTTGAGTAAAAGGCACGCAAAGTGGGTTGAGTTTATGGAGTCTTTTCCTTACATTGACAAATACAATATGGTCAAAGAAAATGTTGTAGCGGACGCCTTGTCTCATAAAAACACAAGCCTTCTTACACGACTCAAGTCAATGTCTTGGGTCTTGATGACATCAAATCTTTGTACGAGTCCGACTCTTTCTTTGGACCAATATTTGCACAATGTTCAATAGACAAATGGATTGATGATTTCTATTTGCATAAGGGTTTTCTTTTCAAACAAAACAAGCTTTGCATTCCGAAATCGTCTCTCCAACTTTTGCTTCTTCAAGAGTCCCATGGTGGAGGCCTTATGGGTCACTTTGGCCGTGACAAGACATACGACATGCTCTCCACTCACTACTTTTGGCCAAAGATGAAGCGCGACGTGGAGCGCCACGTTCAACGATGCACTACATGTATTCAAGCTAAGTCCAAGTCCAACCCCTTTGGTCTTTATATGCCATTACCTATTCCTGATGCACCTTGGTCGGACATTAGCATGGACTTTGTGTTAGGCTTGCCTAGATCGAAACATGGTCATGATTCCATATTTGTAGTCGTGGATCGCTTTTCAAAAATGGCACATTTCATTCCGTGCCATAAGGAGATGATGCTTCACATGTAGCAAATTTGTTTTCGAGAAGTAATTCGGCTACACGGCGTGCCAAGAACAATCGTCTCCGACCGCGACGTAAAATTCATGAGCTACTTCTGGAAGACCCTCATGGCCAAGCTCGGCATCAAGCTCCTCTTCTCGTCCGCCTCACATCCTCAAACCGATGGACAAACCGAGGTCGTCAATCGAAGTCTGGGCACACTTCTCCGGGTGTTGATAAAGAAGAACCTTAAAGACTGGGAGGAATGCATTCCACACGCCGAGTTCGCCTACAATCGCGCCAAGCACTCCACCACCATGAGGAGCCCGTTCATGATCGTCTATGGCTTCGAGCCTCTCACCGCGCTCGATATCCTTCCACTTCCACTTCATGAACGTGCCAATATGGACGTTGTCAAGCGTGCCCAAGAAATGATGAAATTCCATGAAGACACACGAGCTACTATCGAGCAACAAGTCCTTCGCCAAGCATCAAGGCTAAACAAGGCCAAGAAAGAGATGATATTTGATGAGGGCGACCTTGTATGGATACACTTGAGTAAAGACCGCTTCCCCAAGAGCGACTCCAAGCTAAAGCCATAGGCGATGGACCATTCGAGGTGCTAAAGAGGATCAACAACGCCTATGTGATCGATATACCAACATCGAAGTATCTTGTGAGCTCGACATTCAATGTCAAGGACCTCTCACCCTACCATGGCGAAGAGGAAGTTGTGACGGTTGAAGAGTCGAGGACGACTCTTTCCCAAGGGGAGCTGATGCGGCCGTCCTCGACCGCTACTACATCTACTCCCACGAGCTACCCAAGTGGACCCATGACTCACGCCTGAGCCAAACTCCTTCAAACTAAGGTGAACTCGCTCCTCTCCTTGTGTGACTTCGACACCCCCTTGGATGGCTTGCTACTTCACACGCAAACTCTATGCATCATCAGGTACGAAGAAGCCACCGATCATTGCGACATGGCGGTACTACCGGTTGGTACGACCAGTACTACCGCTCCAAGCGGTCCTACCTCTCGCCACAGGAAGCACTACTCCACGCCCCAGAAGCAAGCGGTACTCGGTCCCAGCAGTACTACCGATGGCCGATACTCTGCCCCCTCCTACCGCCACAGGCGCCTCCGGCGGAAGCTCCAGGCCCTCAGCGGTACTACCGCTCGAGCGGTACTACGGTTCTTGGGACCAGTACTACCGTCTGCGACCCTGATCGCCTAAGTTCGGCCCTGTGCCTTGTAACCCAACCTATCATTTATCTTTTCATTCCGAAACTACCCCTGTTTTGTGGCTGGACTATATATAGCCCCCACCCTCTATTGTAAACGCTTAGACTTGGATAATAATAGATATTAAGGAAACCCTTTGAGGACTTATATCTATTGGTCTCATGCTCCTACCAAGGAGCACCGGATTATCCACCCCCCTCTTGGATCTTGCCTAGTGCGTTCAAGTTGTACAAGGCCTTGGGTTCTCGGTTTCTCGCCCCCAAGTCGTCAAGGTCTCACCAAGCACCTCATCCCCCGTTGTTGGCGTGGAGAGCGAGCTTCGCCCAACACTGATCCTAGGGATTATGTTGGACCGGTTGCCACCGACGTGAGGAGTAGGCGTGTATCGTGTTTTGGTGTGTGTGTGTTCGTGGTTTTCATCGCCTTCCCCGATTTCATACCCGACCACCTCTTTCCCCCTCGTTGCTCGTGGAATTCGTGAAAGATCGGGCCAACCCCAGGGTTACCCCCTAACAAGTAGCTGGTGGTGAATCACGAGGAGGCGCTGATTGTCGGGATGTCCAAGTGGATGTGCGACCTGCAGAATTATTAGTCCTCCTCCATGGTGTTTGGCGATCCTGCACTTCACGTTCAGCTTTGCAAGCAAGATGAAACAAACGAGTGATAGAATTATATTCCTTATAATCTAAGATGTGCTGAATGTCCTTGTTTAATCTACCAAAGAAATGTGCAAGCATTTGTTCATTAGATTCAACAAGACCACACCGAACCATCCCCATTTGCGATTCCTGATAATACTCTTCTACAGAATTTTTCCCTTGCTCTAAACGTGTCAGATTCTTTAGTAAATCACGTTGATAAGTGGGAGGTACAAAACGAACACGCATAGCAGTTTTTAAAGCAGTCCAAGTACTAGGAATAGTAGTAGGATTTAAACGACAATACTCAGACCACCAAAGGGAAGCAAATTTAGTAAATTCACATGTAGAAGCACTAACACGCATATTCTCAGGATATTTTAAGCATGCAAAACGTTGTTCTACTTCCATCTCCCATGTAAGATATGCATCAAGATTATATTTACCTTCAAAAGATGGAATATTTAATTTAAGATTTGCAACATGATCATCATCACGTCTTAGTGGTCGGCGTTGCGATAGTAATGTCGGGGGCGACCGGTAGTACTGTGGAGGTTGTTCAACCTCCTCGTCAAACAGATCGTCGTCGTAAATTAAGTAGTAGTACATCGTCTCCCCAATATCGCTTGGCCAGCAAGTGGCGGAAATGCAGTCGTCGGCTTGGTAATGACCGTAAGTCTTGCGGCGGCCAACCAGCGATCAGACCGTGATCGGAATCGCCCGTCGCCATGTGTGGGTCTTGGTGCGAGTGCAATCGGTTCAAAAGCTCCTTGAACCTAACGTCAAGCTTGGCGTTGAAGGATTTCGAGTCCATCGATCTTGTCCACGGCGTTGGTGAGCTTGGTGTCAAACTCCCTAGGCGTATCCACGTCTTCGATCGGTGACCAAGAGCGGAGAAGTGGGCATGTAGTTCTTCGTTCGTCATTGTGGCGGGGTTCGCGAAGTATCATCATGGTTAGTCCTTAAAAAGCACAGGTATATACTACGGAAATATGGTGGAAGGCACGCGTAATCCGTCAAGCAATATACGAAGCTCTTACAAGTTCTTACCAAACAGCAGGAAAAGGCGATGTGCAACCACGAGGATCAGTGGGTCCAGAGATTGAACCAAGCGATTACCAGGAGCCGAAACACCGCCCGTGGAGAGTATCTGTGGAGCTTTGGGAAGGCTTAGCAAAGGGGGTTAGCAATTATCAAAACAGCAATGCAAAAGTTGAAAGAATGCTCAACAATGGTACTGTGCTGGTCCTAGGCTAGACCGTACTAGAGACGCGAGCCTAGATCACCAACGATGTCATGACGCGACACAACAAGCAATGTATGATGATATGGCACCCTGAAAAGCGAACCGAGAGGTGAAAAATCACTATGATGGCGAGTGTCTAGAACTGATCTACGGGGTCTAAAAATCACTATATTTGTTGTAGTGGATCGCTTTTAAAAAATGGCACATTTCATTCCGTGCCATAAGACCGATGATGCTTCACATGTAGCAAATTTGTTTTTCAGGGAAATAATTCGGCTACACGGTGTACCAAGAACAATCGTCTCCGACCGCGACGTAAAATTCATGAGCTACTTCTGGAAGACTCTCATGGCCAAGCTCGGCATCAAGCTCCTCTTCTCGTCCGCCTCGCATCCTCAAACCGATGGACAAACCGAGGTCGTCAATCGAAGTCTTGGCACACTTCTCCGGGTCTTGATAAAGAAGAACCTTAAAGACTGGGAGGAATGTATTCCACATGCCGAGTTCGCCTACAACCGCGCCAAGCACTCCACCACCATGAGGAGCCCGTTCATGATCGTCTATGGCTTCGAGCCCCTCAACGCGCTCGATATCCTTCCTCTACCTCTTCATGAACGTGCCAATATGGACGTGATCAAGCGTGAACAAACAATGAAGAAACTCCATGAAGACACAAGATCTACGATTGAGAAACAAGTCCTTCGCCAAGCATCAAGGCTAAACAAGAACAAGAAAGAGATGATCTTCGAAGAAGGCGACCTTGTATGGATACACTTGAGTAAACACCGCTTCCCCAAGGACCGCGACTCCAAACTAAAGACAAGAGGTGATGGACCGTTCAAAGTGCTCAAGAGGATCAACAACAACGCCTTCATCATAGATATCCCAACATCCAAGTATCTTGTGAGCCCAACATTCAATGTCAAGGACCTATCACCCTACCATGGCGAAGATGAAGTTGAGAAGGTTGAAGAGTCGAGGACGACTCTTTCCCAAGGGAGGGAGCTGATGCAGCCCGTCCTACGGACGCACCTCCATCTACAAAACCTAGTCCCCCAAGTGGCCCAATGACTCGCGCCCGTGCCAAGCTCCTACAAGCCAAGGTTAACTCGCTCCTTTCCTCATGTGATTTTGGCCTACCTTTGGATGGCTTGCTACTTCATGAATCTACGTTGTGTATCCTCAGATATGAAGCAACAACACCACACCAAGCCGCCAAGGAAGCAGGACCAGGAGAAGAAGCCGCTGGAGCTCCACTGCCGGAGTCTCGGTGTGACCGAGTCTCGGTCTCCTACACGGAGTCTCGGACCTACCTCCAGGCCAGGAGACTCAAGCCCGGGACAGTCTAATACCCCCTCCAGAGACGGGTCCGGAGATTGACCGGAGTCTCCGGCCCAGACCGGAGTCTCCGGACCCCAGACCGGAGTCTCCGGACCGACAGACGCCAGGCATGTTAAAGCCTTTTGGGCCTGGCCCATGTAACCCCCAATTTCGCCCAAACCTCCAGTTTTATTCCAGAACTACCCCTGTTTATGTGGTTGGCCTATAAATAGCCCCACCCCTCATATGTAAACCCTAGACTTGGATAATGATAGATTAAGACACCCCTTTGAGGATCTTCAATCTATTGGTCTCATGCTCCTACCAAGGAGAACCTATTGTCCACCCTCCCGTTGGATCTTGCCTACTGCGTTCAAGTTGTATAAGGCCTTGGGTTCTCGGTTTCTCGCCCCCAAGTCGTCAAGGTCTCACCAAGCACCTCATCCCCCGTTGTTGGCGTGGAGAGAGAGAGCTTCGCCCAACACCGATCCTAGAGATTATGTTGGACCGGTTGCCACCAGCGTGGGTTATCGGCGTGTATCGTGTTTTGTGTGCGTGAGTTCATCGGGATCTTTGCGTGCGTGTGTTCGTGGATTTCGTCCCCTCTTCCTCTTCCACCGTTTTCCCCTCGATCCCGCGGAGATTCGTGAAAGATCGGGCCACCCAAAGGGGTTACCCCCATAACATCTTGGTATCAAGAGCAAGGTTGATCACGAATTTCCCCCCAATTTTTCTTCTCTCCACCATAAATTCGAAAATTTCCCAAAAAACAGCCCCAATTTGCCTTTGGATCGATCTGTCGTTTTGGAGTGTTTTTGGTGGTTTTGATCCGACCAAATCTTGTCTAAGGTGTTGGTTCAGCTTTTGCCTGCGTTTCCCAGCCCAATTTTGGCCAAATTTTCATGGTTGAGGACTCTAGGCGTGGATTTCGGTCAAGAACACGGCGGACATCCCACACCGAGTCTCTGCCTGCACGGAGTCTCCGACTGAGACCGAGTCTCGGCCTACGCCTTTGTTTTGCCCTTTTTCCTCTTTTCCTGCATTGGCTAATCTGTCCACTTGTTGTTTGTGTTCCATGTGCGTGTCACCAACTAACAGATAGCTTCCGCAACATCGCTGCGCTCTTCGACACCACGGACTCCAAACTCCTCCCCGCTCCATCGACACAAGATCATCACCATCAACTAAGGTATAACTTGTGTCAACCCTTGTAGCCATATCTTCCTTTGTGTGTACCTATCCTACGAGAGCAACTCACTTTGTGTTTGTCTAAGCATTATGCACTTGCCAATGGAAAGTGAGAGTGTGAGCGCAAATACAAAAGTTAACATAGTAGCATAGCAAGGGAGAAAAAGAAAAAGAATCAAAAAAAAGAGAAAAAGCAAAAGAAAAATAGAAAGATACATAGTCTCCCAATACAAAGAGAGCATCAAGCTTGTAAGCAAAAGAGAGAGGAAGAAGCGCGCCGAGGCAAGTGCACGAATCTATTGCTTACCCTCTTTTGGCAAACGAGTTGTGGTCTCTCCTTGCGTTGGCACGACACCCGAGCGTAGTCTTCGTTAGGCCATTTCGTGCTCACTTTCATAGTCGTGCTAACCCCATTTTTTCTCCACGCGTGTGTGTAGTCGTAGGTTCTCGTCACCTTTTGAGTTGACAATTTCCTTTTGACTTGTGTTTTGTTGGATCTTCTCCACTTTTGACTATCCTTTGCGTTCGGTTGGTTCTTTGGTTTTCCCACAATCCTACCCATCCACCAAAAGCTTTGGAGAGTTATAACTCCTTTGTGTGTGAGTTTCTTTGCCATTTCACTTTGCACGCTGTTCGCCCCTTTGTGTGGCAATTGGTTTGATATAATCTCCAAGGTGACGTAAAAGGCTAACTCTACGCACCCTTACTCTCCATATACAACCCTTGTCGGCTTTGCATCATGGACAGAAATGGTGAGCCGTCCCAACCACCACCACCACCTACGGAGGACGACAATCCATACATGACAAGATGGGACCATTGGAAGGTCCGAGGAGAATTCAACTACCATTGTGAAGCACTTGAGCGGCGCCAAGATGAACAATTTAGCGAAGCCCGAGCGGAGTTCAAGAACATCGACAACCGCTTCGAGGAAGTCCGAGGCCAAATGCATGCCATGCAACACAACCTCGGTCATCAAAATGAAGCTCTTGGTCGTGCCCTCGCCTCAATGGATGAGAAGCTTCAACGCCTCATTGATGGGTTGGCAAGGCCACGCTCGCGAGACTCAAGATCATCACGGCACTCCTCAAGTGAATCAGGTGCGCCTCGCCGTCACGCTTCAAGGCACCGGGATGGACCCGTCCTTCAATCCATGGGCTCTTCTCAAGCGGTACCATCTCCGCGACACGCCGCAACGTCAAGCTATGATGGTGACCTCTCCGCAAGACCTCCACGACGTGAAGCGGACCGGCCTCAACAAAGGGCACTTGTTCTTCAACAAGAACAACCTCACATGGACCATCAAGACCATCGCCATCGACATGTTCTTTCCACAACAAGTGAAGCTTCCGAAGTGGAAGAACAAGTTCGCCGGCGGCGTGAAGCACTCGAAGATCCACCAAGGCGTCCTCATCGACATGAACGTCATCGCCGTCAACATGATCTTCACGACGAGCCTCCTCCACATCACGAAGAAAGAGAGCAGCCCATTGCGCATGCGGCTCGACGTCCTCCTCGCCACATGGCGCAAGATAATGCTCCTCGGCATCAACCTCGACAAGAACAAGAGCAAGCTCCCCAAGTTCGCCATGAGGACCAACAACCTCCTCCTCGTCCTCAACCGCGCCAACAACAAGAGCAAGCTCCCCAAGCTCGTCGTCCAAACCAAGTTCCACCACCAAACGCGGCACCTCAACAACCGCAAGAGCAACGCCACCATCAACAAGAAAGACATGAGAGCTCGGATGATGAAGATGGCCGCCAAAATCATGGCAACTGTCGCAACCGGAACCGCAATGAGGAAGAAACTTTCGGCAAGCTCAAGTTCACCATGCCCAAGTTCACCGGTTCCAATGATCCCGAAGAATACCTCTAATGGGAACTCAAGGTTGACAAGATCTTCCGCATGCACAACTTTGGCAATAAGAAGATGATGGTCATGGCATCCCTCGAGTTCGATGAATATGCCAACCTTTGGTGGGAACAAGTCCAACTCGCTCGTGAATCAAAAGAAGAGCCCCCAATCTCAACTTGGCAAGATATGAAGGCTCATATGAGATCCCGCTTTGTTCCTTCACACTACACGCGTGACCTCTTCAACAAGCTTCAAATGCTTAGTCAAGGAACAAAGACCGTGGAAGAGTACTTCAAGCAAATGGAGCTCAACATGATCCGTGCCAACATTGAAGAGCGTGATGAGCAAACAATGGCACGTTTCCTCAATGGCTTGAACCATCCTATCAAGCGCATCACCGAGTTCCAAAGGTACAACAACATGGTTGAGCTTGTGCACATTGCATCAAAGGCCGAACGTCAAGTGCAAGAGGACATCAAGTTCAACAAGACAAAGACATACTTCACATACAGGCAAGCTCCAACCACTACTCCGACAACACCAAGTGGAAGCTCCTCAAATACCACCAAGCTTCCCTTCAAGCCAACACTTCCTCAAGGAAAACCGCCCCCAAGTGGCAAGTACACAAGAGATGAGCAACCATTCAATGGTGAGTGCTACAAGTGTGGAGGCAAAGGACACAAGTCGGCCGCATGTGGGAACAAGAAAGTTTTGTTCATCCATGACAACGGCGATGAAGAATACTTGAGTGAAGATGAGTTTGATGCAAGGGTCAAGGAAGCCATGGCAAGGCAACATTTGGAAGAGGACCAAGAGCTACTCATGTGTGAGCATGACGCAAGTCCATCGCTTGTGGTCACAAGGGTCTTAACTACTCAAGCCAATGAGAATGAAGACCAACGATCAAACATCTTCCAAACTCGTGCCGGTATCAATGGGAGGTCCATCAAAGTTGTCATCGATGGAGGGAGTTGCCACAATCTCGCAAGCACGGAATTGTGTGAGAAGGTCAACCTCACCCTCCATCCGCATAAACACCCCTATCACATACAATGGGTAAGTGACCAAGGATCCGTCAAGATCAAACACACCGTCTCGGTAACGTTCTCAATTGGACCATACAAGGACACGGTGGAATGTGACGTGGTCCCAATGACGGTTTGCCATATGCTTTTAGGAAGGCCGTGGCAATTTGACAAGCGTGCTTGCATAATGGTCACTCAAACACTTATACCTTCAAATGGCTTGACAAAACTTGTGTGTTGCAACCAATGACTCCTAGCCAAATAATTGCGGACAATGCAAAAGCTTTAGCGAGGGCGCAATACACAAAACCGTCTTGTGAGAAGAGTGGTGAGCGAGAGAACCACACTATAGTGAGTGAGTGCCACAAGCCAAACTCGAGTGGAAAAACTAAGAGTGTTCTTCTTGCCACCAAAAGTGAGTTGAGAGAAGTGTGGAACAACCCATCCATTTTGCACTATGTCCTTGTATGCAAGGGACTAGCGCAAGGAACTAATGACTTGACAAATGTTCCTCCTTCTTTGATGGCTGTTTTGCAGGAATTCCAAGATGTATTTCCCGAAGAGATTCCTCATGGACTACCTCCTCTTCGTGGAATCGAGCACCGCATCGACCTCATACTCGGCGCCCCTCTCCCAAACCGCGCCGCGTATCGCACGAAACCGGAAGAGACGAAGGAGATAGAACGACAAATCAACCAACTCGTCTCCAAAGGTTTGATCCAAGTAAGCACTAGCCCAAGCACGGTCCCCGTGATTCTAGTTCCAAAAACGGATGATACGTTGCGGTTATGCATGGACTGTCGTCCAATCAATGCTATCACCGTGCGTTATCGACATCCTATACCGCGTCTTGATGACATGCTTGATGAGTTATGTGGAGCCACTATATTTTCGAAAATTGATGTTCGTAGTGGTTACCATCAAATTCGCATGGCCGAAGGTGATGAGTGGAAAACCGCCTTCAAGACCAAGCTTGGTCTCTATGAATGGTTGGTTATGCCTTTTGGCTTATCTAATGCCCCATCTACCTTCATGTGTCTCATGAACCATATTTTGAGATCTCTCATTGGAAGAGTGTAGTTGTTTACTTTGAGGACATCGTTGTCTATAGCAAGTCACTAGGGAGCATGTTACTCATGTTAAGGAGGTCCTTCAAATCGTCCGTCATGAAAAGCTTTATGCTAATCTCCCAAAGTGCACTTTTGCAAAAGACAAGCTGATTTTCCTTGGTTTTGTTGTGTCTTCCAATGGCATTGAAGTTGATGTCTCAAAAGTCAAGGACATACGAGATTGGCCCATCCCTACAAATGTTAGTGAACTTCGTAGTTTTCATGGGTTGGCTGGCTTTTACCGTCGCTTTGTGAAAGACTTTTCTACCATTGCTTGCCCCCTCAACGAATAGAACAAGAAAAATGTCACGTTCGTTTGGGGAAAAGCACAACAAAAGGCTTTTGATGAGCTCAAAAAGAGGTTCACCGAAGCACCACTTCTTGCATTACCGGATTTCACAAAAACCTTTGAGATTGAATGTGATGCTAGTGGTATTGGAATTGGTGGCGTCCTTATGCAAAATGGGCGTCCTATTGCTTACCATAGTGAGAAGCTTGATGGCGCACGCCTCAACTATCCCATTTATGACAAAGAACTTTTTGCCTTGGTTCGAATTCTTCAAGTGTGGCAACACTATCTTTGGCCCAAAGAATTTATCATCCATTCCGACCATGAGTCGTTGAAGTATCTTAAGGGCCAAGCCAACTTGAGTAAAAGGCACGCAAAATGGGTTGAGTTCATGGAGTTTTTCCTTACATTGTCAAATACAAGAAGGGCAAAGAAAATGTGGTAGCGGACGCCTTGTCTCGCAAAAACACAAGCCTTCTTACACGACTCGAAGTAAATGTCTTGGGTCTTGATGACATCAAATCTTTGTACGCGTCCGACCCTTTCTTTGGACCAATTTTTGCAAAATGTTCAATAGACAAAGGGATTGATGATTTCTATTTGCATAAGGGTTTTCTATCCAAACAAAACAAACTTTGCATTCCGAAATCGTCTCTCCAACTTTTGCTTCTTCAAGAGTCCCATGGTGGAGGCCTTATGGGTCACTTTGGCCGTGACAAGACCTATGACATGCTCTGCACTCACTACTTTTGGCCAAAGATGAAGCGCGACGTGGAGTGCCACGTCCAACGATGCACTACATGTATCCAAGCTAAGTATAAGTCCAACCCCTTTGGTCTTTATATGCCATTGCCTATTCCTCATGCACCTTGGTCGGACATTAGCATGGACTTTGTGTTAGGCTTGCCTAGATCTAAACATGGTCATGATTCTATATTTGTTGTAGTGGATCGCTTTTCAAAAATGGCACATTTCATTCCGTGCCATAAGACCGATGATGCTTCACATGTAGAAAATTTGTTTTTCAGGGAAATAATTCGGCTACACGGTGTACCAAGAACAATCGTCTCCGGCCGCGACGTAAAATTCATGAGCTACTTCTGGAAGACTCTCATGGCCAAGCTCGGCATCAAGCTCCTCTTCTCGTCCGCCTCGCACCCTCAAACCGATGGACAAACCGAGGTCGTCAATCGAAGTCTCGGCACACTCCTCCGGGTGTTGATAAAGAAGAACCTTAAAGACTGGGAGGAATGTATTCCACATGCCAGGTTACTACAACCGCGCCAAGCACTCCACCACCATGAGGAGCCCGTTCATGATCGTCTATGGCTTGAGCCCCTCACGCTCGATATCCTTCCTCTACCTCTTCATGAACGTGCCAATATGGACGTGATCAAGCGTGCCCAAACAATGAAGAAACTCCATGAAGACACAAGAGCTACGATTGAGAAACAAGTCCTTCGCCAAGCATCAAGGCTAAACAAAAACAAGAAAGAGATGATCTTCGAAGAAGGCGACCTTGTATGGATACACTTGAGTAAAGACCGCTTCCCCAAGGACCGCGACTCCAAACTAAAGACAAGAGGTGATGGACCGTTCAAAGTGCTCAAGAGGATCAACAACAACGCCTACATCATAGATATCCCAACATCCAAGTATCTTGTGATCCCAACATTCAATGTCAAGGACCTATCACCCTACCATGGCGAAGATGAAGTTGAGAAGGTTGAAGAGTCGAGGACGACTCTTTCCCAAGGGGGGGGGAGCTGATGCAGCCCGTCCTACGGACGCACCTCCATCTACAACACCTAGTCCCCCAAGTGGACCAATGACTCGCGCCCGTGCCAAGCTCCTACAAGCCAAGGTTAACTCGCAGCTTTCCTCATGTGATTTTGGCCTACCTTTGGATGGCTTGCTACTTCATGCATCTACGTTGTGTATCCTCAGATATGAAGCAACACCACCACACCAAGCCACCAAGGAAGCAGGACCAGGAGAAGAAGCCATTGAGCTCACTGCCGGAGTCTCGGTGTCGGCCAAAGTCTCGGTCTCCTACCGAGTCTCGGTCTCCTACACCGAGTCTCCGGACCTACCTCCCGTCGGCCAGGAGACTCAAGCCCGACGATCGATACCCCCCTGGAGGCAGGTCAGGAGATTGACGGAGTCTCGGCCCAGACCAAGTCTCGGACCCAGCAGGAGTCTCCGGACCGACCGACGCCAGGCATGTTAAAGCCTTTTGGGCCTGGCCCATGTAATCCCCAATTTCGCCCAAACCTCCAGTTTTATTCCAGAACTACCCCTGTTTATGTGGTTGGCCTATAAATAGCCCCACCCCTCATATGTAAACCCTAGACTTGGATAATGATAGATTAAGACACCACTTTGAGGATCTTCAATCTATTGGTCTCATGCTCCTACCAAGGAGCACCTATTGTCCACCCTCCTCTTGGATCTTGCCTAGTGCGTTCAAGTTGTACAAGGCCTTGGGTTCTCGGTTTCTCGCCCCCAAGTCGTCAAGGTCTCACCAAGCACCTCGTCCCCCTTTGTTGGCGTGGAGAGAGAGCTTCGCCCAACACCGATCCTAGAGATTATGTTGGACCGGTTGCCACCGGCGTGGGTTATCGGCGTGTATCGTGTTTTGTGTGCGTGAGTTCATCGGGATCTTTGCGTGAGTGTGTTGGTGGATTTCGTCCCCTCTTCCTCTTCCACCGCTTTCCCCTCGATCCCGCGGAGATTCGTGAAAGATCGGGCCACCCCAAGGGGTTACCCCCATAACAGGAACGGATTCACCTTTAGAGTCCATGACGACTTGGCGTAAGTTGGAGACCAAGATGTGGTAACGACCGTAGGTCGGGCTACATCAGCCCCCCCTTCAAAAAGAGTCGTCCTCGACTCTACATGCTCATCACAAAGTAGAAGCGGTCGAGAGACCTTCTTGATCCTGGGGTTCACCATATAGTCGTCCTCGAGAAGATTGACTTGACAACACTTCAATGTTCCTTCACCTTCCTTGAAGCCTACAAAGCTCACAAAAAAAGCAAAGAAACACTCAAAGCGTAGCCAATTCATGAAGATTATTGCATGAGTCCTCAAGTAGAAGGAAGTCACCTTATCGTGTAGAGATAGCTCGATGAAGGGTATCCATAGGTAACTCTCTTCGGTTCTTCTTGTCAACATATAGTCCATAGAGGTTGACGTGTATGCATTTGTACCTTCATACAACAAAGACCAAGCAACATATGTTTGTGTGTGATAGAGGAGCATGTCATTTGTGGCATGTCCATTCTTGTTCACAACACGATTAGCACAACTCAAGTATAGCAAACGGAATGCATATGCATGGTCAATGTGGAAACTTTTGAACATCATCCAAATGTGGAAACTCTAAAACTCCATATAACGTAGTAGTGGGGCACTCAAAGCATTGGATCCAAATTGCAAACAACATCTTTGATGCAAGAGTAGGAGAATTTGGCAAAATCACACAAGGAAGAATGTCCAAAGAAACATCATTATGTGTGCAAACCAACCATTGGAAAGATAAATTGTTCAACATGTTGGATGTCACACACAAATCATCAAAAGCAAATTTCATGGGAGTATGGGTATCCCAAGTGGAAGCAAAAACGGCATGTTTGCAAACAAACCAAATGAAAGAGCAAGTGGTCCTTATGTTTGTTGCAACAACAAGACGAGATTGTTGGAAGCTCTCATGACAATACATGCTCTTAATGGAATTGTGGTTGCACACAAAACATTGGAAAGAAACAATGTTCAACATTTTTGTTGCAACACACAAAGCATCATTATCCAAAAGCAAAGAAACATGAATGTCACAAGGTGAGATAATACCGTCAACATGCTTGCAACCAAACCATAGGAAAGAGCAATTTGCCAACATGAAAGATGCAAAGCATGCAAAAGGTATCAGAGCTGGATTCGATCTTGAACTCTGATGTAGCCCGACCTACGGTCGTTACTACATCTTGGGCTCCAACTTACGCCAAGTCGTCATGGACTCCAAAGGTGAATCCGTTCCTATATGCGAGCCCCCTTCCTACCGTATTGAATGGTATGCTACTTCATACTCCGTCACATATGCATGATAGGTTCACATTGACAAGTACGGAGGCAAGGGAGGAAGCCCGGAGCATCAAGCCCGACAAGACGGAGGCTTGGAAGAGGAGGCGGAAGAAGACAGATCGCCAAATGCTCTACATGCCAGTGACTACGGACCTGGCGACGGTCTACCGGCACTACCGCCTGACAAGAAGGCAGATGTGAAGCCAAATACTCTCTGTCTCGGCGGTACTACGGGACACTGAGTACTACCGCCTGTGACACTACCGCCTCTACTACGCTCCCATAAGCGGTACTACCGATCCCGGCGGCACTCTGGGACCAAGCGGTACTACGGTCCCAAGTCCAAGATACTACCGCTCAGACGATTACTGCAGCACTAGTTGGGCCACAGCCCTTGTATCCCCCTCTACTTACCTATTCGCCTATTTTATCCCCAAACTACCCTTGTTTATGTGGTTAGCCTATAAATAGAGCCCCCTGATGGGGCAAAGGTGTCCGATCTTTCGATGAGATGGCGATAATCGATTTGGTGGAGTTCGGGCTTGACGATCCGACTACACGTGCGAGCACGAGCGCCAATGCAATCGCTAGGCCAATCTCCTGGAGGTTACCGTTCCTGCGTGAACACGATCGGCTGACCGAGGGTCTTAATTCCTACGAAATCGAGAACAAGTAAGAACCAATATTGCAATCAAGATATTGCGGATTAAGAGGAAAGCTTTATTGAAAGAGGTGGGATCTGAATAGGTGCAGTACAAGAGGCCTCTGCGACGCTCGAGCCTTGGCGAAGTTGCGACTATGGCTAACTTAATGTCTAAACAAAATCCGAGTCTAAAGGTTCGGCTATGGGGCGTATTTAAGGGCGAAAAGGTGGGGTTTCGGCCAGCCATGGAAGTGGTGGCCGAATCCAAAGTCCTTTTCCCCTCAAATACGGACTCTAAAAAGTGGCTAATTAAAAACCTGCGAAAATTACATGGGCCTGGCCCAAAATAAAGGTGTCGCAGCACCATATTATGCTATGGACGAATTCGTAAAGTATTGATCTTGAATATTTCGTCCAAGCCTTCTTTCTTCATTATGGTGGCCTCAAAGTTCTGAAATCTTCATCCGTGGCCTTCTCTTGGATCATCACATGCTTGCTGCCATCTCCATGCATGGCCATGCTCCAATGCTTGTCCCTCTCATTCATGCTTGGTCCATCATTCCTAAGAGTAAGAAATGTATCCTGATTTAGGCAGCATCATATTCTCATGTATGTAAGGAATAGTTCAAGAAGCGGAAGTACACGATAGTTAAGTTGTTTATACGAGATCTTGTGATGGGTCCTTGTATGTGTGTTGTTGTAGGTAAGCGGTTGTATCAATAGTAGGGATGTCCACATCATGCTCCCCTTCTTGAATTGAAGTCGTCCTCGGCAATCTCATCTTCCTCACCAAAGTAAGGCTTCAAATCTGCAATGTTAAATGTAGGACTAACTGTACCAAAGTCTGCAGGCAACTCAAGTTTATATGCATTATCATTGATTTTCTCTAACACCTTAAAGGGACCAAAGAAGACGTGGCATTAACTTAGACTTGCGTAAATCAGAAAAAGCGATCTTTACACAAATGTAACCAAACAAGATCGCCAACATCAAACACAACATGCTTTCTCCTTTATCCCCAGAAGTTTATACTTAGCATTCATGTGTTCAATGTTATCTTTAGTAGTCTTATGCAAGTTTAATATCATTTCAGCATGTTGTGTAGCATCAAATTATGTTGCAATCAAGAAGGTAAAGGCAATAAATCAATAGGTGCACAAGGAACAAAACCATACACAATCTCAAATGGGCACATCTTTGTGGTAGAATGCAATGAACGATTATAAGCAAATTCTATATGAGGTAAACACTCTTCCCACAATTTTAAGTTCTTCTTTAAAAGCACTGTAACATAGTAGACAAAGTTCTATTTACTACTTGATTTGACCATCGGTTTGGGGATGACATGTAGTACTAAACAGCAATTTAGTCCCCAACTTAGCCCATAAACATCTCCAAAAGTGGCTAAGAAATTTAGTATCACGATCGGAGACAATAGTATTTGGCACACCATGCAAACGAACAATTTCACGAAAGAACAAATCAGCAATATGCAGACATCATCCGTTTATGACAAGGAATAAAGTGTGCCATCTTAAAACCGATCCACAACAACAAAAATACTATCCCTCATACGTGTTCGTGGCAATCCCAAAACAAAGTCCATAGAAATATCCTCCCAAGGAATACTAGGAACAGGAAGAGGCATATATAAACCATGTGGATTAAAGGCGAGACTTAGCTTTTGACAAGTAGTGCAGTGCACAAATCTCTCAACATCTCGGCGATACGTGGCCAAAAAGTGTGTGCGAAGAACATCCTCCGTATTCTTGACACCAAAATGTCCCATCAATCCTCCTCCATCGCCTCCTGTAACAACAAAAGACGAGCAGCTATCTGGAATGCATAGTTTGTTAGCACGGAACACAAATCCATCATTGAAGACGAACTTGTTCCAAGTTCTACCATCTCTACAATTCAACACATCTTTAAATTCAGCATCACGCACATATTGTTCCTTAATAGTTTCCAATCCAAATATTTTGAAGTCAAGTTGAGATAACAAAGCATAACGGCGTGACAAAGCATCAACAATAATATTATCTTTACCCTTTTGTGTTTGATAACATAAGGAAAAGACTCAATAAATTCAACCCACTTTGCATGACGACGATTCAACTTAGCTTGACTACGAATATGCTTCAAAGATTCATGATCGTAATGAATAACAAATTCCTTAGGCCATAGATAATGTTGCCAAGTTTCTAATGTCGAACCAACATATAATTCTTTATCATAAGTAGAATAGTTCAGACTAGCCCCACTCAATTTCTCACTAAAATATGCAACATGTTTTCCCTCTTGTAATAACACCCCTCCCAAACCAATTCCACTAGCATCACATTGAAGCTCAAAAGTCTTAGTAAAATCAGGAAGTTGGAGTAAGGGAGCATGTGTTAGCTTATCTTTCAATATGACGAAGGCGTGTTGTTGTGCATCGCCCCAAACAAAGGGCACATCCTTCTTGGTAAGCTCATTCAGCGGTGCGACAATTGATCCAAAGTCTTTGACAAAGCGCCTATAAAAACCAGCGAGGCCAAGAAAACTCCTCACTTGTGTGACCGTCTTGGGGTGCGGCCAATTCTCAATAGCTTCAATCTTGGCTGGATCCACTTCAATACCCTGTGATGTAACAACATAGCCAAGAAACACAACTCGATTGGTGCAAAAGGTGCACTTCTCAAGGTTACCAAACAAACGTGCATCACGTAAAGCATTGAAAACAGCACGTAAATGGTCCAAATGATCCTCTAAAGATTTGCTATAAATCAGAATATCATCAAAGTAGACTACCACAAAACGTCCAATGAAAGCACGTAAAACTTCGTTCATTAATCTCATGAAAGTGCTAGGTGCACTAGTTAAAAAAAACGGCATCACTAACCACTCATACAAACCGAACTTAGTTTTAAATGCTGTTTTCCATTCATCTCCTAATTTCATACGAATCTGGTGGTAACCACTACGCAAATCAACTTTAGAAAACATGGTAGAGCCACTCAATTCATCAAGCATGTCATCTAAATGTGGAATAGGATGACGAAATCGAATAGTAATATTATTGATAGCTCTACAATCAGTACACATGCGCGAAGAACCATCTTTCTTAGGTACCAAAATAATAGGAACAACACAGGGCTAAGGGACTCACGAATATGATCTCTGTCGAGTAGTTCCTGAATTTGGCGTATCTCCTTTGTCTCCTCTGGATTGGTTCTATATGGCTACGGTTGGGCAACGTGGCACCAGGAATTAGATCAATTTGATGCTCAATTCCTCTAATAGGAGGTAGTCTGGTGGCAACTCAGGGAAATACGTCCTCATATTCACCAAAAGGTTAGCAATGGTGGCAAAGAAGGAGGCATATCCTCAAATGAAAACAAAACCTCTTTGCAGACAATTGCATAACATTGAGTATTGTTTACATCTAGTTCAAGAATATCAATTTTATTTGCAAGCATACATGGACTCTTCAAGCAATTTCAGTAGCATGTGTAGAATCAGATTTAGTGTTCTTTGGTGGTATAAAATCTGCAAACAATCGATTCTCACTTTTATTTTCTCCTCGTTTTAGCTCTACTAGCTCTAGCAAGATCATCTTTTAAAATCTGTTTAGAGTCATAGGTTTTAGACCAATTTTCTTTCCATCATGCATAAGAGAATAGTGGTTATTTTTGCCATTATGAACAGATTCTCTATCAAATTTCCATGGTCTACCAAGTAACAAAGAACAAGCTTGCATAGGTACAACATCACAATCAACAAAATCGAATATGTACCAATAGTAAAATGCACGCGTGCCGTTCTTGTTACCTTGATCTTGAGAACTCTCAAACCATTGGATGTAGTATGAATGTGGGCGTTGTCTTGTTGGAAGCGCAAGCTTCTCTACCATGTCAACACCGCCGATTATTACAACTCCCTCCATCAATGATGATCCGTATAGCTCTTTCCTTGACAACACCACGTGTTTGGAACAGGTTGTGGCGTTGATCTTGCTCATTTGCTCAATTGCACACTCAACACACGTTGTGTAATTAAACTCTTGTATTGATCGGACTTGGCTCCCATTACCTCGGCTCGTCATCATCATCGAATTGTCTCCATCTCGAGCGAAATAAGGGCTAGTGTATCTTCATCAAGTCACTCGCGGAATCGTATTCACCATCTTCTCGCACCATCATCACACGTTGTGTTGTGCAATCTCTCAATATGACCAAAACCCCGACTTGCGGCATTGTATATCCTTAGTCTTACCGTGGAAGCCATAGAAGATGCACTACGAGCAGGAGCATTGGATGATGGTGGAGGAGCAATTGGAAATCGTGGTGGCCTTGGATGTGGTAGTAGGCGGAGGCGAATCACGAGAGGCGCTGATTGTCGGGATGTCCAAGTGGATGTGCGACCTGCAGAATTATTAGTCCTCCTCCATGGTGTTTGGCGATCCTACACTTCACGTTCAGCTTTGCAAGCAAGATGAAACAAACGAGTGATAGAATTATATTCCTTATAATCTAATATGTCTTTGAATGTCCTTGTTTAATCCACCAAAGAAAGCGTGCAAGCATTTGTTCATTAGATTCAACAAGACCACACCTAACCATCCCGTTTGCAATTCGATAATACTCTTCTACGAAATTTTTCCCTTGCTCTAAGCGTGTCGATTCTTTAGTAAATCACGTTGATAAGTGGGAGGTACAAAGCGAACACGCATAGCAGTTTTAAAGCAGTCAAGTACTAGGAATAGTAGTAGGATTTAAACGACAATACTCGAGACCACCAAAGGGAAGCAAATTTAGTAAATTCACATGTAGCGGCACTAACACGCATATTCTCGGGATATTTTAAGCATGCAAAACGTTGTTCTACTTCCATCTCCCATGTAAGATATGCATCGATTATATTTACCCTCAAAAGATGGAATATTTAATTTAAGCTTTGCAACATGATCATCATCATTACGTCTGGGTGGGCGGCGTTGCGGTAGTAATGTCGGGGGACCGACCAGCGGTACATGTGGAGGTTGTTCAACCTCCTCGTCAAACAGATCGTCGTCGGGTCGTAGTAGTACCGTCGTCATCCCCAATGTCGCGGCAGCGGAAGTCTCGAGAACGTCGATCGCGGCGAAGCCGCGAAGTGCGGCGGCAGCCGCATCCAGCGGTCCGAGCCGTGATCGGAATGCGCCCGTCGCATAATGTGGGTGCCGGTGCGAAAGGGCAATCGGTTCAAGCTCCTTGAACCGAGCGTCAAGCTTGGCGTTGAAGGATTTCGAGTCCATCGATCTTGTCCACGGCGTTGGTGAGCTTGGTGTCAAACTCCCTAGGCGTGTCCACGTCTTCGCCGTTGACCCGAGAGCGGAGAAGTGGGCGTGTAGTTCTTCGTTCGTCATGGTGGCGGGGTTCCGCAAGTATCTCATCATGGTTAGTCCTTAAAAGCACGGTATATACTACGTGAATATGGTGGAAGTCACGCGTAATCCGTCAAGCAATATCTGAAGCTCTTACAAGTTCTTACCAAACAATGAGGAAAAGGCAATGTGCAACCACGAGGATCGGTGGGTCCAGATTGAACCAAGCGATTACTAGAGTGAAACACCGCGTGGAGAGTATCTGTGGAGCTCGAAGGCTTAGCAAAGGGTTAGCAATTATCAAACAGCGATGCAAAAGTTGAAAGAATGATCAACGACGATCTTGTCTTTGGTCCTAGGCTAGACCGTACTAGAGACGCGAGCCTAGATGACCAACGATGTCACGACGCAACACAACAAGCAATGTATGATGATATAGCACCACTGGCGATCCGAGATGCGAGAAAATTACTAGGATGGCGAGTGTCTAGAACTGATCTGGGGTCTAAAAAGAGTTAGCCCCAAAAAATTTTTGAAATTTTTATTTTGCTCGAAAGCGTAGCGCCAAAAAATATCGCTATAACGGCCGATGGAAAAGTGATCCCCAAAGCCGAAAACCAAAGATAGCGTAAATTTTTTTGGGCGGTTCAGACTTTTTTTTTTTTTTTGCTCTCCTTCTGGACTTACGACCGGACTCTTAGCTCGACACGGAAACAACAAAGAAGGAAAGTCAAAAGAAATAACTAGGAAATAATGACTCAACTCGGACTCGTGCCGCGGCAGGAAAGGTGATCGGATCCGTGTCGCGGTAGGAAGGCGGTGGCGGAGTGTTAGGGTTTATGGTGGCAGGGTATATGGCGGCGGAATATGGTGGTGGTGATCGGCGAATGTGGCGGTGACTAGTATGATTAGAACTCGAAACTCTAAGGGACGAGACACTAAGACCAGCAACTCGACGCGACGATGTAGACACAAATTCAACAATGCAAAAACTGAAAAGATAATGCGAGGCGTAGATTGGTTATGGGATGGATCTAAATTCTAAGCATGTTTTGGCTTTTAAATGCGTTATAGGTAAAACAGATCTAATCTCTGACGGTAAAATCTCACCGAGCAACCTGAAATCTGATACCACTTGATGGGGCAAAGGTGTCCAATCTTTCGATGAGATGGCGATAATCGATTTGGTGGAGTTCGGGCTTGACGATCCGACTACACGTGCGAGCACGAGCGCCAATGCAATCGCTAGGCCAATCTCCTGGAGGTTACCGATCCTGTGGGAACACGATCGGCTGACCACGAGGGTCTTAATTCCTACGAAATCGAGAACAAGTAAGAACCAATATTGCAATCAAGATATTGGATTAAGAGAAAGCTTTATTGAAAGAGGTGGGATCCTGAATAGGTGCGAAGTACAAGAGGCCTCTGCGACGCTCGAGCCTTGGCGAAGTTGCGACTATGGCTAACTTAATGTCTAAACAAAATCCGAGTCTAGAGGTTCGGCTATGGGGCGTATTTAAGGGCGAAAAGGTGGGGTTTCGGCCAGCCATGGAAGTGGTGGCCGAATCCAACCCTAAAAGTCCTTTTCCCCTCAAATACGGACTCAAAAAGTGGCTAATTAAAAACCTGCGAAAATTACATGGGCCTGGCCCAAAAATAAAGGTGTCGCAGCACCATATTATGCTATGGACGAATTCGTAAAGTATTGATCTTGAATATTTCGTCCAAGCCTTCTTTCTTCATTATGGTGGCCTCAAAGTTCTGAAATCTTCAACCGTGGCCTTCTCTTGGATCATCACATGCTTGCTGCCATCTCCATGCATGGCCATGCTCCAATGCTTGTCCCTCTCATTCATGCTTGGTCCATCATTCCTAAGAGTAAGAAATGTATCTGATTTAGGCAGCATCATATTCTCATGTATGTAAGGTATAGTTCCAAGAAACGAAAGTACCTGATAGTTAAGTTGTTTAGCACGAGATCTTGTGATGGGTCCTTGTATGTGTGTTGCTGTAGGTACAACGGTTGTATCAATAGTAGGGATGTCCACATCACCCCCACCCCTCATGTATCCCTTAGGCATAGATGATAGAATAAAGAAAACCCCCATTGTGGAATCTCTAGTTTTGCCTCATCCCCTTTACCAAGGGGACCGACTATCGTCACCAACCTCGATTGGAATTTGCATCACGCATCCATCGTTGAACAAGGCCTTGGAGTTCGACGTCTCGTCTCCAAGTTGTCAAGACCCTCCCCAAGGTGTTCTTCCCTCTCCGATGTGGATTTGAGGGAGCACGTTGACCGATCTTTCCTTGCGAGGATTCTATCGGACCGGTGGCAACCGTTCGGGAGCAATCGGCCTTGTATCGTGTGAGTTTTTGCGTGTGTTCATCGTGTTCTTCGCGAGGTGTGTGTTCGCTTCCGCTACCTTCCCCCTTTCCCCTCACTGTCCCATCGGTTTGACCACGAGATCCGTGAAGATCGGACACCCAAGAGGTTAACCCCTCCATCATCTGGTATCAGCAGCTTTTGGTTTCCACGGATTTCTCATCGATTTTGTCTTTTCCCCATAAATTCGAAAATTTCACCAAAAATAGCCCCAATTCGTGTTTTGGATCGATCTGTGATTTGAGTGCGTTTTGGTAGGTTTTGATCCGTGGATTACTTGCTAAACTTGTTGATCTACCTTCCTTTGCGTTCCCATGGCCTAATTCCTTGATTTCCCCCTTCGATTTGGTGTTTTTCTTGGAGATTTTCCGCCCAAATCGCCCCACAATCGCGAAAACGCGTCGGATCTGGGTTTCTGTGTCTCGAGCGGTACTACCGCTCCAAATCTACGGTACTACCGCCAACCGGTACTACCGGGCCCAAATTCCGGTACTACCGCCCAAGACAGAAAGAAAACAGCAGGTTCCAGATTTCAGCCTCTCACCATTTTGAGCATAACTTTTGCATTCGTACTCGGATTTTGGTGTTCTTTAGCTCGTTTCGAAGAGGAGAAGGAGCTCTACATCATCATCCACGTTGTTCATGCTATCTACTCCATCCAAATTCCGTGAGCACGGCGGAATACAACAATAAAGGGTGAAGATCGTCGACGAAAGGTATAAACATTCCGTGACTTTCCCCACTTGCATTCCTTTGTGAACCCCACTATCTTTGCGAGCAACAAACACCTATTGAGACTAGTTCCTCTTATGATTGCTTGGGCTATGCACATTTGATACCTTGTAGAATTCCGAGCAAACGTGTGAGCGCTATCTCATATAGTTATCTTGTATAGTTGTTGGCACAAGGAAGAGGCAAGTGAAAAGAAAAAGGAAAGAACGAAAAAGAAAAAGAGAAAAAAAATAGAAAAAAGAAAAGAAAAGAAAGATACATGTGCCTCATAGAATAGGAAGCGCAAGCTCGATGGACATCATATAGGTGGTACTTATTGTGCATATCTTGTAGCCCACCAATTTTGTGCAATCGAACTAGCGTCTCTCCTTGTACTTGTGTGATGATGGAGGGGTTAACCTCTTGGGTGCCCGATCTTCACGGATCTCGTGGTCAAATCGATGGGAAAGCGAGGGGAAAGGGGGAAGGTAGCGGAAGAGAACACACACCTCGCGAAGAACACGATGAACACACGCAAAAACTCACACGATACAAGGCCGATTGCTCCCGAACGGTGGCCACCGGTCTGATAGAATCCTCGCAAGGAAAGATCGGTCAACGTGCTCCCTCAAATCCACATCGGAGAGGGAAGAACACCTTTGGGAGGGTCTTGACAACTTGGAGACGAGACGTCGAACTCCAAGGCCTTGTTCAACGATGGATGCGTGATGCAAAGTCCAACCGAGGTTGGTGACGATAGTCGGTCCCCTTGGTAAAGGGGATGAGGCAAAACTAGAGATTCCACAATGGGGGTTTTCTTTAGTCTATCATCTATGCCTAAGGGATACATGAGGGGTGGGGGCTCTATTTATAGGCCAACCACATAAACAAGGGTAGTTTGGGGATAAACTAGGCGAATAGGTAAGTAGATGGGGATACAAGGGCTGTGGCCCAACTAGTGCGTGAGCCTTTCGCCAGAGCTGATAATCTGGGACTTGGGGCGGTAGTACCGCTTTGTCGTAGTGCCGCCGGGACAGTAGTACCGCTTATTGATCTGCTTCCGTCGGCGTCTTCATGAGGGAGCCGGTAGTAAGGCGGTAGTCTTGCCGCAGGCGGTAATCTTGGTTCCAGTCAGTGTCAGTACCAGGAGAGAGAGAATTTGGCTTTTCTTGGCGTCGTCTGTTCTTGGTGGCAGAGAGGTGATAGTCTTGCAAGGCGGTAGTCCGCTGTCAGTCGAGTAATCGGCGGTGATGAAGAGCATTTGGCGATCTGTCTTCTTCCGCCTCCTCTTCCAAGCCTCCGTCTAGTCGGGCTTGATGCTCCGGGCTTCCTCCCTTGCCTTCGTACTTGTCAATGTGAACCTATCATGCATATGTGACGGAGTATGAAGTAGCATACCATTCAATAGGGTAGGAAGCGGGCTCTCATAGAGGAACGGATTCACCTTTGGAGTCCATGACGACTTGGCGTAAGTTGGAGACCAAGATGTAGTAACGACCGTAGGTCGGGCTACATCAAACTCACTTGTGGGATGCTCTCAAGAGCTCTTTTTGTCAAATCGTGCTCAACCGAGGTTGACATGATAATGCGGGTACCTACACACATCATACACAAAAGGAAGAATGTGTGTGCATGGTAGAGATACACATCATCCATCATGACGTATCTCTTCTTGTGCACATCACCATTAATTTCAATCAAGTATGAAATAGATGCATGGTGAGTATGCAAGTGGGGAACATGCTTATCATGGCAATCATCAAAATCTCCAAAAATTGAGAAAGCTATGGAGGCCATCTCATTATAACACATATAATCAATATTGTTGCAAGCAAAACAAGTGAAATGGCATGTATTCATCTTATCGCAAGCAACGAGAGAAATTGAATGACTAGCATGACAAGGCAAGTCCGAAGCAATTGGAGGATACACACAAGATGCATAGCATGGCATGTTTATGGCAATGATTTCGCAATCAAACAATTCCACATGATCAATATTATGCGAAGGCAAATCATCACATGGGAAAGTGGATGAAGCATATGTAATGTCACAAGTATCATCCATAGCATGCATATCCTCACAATTCATCATGTCCACTAGTGGGATCATGGTATCATTAAGACCCTTATTGTTACCTTATTCATACCTCTCATATGAAGTGGGTGTTGTGGAAGTAGTGGCCTCCTTGTGGACGACTTTGTCTTCTTGATGTAGCCATGGCATAGCATCATCTTTGTGCACCATGTACATCTTCTCCAATTGAGGCATCATTGCTTCATGGCTTGGTGCTTCTTCACCCATGGAACCTAGCATCACACAAGAGAACACACTAGAGGTAGAGGGTAAGTTGTTATAAATCGAAATGGTCTCACTTGACCTATCAACTACCACTCTCAACTCACTAGGAGTATCACTCATGCCCTCCAAGTGGAAGCACTCAATCTCACATAAGGTGGAGTCACTCATCGCACTCTTGTTCTCACTCAAGTGGGCTAAGTGGCTCTCATACTCACATGGGATTGGTACCACATCATCACTCAAGCATATGGGGATAGGCTCGGTTTCCTCAACTCCATGCGCCTCCTTTGGTGAAGGGAAAATCCCATGCTCACCATTCTTGACCTTGTCGCCTTCAAAGTTGGATGCCATAAGATGGGCATCATTGCTCGCCTCCATGGTCGAAGGGAAAATCCCATGCTCGACCGTCTTGTTGCCATCTTGTAGTAGCGGTGGAGGTAGGCTCATGCTAACCAACTTGGCGAAGTAGAGGTCTTCGAATGCAAGCGTAGTCGTTGAAGCTTGATGGCGTGGACGAAGGCTTGCTCTTCGTGCCATTTTGGTGGTGGCACTAGTAGTTGAATGTGCCTTGTGACGGTGTCGACGGAGGTCATTGGCGTGCCTTGCCGATGGTTGATGTAGGCGGCGCACTTTGTCATCCACATGACGCTCGCGACGATGACCCTTGTCCTTGGCACTCTTCTTGGTGAGTTGTTGTAATGAGTGCAAAGCATCATTAATCTTGGCGACCTTGCTCATGGTTTTGTAGAAGTCATTGTCCATGTCCTTCTTGAAGTTGTGGAGGTCGCTCTTGAACTTGTCCATTTCATGGTGGACCTTGGCGCACTCGAGGTGTAGGCTCCGTCTTGGCCGGTGCTACTTGAGGAGCTTGTCATTGTCGTTCTTGAAGTCGCCCATGCTTGGGGAGTCGTTGTTGTTGTAGCACTCCATGTCACCTAAGCATGTGGAGCCATTGTTGGTGTAGTGCTCCATCATGTTATCCATGCTTGTGGAGACATAGGCATGGTGGCTCATCGTGGATTCTTCATAGAAATCATCCTCGATCCCGTAGTCCTTAGACATGCTTCACAAGACCAAGTGTTGTATATGGAAGTGGTAGAGGGTGTTAGGGATACAACGTCGAACCTTACTTTACCTTGGAAGATCGTATCGTGCAAGTGGCCACACTTGAGAGCAATAAACCAAGCAAAGTGAAGTTCACGTGGAACACCAAAACCAACTACCAACAAAAAAACAAACACACACAAGGCCTATGGTGGATAGGTATGGAAAGTGGCATGTCAAGAACCAATCCGAAATCAAGATGTTGTAATGACAAGTAAAGAACCACAATGATCACAAAGCAAAACAAGTCAATCCACAAGATAGAAAATATGTACAAGGAAACACACACGGTGGGATAAATGGGACTTGTGCGACAGAGAAAGTGAGCTAAGAACCAAATGATTACCTAGCGAAGACTATAAGCTCGTGTCACACAAGTACAAGGAGAGACGCTAGTTCGATTGCACAAAATTGGTGGGCTACAAGATATGCACAAAAGTACCACCTATATGATGTTCATCGAGCTTGCGCTTCCTATTCTATGAGGCACATGTATAATTCTTTCTTTTTCTCTTTTCCTTTTTTCTTTTTTTTCTTTTTGTATCACTCTTTTTCTTTTTATTTCTTTTTCACTTGCCTCTTCCTTGTGCCAACAACTATACACGATTACTATATGAGATAGCGCCCACAATGTTTACTCGGAATCTACAAGGTATCAAATGTGCATAGCCCAAGCAATCATAAGAGGAACTAGTCTCAATAGGTGTTTGTTGCTCGCAAAGATAGTGGGGTTCACAAAGGAATGCAAGTGGGGAGAAGTCGCGGAATGTTTATACCTTTCATCGACGATCTTCACCCTTTATTGTTGGATTCCTCCTTGCTCACGGAATTTGGATGGAGTAGATAGCATGAACAACGTGGATGATGATGTAGAGCTCCTTCTCCGCTTCGAAACGAGCTAAAGAACACCAAAATCCGAGTTCGAATGCAAAAGTTATGCTCAAAACGGTGAGAGGCTGAAATCTGGGAACCTGCTATTTTTGATCAGTACCGGGCGGTAGTACCGGGTTTTTGAGCGGTAGTACCGGTTGTACGAAGGCCCGGTAGTACCGTTTAGGTACCGGGGAGGTGCGGTAGTACCGGGTTTTGAGCCCGGTAGTACCGGTTGGTCCTGGGACGCCAAGATTTGACGCGTTTTCGCGATTTTGGGGCGATTTGGGCGGAAAATATTCAAGATAAACACCCAATCGAAGGGGGAAATCAAGGAATTAGGCTATGGGAATGCACAAGAAGGTAGATCAACAAGTTTTCCAAGTAATCCACGGATCAAAACCTACCAAAACGCACTCAAATCACAGATCGATCCAAAACACGAATTGGGGCTATTTTTGGTGGAATTTTCGAATTTATGGGGAAAAGACCAAATCGATGAGAAATCCGTGGCAACCAAAAGCTGCTGATACCAGATGATGGAGGGGTTAACCTCTTGGGTGGCCCGATCTTCACGGATCTCGTGGTCAAATCGATGGGAAAGCGAGGGGAAAGGGAGAAGGTAGCGGAAGCGAACACACACCTCGCAAAGAACACGATGAACACACGCAAAACTCACACGATAAAAGGCCGATTGCTCCCGAACGGCGGCCACCGGTCCGATAGAATCCTCGCAAGGAAAGATCGGTCAACGTGCTCCCTCGTATCCACATCGGAGAGGGAAGAACACCTTCGGGAGGGTCTTGACAACTTGGAGACGAGACATCGAACTCCAAGGCCTTGTTCAACGATGGATGCGTGATGCAAAGTGATAGGGCAAAGGTGTCCGATCTTTCGATGAGATGGCGATAATCGATTTGGTGGAGTTCGGGCTTGACGATGCGACTACACGTGCGAGCACGAGCGCCAATGCAATCGATAGGCCAATCTACTAGAGGTTACCGATCCTGCGTGAACACGATCAGCCTGACCAACGAGGGTCTTAATTCCAACCTGAAATCGAGAACAAGTAAGAACTAATATTGCAATCAAGATATTGCGGATTAAGATGAAAGCTTTATTGAAAAGGTGGGATCCTGAATAGGTGTGAAGTACAAGAGGCCTCTGCGACGCTCAAGCCTTGGCGAAGTTGCGACTATGGCTAACTTAATGTCTAAACAAAATCCGAGTCTAGGGGGTCGGCTATGGGGAGTATTTAAGGGCGAAAAGGTGGGGTTTCGGCCAGCCATGGAGGTGGTGGCCGAATCCAACCCTAAAAGTCCTTTTCCCCTCAAATACGGACTCTAAAAAGTGGCTAATTAAAATCCTGCGAAAATTACATGGGCCTGGCCCAAAATAAAAGGTGTCGCAGCACCATATTAAGCTATGGACGAATTCGTAAAGTATTAATCTTGAATATTTCGTCCAAGCCTTCTTTCTTCATTATGGTGGCCTCAAAGTTCTGAAATCTTCATCCGTGGCCTTCTCTTAGATCATCACATGCTTGCTGCCATCTCCATGCATGGCCATGCTCCAATGCTTGTCCCTCTCATCCATGCTTGGTCCATCATTCCTAAGAGTAAGAAATACATCTGATTTAGGCAGCATCATATTCTCATGTATGTGAGGAATAGTTCCAAGAAACGAAAGTACCTGATAGTTAAGTTGTTTGGCACGAGATCTTGTGATGGGTTTGATGTAGCCCGACCTACGGTCATTACTACATCTTGGTCTCCAACTTACGCCAAGTCGTCATGGACTCCAAAGGTGAATCCGTTCCTCTATGAGAGCCCCCTTCCTACCCTATTGAATGGTATGCTACTTCATACTCTGTCACATAGGCATGATAGGTTCACATTGACAAGTACGGAGGCAAGGGAGGAAGCCCGGAGCATCAAGCCTGACAAGACGGAGGCTTGGAAGAGGAGGCGGAAGAAGACAGATCGCCAAATGCTCTTTGTCGCCAATGCAGACTACGGACTGGCGACCGGTACTAGCGCCACTGCCAAAGAATGACGACACCAATGAAGCCAAATACTCTGTCTCCCGGTACTCTAGGATCTGGACCAGATTACCGGTCGGCAGACACTTTCCTCGATACCGCTCGCTTCAGACGGCTCCAAAGACGCCTCCAGATCATGCGGTACTATCAGTCCCAGGCGGCACTACTGGGACCAAGCGGTACTACGGTACCAAGTCCCAGACGATGCCTGGCAAGCACTAGTTGGGCCCTGACCCATGTATCCCCTTTACTTACCTATTCGCCTAGTTTATCCCCAAACTACCCTTGTTTATGTGGTTGGCCTATAAATAGAGCCCCCACCCCTCATGTATCCCTTAGGCATAGATGATAGACGAAAGAAAACCCCCATTGTGGAATCTCTAGTTTTGCCTCATCCCCTTTACCAAGGGGACCGACTATCGTCACCAACCTCGATTGGACTTTGCATCACGCATCCATCGTTGAACAAGGCCTTGGAGTTTGATGTCTCGTCTCCAAGTTGTCAAGACCCTCCCCAAGGTGTTCTTCCCTCTCCGATGTGGATTTGAGGGAGCACGTTGACCGATCTTTCCTTGCGAGGATTCTATCAGACCGGTGGCCGCTGTTCGGGAGCAATCGACCTTGTATCGTGTGAGTTTTGCGTGTGTTCATCGTGTTCTTCGCGAGGTGTGTGTTCGCTTCCGCTACCTTCTCCCTTTCCCCTTGCTTTCCCATCGATTTGACCACGAGATCCGTGAAGATCGGGCCACCCAAGAGGTTAACCCCTCCATCATCTGGTATCAGCAGCTTTTGGTTGCCACGGATTTCTCATCGATTTGGTCTTTTCCCCATAAATTCGAAAATTCCACCAAAAATAGCCCCAATTCGTGTTTTGGATCGATCTGTGATTTGAGTGCGTTTTGGTAGGTTTTGATCCGTGGATTACTTGCTAAACTTGTTGATCTACCTTCCTTTGCGTTCCCATAGCCTAATTCCTTGATTTCCCCCTTCGATTTGGTGTTTTTCTTGAAGATTTTCCGCCCAAATCGCCCCAAAATCGCGAAAACGCGTCAAATCTGGGCGTCCCAGGTCCAAGCGGTACTACCGGGTCCAAAATCCGGTACTACCGCACTTAACCGGTACTACCGCCCTATACAGATCAAAAACAGCAGGTTCCCAGATTTCAGCCCCTCACCGTTTTGAGCATAACTTTTGCATCCGAACTCGGATTTTGGTGTTCTTTAGCTCGTTTCGAAGAGGAGACGGAGCTCTACATCATAATCCACATGGTTCATGCTATCTACTCCATCCAAATTCCGTGAGCAAGGCGGAATCCAACAATAAAGTGTGAAGATCGTCGACGAAAGGTATAAACATTCCGCGACTTCTCCCCAATTGCATTCCTTTGTGAACCCCACTATCTTTGCGAGCAAGAAACACGTATTGAGACTAGTTCCTCTTATGATTGATTGGGCTATGCACATTTGATACCTTGTAGATTCCGAGCAAACATTGTGAGCGCTATCTCATATAGTTACCTTGTATAGTTGTTGGCACAAGGAAGAGGCAAGTGAAAAGAAAAATAAAAATAGAAAGAAAAAGAAAAAAATAGAAAAAGGAAAAGAGAAAAAGAAAGAAATATAGATGTGCCTCATAGAATAGGAAGCGCAAGCTCGATGAACATCATATAGGTGGTACTTATTGTGCATATATTGTATCCCACCAATTTTGTGCAATCGAACTAGCGTCTCTCCTTGTCCTTGTGTGACACGAGCTTATAGTCTTCGCTAGGTAATTATTTGGTTCTTAGCTCACTTTCTCCATCACACAAGTCCCATTTATCCCACCGTGTGTGTTTCCTTGTACATATTTCCTATCTTGTGGATTAACTTGTTTTGCTTTGTGATCATTGTGGTTCTTTACTTGCCATTACAACATCTTGATTTCGGATTGGTTCTTGACATGCCACTTTCCATACCTATCCACCATAGGCCTTGTGTGTGTATTTTTTGGTTCGTAGTTGGTTTTGGTGTTCCGCGTGAACTTCACTTTGCTTGGTTTATTGCTCTCAAGTGTGGCCACTTGCACGATACGATCTTCCAAGGTAAAGTAAGGTTTGACGTTGTGTCCCTACCTCCCACTACCACTTCCATATACACCGCTTGGTCTTGTGCATCATGTCTAAGGACTCCGGATCCGAGGATGATATCTATGAAGAATCCATGATGAGCCACCATGACTACGACTCCACAAGTATAGAGGACATGACGGAGCACAACACCGACAATGGCCCCGCATGCTTTGAGGACCCGGAGCACTACACCTACGACGACTCCACATGCATGGAAGACATGGAGCTCTACGTCGACAATAGCTCCTCGTGCATGGAGCCTATGGAGCACTACACCGACAATGGCTCCACATGCTTAGGTGATATGGAGTTCTACACCAACAATTACTCCCCAAGCATGGACGACTTCGAGTGCGACATCGATGACGCCTCGCCAAGCATGGAGGACACGGAGAACTTCATCGACTTTGATGGCTCCTCCATGAGCCATGAAGAATTCCTCCACCGTGTGGAGATGGAAGCCTACTACGCCAAGCAAGAGGAGGCGCATCGTCAAGATTCCATGACCTTCAAGGCCAAGCGTGCCACACCAAAGGGCACCACCTATTTCGATGATCCACCTCCAAGGCGACAAGTGCCACCACCTAGATGGCGTCAAGCACCACCATCTCCAAGGCGCCAAGCTCCATCACCTCCAAGGCGTCAAGCTCCACCATTGATGTGGACATCCCTACTATTGATACAACCGCTGTACCTACAACAACACACATACAAGGACCCATCACAAGATCTCGTGCCAAACAACTTAACTATCAGGTACTTTCGTTTCTTGGAACTATTCCTCATATACATGAGAATATGATGCTGCCTAAATCAGATATATTTCTTACTCTTAGGAATGATGGACCAAGCATGGATGAGAGGGACAAGCATTGGAGCATGGCCATGCATGGAGATGGCAGCAAGCATGTGATGATCCAAGAGAAGGCCATGGATGAAGATTTCAGAACTTTGAGGCCACCATAATGAAGAAATAAGGCTTGGACGAAATATTCAAGATCAATACTTTACGAATTCGTCCATAGATTAATATGGTGCTGCGACACCTTTTGTTTTGGGCGAGGCCCATGTAATTTTCGCAGGATTTTAATTAGCCACTTTTTAGAGTCCGTATTTGAGGGAAAGGACTTTTAGGGTTGGATTCGGCCACCACTTCCATGGTTGGACGAAACCCCACCTTTTCGCCCTTAAATACTCCCCATAGCCGACCCCCTAGACTCGGATTTTGTTTAGACATTAAGTTAGCCATAGTCGCAACTTCGCCAAGGCTCGAGCGTCGAAGAGGCCTCTTGTGCTTATTCAGGATCCCACCTCTTCAATAAAGCTTTCCTCTTAATCCGCAATATCTTGATTGCAATATTGGTTCTTACTTGTTCTCGATTTCAGGTAGGAATTAAGACCCTCGCTGGTCAGGTTGATCGTGTTCACGCAGGATCGGTAACCTCCAGGAGATTGTCCTAGCGATTGCATTGGCGCTCGTGCTCGCACGTGTAGTCGGATCGTCAAGCCCGAACTCCACCAAATCGATTATCGCCATCTCATCGAAAGATCGGATACCTTTGCCCTATCAAGTGGTATCAGATTTCAGGTTGCTCGGTGAGATTTTACTGTTTTTCGTAGATTAGATCTGTTTTTACCTATAACCCACGAAAAAGCCAAAAACACAGTTTGAGTTTAGATCGATCCTATAACCAATCTACGCCTCGCATTATCTTTTCAGTTTTTGCATTGTTGAATTTGTGTCTATATCGTCGCGTCGAGTTGCTGGTCTTAGTGTCTCGTCCTTTAGAGTTTCGAGTTCTAATCATACTAGTCACCGCCACACTCGCTGATCACCGCCACCATATTCCGCCGCCATATACCCAGCCACCATAAACCCTAATACTCCGCCACCGTCTTCCTACTGCGACACAGATCCGATCAGTTTTCCTGCCGCGGTACGAGTCCGAGTAGAGTTACTGTTTCCTAGTTATTTCTTTTGACTTTTCTTCTTTGTTGTGTCCGTGTTTAGCTAAAGTCCGTGTCGCGCTAAGAGTCCGGTCGTAAGTCCAGAAGGAGAGCAAAAAAAAAAGTCTAGAACCGCCTCCGAAAATTTTTTCTGGCTATACTAGTTTTCGGCTTTGGGGATCACTTTTCTCCATCGGCCGTTATAGCGATATTTTTTTGGCGCCTATGCGCTTTCCGGAGCAAAAAAAAAATTCGAAATTTTTTTTTAGGGCTAACCTCTTTTTAGACCCCGTAGATCAGTTCTAGACACTCGCCATCATAGTGATTTTCTGCATCTCGGTTCGCTTTTCAGGGTGCCATATCATCATACAGTGCTTGTGTCGCGTCGTGACATCGTTGGTGATCTAGGCTCGCGTCTCTAGTACGGTCTAGCCTAGGACCAGCACAGTACCGTCGTTGAGCATTCTTTCAATTTTTGCATTGCTGTTTTGATAATTGCTAACCCCCCTTGCTAAGCCTTCCCAGAGCTCCACAGATATTCTTCACGTGCGGTGTCTCGACTCCTGGTAATCGCTTGGTTCAATCTGGACCTTGATCCTCGCGATTGCACATCGTCTTTTCTGCTGTTTGGTAAGAACTTGTAAGAGCTTCAGATATTGCTTGACGGATTACGCGTGACTTCCACCATATTCCTGTAGTATATACCGTGCTTTTAAGGACTAACCATGACAGATGCGGAACCCCGCCACCATGACGAGCGAAGAACTACATGCCCACTTCTCCACGCTCTTGGTCATGGCCGAAGACGTGGATCTGGCGCTAGGGAGTTTGACACCAAGCTCACAACGCCGTGGAACAGATCCGATGGACTCGAAATCCTTCAACGCCAAGCTTGACGTTCGGTTCAAGGAGCTTTTGAACCGATTTGCCCGTACCCGCACCCACACATGGCGCCGCGGCATTCCGATCACGGGTTGACTGCTTGTTCGGTACCGCCGCACCGTCATCAAGTGATGCTCTAGACTTGTCGCTGCTGGCTGCGACATTGAGACGATGACGGGTACTACTACGACCCCAACGACGACGATCTGTTTGATGAGGAGGTTGAACAACCTCCACAGGTACCTGCTGGCCGTCCCCGACATTACTACCGCAACGCTCGCCCACCGGTACGTGATGATGATCATGTTGCCACTTTTGGAGATGTTTATGGGCTAAGTTGGGGACTAAATTGCTCTTTAGTACTACATGTCATCCCCAAACTGATGGGCAAACTGAAGTAGTAAATAGAACTTTGTCTACTATGTTACGGGTTGTTTTAAAGAAGAACTTAAAATTGTGGGAAGAGTGTTTACCTCATATAGAATTTGCTTATAATCGTTTGTTGCATTCTACCACAAAGATGTGCCCATTTGAGATTGTGTATGGTTTTGTTCCTCGTGCACCTATTGATTTATTGCCTTTACCTTCTTCGGTGCAACATAATTTGGATGCTACACAACGCGCTGAAATGATATTAAACTTGCATCAGACTACTAAAGATAACATTGAACACATGAATGCTAAGTATAAACTTGCTGGGGATAAAGGGAGAAAGCATGTTGTGTTTGATGTTGGCGATCTTGTTTGGTTACGTTTGCGTAAAGATCGTTTTCCTGATTTACGCAAGTCTAAGTTAATGCCACGTCTTCTTGGTCCCTTTAAGGTGTTAGAAAATAAATGATAATGCATATAAACTTGAGTTGCCTGCGAGTTTGGTGCAGTTAGTCCTACATTTAACATTGCGATTTGAAGCATTACTTTGGTGAGGAAGATGAGATTGCGTCGAGGGCGACTTCAATTCAAGAAGGGAGCATGATGTGGACATCCCTACTATTGATACAACCGTAGTACCTCTGACACACATACAAGGACCCATCACAAGATCTCGTGCCAAACAACTTAACTATCGTACTTTCGTTTCTTGGAACTATTCCTCATATACATGAGAATATGATGCTGCCTAAATCAGATATATTTCTTACTCTTAGGAATGATGGACCAAGCATGGATGAGAGGGACAAGCATTGGAGCATGGCCATGCATGGAGATGGCAGCAAGCATGTGATGATCCAAGAGAAGGCCATGGATGAAGATTTCAGAACTTTGAGGCCACCATAATGAAGAAAGAAGGCTTGGACGAAATATTCAAGATCAATACTTTACGAATTCGTCCATAGCTTAATATGGTGCTGCGACACCTTTTGTTTTGGGCCAGGCCCATGTAATTTTCGCAGGATTTTAATTAGCCACTTTTTAGAGTCCGTATTTGAGGGGAAAAGGACTTTTAGGGTTGGATTCGGCGACCACTTCCATGGTTGGTCGAAACCCCACCTTTTCGCCCTTAAACACTCCCCATAGCCGACCCCCTAGACTCGGATTTTGTTTAGACATTAAGTTAGCCATAGTTGCAACTTCGCCAAGGCTCGAGCGTCGCAGAGGCCTCTTGTACTTCGCACCTATTCAGTATCCCACCTCTTCAATAAAGCTTTCCTCTTAATCCGCAACATCTTGATTGCAATATTGGTTCTTACTTGTTCTCGATTTCAGGTAGGAATTAAGACCCTCGTTGGTCAGGCTGATCGTGTTCACGCAGTATCGGTAACCTCCAGGAGATGGGCCTAGCGATTGCATTGGCGCTCGTGCTCGCACGTGTAGTCGGATCATTAAGCCCGAACTCCACCAAATCGATTATCGCCATCTCATCAAAAGATCGGACACCTTTGCCCTATTAACCATCTCCAAGGCGCCAAGCTACATCACCGCCAAGGCGCCAAGCTCCAACTCCTATCCAAAGAAGAGTGGCGTCCAAACATCATATACATCAAGAGGCACCAAGAAACAAGAATCTTAATCAAAAAACATCCTCTCATGAGCATCGCCACCATAAGGAGGATACAAGAAATCGTCTAAGGCATCTTCGCCACCAAGACGAAGAATTCAAGATGAGCATCAACCATAATGCTCAATCAAGCTCAAGAAGGCACCACAAGCACAAGAAGAGTGCCAAGGCAAATGATCACCGTCGCGAGCGTCATGTGGATGACCAAGTGCTTCACCAACATCAACCATCGGCAAGGCACGCCAATGACCTCCGTCGACACCGTCACAAGGCACCTTCAACTACTAGTGCCACCACCAAATTGGCACCAAGAGCAAGCCTTCCTCCTCGCCATCAAGCTTCAACGCCTACGCTTGACTTCTACGACCTCGCGAACGAGGAAAATCTAGACGCCTACTTCGCCAAGTTGGATAGCATGAGCCTACCTCCAACACTACTACGAGATGGCCACAAGACGGTCGAGCATGGGATTTTCCGTTCGACCATGGAGGAGAGTGATGATGCCCATCTTATGGCATCCAACTTTGAAGGCGACAAGGTCAAGAATGGTGAGCATGGGATTTTCCCTTCACCAAAGGAGGCGCATGGAGTTGAGGAAACCGAGCCTACCCCCATATGCTTGAGTGATGATATGGTACCGATCCCATGTGAGTATGAGAGCCACTTAGCCCACTTGAGTGAGAACAAGAGTGAGATGAGTGACTCCACCTTATGTGAGATTGAGTGCTTCCACTTGGAGGGCATGAGTGATACTCCTAGTGAGTTATGAGTGGTAGTTGATAGGTCAAGTGAGACCATTTCGATTTCTAACAACTTACCCTCTACCTCTAGTGTGTTCTCTTGTGTTATGCTAGGTTCCATGGATGAAGAAGCGCAAAGCCATGAAGCAATGATGCCTCAATTGGAGAAGATGTACATGGTGCACGAAGATGATGCTACGTGATAGGGCAAAGGTGTCCGATCTTTCGATGAGATGGCGATATTCGATTTGGTGGAGTTCGGGCTTGACGATCCGACTACACGTGCGAGCAAGAGCGCCAATGCAATCGCTAGGCCAATCTCCTGGAGGTTACCGATCCTGCGTGAACACGATCAGCCTGACCAGCGAGGGTCTTAATTCCTACCTGAAATCGAGAACAAGTAAGAACCAATATTGTAATCAAGATATTGCGGATTAAGAGGAAAGCTTTATTGAAGAGGTGGGATCCTGAATAGGTGCGATACAAGAGGCCTCTGACGCCGAGCCTTGGCGGTTGCGACTATGGCTAACTTAATGTCTAAACAAAATCCGAGTCTAGAGGTTCGCTATGGGGCGTATTTAAGGCGAAAAGTGGGGTTTCGGCCAGCCATGGAAGTGGTGGCGAATCCAACCTAAAAGTCCTTTTCCTCAAATACGGACTCTAAAAAGTGGCTAATTAAAATCCTTGAAAATTACATGGCTGGCCCAAAATAAAGGTGTCGCAGCACCATATTAAGCTATGGACGATTAAGTAAAGTATTGATCTTGAATATTTCGTCCAAACCTTCTTTCTTCATTATGGTGGCCTCAAAGTTCAAATCTTCATCTGTGGCCTTCTCTTGGATCATGACATGCTTGTGCCATCTCCATGCATGGCCATGCTCCAATGCTTGTCCCTCTCATCCATGCTTGGTCCATCATTCCTAAGAGTAAGAAATATATCCGATTTAGGCAGCATCATATTCTCATGTATGTGAGGAATAATTCCAAGAAACGAAAGTACGATAGTTAAGTTGTTTGCACGAGATCTTGTGATGGGTCCTTGTATGTGTTCTTTGTAGGTACAACGGTTGTATCAATAGTAGGGATGTCCACATCATGCTCCCTTCTTGAATTGAAGTCGTCCTCGGCGCAATCTCATCTTCCTCACCAAAGTAAGGCTTCAAATCTGCAATGTTAAATGTAGGACTAACTGCACCAAAGTCTGCAGCAACTCAAGTTTATATGCATTATCATTGATTTTCTCTAACACCTTAAAGGGACCCAGTACGTGGCATTAACTTAGACTTGCGTAAATCAGGAAAAGCGATCTTTACGCAAATGTAACCAAACAAGATCGCCAACATCAAACACAACATGCTTTCTCCCTTTATCCCCAAAGAAGTTTATACTTAGCATTCATGTGTTCAATGTTATCTTTAGTAGTCTTATGCAAGTTTAAGATCATTTCAGCGCGTTGTGTAGCATCCAAATTATGTTGCACCGAAGAAGGTAAAGGCAATAAATCAATAGGTGCACGAGGAACAAAACCATACACAATCTCAAATGGGCACATCTTTGTGGTAGAATGCAATGAACGATTATAAGCAAATTCTATATGAGGTAAACACTCTTCCCACAATTTTAAGTTCTTCTTTAAAACAGCCCGTAACATAGTAGACAAAGTTCTATTTACTACTTCAGTTTGACCATCAGTTTGGGGATGACATGTAGTACTAAAGAGCAATTTAGTCCCCAACTTAGCCCATAAACATCTCCAAAAGTGGATAAGAAATTTAGTATCACGATTAGAGACAATAGTATTTGGCACTCCATGCAAACGAACAATTTCACGAAAGAACAAATCAGCAATATGCGCAGCATCATCCGTTTTATGACAAGGAATAAAGTGTGCCATCTTAGAAAACCGATCGACAACAACAACAATACTATCCCTCCCCTTCTGTGTTTGTGGCAATCCCAAAACAAAGTCCATCGAAATATCCTCCCAAGGAACACTAGGAACAGGAAGAGGCATATACAAACCATGTGGATTAAGGCGAGACTTAGCTTTTTGACAAGTAGTGCAGCGTGCCACAAATCTCTCAACATCTCGACGCATACGTGGCCAAAAGATAATGCAGCCCGTCCTACGACCGCTACTACATCTACTCCCACGAGCTCCCCAAGTGGACCCATGACTCGCGCCCGAGCTAAGCTCCTCCAAGCCAAGGTTAACTCGCTCCTTTCCTTGTGTGACTTCGACACACCCTTGGATGGTTTGCTACTTCATACGCATACCGTGCATCATCAGTCTGAAGAGAAGGACCCAAGGGCGAAGCAACCGATATGCTACCGGTAATCTGCTAGACCAGTACTACCGGTCAAGCGGTACCATACTGCCCAGAACGGTACCTCGGACTGCGGTATCACTACCTCCTCCCGCTTCGTCTGAGGTAACTCCGACGGAAGCTCCAGGCCACTTGGTACTACAGCTCAGAGGCGGTACTACCTTCTGACCGGTACTACCGGTTCGGACCGTACTACTACTGGCCCGAACCTGAGAACGCTGAGTTCGGCCCTGTGCCTTGTCACCCTTCCTATAATTTACCTTTTCGTTCCGAAACTACCCCTGTTTTGTGGCTGGACTATATATAGCCCCACCCTCCATTGTAAACCCTAGACTTGGATAATAATAGATATTAAGGAAACCCTTTGAGGAACTTATATCTATTGGTCTCATGTTCCTACCAAGGAGCACCGGATTATCCACCCCCCTCTTGGATCTTGGCTAGTGCGTTCAAGTTGTACAAGGCCTTGGGTTCTCGGTTTCTCGCCCCCAAGTCGTCAAGATCTCACCAAGCACCTCGTCCCCCGTTGTTGGCGTGGAGAGCGAGCTTCGCCCAACACCGATCCTAAGGATTATGTTGGACCGGTTGCCACCGGCGTGAGGGATAGGCGTGTATCGTGTTTTGGTGTGCGTGTGTTCGTGGTTTTCATCTCCTTCCTCGATTTCATCCCCCGACCACCGCTTTCCCCTCGTTTATCGTGGAATTCGTGAAAGATCGGGCCAACCCCAGGGTTACCCCATAACATATTGGTATCAAGAGCACGGTTGATCATGAATTTCCCCCCAATTTTTCTTTTATCCCCCTTAAAAATCGAAAATCCCACCAAAAAGAGCCCCAATTTGCCTTCGGATCGATCTCTGGATTTGGTGAGTTTTTCGTGGTTTTGGTCCATAGATCTGTTGCTTTGGGAGTCGATCTATAGCCCCTGTTGTTTCTAGCCCAAATTTTCGAGATCTCCACGAATTTGAGGTTTTTGGCAAGTTCATCTCGTTCCAGTTCCGTGCCAAGCGGTACTACCGGCCGTGCAAGCGGTACTACCGCAAGTAACCAGTACTACCAGTAGTACAAGCGGTACTACCGCTCGCCGGTACTACCGATCGTTACCAGCGGAACTACCGGTCGACTCTGACCGTGCTTCCTTGCCCTTTGACGCCTCAATTTCGTTTGCTGACTTTTCCACTTCGCTTTTTCGTGTTCCGAGTGTTTGTCGCCATTTTCACAACAACTTCCGCATCAAAGTCACCACGCGCTCAACGACACCGCGACACTCGAACATCATCACCCACCAACGGTTGCAAGTCGTCAATAATACCAAAGGTATAACTTGCACCACCTTGACAACCCCATATCTTCCTTTGTGTGTATCTATCCTATGAGAGCAACTCATTTTGTGTTTGTCTAAGCATTGTGCACTTGCCTTCGGAAAGTGAGAGTGTGAGGCCAAATACAAAAGCTAACATAGTAGCATAGCAAGGGAGAAAAAGAGAAAGAATCAAAAAAAAAGAACAAAAGAAAATAGAAAAAAAAAGATACATAGTCTCCCAATACAAAGAGAATACCAAGCTTGTAAGCCAAGAAAGAGAGAAGAAAGAGCGCACCGAGGCAAGTGCACAAATCTATTGCTTATCCTCTTTTGGCAAACGAGTTGTGGTCTCTCCTTGTGTTGGCACGACAACCGAGCGTAGTCTTCATTAGGACCTTTTGTGCTCATTTTCATAGTCGTGCTAACCCCGTTTTTCTCCACGTGTTTTTCGTGTTTTTGTAGATCGTATCCTTTTGCTTTTGATCTTTGGTTCTTTACCACGTAGAACAATAACCTTTTTTTGCTTTGATCGTTTCGTTTGGTTTTCCACAATCCTAACCTTCCACCAAAAGCTTTTGAGAGTTGTAGCATATTTGTGTGTGAGTTTCTTGCCCATTTCACTTTGCACGCTGTTCGCTCATTTGTGTGGCAATTGGTTTGATATAATCTCCAAGGTGAGGTGAAAGGCTAACTCTCTGCACCTTTTTTCTCCATATACAACCCTTGTTGGCTTTTCATCATGGACAGGCATGGAGAGCCATCCCAACCACCACCTCCGGAGGATGACACACAATTCATGACAAGATGGGACCATTGGAAGGTCCGAGGAGAATTCAACTACCGTTGTGAAGCTCTTGAGTGGCGCCAAGATGAACAATTTAGCGAGGCCCGTGTGGATGTCAAGAACATCGACAACCGCTTCGAAGAAGTCCGTGGCCAAATGCATGCCATGCAACACAACCTCGGTCATCAAAATGAAGCTCTTGGTCGTGCACTCGCCTCAACGGATGATAAGCTCCAACGCCTCATTGATGGACTAGCAAGGCCACGCTCGCGCGAATCAAGCTCATCTCGGCACTCCTCAAGTGAATCAAGTGCACCTCGCCATCACGCTTCAAGGCACCGGGATGGACCCGTTCTTCAATCCATGGGCTCTTCGCAAGCGGTACCATCTCCGCGTCATGCCGCAACGTCAAGCTATGATGGTGACCTCTCCGCAAGACCTCCAAGAGGTGAAGCGAACCATCCACAACCAAGGGCACTTGTGATTCAACAAGAGCAACCTCACATGGACCACCAAGGCCATCGTCGTCGACATGTCCCTTCCATACCAAGTGAAGCATCCGAAGAGGACGACCAAGATCACCGTCGACGTGAAGCACTCGAAGATCCTCCAAGGCGTCATCATCGACAAGATCGTCCACGTCGGCAACATGATGGTCATGACGAGCCTCCTCTACATCAAGAAGAAGAAGAACATCCCATTGCGCATGCGGCTCGACGTCCTCCTCGCCACAGGGCGCAAGACAATGCTCCTCGACATCAACCACGACAAAAACAAGAGCAAGCTCCCCAAGCTCGTCGTGAGGACCATCAACCTCCTCCTCGTCCTCAACCGCGTCAACAAAACGAGCAAGCCCCCCACGCTCGTCGTCAACACCAAGTTCCACCACCAAACGCGGCACCTCAACAACCGCAAGAGCAATGCAACAATCACCAAGCAAGACATGAGAGCTCGGATGATGATGATGACCGTCCAAATCATGGCAACCGACGCAACCGGAACCGCAATGGAGAAGAAACTTTCGGCAAGCTCAAATTCACCATGCCCAAGTTCACCGGTTCCAATGAGCCCGAGGAATATCTCTCTTGGGAACTCAAGGTCGACAAGATCTTCCGCATGCACAACTATAGCAATGAGAAGATGATGGCCATGGCATCCCTCGAGTTTGATGAATATGCCAACCTTTGGTGGGAACAAGTCCAACTCGCTCGCGAAGAAAAAGAAGAGCCTCCAATCGCAACTTGGCAAGATATGAAGGCTCATATGAGATCCCGCTTTGTTCCTTCACACTACACGCGTGACCTCTTCAACAAGCTTCAAACGCTTAGTCAAGGGACAAAGACCGTGGAAGAGTACTTCAAGCAAATGGAGCTCAACATGATCCGTGCCAACATTGAAGAGCGAGATGAACAAACAATGGCACGCTTCCTCAAAGGCTTGAACCATCCCATCAAGCACATCACCGAGTTCCAAAAGTACAACAACATGGTTGAGCTTGTGCACATCGCATCAAAGGCCGAGCGTCAAGTGCAAGAGGACATCAAGTACAACAAGCCAAAGACGTACTTCACCTACAAGCAAGCACCAACCACTACTCCAACGACACCAAGTGGAAGCTCCTGAAGTACCATCAAGCTTCCCTTCAAGCCAACTCTCCCTCAAGGAAAACAGCCCCCAAGTGGCAAACACACAAGGGATGATCAACCATTCAATGGTGAATGCTACAAGTGTGGAGGCAAAGGGCACAAGTCGAATGCATGTGGGAATAAGAAATTTTTGTTCATCCATGACAACGGCGATGAAGAATACTTGAGTGAAGAAGAGTTTGATGCACGGGTCAAGGAAGCCTTGGCAAGGCAACATTTGGAAGAGGACCAAGAACTTCTTGTGTGTGAGCATGACGCAAGTCCATCGCTTGTGGTCACAAGGGTCTTCCAATGAAAATGAAGACCAACGCTCGAACATCTTCCAAACTCGTGCCGGCATCAATGGGAAGTCCATCAAAGTTGTCATCGATGGAGGGAGTTGCCACAACCTTGCAAGCACGGAATTGTGTGAGAAACTCAACCTCACCCTCCATCCGCATAAACACCCCTACCATATCCAATGGCTAAGTGACCAAGGATCCGTCAAGATCAAGCACACCGTCTCGGTGACGTTCTCAATTGGGCACTACACGGACACGGTGGAATGTGACGTGGTCCCAATGACGGTTTGTCATATGCTGCTCAGAAGGCCGTGGCAATATGACAAACGTGCTTTGCATAATGGTCACTCAAACACTTACACCTTCAAATGGCTTGATAAAACTTGTGTGTTGCAACCAATGACTCCTATCCAAATAATTGCGGACAATGCAAAGGCTTTAGCGAGGGCGCAATACGCAAAAACACCTTGTGAGAAGAGTGGTGAGCGAGAGAACCACACCATAGTGAGTGAGAGCTACAAGCCAAACTCGAGTGGAAAAACTAAGAGTGTTCTTCTTGCCACCAAAAGTGAGATGAGAGAAGTGCGGAACAACCCATCCAGCTTGCACTATGTCCTTGTATGCAAGGGACTAGCGCAAGGAACTAACGACTTGATAAATGTTCCTCCTTCTTTGATGACTATTTTGCAGGAATTCCAAGATGTATTTCCCGAAGAGCTTCCTCATGGCCTTCCTCCTCTTCTTGGAATCGAGCACCGCATCGACCTCATACCCAGCGCCCCACTCCCAAACCGCGCCGCGTATCGCACGAACCCGGAAGATACGAAGGAGATCGAACGTCAAATCAACCAACTCGTCTCCAAAGGTTTGATCCAAATAAGCACTAGGCCAAGCGCGGTCCCCCTGATTCTAGTTCCAAAAACGGATGATACGTTGAGGTTATGCATGGACTGCCGTCCAATCAATGCTATCACCGTGCGTTATCGACATCCTATACCGCGTCTTGATGACATGCTTGATGAGTTATGTGGAGCCACTATATTTTCGAAAATTGATCTTCGTAGTGGTTACCATCAAATTCGCATGGCCGAAGGTGATGAGTGGAAAACCTCCTTCAAGACCGAGCTTGGTCTCTATGAATGGTTGGTTATGCCTTTTGGCTTATCTAACGCCCCATCTACCTTCATGCGCCTCATGAACCATATTTTGAGATCTCTAATTGGGAAGAGTGTAGTTGTTTACTTTGATGACATTCTTGTCTATAGCAAGTCACTAGAGGAGCATGTTACTCATGTTAAAGAGGTCCTTCAAATCCTTCGTCATGAAAAGCTTTATGCTAATCTCCCAAAGTGCACTTTTGCAAGAGACAAGCTGATTTTCCTTGGTTTTGTCGTGTCTTCTAATGGCATTGAAGTTGATGTCTCAAAAAAAAAAATAATGGCATTGAAGTTGATGTCTCAAAAGTCAAGGACATACGAGATTGGCCCATCCCTAAAAATGTTAGTGAACTTCATAGTTTCCATGGGTTGGCTGGATTTTACCGTCGTTTTGTCAAAGACTTTTCTTCAATTGCTTGCCCCCTCAACGAATTGACCAAGAAAAATGTCACGTTCGTTTGGGGAAAAGCACAACAAAAAGCTTTTGATGAGCTCAAAAAGAGGCTCACCGAAGCACCACTTCTTGCATTGCCGGATTTCACAAAAACCTTTGAGATTGAATGTGACGCTAGTGGTATTGGCATTGGTGGCGTCCTTATGCAAAATGGGCGTCCTATTGCTTACCATAGTGAGAAACTTGATGGCGCACGCCTCAATTATCCCATTTATGACAAAGAACTTTTTTCCTTGGTTCGTGTTCTTCAAGTGTGGCAACACTATCTTTGGCCCAAAGAATTTATAATCCATTCACCATGAGTCGTTGAAGTACCTTAAGGGCCAAGCCAACTTGAGTAAAAACGCATAAAGTGGGTTGAGTTTATGGAGTCTTTTCCTTACATTGTAAAATACAAGAAGGGCAAAGAAAATGTGGTGGCGGACGCCTTGTCTCATAAAACCACAAGCCTTCTTACGACTCAAGTCAATGTTTTGGGTCTTGAGGACATCAAATCTTTGTACGCGTCCGATTCTTTCTTTGGACCAATATTTGCACAATGTTCAATAGACAAAGGGATTGACGATTTCTATTTGCATAAGGGTTTTCTTTTCAAACAAAACAAGCTTTGCATTCCAAAATCGTCTCTCCAACTTTTGCTTCTTCAAGAGTCCCATGGTGGAGGCCTTATGGGTCACTTTGGCCGTGACAAGACGTATGACATGCTCTCCACTCACTACTTTTGGCCAAAGATGAAGCGCGACGTGGAGCGCCACGTCCAACGATGCACTACATGTATCCAAGCTAAGTCTAAGTCCAACCCCTTTGGTCTTTATATGCCATTGCCTATTCCTCATGCACCTTGGTCGGACATTAGCATGGACTTTGTGTTAGGCTTGCCTAGATCTAAACATGGACAAGATTCCATATTTGTAGTCGTGGATCGCTTTTCTAAAATGGCACATTTCATTCCGTGCCATAAGACCGATGATGCTTCACATGTAGCCAATTTGTTTTTTAGGGAAATAATTCGGCTACACGGTGTGCCTAGAACAATCGTCTCCGACCGCGACGTAAAATTCATGAGCTACTTCTGGAAGACTCTCATGGCCAAGCTCGGCATCAAGCTCCTCTTCTCGTCGCCAGATCCTCAAACCGATGGACAAACCGAGGTCGTCAATCGAAGTCTTGGCACACTCTTCCGGGTATTGATAAAGAAGAACCTTAAAGACTGGGAGGAATGTATTCCACACGCCGAGTTCGCCTACAACCGCGCCAAGCACTCCACCACCATGAGGAGCCCGTTCATGATCGCTTCACGGCTTGAGCCTCTCACCGCGCTCGATATCATTCCACTTCCACTTCATGAACGTGCCAATATGGACGTTGTCAAGCGTGCCCAAACAATGAAGAAACTCCATGAAGACACACGAGCTACTATCGAGCAACAAGTCCTTCGCCAAGCATCAAGGCTAAACAAGACCAAGAAAGAGATGATCTTTGATGAGGGCGACCTTGTGTGGATCCACTTGAGTAAAGACCGCTTCCCCAAGGAACGCGACTCCAAGCTAAAGCCAAGAGGCGATGGACCATTCAAGGTGCTAAACAGGATCAACAACAACGCCTATATCATCGATATACCAACATCGAAGTATCTTGTGAGCTCGACATTCAATGTCAAGGACCTCTCACCCTACCATGGCGAAGATGAAGTTGTGAAGGTTGAAGAGTCGAGGACGACTCTTTCCCAAGGGGGGGGAGCTGATGCAGCCCGTCCTACGACCTCTACTACATCTACTCCCACGAGCTCCCCAAGTGGACCCATGACTCGCGCCCGAGCTAAGCTCCTCCAAGCCAAGGTTAACTCGCTCCTTTCCTTGTGTGACTTCGACACACCCTTGGATGGTTTGCTACTTCGTGGAGACCCCTACTCCTATCTCAGTGATGATGATGACTTTCTGGAGGATCAGGCTATGGACTTCTTCACCGATGATGATGACTTCGCCTTCATCAATGATGATGATGAGGAGGAGGAGGACACTAACTCCAAGGAGTAGTAGCACTTGAGCACTAGCATTAGTGAGTTGTAGTCGGTCCCACTGTATCGTAGTTTCATATAATGGTTCTTAAAACCATCTGTTTTTCTTTATTGTGGTGTGTGTTTGTATTGTGTGCTATGAATGAATGAATGTATGTATGAATGAAAAGCAAGTTGCTAGAAAAATCTGAGTCAAACTTTAAAAACTGTTCAAAAACCCTGAACCTCAGAAATTTCCCTCTTTTCTCATGATCTATCTCAATCTTCAGATGCCTCGTGGAGGAAGCGGTTCATCCCCGGACCCGATGTTGCAAATCTTGCAAATATTGGTTTCGGACCGCGAAGCTGAAAGAGCCGAACATCAAGCCAACTTAGCCACCCTTCAACACATCGCCCAGATGGCCAACAACAATCAAGGCCATGGAAATTAGGACAACCATGGATCTAAGCTCAAGAATTTCCAGAACACCAATCCACCTGTTTTCACTAAGTCAGAAGAGCCCCTAGACGCAGATGATTTGTTGCAAACCATGGAGAACAATCTGGAAGTTGCAGGAGTAGAAGCCAACGAGAAAGTATTGTTTGCTACCCACTATCTGGCAGGAGATGCAAGAGCATGGTGGAACAGCGTGCGCGCAATAACAGGAGGTCAGATGATGACTTGGGATGAATTCAAAGTCAAGTTCAGCAGAACACATGTGCCGCCGGGTTTAATCAAGAGGATGATAGATGAATTCAGGGAACTGAAGCAAGGAAGGATGACCGTAGTGGAATACCGTGACAATTTTTTCCATTGGCTAGGTATGCACCAGATGAGATCGACACTGAAGCCAAGAAGAAGGAGAGATTCTTGAATGGTCTACACGATGAAATGCAGACGATGTTAGTCAATATCCCCTTTGCTGATATTGAAGCCTTAGTTGACTCTGCCATTCAGATGGAAGGAAAGATCAATCAAGCTAATGAGAACCGCAAGCGTCGCATGATGCATCAACCAGGAACCCACCATACACCATAGTATCGCCCCAACCTGATGCACCCCGTCCTACGGACGCACCTCCATCTACAACACCTAGCTCTCCCAGTGGACCAACGACTCAAGCCCGAGCTAAGCTCCTCCAAGCCAAGGTTAACTCGCTCCTTTCCTTGTGTGACTTCGACACACCCTTGGATGGCTTGCTACTTCATACACATGCCCTGTGCATCATCAGGTACGAAGAGAAGTAACCAAGGGACGGAGGAACCGGAGCGGAAGCAACCAGTCATTGCCAGACTCCAACGGTACTACCGAATCAGGCGACCGGTACTACCGAATCAAGCGGTACTACCGGACCCAGCTACCGGATGCTTCAGAAGGAACCCAACCAAGGGCCAGACGACTATGGTACTACCGGCCCAGGAACCGGTACTACCGCCCCCTCCTACCGCTCGCTATAGGCGACTCCGACGGAAGCTCCAGGTCCGCCAGCGGTACTACCGCCCCCGGAGCGGTACTACGGGTTGCGACCGGTACTACCAGTTGCCCGACCGGTACTACCGGTCCTGACTGAACCTGAACACATCAGTTTGGGCCAGCGCCCTGTACCCCCTTCCTAAATTTTACCTTTTCGTTCCGAAACTACCCCTGTTTATGTGGCTGGCCTATATATAGCCCCCACCCTTTATTGTAAACCCTAGACTTGGATAATAATAGATTAAGGACACCCCTTTGAGGATCTTTCAATCTATTGGTCTCATGCTCCTACCAAGGGGCACCCTTTTATCCACCCTCCTCTTGGATCTTGCCTAGTGCGTTCAAGTTGTACAAGGCCTTGGGTTCTCGATTTCTCGCCCCCAAGTCGTCAAGGTCTCACCAAGCACCTCGTCCCCCGTTGTTGGCGTGGAGAGAGAGCTTCGCCCAACACCGATCCTAGGGATTATGTTGGACCGGTTGCCACCGGCGTGAGATATCAGCGTGTATCGTGATTTGTGTGCATGTGTTCGTGGTTTTCATCCCTTCTTCCCCCGTCCACCGCTTTCCCCTCGTTTCTCGTGGTAGTTCGTGAAATATCAGGCCACCCCAAGGGGTTACCCCATAACATATTGGTATCAAGAGTACGGTTGATCACGAATTTTCCCCCCAATTTTTCTTTGATCCCCCTTAAAATCGAAAATCCCACCAAAAAGAGCCCCAATTTGCCTTCGGATCGATCTTTGGATTTGGTGAGTTTTTTGTGGTTTTGGTCCATAGATCTGTCGCTTTTGGAGTCGATCTGTTATGGGGTAACCCTGGGGTTGGCCCGATCTTTCACGAATTCCACGAGGAACGAGGGGAAAAGAGGTGGTCGGGTATGAAATCGGGGAAGGCGATGAAAACCACGAACACACGCACACCAAAACACGATACACGCCTACTCCTCACGCCGGTGGCAACCGGTCCAACATAATCCCTAGGATCGGTGTTGGTCGAAGCTCGCTCTCCACGCCAACAACGGGGGATGAGGTGCTTGGTGAGACCTTGACGACTTGGGGGCGAGAAACCGAGAACCCAAGGCCTTGTACAACTTGAACGCACTAGGCAAGATCCAAGAGGGGTGGATAATCCGTGCTCCTTGGTAGGAGCATGAGACCAATAGATATAAGTCCTCAAAGGGTTTCCTTAATATCTGTTATTATCCAAGTCTAAGCGTTTACAATAGAGGGTGGGGCTATATATAGTCCAGCCACAAAACAGGGTAGTTTTGAATGGAGAGATCAATGATAGGTGGGGTTACAAGGCAGGGCCGAACTTAGGTGATCGAGTCGCAGACCGTAGTACGTCCCAAGAACCGTAGTACCGGGTGGTAATCTGCCTCGAGCGGTAGTACCGCTTGAGGGCCTGGAGCTTCCGTCAAGGCGTCGATGGCGGCGGAGGGGCGAGTAATCGCCACTGTAGTACCGTTGCAGGACCGGTAGTACCGCTTGCTTCAGGCGTGAAGTAGTGCTTCTGTGGCGAGCGGTAGGAGGAGGCGGTGGGACCGCTTGAGCGGTAGTACGGTCGTCCCAACCGTAGTAAACCTGCAGCAAATGGCGGTGGCTTCTTCGTACCTGATGATGCACAGAGTTTGCGTGTGAAGTAGCAAGCCATCCAAGGGGGTGTCGAAGTCACACAAGGAGAGGAGCGAGTTCACCTTAGTTTGAAGGAGTTTGGCTCGGGCGCGAGTCATGGGTCCACTTGGGTAGCTCGGGGGAGTAGATGTAGTAGCGGTCGGAGAACGGGCTGCATCACGATCTATAGCCCCTGTTGTTCCTAGCCCAGCCTTTCGGTCAGATCACCATGAATTTGAGGATTTTGTCAAGTTGATCTCGTTCCTGTCCCGCGCCTGGCAGTTCTACCGGTCGTACGAGCGGTACTACCGTAAGTCACCAGTACTATCGGTCGCACAAGCGGTACTACCGCCCGCCGGTACTACCGGTCGTTGCTAGAGGTACTACCGCCCGCCTCTGACCGTGTTTCTTTTCTCCTTTGACGCCTCAACTTCGTTTGCTGACTATTCCCCTTAACTTGTTCGTGTTTCGCGTGTTTGTCGCCATTTTAATAACAACTTCCGCATCAAAGTCACCGCGCGCTCAACGACACCGCGACACTCGAACATCATTCCCCACCAACAGTTGCAAGTCGTCAACAATACCAAAGGTATAACTCGCGCCACTTTGACAGCCCCATATCTTTCTTTGTGTGTATCTATCCTATGAGAGCAACTCATTTTGTGTTTGTCTAAGCATTGTGCACTTGCCTTTGGAAAGTGAGAGTGTGAGGCCAAATACAAAAGTTAACATAGTAGCATAGAAAGGGAGAAAAAGAAAAAGAATATAAAAAATAGAAAAGATACATAGTCTCCCAATACAAAGAGAATACCAAGCTTGTACGCCAAAAAGAGAGAAGAAAGAGCGCACCAAGGCAAGTGCACAAATCTATTGCTTATCCTCTTTTGGCAAACGAGTTGTGGTCTCTCCTTGAGTTGGCACGACAACCGAGCGTAGTCTTCGTTAGGACCTTTTGTGCTCATTTTCATAGTCGTGCTAACCCCATTTTTCTCCACGTGTGCGTTCTTCCGTGTTTTTGTAGATCGTACCCTTTTGCTTTTGAACTTTGGTTCTTTACCACTTAGAACAATAACCTTTTGCTTGGATCGTTTCATTTGGTTTTCCACAATCCTAACCTTCCACCAAAAGCTCTTGAGAGTTGTAGCATATTTGTGTGTGAGTTTCTTTACCATTTCACTTTGCACGTTGTTCGCTCCTTTGTGTGGAAATTGGTTTGATATAATCTCCAAGGTGAGGTAAAAGGCTAACTCTACGCACCCTTATTCTCCATATACAACCCTTGTCGGCTTTGCATCATGGACAGGAATGGCGAGCCGTCCCAACCACCACCACCTCCGGAGGATGACACTCAATACATGACAAGATGGGACCATTGGAAGGTCCGAGGAGAATTCAACTACCGTTGTGAAGCTATTGAGCGGCGCCAAGATGAACAATTTAGCGAAGCCCGCGTGGAGTTCAAGAACATCGACAACCGCTTCGAAGAAGTCCGAGGCCAAATGCATGCCATGCAACACAACCTCAGTCATCAAAATGAAGCTCTTGTTCGCGCCCTCGCCTCAACGGATGAGAAGCTTCAACGCCTCATTGATGGGCTAGCAAGACCACGCTCGCGCGACTCAAGCTCATCTCGGCACTCCTCAAGTGAATCAAGTGCACCTCGCCGTCACGCTTCAAGGCACCGGGATGGACCCGTTCTTCAATCCTTGAGCTCTTCTCAAGCGGTACCATCTCCGCGACACACCGCAACTGATGGGGCAAAGGTGTCCGATCTTTCGATGAGACGGCGATAATCGATTTGGTGGAGTTCGGGCTTGACGATCCGACTACACGTGCGAGCACGAGCGCCAATGCAATCGCTAGGCCAATCTCCTGGAGGTTACCGATCCTGCGTGAACACGATCAGCCTGACCAGCGAGGGTCTTAATTCCTACCTGAAATCGAGAACAAGTAAGAACCAATATTGCAATCAAGATATTGCGGATTAAGAGGAAAGCTTTATTGAAAGAGGTGGGATCCTGAATAGGTGCGAAGTACAAGAGGCCTCTGCGACGCTCGAGCCTTGGCGAAGTTGCGACTATGGCTAACTTAATGTCTAAACAAAATCCGAGTCTAAAGGTTCGGCTAGGGCGTGTTTAGGGCGAAAAGGTGGGGTTTGACCAGCCATGGAAGTGGTGGCGAATCCAAAGTCCTTTCCTCAAATCTGAGACTCTAAAAGTGGCTAATTAAAACTGCGAAAATTACATGGGCTGCCCAAAATAAAGGTGTCGCAGCACCATATTATGCTATGTACTAAGTCTTAAAGCATTGATCTTGAATATTTCGTCCAAGCCTTCTTTCTTCATTATGGTGGCCTCAAAGTTCTGAAATCTTCATCCGTGGCCTTCTCTTGGATCATCACACGCTTGCTGCCATCTCCATGCATGGCCATGCTCCAATGCTTGTCCCTCTCATCCATGCTTGGTCCATCATTCCTAAGAGTAAGAAATACATCTGATTTAGGCAGCATCATATTCTCATGTATGTGAGGAATAGTTCCAAGAAACGAAAGTACCTGATAGTTAAGTTGTTTGGCACGAGATCTTGTGATGGGTCCTTGTATGTGTGTTGCTGTAGGTACAACGGTTGTATCAATAGAAGGGATGTCCACATCAAAGCTTGGTCTCTATGAATGGTTGGTTATGCCTTTTGGCTTATCAAATGCCCCATCTACCTTCATGCGCCTCATGAACCATATTTTGAGAGATCTCATTGGAAAGAGTGTCGTTGTTTACTTTCATGACATCCTTGTCTATAGCAAGTCACTAGAGGAGCATGTTACTCATGTTAAGGAGGTCCTTCAAATCCTTCGTCATGAAAAGCTTTATGCTAACCTCCCAAAGTGCACTTTTGCAAAAGACAAGCTGATCTTCCTTGGTTTTGTTGTGTCTTCTAATGGCATTGAAGTTGATGTCTCAAAAGTTAAGGACATACAAGATTGGCCCATACCGACCAATGTTAGTGAACTTCGTAGTTTTCATGGGTTGGCTGGCTTTTACCGTCGCTTTGTGAAAGACTTTTCTACCATTGCATGCCCCCTCAACGAATTGACCAAGAAAAATGTCACGTTCGTTTGGGGAAAAGCACAACAGAAGGCTTTTGATGAGCTCAAAAAGAGGCTCACCGAAGCACCACTTCTTTCATTACTGGATTTCACAAAAACCTTTGAGATTGAATGTGACGCTAGTGGTATTGGCATTGGTGGCGTCCTTATGCAAAAAGGGCGTCCTATTGCATACCATAGTGAGAAACTGGATGGAGCACGCCTTAACTACCCCATTTATGACAAATAACTTTTTGCCTTGGTTCGAGTCCTTCAAGTGTGGCAACACTATCTTTGGCCCAAAGAATTTATCATCCATTCCGACCATGAGTCGTTAAAGTATCTTAAGGGCCAAGCCAATTTGAGTAAAAGGCACGCCAAATGGGTTGAGTTCATGGAGTCTTTTCCTTACATTGTCAAATACAAGAAGGGCAAAGAAGATGTGGTCGCGGGTGCCTTGTCTCGCAAAAACACAAACCTTCTTACGGGACTCGAAGTGAATGTCTTGGGTCTTGATGACATCAAATCTTTGTACGCGTCCGACCCTTTCTTTTGACCAATTTTTGCCAGATGTTCAATAGACAAAGGGATTGATGATTTCTATTTGCATAAGGGTTTTCTTTTCAAACAAAACAAGCTTTGCATTCCGAAGTCATCTCTTCAAATTTTGCTTCTTCAAGAGTCCCATGGTGGAGGCCTTATGGGTCACTTTGGCCGTGACAAGACATATGGCATGCTCTCCACCCACTACTTTTGGCCAAATATGAAGCACGACGTGGAGCACCACGTCCAACGATGCACTACATGTATCCAAGCTAAGTCTAAGTCTAACCCCTTTGGTCTTTATATGCCATTGTCTATTCCTCATGCACCTTGGTCGGACATTAGCATGGACTTTGTGTTAGGATTGCCTAGATCTAAACTGGACAGGATTCTATATTTGTGGTAGTGGATCGCTTTTCAAAAATGGGACACTTCATTCCGTGCCATAAGACCGATGATGCTTCACATGTAGCAAATTTGTTTTTCAGGGAAATAATTCGGCTATACGGTGTACCACGAACAATCGTCTCCGACCGCGACGTCAAATTCATGAGCTACTTCTGGAAGACACTCATGGCCAAGCTCGGCATCAAGCTCCTCTTCTCGTCCGCCTCGCATCCTCAAACCGATGGACAAACCGAGGTTGTCAATCGAAGCCTTGGCACACTTCTACGTGTGCTGATAAAGAAGAACCTTAAGGATTGGAAGGAATGTATTCCACACGCCGAGTTCGCCTACAACCGCGCCAAGCACTCCACCACCATGTGGAGCCCGTTCATGATCGTCTATGGTTTCGAGCCTCTCACCGCGCTCGATATTCTTCCACTACCGCTTCATGAACGTGCCAATATGGACGTTGTCAAGCGTGCCCAAACAATGAAGAAACTCCATGAAGACACAAGAGCTACGATCGAGCAACAAGTCCTTCATCAAGCATCAAGGCTAAACAAGAACAAGAAAGAGATGATCTTTGAAGAGGGCGACCTTGTGTGGATACACTTAAGTAAAGACCGCTTCCCCAAGGAACGCGACTCCAAACTCAAGCCACGAGGTGATGGACCGTTCAAAGTGCTAAAAAGGATCAACAACAACGCCTACATCATTGATATCCCAACATCCAAGTATCTTATGAGCTCGACGTTCAATGTCAAGGATCTCTCACCCTACCATGGAGAAGATACAGTTGTGAAGGTTGAAGAGTCAAGGACGACTCTTCCCCAAGGGGGGGAGCTGATGCAGCCCGTCCTACGGACGCACCTCCATCTACAACACCTAGCCCTCCCAGTGGACCAATGACTCGCGCCCGAGCTAAGATCCTCCAAGCCAAGGTTAACTCGCTCTTTTCCTTGTGTGACTTTGACACACCCTTGGATGGCTTGCTACTTCATACACAAGCCCTGTGCATCATCAGGTACGAAGAGAAGGAACCAAGGGACGAAGGAACTGGAGCGGAAGCAACAAGTCGCTGCCAGACTCCAGCGGTACTACCGGATCAGGCGACCGGTACTACCGGATCAAGCGGTACTACCGGCCCCAGCTACCGGACGCTCCAGAAGGAACCCAACCAATGGCCAAACGACTACGGTACTACCGGCCCAGGAACCGGTACTACCGGTGGCCGGTACTACCGCCCCCTCCTACCGCTCGCTACAGGCGACTCCGACGGAAGCTCCAGGTCCGCCAGCGGTACTACCGCCCCCGGAGCGGTACTACCGGTTGCCCGACTGGTACTATCGGTCCTGACTGAACCTGAACACATCAGTTTGGGCTAGCGCCCTGTACCCCTTCCTAAATTTTACCTTTTCGTTCCGAAACTACCCCTGTTTATGTGGCTGGCCTATATATAGCCCCCACCCTTTATTGTAAACCCTAGACTTGGATAATAATAGATTAAGGACACCCCTTTGAGGATCTTTAAATCTATTGGTCTCATGCTCCTACCAAGGGGCACCCTTTTATCCACCCTCCTCTTGGATCTTGCCTAGTGCGTTCAAGTTGTACAAGGCCTTGGGTTCTCGGTTTCTCGCCCCCAAGTCGTCAAGGTCTCACCAAGCACCTCGTCCCCCGTTGTTGGCGTGGAGAGAGAGCTTCGCCCAACACCGATCCTAGGGATTTTGTTGGACCGGTTGCCACCGGTGTGAGATATCGGCGTGTATCGTGATTTGTGTGCGTGTGTTCGTGGTTTTCATCCCTTCTTCCCCCGTCCACCGCTTTCCCCTCGTTTCTCGTGGAAGTTCGTGAAAGATCAGGCCACCCCAAGGGGTTACCCCATAACACAACCCATCTCCAGGATTTTCCCCAAGAAACAACAGACCCCCTATGAACCATCCGACCTATCCCAACCGTGGAAACCCAAGGCCTGGAGGAAACCACAACAACCCCGGCAACTCCAGCAATTTCAACCGTGCACCACCCAAGTTCAACAACAACAATGCCGCCACCAACACCAACACTGCCCCAAGGACTGGAAGCAATGTTGTGCCTATTGAAGCGAAGGTGATGCAGCCCAACACTTGGCATTCACCATTGGTCCACACCATGCTACATCAACCACACCCTCAAAGGTGAACTCATTCCATATCTCACCCTCCTTTGGTTATCATATAAATGGAATCCTACTTGAGACAAGTGCCCATGCTATGACCAGGCCCGTGACCATGACACCGAGAGGAGGTGACAAGAGGACCCCAGAAACCAAGACCCCCAAGCAAGAGGCCGGAAGAGAAGACGCAAGAAGTTGTGGACGCTAGACCGGAGTCTCCGGCCATCACACCGGAGTCTCCGGACTACACCGAAGTTTCCGGACCGTCCTCCGGTCCGGACCCAGGAACCAAGCCCGGGACAGCCAGAAGCCCCATCCGGAGACGGGTCCGGAGATTGACCGGAGTCTCCGGTCCAGACCGGAGTCTCCGGACCAAACACCGGAGTCTCCGGCCTGCTCGAAGCCAGGCATGTTAAGGCCTTTTGGGCCTAGCCCATGTAACGCCCAGAACTCCCTGTTTATGTCTATTTTGCCCCTACCTCGTGGCTGGCCTATATATAAGCCCCCACCCCCTCCTTGAAACCCTAGAGTTGATGATGAATGAAGGCTTGTGCCTAACCCTAGATGGGAACCCCTCTCTATAGTTAATTTATGAGTTGTACAAGGCCTTGGAGTTCGGTTGTTCGTCTCCAAGTCGTCAAGACCCTCCTCAAGTGTTTGATCTCTCCTCATCAAGGATTCTAGTAGTGTTAGGTCTCTCTCCTTTGGGATTCCACTTGGTTGCTACTCTGTCCTTTGATTTGGATTCTATCATCCGCTTGCCGATCTCTCCTTTGGTGATTCTACCTAACGGTCTCTCGCCGAGGATTCTATTGGACTGGTTGTTCAAGCCAACGGGAGCAAATCGAATCGGGTTGTGATTGCGTGTGTTTGTATCTTTACCTTGCGTTTGTGTTGCGTTCATCGTGTTCATCGGGTATCCCCTCACTCCCCACCTCAAATCCGTGAAGATCGGGCCACCCTAGGGTCAATCCCACAAGGGATCCCATATCAGAAGGACAAGTCGCAAGTGACTTGGTATGAATGTGGAACCAAGGGTCACTACTCCAATGAGTGCCCCAAGAAGATTGCCGCAGCCCCCAATGCAAATGCCCCAGCTCAGCAGCAGCGTCGTGTTTAGCCTGAAAGAAGGTTTTCCCCAGGGAATTCGCTTAACCACAACGACCGTCTCTTTCTCATGCATGCTGAAGAAGCCCAAGAAGCGCTAGATGTCGTGCTGGGTATGTTTTCTGTTAACTCAGTACTTGCAAGAGTGTTGTTTGATTCTGGAGCATCGCACTCATTTGTTACTAAAGAATTTGCATGCAGTAGTAAGATTCAACCAACCAAATTGAAGCATGTTATGATTGTTCAAATACCCGGTTCAACCACCAAAGCTAGGCAAATTTGCAAAGCCGTCCCTCATAGATTTTTATGCTAATCTAATAGTACTCAGAACTAAAGGTTTGTAAGTAGTACTAGGAATGGATTGGATGTCCAAACACAAAGGATTAATTGATTGTGCCAAGAAAGCCAAAACCATGACCAGTACAGCCGGAATATCAGTCGAGCATGTATCTCAAACCTTGCCCCGTCAATTCAAGTGCAACAAGAGTATAGCCCAGCCAACCATTGACCAAGTCCGGATAGTCTGTGAATACCCCGATGTATTTCCAAATGTTTTGCCCAGTATGCCCCAAATCCGGATATCGAGTTTATCATTGAACTAATACCTGGAACCAGACCCATAGCCTAGAGACCATATAGTATGAACCTGTCGGAACTAGCAGAACTGAAGAAGCAACTGGATGCCTTGTTGGAAATTGGACTGATTCAACCAAGTGCGTCACCATGGAGATCACCTGTTTGTTCGTGGACAAGAAAGATGGAGGTAACCGTTTGTGTACGGATTATCGGAAGTTGAATGATGTTACCATCAAGAACAAGTACCCATTTCCAAAGATAGAAGATTTGTTTGACCAGTTGACTGGTGCCACAGTGTTTTCTAAGATTGATCTTAGAACTGGCTATCATCAACTCAGGATTCGCGCAGAGGATATTCCAAAGACTGTCTTTACCACCCGATATGGATTATATGAGTATACGGTCATGTCTTTTGGACTAACCAATGCCCCCGCTTATTTCATGAACCTCATGAATAAGATTTTTATGGACTTCCTGGATAAGTCTGTCGTTGTTTTCATAGATGACATTAAGAACATGAGCTACACCTAAGGACCATTCTTGGAACCCTTAGAGAGCATCAGCTATATGCCAAGTTTAGCAAATATGAATTTTGGTTATAGGAGGTAGGATTCCTCGGACATATTGTATCAGCTGGAGGAATTTCCGTTGACCCTGCGAAGCTGAAGGATGTTGAAGATTGGCAAGCCCCAACCACTCAAACCCAAGTTCGTGCATTTCTCAGATTAGCGGGATACTATCGCAAGTTTGTAGAAGGATTCTCGAGTATTGCCAGACCCATGACCCAATTGCTGAAGAAGGACAAGAAGTTTGAATGGACAGACAAATGCAAAGGGAGTTTTCAAGAACTCAAGAGAAGATTGATTTCAGCCCAAATCTTGATCATGCCGGATATCACGAAGCCCTTTGATGTGTATTGTGAGGCATCCAAGATCGGTCTCGGATGTGTGCTAATGCAAGAAGGCAAAGTTATATCTTATCTATCCCGACAACTGAAACAACATGAACAGAACTATCCAACCCATGACCTTGAACTAGCAGCCGTAGTTCTAGCCCTGAAGACATGGAGGCGTTACCTGATGGGAAACTGTTGTGAGATTTATTCGGATCACAAGAGCCTGAAATATGTATTCACTCAGAAGGAGCTGAATATGAGGCAGATAAGATGGATTGAGCTAATCAAGGACCATGATCTGGACATTCACTATTACCCCGGTAAATCCAATGTGGTAGCAGATGCCCTAAGCAGATTGACGTGACGCTTGAACTCCATGATTTTGAAGGAGCGACCAAGTTTGCCAAAGAGATGGAAGACTTCCGAATGGAATTAGTGAGTGAAGGATTTTTGGCTAGTATAGAACTTCAACCCACTTTGATCAATCAGATCAAGGAGGCGCAGAAAGGAAATGTGATGGAGGGGTTAACCTCTTGGGTGGCCCGATCTTCACGGATCTCATGGTCAAATCGATGGGAAAGCGATGGGAAAGGGAGAAGGTAGCGGAAGCGGACACACACCTCGCGAAGAACACGATGAACACACGCAAAACTCACACGATACAAGGACGATTGCTCCCGAACGGCGGCCACCGTTCCGATAGAATCCTCGCAAGGAAAGATCGGTCAACGTGCTCCCTCAAATCCACATCGGAGAGGGAAGAACACCTTGGGGAGGGTCTTGACAACTTGGAGACAAGACATCGAACTCCAAGGCCTTGTTCAACGATGGATGCGTGATGCAAAGTCCAATCGAGGTTGGTGACGATAGTCGGTCCCCTTGGATAAGGGGATGAGGCAAAACTAGAGATTCCACACAAGGGGGTTGTCTTTAGTATATCATCTATGCCTAAGGGATACATGAGGGGTGGGGGCTCTATTTATAGGCCAACCACTAAACAAGGGTAGTTTGGGGATAAAACTAGGGTTTGGACAAGCTAAAGGGGTACATGGGCCGAAGGCCGAACAAGTGCGCGCAGGCACACATGACCGGTAGTACCGGACTTGGGCCCGGTAGTACCGGTCAACACCGGTAGTACCGCTCTGGGACCGGTAGTACCGCTTGCGGTCCTGGAGCGTCAGCTGGAGTCTTCTTTAGCGAGCGGTATCAGGGGACGGTAGTACCGCTGACTGGTAGTACCGGGTCTAGATCCGGTAGTACCGCTTCATCCCCGGGCTTCATTGCTGTCAGAGGGCGGTAGCACCGGTGGCCGGTAGTACCGGTCGCCAGATCCGGTAGTACCGCTGGAGACAAAGAGCATTTGGCGATCTGCCTTCTTCCGCCTCCTCTTCCAAGCCTCCGTCTTGTCGGCTTGATGCTCCGGGCTTCCTCCCTTGCCTCCGTACTTGTCAATGTGAACCTATCATGCATATGTGACGGAGTATGATGTAGCATACCATTCAATAGGGTAGGAAGGGGGCTCGCATAGAGGAACGGATTCACCTTTGGAGTCCATGACGATTTGGCGTAAGTTGGAGACGAAGATGTGGTAACGACCATAGGTCGGGCTACACCAGCTCCCCCCCTTGAAGAAGAGTCGTCCTCGACTCTACATGCTCATCACAAAGTAGAAGCGGTCGAGAGACCTTCTTGATCCTGGGGTTCACCATATAGTCGTCCTCGGGAAGATTGACTTGACAACACTTCAATGTTCCTTCACCTTCCTTGAAGCCTACAAAGCTCACAACAAAAGCAAAGGAACACTCAAAGCGTAGCCAATTCATGAAGATTATAGCATGAGTCCTCAAGTAGAAGGAAGTCACCTTAGCTTGTAGAGATAGCTCGATGAAGGGGTAGCCATAGGTAACTCTCTTCGATTCTTCTTGTCAACATATAGTCCATAGAGGTTGACGTGTATGCACTTGTACCTTCATACAACAAAGACCAAGCAACATATGTTTGTGTGTGATAGAGGGGCATGTCATTTGTGGCATGTCCATTCTTCTTCACAACACGATTAGCACAACTCAAGTATAGCAAACGGGATGCATATGAAAGGTCAATGTGCATGGAAATCGTTTGAACATCATCCAAATGTGGAAACTCAAAAACTCCATATAACATCTTATTGTGGCACTCAAAGCAATCGAATAGCAATTTGATCAACATATTTGATGCAAAGTTAGGAGAATTTGGCAAACAGACAAAAGGAAGAATATCCAAAGCAACATCATTATGTGTGCCAACCAACCATTAGAAAGAGAAATTGTTCGACATATTGGATGTCACACACAAATCATCGATAACAAATATCATGGAAATATGAGTATCCCAAGTGGAAGCCAAAGTAACGTGTTTGCAAACAAACCAAATGAAAGAGCAAATGGTCCTTATGTTTGTTGCAACAACAAGACGAGATTCTTGGAAGCTCTCATGACAATACATGTTCTTAATGGAATTGTGGTTGCACACAAAACATCGGAAAGGTAAATTGTTCAACATTTTTGTTGCAACACACAAAGCATCATTATCTAAAAGTGTAGAAACATGAATGTCACAATGGAAGATAATACCATTAACATGCTTGCAAGCAAACCATAGGAAAAAACAATTTTGTCAACATGAAAGATGCAAAGAATGCAAAAGGTATCAGAGTTGGGTTCGATCTTGAACTCACTTGTGGGATGCTCTCAAGAGCTCTTTTTGTCAACTCGTGCTCAACCGAGGTTGACATGATAATGCGGGTACCTACACACATCATACACAAAAGGAAGAATGTGTGTGCATGGTAGAGATACACATCATCCATCATGACGTATCTCTTCTTATGCACATCACCATTAATGTCAATCAGGTATGAAATAGATGCATGGTGAGTATGCAAGTGGGGAACATGCTTATCATGGCAATCGTCAAAATCTCCAAAAATTGAGAAAGCTATGGGGGCATCTCATTATACCGTATATGATCAATATTGTTGCAAGCAAAATAAGTGAAATAGCAAGCATTCATCTTATCGCAAGCAATGAGAGAAATTGAATAACTAGCATGACAAGGCAAGTCCGAATCAATTGGAGGATACACACAAGATGCATAGCATGGCATGTTTATGGCAATGATATCGCAATCAAACAATTCCACATGATCAATATTATGCAAAGGCAAAACATCACATGGGAATATGAGTGAAGCATATGTAATGTCACAAGTGTCTTCCACAACATGCATATCCTCACAATTCATCATGTCCACTAGTGTGATCATGGCATCATCAACACCCTTACTGTTATCTTGGTCATACCTCTCATATGAAGTGGGTGTTGTGGAAGTAGTGGCCTCCTTGTGGAAGACTTCGTCTTCTTGATGTAGCCATTGCATAGCATCATCTTCGTGCACCATGTACATCTTCTCCAATTGAGGCATCATTGCTTCATGGTTTGGCACGTCTTCATCCATGGAACCTAGCATAACACAAGAGAACACACTAGAGGTAGAGGGTAAGTTGTTAGAAATCGAAATGGTCTCACTTGACCTATCAACTACCACTCTCAACTCACTAGGAGTATCACTCATGCCCTCCAAGTGGAAGCACTCAATCTCACATAAGGTGGAGTCACTCATGTCACTCTTGTTCTCACTCAAGTGGGCTAAGTGGCTCTCATACTCACATGGGATTGGTACCACATCATCACTCAAGCATATGGGGGTAGGCTCGGTTTCCTCAACTCCTTGCGCCTCCTTTGGTGAAGGGAAAATCCCATGCTCACCATTCTTTACCTTGCCGCCTTCAAAGTTGGATGCCATAAGATGGGCATCATCACTCTCCTCCATGGTCGAAGGGAAAATCCCATGCTCGACCGTCTTGTGGCCATCTCGTAGTAGTGGTGGAGGTAGGCTCATGCGATCCAACTTGGCGAAGTAGAGGTTTACATTTTCCTCGTTCGCGAGGTCGTGGAAGTCAAGCGTAGGCATTGAAGCTTGATGGCATGGATGAAGGCTTGCTCTTGGTGCCATTGTGGTGGTGGCACGAGTAGTTGAAGGTTCCCTATGATGGTGTCGACCGAGGTCATTGGCGTGCCTTGTCGATGGTTGATGTTGGTGAAGAACTTGGTCATCCACATGACGCTCGCGACGGTGATTGATGTGGACATCCCTACTATTGATCCAACCATTGTACCTACAGCAACACACATACAAGGACCCATCACAAGATCTCGTGCCAAACAACTTAACTATCAGGTACTTCCGTTTCTTGGAACTATTCCTCACATACATGAGAATATGATGCTGCCTAAATTAGATATATTTCTTACTCTTAGGAATGATGGACCAAGCATGGATGAGAGGGACAATCATTGGAGCATGGCCATGCATGGAGATGGCAGCAAGCATGTGATGATCCAAGAGAAGGCCACAGATGAAGATTTCAGAACTTTGAGGCCACCATAATGAAGAAATAAGGCTTGGACGAAATATTCAAGATCAATACTTTACGAATTCGTCCATAGCTTAATATGGTGATGCGACACCTTTTATTTTGGGCCAGGCCCATGTAATTTTCGCAGGATTTTAATTAGCCACTTTTTAGAGTCCGTATTTGAGGGGAAAAGGACTTTTAGGGTTGGATTCGGCCACCACTTCCATGGCTGGCCGAAACCCCACTTTTCGCCTTAAATCGCCCATAACGAACCTCTAGACTCGGATTTTGTTTAGACATTAAGTTAGCCATAGTCGCAACTTCGCCAAGGCTCGAGCGTCGCAGAGGCCTCTTGTACTTCGCACCTATTCAAGATCCCACCTCTTCAATAAAGCTTTCCTCTTAATCCGCAATATCTTGATTGTAATATTGGTTCTTACTTGTTCTCGATTTCAGGTAGGAATTAAGACCCTCGCTGGTCAGGCTGATCGTGTTCACGCAGGATCGGTAACCTCCAGGAGATTGGCCTAGCGATTGCATTGGCGCTCGTGCTCGCACGTGTAGTCGGATCGTCAAGCCCGAACTCCACCAAATCGAATATCGCCATCTCATCGAAAGATCGGACACCTTTGCCCTATCAGTGATCATTTGTCTTGGCACTCTTCTTGTGCTTGTGGTGCCTTCTTGAGCTTGATTGAGCATTATGGTTGGTGCTCATCACGAATTCTTCGTCTTGGTGGCGAAGATGCCTTTGACGATGTCTTGTATCCTCTTTATGGTGGTGAAGCTCATGAGAGGATGTTTGTCGATGAAGATTCTTGTTTCTTGGCGCCTCTTGATGCATATGATGTTTGATGCCACTCTTGTTTGGATAGGAGTTGGAGCTTGGCGCCTTGGAGGTGATGTAGCTTGGCGCCTTGGAGATGGTGGAGCTTGACGCCTTGGAGGTGATGAAGCTTGGCGCCTTGGAGATGGTGGTGCTTGACGCCATCTAGGTGGTGGCACTTGTCGCCTTGGAGGTGGATCATCGAAGTAGGTGGTGCCCTTTGGTGTGGCACGCTTGGCCTTGAAGGTCATGGAATCTTGATGATGCGCCTCCTCTTGCTTGGCGTAGTAGGCTTCCATCTCCACGCGGTGGAGGAATTCTTCGTGGCTCGTGGAGGAGCCATCAAACTCGATGAAGTTCTCCGTGTCCTCCATGCTCGGCGAGGCGTCGTCGATGTCGCACTCAAAGTCATCCATGCTTAGGGAGTAATTGTTGGTGTAGTACTCCATATCACCCAAGCATGTGGAGCCATTTTCGGTGTAGTGCTCCATAGTCTACATGCATGAGGAGCCATTGTCGACGTAGAGATCTATGTCTTCCATGCATGTGGAGTCGTCGTAGGTGTAGTGCTCCGGGTCCTCAAAGCACGCGGAGCCATTGTCGGTGTTGTGCTCCGTCATGTCCTCTATACTTGTGGAGTCGTAGTCATGGTGGCTCATCATGGATTCTTCATAGATATCATCCTCGGTTCCGAAGTCCCTAGACATGATGCACAAGACCAAGCGGTGTATATGGAAGTGGTAGTGGGAGTTAGGGATACAACGTCAAACCTTACTTTACCTTGGAAGATCGTATCGTACAAGTGGCCACACTTGAGAGCAATAAATCAAGCAAAGTGAAGTTCACGCGTGATGGAGGGGTTAACCTCTTGGGTGCCCGATCTTCACGGATCTCATGGTCAAATCGATGGGAAAGCGAGGGGAAAGGGAGAAGGTAGCGGAAGCGAACACACACCTCGCGAAGAACACGATGAACACACGCAAAACTCACACGATACAAGGTCGATTGCTCCCGAACGGCGGCCACCGGTCCGATAGAATCCTCGCAAGGAAAGATCGGTCAACGTGCTCCCTCAAATCCACATCGGAGAGGGAAGAACACTGATGTGGACATCCCTACTATTGATACAACCGTTGTACCTACAACAACACACATACAAGGACCCATCACAAGATCTCGTGCCAAACAACTTAACTATCAGGTACTTTCGTTTCTTGGAACTATTCCTCACATACATGAGAATATGATGCTGCCTAAATCAGATATATTTCTTACTCTTAGGAATGATGGACCAAGCATGGATGAGAGGGACAAGCATTGGAGCATGGTCATGCATGGAGATGGCAGCAAGCATGTGATGATCCAAGAGAAGGCCACAGATGAAGATTTCAGAACTTTGAGGCCACCATAATGAAGAAAGAAGGCTTGGATGAAATATTCAAGATCAATACTTTACGAATTCGTCCATAGCTTAATATGGTGCTGCGACACCTTTATTTTGGGCCAGGCCCATGTAATTTTCGCAGGATTTTAATTAGCCACTTTTTAGAGTCCGTATTTGAGGGGAAAAGGACTTTTAGGGTTGGATTCGGCCACCACTTCCATGGCTGGCCGAAACCCCACCTTTTCGCCTTAAATTACCCCATAGCGAACCTCTAGACTCGGATTTTGTTTAGACATTAAGTTAGCCATAGTCGCAACCGCCAAGGCTCGGCGTCAGATTGTACTGCACCTATTCAGATCCCACCTCTTCAATAAAGCTTTCCTCTTAATCCGCAATATCTTGATTGCAATATTGGTTCTTACTTGTTCTCGATTTCGGTAGGAATTAAGACCCTCACTGGTCGGTGATCGTGTTCACGCAGGATCGGTAACCTCCGGAGATTGGCCTAGCGATTGCATTGGCGCTCGTGCTTCGCGTGTAGTCGGATCGTCAAGCCGAACTCCACCAAATCGAATATCGCCATCTCATCGAAAGATCGGACACCTTTGCCCTATCAAGTGGTATCGATTTCAGTTGCTCGGTGAGATTTTTCTTGTTTCGTAGATTAGATCTGTTTTACCTATAACCCACGAAAAGCCAAAACAGAGTTAGAGTTTAGATCCATCCTATAACCAATCTACACATCGCATTATCTTTTCGGTTTTGCATTGTTGAATTTGTGTCTACATCGTCGCGTCGAGTTCTTTGGTCTTAGTGTCTCGTCCCTTAGAGTTTCGAGTTCGATCATAGTAGTCACCGCCACACTCACGATCACCGCCACCATATTCCGCCACCATATTCCGCCATATACCGCCTCCATAAACCCTAATACTCCGCCACCGCCTTCCTACGCAACACGATTCGATCGGTTTCTGCGTGTACGAGTCCGAGTAGAGTTATTGTTCCTAGTTATTTCTTTTTACTCTCCTTCTTTGTTATTTCCGTGTTAAGCTAAAGTCCGTGTCGAGCTCCGAGTCCGGTCGTAAGTCTAGAAGGAGAGCAAAAAAAAATGTCTGGAACCGCCTCCGAAAAAATTTTCTGGCTATACTACTTTTCGGCTTTGGGGATCACTTTTCTCCATCGGCCGTTATAGCGATATTTTTTTGGCGCCTGCGCGCTTTCCGGAGCAAAATAAAAAATTTCAAAAATTTTTTTTGGGGCTAACCTCTTTTTAGACCCCGTAGATCAGTTCTAGACACTTGCCATCATAGTGATTTTCTGCATCTCGGTTCGCTTTTCAGGGTGCCATATTATCATACAGTTCTTGTTGTGTCGCGTCGTGACATCGTTGGTGATCTAGGCTCGTGTCTCTAGTACGGTCTAGCCTAGGACCAGCACAGTACCGTCGTTGAGCATTCTTTCAACTTTTGCATTGCTGTTTTGATAATTGCTAACCCCCCTTGCTAAGCCTTCCCAGAGCTCCACAGATATTCTCCACGTGCGGTGTATCGACTCACAGTAATCGCTTGGTTCAATCTCTGGACCCACCGATCCTCAGTTGCACATCGTCTTTCTGCCGCTTGGTAAGAACTTATAAGAGCCATTTCGATATTGCTTGACGGATTACGTGACTTCCACCATATTCCCTGTAGTATATACATGTGCTTTTAAGGACTAACCATGACAGATACTTCATGAACCCCGCCACCATGACGAGCGAAGAACTACATGCCCACTTCTCGCGCTCTTGGTCGCTACGAAGGACGTGGATACGCGCCTAGGGAGTTTGACACCAAGCTCACCAACGCCGTGGACAAGATTGATGGACTCGAGAAATCCTTCAACGCAAGCTTGACGTTCGGTTCAAGGAGCTTTTGAACCGATTGCCCTTACCAAGCACCCACACATGGCGCCGCGGCGCATTCCGATCACGGTCGGACTGGCTGTTCACGCCGCTTTCCGCTGCGGACGCTCCTCGAGACTTCCGGCGGCTTCATGCGACATTGAGATGCAGCGGGTACTACTACGACCCGACGACGATGATCTGTTTGACGAGGAGGTTGAACAACCTCCACAGTACGCTAGCCGTCCCGACATTACTACCGAACGCTGCGCCCACAGATGCGTGATGATGATCATGTTGCAAAGCTTAAATTAAATATTCCATCTTTTGAGGGTAAATATAATCCTGATGCATATCTTACATGGGAGATGGAAGTAGAACAACGTTTGCATGCTTAAAATATCCACGAGAATATGCGTCTTAGTCGCTACATGTGAATTTACTAAATTTGCTTCCCTTTGGTGGTCCAGTATTGTCGTTTAAATCCTACTACTATTCCTAGTACTTGACTGCTTTAAAAACTGCTATGCGTGTTCGTTTTGTACCTCCCACTTAGCAACGTGATTTACTAAAGAATCGACACGTTTAGAGCAAGGGAAAATTTCAGAGAAGAGTATTATCGGGAATTACAAACGGGATGGTTAGGTGTGGTCTTGTTGAATCTAATGAACAAATGCTTGCACGCTTTTGGTGGATTAAACAAGGACATTCAACACATATTAGATTATAAGGAATATAATTCTATTACTCGTTTGTTTCATCTAGCTTGCAAAGTCGAACGTGAAGTGCAGATCGCCAAACACCATGGAGGAGGACTAATAATTCTGCAGTCGCACATCCACTTGGACATCCCGACAATCGGCACCTCCTCGTGATTCGCCACCATCTACTACCACATCCAAAGCCACCACAAGATTTCCAAATGCTCCTCCACCATCATCCAATGCTCCCGTCAGAGTGCATCTTCTATGGCTTCCACCGGTAAGACAAAGGATATACAATGCCGCAAGTGTTGGGGTTTTGGTCATATAGAGAGACAGTGCACAACACAACGTGTGATGATGGTGCGAGAAGATGGTCAATACGATTCAGCGAGTGACTTCGATGAAGATACACTAGCCCTTATTTACGCCGAGATGGAGACAATTCGATCTCGATGAAGAGCCAGAGGTAATGGGTCAAGCTGCGATCAATACAAGAGCTTAATTACACAACGTGTGTTGAGTGTGCAATTGAGCAAATCTGAGCAAGATCAACGCCACAACCTGTTCCAAACACGTGGTGTTGTCAAGGAAAGAGCTATACGGATCATCATTGATGGAGGGAGTTGTAATAACCTGGCCAGTGTTGACATGGTAGAGAAGCTTGCGCTTCCAACAAGACAACGCCCACATTCATATTACATCCAATGGTTTGAGAGTTCTCGCAAGATCAAGGTAACAAGAACGGTACGCGTGCATTTTACTATTGGTACATATTCTGATTTTGTTGATTGTGATGTTGTACCTATGCAAGCTTGTTCTTTGTTACTTGGTAGACCATGGCAATTTGATAGAGAATCTGTTCATAATGGCAAAACTAATCATTACTCTCTTATGCATGATGGAAAGAAAATTGGTCTAAAACCTATGACTCCCGAACAGATTTTAAAAGATGATCTTGCTAGAGCTAGTAGAGCTAAAACTGAGGAGAAAAATAAAAGTGAGAATCAGATTGTTGCTGTAGATTTTATACCACCAAAGAACAATAAATCTGATTCTACACATGCTACTGAAATTCGTTTGAAGAGCCCATGTATGCTTGCAAATAAAATTGATATTGCTGAATTAGATGTAAACAATACTCAATGTTATGCAATTGTCTGCAAAGAGGTTTTGTTTTCATTTGAGGATATGCCTCCTTATTTGCCACCCGCTGTTGCTAACCTTTTGCAGGAATATGAGGACGTCTTTCCCGCTGAGCTGCCACCAGGACTACCTCCTATTAGAGGAATTGAGCACCAAATTGATCTCATTCCTGGTGCCACGTTTCCCAACCGCGCGCCATATAGAACCAATTCAGAGGAGACAAAGGAGATACAACGCCAAATTCAGGAACTATTCGACAGAGATCATATTCGTGAGTCCCTTAGCCCCTGTGCTGTTCCTATTATTTTGATACCTAAGAAAGATGGTTCTTCGCACATGTGTACTGATTGTAGAGCTATCAATAATATTACTATTCGATATCGTCATCCTATTCCACGTTTAGATGACATGCTTGATGAATTGAATGGCTCTACCATGTTTTCTAAAGTTGATTTGCGTAGTGGTTACCACCAGATTCGTATGAAATTAGGAGATGAATGGAAAACAGCATTTAAAACTAAGTTCGGTTTATATGAGTGGTTAGTGATGCCGTTTGGTTTAACTAATGCACCTAGCACTTTCATGAGATTAATGAACGAAGTTTTACGTGCTTTCATTGGACGTTTTGTGGTAGTCTACTTTGATGATATTCTGATTTATAGCAAATCTTTAGAGGATCATTTGGACCATTTACGTGCTGTTTTCAATGCTTTACGTGATGCACGTTTGTTTGGTAACCTTGAGAAATGCACCTTTGCACCAATCGAGTTATGCTTCTTGGCTATGTTGTTACATCATAGGGTATTGAAGTGGATCCACCAAGATTGAAGCTATTGAGAATTGGCCGCAGCCCAAGACGGTCACACAAGTGAGGAGTTTTCTTGGCCTCATTGGTTTTTATAGGCGCTTTGTCAAAGACTTTGGATCAATTGCCGTCACTGAATGAGCTTACCAAGAAGGATGTGCCTTTGTTTGGTATTTGCACAACAACAGGCCTTCGTCATATTAAAAGATAAGCTAACACATGCTCCCTTACTCCAACTTCCTGATTTTACTAAGACTTTTGATCTTGAATGTGATGCTAGTGGAATTGGTTTGGGAGGGGTGTTATTACAAGAGGGAAAACCTGTTGCATATTTTAGTGAGAAATTGAGTGGGGATAGTCTGAACTATTCTACTTATGATAAAGAATTATATGCGTTGGTTTGGACATTAGAAACTTGGCAACATTATCTATGGCCTAAAGAGTTTGTTATTCCTTCTGATCATGAATCTTTGAAGCATATTCGTAGTCAAGCTAAGTTGAATCGTCGTCATGCAAAGTGGGTTGAATTTATTGAGTCTTTTCCTTATGTTATCAAACACAAAAAGGGTAAAGATAATATTATTGCTGATGCTTTGTCACGCCGTTATGCTTTGTTATCTCAACTTGACTTCAAAATATTTGGATTGGAAACTATTAAGGAACAATATGTGCATGATGCTGAATTTAAAGATGTGTTGCAGAATTGTAGAGATGGTAGAACTTGGAACAAGTTCGTCTTCAATGATGGATTTGTGTTCCGTGCTACCAAACTATGCATTCCAGATAGCTCTGTTCGTCTTTTGTTGTTACAGGAGGCGCATGGAGGAGGATTGATGGGACACTTTGGTGTCAAGAAGACGGAGGATGTTCTTGCTGCACACTTCTTTTGGCCACATATGCGTCGAGATGTTGAGAGATTTGTGGCACGCTGCACTACTTGTCAAAAAGCTAAGTCTCGCCTTAAACCACATGGTTTATATATGGCTCTTATTGTTCCTAGTGTTCCTTGGGAGGATATTTCTATGGACTTTGTTTTGGGATTGCCACGAACACAGAAGGGGAGGGATAGTATTTTTGTTGTTGTGGATCGGTTTTCTAAGATGGCACACTTTATTCCTTGTCATAAAACGGATGATGCTGCGCATATTGCTGATTTGTTCTTTCGTGAAATTGTTCGTTTGCATGGTGTGCCAAATACTATTATCTCTGATCGTGATACTAAATTTCTTAGCCACTTTTGGAGATGTTTATGGGCTAAGTTGGGGACTAAATTGCTCTTTAGTACTACATGTCATCCCCAAACTGATGGTCAAACTGAAGTAGTAAATAGAACTTTGTCTACTATGTTACGGGCTATTTTAAAGAAGAACTTAAAATTGTGGGAAGAGTGTTTACCTCATATAGAATTTGCTTATAATCGTTCATTGCATTCTACCACAAAGATGTGCCCATTTGAGATTGTGTATGGTTTTGTTCCTCGTGCACCTATTGATTTATTGCCTTTACCTTCTTGATTGCAACATAATTTGGATGCTACACAACGCTGAAATGATATTAAACTTGCATAAGACTACTAAAGATAACATTGAACACATGAATGCTAAGTATAAACTTGTCAGATAAAGGGAGAAAGCATGTTGTGTTTGATGTTGGCGATCTTGTTTGGTTACATTTGCGTAAAGATCGCTTTTCCGATTTATGCAAGTCTAAGTTAATGCCACGTGCTGCTGGTCCCTTTAAGGTGTTAGAGAAAATAAATGATAATGCATATAAACTTGAGTTGCCTGCAGACTTTGGTACGGTTAGTCCTACGTTTAACATTGCAGATTTGAAACCTTACTTTGGTGAGGAAGGTGAGATTGCGTCGAGGACGACTTCAATTCAAGAAGGGGAGCATGATGTGGACATCCCTACTATTGATACAACCATTGTACCTACAACGACACACATACAAGGACCCATCACAAGATCTCGTGCCAAAGAACTTAACTACCAGGTACTTTCGTGTCTTGGAACTATTCCTCACATACATGAGAATATGATGCTGCCTAAATCAGATATATTTATTACTCTTAGGAATGATGGACCAAGCATGGATGAGAGGGACAAGCATTGGAGCATGGCCATGCATGGAGATGGCAGCAAGCATGTGATGATCCAAGAGAAGGCCACGGATGAAGATTTCAGAACTTTGAGGCCACCATAATGAAGAAAGAAGGCTTGGACGAAATATTCAAGATCAATACTTTACGAATTCGTCCATAGCTTAATATGGTGTCATGACACCTTTATTTTGGGCCAGCCCATGTAATTTTCGCAGGATTTTAATTAGCCACTTTTTAGAGTCCAGATTTGAGGAAAAGGACTTTTAGGGTTGGATTCGGCCACCACTTCCATGGCTGGCCGAAACCCCACCTTTTCGCCCTTAAATACGCCCCATAGCCGAACCTCTAGACTCGGATTTTGTTTAGACATTAAGTTAGCCATAGTCGCAACTTCGCCTAGGCTCGAGCTTCGCTGAGGCCTCTTGTACTTCGCACCTATTCAGGATCCCACCTCTTCAATAAAGCTTTCCTCTTAATCCGCAATATCTTGATTGCAATATTGGTTCTTACTTGTTCTCGATTTCAGGTAGGAATTAAGACCCTCGCTTGTCAGGCTGATCGTGTTCACGCAGGATCGGTAACCTCCAGGAGATTGGCCTAGCGATTGCATTGGCGCTCGTGCTCGCATGTGTAGTCGGATCGTCAAGCCCGAACTCCACCAAATCGAATATTGCCATCTCATCGAAAGATCGGACACCTTTGCCCTATAAAACACCTTGGGGAGGGTCTTGACAACTTGGAGACGAGACAATGAACTCCAAGTCCTTGCTCAACGATGGATGAGTGATGCAAAGTCCAATCGAGGTTGGTGACGATAATCGGTCCCCTTGGTAAAAGGGATGAGGCAAAACTAGAGATTTCACAATGGGGGTTGTCTTTAGTCTATCATCTATGCCCAAGGGATATATGAGGGGTGGGGGCTCTATTTATAGGCCAACCACATAAACAGGGGTAGTTTAGGGATAAAACTAGGGTTTTGACGAGCTAGAGGGGTACATGGGCCGAAGGCCCAACAAAGTGAGCACATAGGACCGGTAGTACTGGGACTTGGGTCCCAGTAGTCACTGACCCGTAGTCTGGGACCAGATCCGTAGTTGCAGAGTAGTAGCCGCCAGATCCGGTAGTACCGCTGGCGACAGAGAGCATTTGGCGATCTGTCTTCTTCCGCCTCCTCTTCCAAGCCTCCGTCTTGTCGGGCTTGATGCTCCGGGCTTCCTCCCTTGCCTCCGTACTTGTCAATGTGAACCTATCATGCATATGTGACAGAGTATGAAGTAGCATACCATTCAATAGGGTAGGAAGGGGGCTCGCATAGAGGAACGGATTCACCTTTGGAGTCCATGACGACTTGGCGTAAGTTGGAGACCAAGATGTGGTAACAACCGTAGGTCGGGCTACATCAGCTCCCCCCCTTCAAAAAGAGTCGTCCTCGACTCTACATGTTCATCACAAAGTAGAAGCGGTCGAGAGACCTTCTTGATCCTGGGGTTCATCATATAGTCGTCCTCGGGAAGATTGACTTGACAACACTTCAATGTTCCTTCACCTTCCTTGAAGCCTACAAAGCTCACAACAAAAGCAAAGCAACACTCAAAGCGTAGCCAATTCATGAAGATTATTGCATGAGTCCTCAAGTAGAAGGAAGTCACCTTATCGTGTAGAGATAGCTCGATGAAGGGTAGCCATAGGTAACTCTCTTCGGTTCTTCTTGTCAACACGTGGTTGGTAGAGGTTGACGTGTATGCACTTGTACCTTCACACAACAAAGACCAAGCAACATATGTTTTTGTGTGATAGAGGAGCATGTCATTTGTGGCATGTCCATTCTTGTTCACAACACAATTAGCACAACTCAAGTATAGCAAACGGGATGCATAGGCAAGGTCAAAGTGCATGGAAGTCGTTGCAAAATCATCCAAATATGGGAACTCAAAAACTCCATATAACATCTTATTGTGGCACTCAAAGCAATCGAATAGAAATTTTATCAACATCTTTGATGCAAAGCTTGGAGAATTTGGCAAAAACACAAAAAGAAGAATGTCCAAAACAACCTCATTATGTTTGCCAACCAACCATTGGAAAGAGAAATTGTTCAACATGTTGGATGTCACTCACAAATCATCAAAAGAAAATTTCATGGGAGTATGGGTATCCTGTAACACCGCGGTTCTGAAAAGACCGTGGCTTCTATGTGACATGCCAATCCCTGGATCGGTTCATTGGCCCACAATAGAATGAGATGAATAACATAGCAAAATATCCGTGTATCATAAATAACGATGATCCAGAGTACCATTATTACAATAAAATCTTAGCTCAAGGCTAGCTCAAATTATTCAGGTAGCAACATAAATAAAGTAAATCCTCCATTCTTCAAATTGCCCACAAGTGAACAAGTGCCGAGTGGAGTACCGTGGCCTATATCGATTACTCAGAATCGGAATAACCTGCAACATGAAACGCAGCAGCCCCGAAGGGTCAATACATGGAATGTATGGCAAGTAGAGCTAGTAAAGGAGACAATAGTACTAACATCTACATGCATATCTGGCAATTGGAGTTGTGTCTGGCTTGCATTTGCAAATACATTTGTCCTACTTTCATAAATAGTTTTTGATTTTCTTTGAAAAGATCCCAATTAAGTTAACCCAACAATATTAAAACAATTATGAAATTGGGATGAGCGAGAAACATGCCATGGAATCAATATCAAGCAACTCAGTTGTCCATAACCGGGGACACGGCTAATCGATTAGATTATACACCCTGCAGAGGTTAGTACACTTTACCCATGTGACTTGGCCAGCCCAGCTCGTACCATCACTCTCATTTTGGGTGATGATAGGGAGAAGTCCAAGAAGAGACTGTTCGGGAAGTAGCACCCCAATCCCGATGCGCACCGGTCCAACCTACCAAAATTCTACATCTCTGGATACGCGGGTTCGGGTTACCACAACCTACTAAGTCCAACCAACTGCCCATTTCATTATTGGCACATGGTTGTACACGTAAGCTACCAAATAAAGAAGCCAATCAATTTCTCTCGATACCTGGGTGCCTTTCCGCAATGAAACCACCAAAAATTATCAATACCAACACACCCAGGGGATTCACTGATTAAGTTGTTTTAGTTTTCACAAACCAATACTTTTAGAAACAAGTCTCAATGATGTAACCCAGCCCTCGTACATCATAGCATGGCTAAGCTCATCTACCAACGGTGGTTCATCTACAAGGAAAGCCCTACCACATAATAGGACATAGCATAGCGATAGTATCATCCTACACATGCATCTACAAAATATACGACAATGCATTAAAAATAGTAGGACGATATCATGAACAAAGTAGCTTCTACTTGCCTTGGTTGTAGCGGTCGGAAGAACAATCCACACACGAGCAAGCGTTGCACTCGTCACAATCTACACGATACAATTGCAATCATAAACAAACAATCCACAAGCATATGCAACAAAGACGATGCATGAATACATGTATGACAAGTGGGGTGACGCTACAACAGCACCACATAATAGTATTCAGTAGGGGTACTGATTGCATGCATGGAAAATAGTTTTAGCGCAAGGAAAACTAATATGCAAAGTATAAAACTCAAAACTAGAGCTAGAACTGAAATAATTCACTACCGGTAGTATACTGTTTGTAAAATCTTGGGAAAATTCTACAGTATAGGCATTGCTATTTAGAAACAGTACCAACTGTAATTACTCAAAAAGGAATTATAAAACTCCCCGAGTAATTAAAACACTGCAGAAAGCCACTAGATAGTTTCTGCAGAAGTTTTCACTGTAAGCCTATCCTTTTAATTCACGATGAGATTCCCCTCTTTCCACTGAATCCAGGGACATATCATACGTGATTTTTGGAGCTACGGATCTTTTTCTATGAATTAATTACTCCAAAAAGGCCATTAACTCATTTGATTAAACTGTACTAAACCTTACTGGAAAAGTGTGAAACAAAGGTAGAACAAGATTCTACACGACTCACTGAATCTACACATATTTTATTTGCAATTTTTGGCCCAGCGGTTTAATTTCTACGCAATTTACAAATTTCTACCGAAATCTGCCAACTAAAACGATTAAAGAATAAACCCAGTCATCTGTGTCTGTTGACTGGTCAACACGGCTGCTGACTGGGCGTCTGACTAGCCAACGCCTGAAACTGACCGGTCAACGGCTGATCTGAACCGCTGATCTGAAATCCAACGGCGGCTGCGGACTCACCGGAGACGAACGGCGGCGATCTCGGGACGGTGGCGGCGATCTGCTCTGGCGACGGCGACGGCGGTTCCTACGCGGAGGGGAAACGGTCAGCGCGTGGATTGAGATAAATAACGGGCGCGGCGGCGGCGATGCTGGGCGACGGCGATGCGCGCGGCAGCGGGCGAAGCGAAGCGCCATACATGAGGCGGCTGCGGAGCAAGAAGAAGCGGCGAGAGGCAAGAAGGCGGCCTGGCAGCGGGCAAGCGGCAGCGGCAAGAAGCAAGGCAGCGCCGCAGCGCTGTATTGATCAAGGCGCTGGCGGCGGAAGCATGCAAGGCTTTCGCCCGAAGCGGGCAAAGCGGCAAGGCGAAGCAGCACTGGTGGCGGCAAGCAGAGGCCGAGGCGACGGCCATGGAGATCGAGGCACGGGGCGCGGGGTTCGAGGCGGGGGCGCGGTGCGGGAATCGAGGCAGGCGGCGGCCTCTTAAGTGGGGCCCCCTCGTGGGGTCCTACGCGGACACGGGACACGGTTGGAATCGGACAAGGAAATCGACCCGATTTTCTATCATTTAATAAAATGGCCGTAACTTTTCCGTACGACCTCCGAATCGAGCGATTCTTGCTCCTACGTTTTTGTAAAATCGAGGGGAACAACCTAGGGTCAATGGTTGAGTGAAACCACTAGGCTACAAGGGTGGACTACACTAGTCCTACTAATGCCTCCCGCAGGAGCCTCGTAGTAGAATAGAAAAGGATTTTGAAAATAGCGTTTCGCCGATTCTTTTCAATCGACGGTTTTGCATGGAAAAGTATGATGCAATGATATGCAGAACCAAATCTAAAATTTGGGATGTGACATATCCCAAGTGAAAGCAAAAACGGCATGTTTGCAAACAAACCAAATGAAAGAGCAAGTGGTCCTTATGTTTGTTGCAACAACAAGACGAGATTGTTGGAAGCTCTCATGACAATACATGTTCTTAATGGAATTGTGGTTGCACACAAAACATCAAAAAGGTAAATTGTTCAACATTTTGGTTGCGACACACAAAGCATCATTATCTAAAAGCGAAGAAACATGAATGTCACAAGGGAAGATAATACCATTAACATGCTTGCAAGCAAACTATAGGAAAGAACAATTTGTCAACATGAAAGATGCAAAGCATGCAAAAGGTATCAGAGCTGGGTTCGATCTTGAACTCACTTGTGGGATGCTCTCAAGAGCTCCTTTTGTCAACTCGTGCTCAACCGAGGTTGACATGATAATGCGGGTACCTACACACATCATACACAAAAGGGAGAATGTGTGTGCATGGTAGAGATACACATCATCCATCATGACGTATATCTTCTTGTGCACATCACCATTAATGTCAATCAAGTATGAAAGTGATGCATGGTGAGTATGCAAGTGGGGAACATGCTTATCATGGCAATCATCAAAATCTCCAAAAATTGAGAAAGCTATGGGGGCCATCTCATTATCACGCATATGATCAATATTGTTGCAAGCAAAACAAGTGAAATAGCAAGTATTCATCTTATCGCAAACAACGGGAGAAATTGAATGACTAGCATGACAAGGCAAGTCCAAAGCAATTGGAGGATACACACAAGATGCATAGCATGGCATGTTTATGGCAATGAGTTCGCAATCATACAATTCCACATGATCAATATGATGCAAAGGCAAATCATCACATGGGAATATGAGTGAAGCATATGTAATGTCACAACTATCATCCAAAACATGCATATCCTCACAATTCATCATGTCCACTAGTGGGATCATGGCATTATCAACACCCGTATTGTTACCTTGGTCATACCTCTCATATGAAGTGGGTGTTGTGGTAGTAGTGGCCTCCTTGTGGACGACTTCGTCTTCTTGATGTAGCCATGGCGTAGCATCATCTTCGTGCACCATGTACATTTTCTCCAATTGAGGCATCATTGCTTTATGGCTTGGCGCTTCTTCATCCATGGAAACTAGCATAACACAAGAGAACACACTAGAGGTAGAGGGTAAGTCGTTAGAATTCGAAATGGTCTCACTTGACCTATCAACTACCACTCTCAACTTACTAGGAGTTTCACGCATGCCCTCCAAGTGGAAGCACTCAATATCACATAAGGTGGAGTCACTCGTCTCACTCTTGTTCTCACTCAAGTGGGCTAAGTGGCTCTCATACTCACATGGGATTGGTACCACATCATCACTCAAGCATATGGGGATAGGCGCGGTTTCCTCAACTCCATGTGCCTCCTTTGGTGAAGGGAAAATCCCATGCTCACCATTCTTGACCTTGTCGCCTCCAAGGTTGGATGCCATAAGATGAGCATCATTGCTCTCCTCCATGGTCGAAGGGAAAATCCCATGCTCGACCGTCTTGTGGCCATCTCGTAGTAGTGGTGGAGGTAGGCTCATGCTATCCAACTTGGCGAAGTAGAGGTTTACATTTTCCTCGTTCATGAGGTCTTCAAATTCAAGCGTAGTCGTTGAAGCTTGATGGCGTGGACGAAGGCTTGCTCTTGGTGCCATTTCGGTGGTGGCACAAGAAGTTGAAGGTGCCTTGTGATGGTGTTGACGGAGGTCACTGGCATGCCTTGCCGATGGTTGATGTAGGTGGCGCACTTGGTCATCCATATGACGCTCACGACGATGGCCCTTGACCTTGGCAGTCTTCCTTGTAAGTTTTTCTAATGAGCACAAAGCATCATTAGTCTTGGCGACCATCCGCATGTTTTTGTCGAAGTCGTTGTCCATGTCCTTCTTGAAGTTGTGGAGGTCGCTTTGGAACTTGTCCATTTGATGATGGACCTTGGCGCACTCGAGTTGGAGGCTCCGTCTTGGTCGGTGCGACTTGAGGAGCTTGTCGTTGTCGTTCTTGAAGTCGCCCATGCTTAGGGAGTCGTTGTTGTTGTAGCACTCCATGTCACCCAAGCATGTGGAGCCATTGTTGGTGTAGTGCTCCATCATGTAATCCATGCTTGTGGAGACATAGGCACGGTGGCTCATCGTGGAGTCTTTATAGAAATCATCCGTGGTCCCGGAGTCCCTAGACATGCTTCACAAGAACAAGTGTTGTATATGGAAGTGGTAGTGGGAGTTAGGGATACAACGTCAAACCTTACTTTACCTTGGAAGATCGTATCATACAAGTGGCCACACTTGAGAGCAATAAACCAAGCAAAGTGAAGTTCACGCGGAACACCAAAACCAACTACGAACCAAAAAAAACACACACACAAGGCCTATGGTGGATAGGTATGAAAAGTGGCATGTCAAGAACCAATCCGAAATCAAGATGTTGTAATGGCAAGTAAAGAACCACAATGATCACAAATCAAAACTGATGTGGACATCCCTACTATTGATACAACCGTTGTACCTACAGCAATACACATACAAGGACCCATCACAAGATCCCGTGCCAAACAACTTAACTATCAGGTACTTTCGTTTCTTGGAACTATTCCTCACATACATGAGAATATGATGCTGCCTAAATCAGATATATTTCTTACTCTTAGGAATGATGGACCAAGCATGGATGAGGGGGACAAGCATTGGAGCATGGCCATGCATGGAGATGGCAGCAAGCATGTGATGATCCAAGAGAAGGCCACAGATGAAGATTTCAGAACTTTGAGGCCACCATAATGAAGAAAGAAGGCTTGGACGAAATATTCAAGATCAATACTTTACGAATTCGTCGATAGCTTAATATGGTGTCATGACACCTTTTATTTTGGGCCAGCCCATGTAATTTTCATGCAGATTTTAATTAGCCACTTTTAGAGTCCGTATTTGAGGAAAAGGACTTTTAGGGTTGGATTCGCCACCACTTCCATGGCTGGCGAAACCCCACCTTTTCGCCCAAATACGCCCATAGCCGAACCTCTAGACTCGGATTTTGTTTAGACATTAAGTTAGCCATAGTCGCAACTTCGCCAAGGCTCGGCGTCATAGAGGCCTCTTGTACTTCGCACCTATTCAGATCCCACCTTCAATAAAGCTTTCCTCTTAATCCGCAATATCTTGATTGCAATATTGGTTCTTACTTGTTCTCGATTTCAGGTAGGAATTAAGACCCTCGCTGGTCAGGCTGATCGTGTTCACGCAGGATCGGTAACCTCCAGGAGATTGGCCTAGCGATTGCATTGGAGCTCGTGCTCGCACGTGTAGTCGGATCGTCAAGCCCGAACTCCACCAAATCGAATATCGCCATCTCATCGAAAGATCGGACACCTTTGCCCTATCAAAAACAAGTCAATCCACAAGATAGGAAATATGTACAAGGAAACACACACGGTGGGATAAATGGGACTTGTGCGACGGAGAAAGTGAGCTAAGAACCAAATGATTACCTAGCGAAGACTATAAGCTCGTGTCACACAAGTACAAGTAGAGACGCTAGTTAGATTGCACAAGATTGGTGGACTACAAGATATGCACATTAAGTACCACCTATATGATGTTCATCGAGCTTGCGCTTCCTATTCTATGAGGCACATGTATAATTCTTTCTTTTTCTCTTTTCCTTTTTTCTCTTTTTTTCTTTTTGTATCTCTCTTTTTCTTTTTATTTCTTTTTCACTTGCCTCTTCCTTGTGCCAACAACTATACAAGATTACTATATGAGATAGCGCTCACAACGTTTGCTCGGAATCTACAAGGTATCAAATGTGCATAGCCCAAGCAATCATAAGAGGAACTAGTCTCAATAGGTGTTTTTTGCTCTCAAAGATAGTGGGGTTCACAAAGGAATGCAAGTGGGGAGAAGTCGCGGAATGTTTATACCTTTCGTCGACGATCTTCACCCTTTATTGATGGATTACGCCTTGCTCACAGAATTTGGATGGAGTAGATAGCATGAACAACATGGATGATGATGTAGATCTCCTTCTCCTCTTCGAAACGAGCTAAAGAACACCAAAATCCGAGTTCGAATGCAAAAGTTATGTTCAAAACGGTGAGAGGTCAAATCGGGAACGTCTTGTTTCTTTTCAGATCAAGCGGTAGTACCGGATTTTGGGCCCGGTAGTACCAGAAAAGGGCGGTAGTACCGGATTTTAAGCCCGGTAGTACCGTTGGGTCCAGAAACTCCCAGTTTTGACGCGTTTTCGCGATTTTGGGGTGATTTGGGTGGAAAATCTTCAAGAAAAGCACCAAATCGAAGGGGAAAATCAAGGAATTAGGCCATGGGAACGCAGAGGAAGGTAGATGAACAAGTTTAGCAAGCAATCCACGGATCAAAACCTACCAAAACGCACTCAAATCACAGATCGATCCAAAACACGAATTGGGGCTATTTTTGGTGAAATTTTCGAATTTATGGGGAAAAGACCAAATCGATGAGAAATCCGTGGCAACCAAAAGTCACTGATACCGATGATGGAGGGTTAACCTCTTGATGCACGATCTTCACGGATCTCGTGGTCAAATCGATGGGAAAGCGAGGGGAAAGGGAGAAGGTAGCGGAAGCGAACACACACCTCGCGAAGAACACGATGAACACACGCAAAACTCACACGATACAAGGCCGATTGCTCCTGAACGGCAGCCACCGGTCCGATAGAATCCTCGCAAGGAAAGATCGGTCAACGTGCTCCCTCAAATCCACATCGGAGAGGGAAGAACACCTTGGGGAGGGTCTTGACAACTTGGAGACGAGACAATGAACTCCAAGGCCTTGTTCAATGATGGATGCGTGATGCAAAGTCCAATCGAGGTTGGTGACGATAGTCGGTTCCCTTGGTAAAGGGGATGAGGCAAAACTAGAGATTCCACAATGGGGGTTGTCTTTAGTCTATCATCTATGCCTAAGGGATACATGAGGGGTGGGGGCTCTATTTATAGGCCAACCACATAAACAAAGGTAGTTTAGGGATAAAACTAGGGTTTGGACGAGCTAGAGGGGTACATGGGCCGAAGGCCCAACAGGTGTGCGTAGGCACAAAGGACCGGTAGTACCGGACTTGGGTCTGGTAGTACCGGGACCAGATCCGGTAGTACCGGTCGCCAGATCTGGTAGTACCGCTGGAGACAGAGAGCATTTGGCGATCTGTCTTCTTCCGCCTCCTCTTCCAAGCCTCCGTCTTGTCGGGCTTGATACTCCGGGCTTCCTCCCTTGCCTCCGTACTTGTCAATGTGAACCTATCATGCATATGTGACGGAGTATGAAGTAGAATACCATTCAATGGGGTAGGAAGGGGGCTCGCATAGAGGAACGGATTCACCTTTGGAGTCCATGACGACTTGGCGTAAGTTGGAGACCAAGATGTGGTAACGACCGTAGGTCGGGCTACATCAACGCGGAACACCAAAACCAACTACGAACCAAAAAAACACACACACAAGGCCTATGGTGGATAGGCGTGGAAAGTGGCATGTCAAGAACCAATCCGAAATCAAGATGTTGTAATGGCAAGTAAAGAACCACAATGATCACAAAGCAAAACAAGTCAATCCACGAGATAGGAAATATGTACAAGGAAACACACACGGTGGGATAAATGGGACTTGTGCGACGGAGAAAGTGAGCTAAGAACCAAATGATTACCTAGCGAAGACTATAAGCTCGTGTCACACAGGTACGAGGAGAGACGCTAGTTCGATTGCACAAAATTGGTGGGCTACAAGATATGCACAATAAGTACCACCTATATTGTTAGGGGGTAACCCTGGGGTTGGCCCGATCTTTCACGAATTCCACGAGGAACGAGGGGAAGAGAGGTGGTCGGGTATGAAATCGGGGAAGGCGATGAAAACCACGAACACACGCACACCAAAACACGATACACGCCTACCCCTCACGCCGGTGGCAACCGGTCCAACATAATCCCTAGGATCGGTGTTGGGCGAAGCTCGCTCTCCACGCCAACAACGGGGGACGAGGTGCTTGGTGAGACCTTGACGACTTGGGGGCGAGAAACCGAGAACCCAAGGCCTTGTACAACTTGAACGCACTAGGCAAGATCCAAGAGGGGTGGATAATCCGGCTCCTTGGTAGGAGCATGAGACCAATAGATATAAGCCCTCAAAGGGTTTCCTTAATATCTATTATTATCCAAGTCGTTTACAATAGAGGTGGGGCTATATAGTCCAGCCACAAAACAGGGGTAGTTTCGGAATGAGAAGGAAAAATATAGGTTGGGTTACAAGGCACAGGGCCGAACTGAGGCAATCAGGGCCTGGCAGGACCGGTAGTACCGGTCCGGCAACCGGTAGTACCGGTGGTAACCGGTAGTACCGCTTCCGGAGCGGTAGTACCGCTTGAGGGCCTGGAGCTTCCGTCGGGCGCCGATGCGGTAGAGAGGGGCGGTAGTACTGCCACCGTAGTACCATGCCAGGACCGTAGTACCGCTTGCGTCTGGGGCATGGGGTAGTGCTTCCTGTGGCGAGCGGTAGGAGGAGGCGGTAGGTCCGCTTGGAGCAGTAGTACCGGTCGTCCCAACCGGTAGTACCGCCATTCTGGCAAATGATCGGTGGCTTCTTCGCACTGATGATGCATAGAGTTTGCGTGTGAAGTAGCAAGCCATCCAAGGGGGTGTCGAAGTCACACAAGGAGAGGAGCGAGTTCACCTTAGTTTGAAGGAGCTTGGCTCGGGCACGAGTCATGGGTCCATTTGGGTAGCTCGTGGGAGGAGATGTAGTAGCGGTCGGAGGACTGCATCGCCCCCCCTTGGGAAAGAGTCGTCCTCGACTCTTCAACCGTCACAACTTCCTCTTCGCCATGGTAGGGTGAGAGGTCCTTGACATTGAATGTCGAGCTCACAAGATACTTCGATGTTGGTATATCGATCACATAGGCGTTGTTGTTTATCCGTTTTAGCACCTTGAATGGTCCGTCGCCTCGTGGCTTTAGCTTGGAGTCGCGTTCCTTGGGGAAGCGGTCTTTACTCAAGTGAATCCATACAAGGTCGTCCTCATCAAAGATCATCTCTTTCTTGGTCTTGTTTAGCCTTGATGCTTGGCGGAGGACTTGTTGCTCGATAGTAGCTCGTGTGTCTTCATGGAGTTTCAACATTGCTTGGGCACGCTTGACAACGTCCATATTGGCACGTTCATGAAGTGGAAGTGGAAGGATATCGAGCGCGGTGAGAGGCTCGAATCCATAGACGATCATGAACGGGCTCCTCATGGTGGTGGAGTGCTTGGCGCGGTTGTAGGCGAACTCGGCGTGTGGAATGCATTCCTCCCAGTCTTTAAGGTTCTTCTTTATCAACACCCGGAGAAGTGTGCCAAGACTTCGATTGACTACCTCGGTTTGTCCATCGGTTTGAGGATGCGAGGCGGACGAGAAGAGGAGCTTAATGCCGAGCTTGGCCATGAGGGTCTTCGTATAGCTCATGAATTTTACGTCACTCCGGAGACGATTGTTCGTGGCACGCCGTAGCCGAATTATTTCCTGAAAACAAATTTGCGACATGTGAAGCATCATCGGTCTTATGGCACGGAATGAAATGTGCCATTTTTGAAAAGCGATCCACGACTACAAATATGGAATCGTGACCATGTTTAGATCTAGGCAATCCTAATACAAAGTCCATGCTAATGTCCGACCAAGGTGCATGAGGAATAGGCAATGGCATATAAAGACCAAAGGGGTTGGACTTAGACTTAGCTTGGATACATGTAGTGCATCGTTTAACGTGGCGCTCCACGTCGCGCTTCATCTTTGGCCAAAAGTAGTGAGTGGAGAGCATGTCATATGTCTTGTCACGGCCAAAGTGACCCATAAGGCTTCCACCATGGGACTCTTGAAGAAGCAAAAGTTGGAGAGAGGATTTCGGAATACAAAGCTTGTTTTGTTTGAAAAGAAAACCCTTGTGCAAATAGAAATCGTCAATCCCTTTGTTTATTGAACATTGTGCAAATATTGGTCCAAAGAAAGAATCGGACGCATAAAGATTTGATGTCCTCAAGACCCAAAACATTGACTTCGAAGTCGTAAGAAGGCTTGTGGTTTTATGCGAGACAAGGCGTCGCCACCACATTTTCTTTGCCCTTCTTGTATTTTACAATGTAAGGAAGAGACGCCATAAACTCAACCCACTTGGCGTGCCTTTTACTCAAGTTGGCGTGTGCGTTAAGGTACTTCAACGACTCATGGTCGGAATGGATTATAAATTCTTTGGGCCAAAGATAGTGTTGCCACACTTGAAGAACACGAACCAAGGCAAAAAGTTCTTTGTCATAAATGGGATAATTGAGGCGTGCGCCATCAAGTTTCTCACTATGGTAAGCAATAGGACGCCCATTTTGCATAAGGACGCCACCAATGCCAATACCACTAGCGTCACATTCAATCTCAAAGGTTTTTGTGAAATCCGGCAATGCAAGAAGTAGGGCTTCGGTGAGCCTCCTTTTGAGCTCATCAAAAGCCTTTTGTTGTGCTTTTCCCCAGACGAACGTGACATTCTTCTTGGTCAACTCGTTGAGTGGGCAAGCAATTGTGGAAAAATCTTTCACAAAGCGACGGTAAAAGCCAGCCAACCCATGAAAACTACGAAGTTCACTAACATTTGTAGGGGTGGGCCAATCTCGTATGTCCCTGACTTTTGATACATCAACTTCAATGCCATTAGAAGACACGACAAAACCAAGGAAAATCAGCTTGTCTGATGCAGCCCGTCCTCCGACCGCTACTACATCTACTCCCACGAGCTACCCAAATGGACCCATGACTCGTGCCCGAGCTAAGCTCCTTCAAACTAAGGTGAACTCGCTCCTCTCCTTGTGTGACTTCGACACCCCCTTGGATGGCTTGCTACTTCACACGCAAACTCTGTGCATCATCAGGTACGAAGAAGCCACCAGTCGCTGCCAGACGCAAGCGGTACTACCGGTTGGGACGACCAGACTACCGCTCAAGCGACCTACCGCCTCCTCCTACCGCCACAGAAGCACTACCCCATGCCCCAGACGCAGCGGTACTACCGGTCCACATCAGATTACCGGTGGCAGACTACCGCCTCCTACCGCCATCGACGCCCGACGGAAGCTCCAGGCCTCAAGCTCGGTACTATCTCCGGAAGCGGTACCACCGTTACCACTGCATTACCGGACGGTACTACCTGGCCAGACCCTGATCGCCTCGGTTCGCCCTCGTGCCTTGTAACCCAACCTATCTTTTATCTCTCCATTCGAACTCGCTTCGCTTTGTGGCTGGACTATATATAGCCCCCACTCTATTGTAAACGCTAGACTTGGATAATAATAGATATTAAGGAAACCCTTTGAGGACTTATATCTATTGGTCTCATGCTCCTACCAAGGAGCACCGGATTATCCACCCCTCTTGGATCTTGCCTAGTGCCTTCGTTGTACAAGGCCTTGGGTTCTCGGTTTCTCGCCCAAGTCGTCAAGGTCTCACCAAGCACCTCATCCCCCGTTGTTGGCGTGGAGCGAGCTTCACCAACACCGATCCTAGGGATTATGTTGGACCGGTTGCCACCGGCGTGAGGAGTAGGCGTGTATCGTGTTTTGGTGTGTGTGTGTTCGTGGTTTTCATCGCCTTCGCCCGATTTCATACCCGACCACCTCTTTCCCCCTCGTTGCTCGTGGAATTCGTGAAAGATCGGGCCAACCCCAGGGTTACCCCCTAACATATTGGTATCGGAGCACGGTTGATCACGAATTTCCTCCATTTTTTTTCTTTTATCCGTCTTAAAAACGAAAATCCTACCAAAAAGAGCCCAATTTGCCTTCGGATCAATCTATGGATTTGGTGAGTTTTTCGTGGTTTTGGTCCATAGATATGTTGCTTTGGGAGTCGATCTACAGCCCCTGTTGTTTCTAGCCCAGCCTTTCGGTCAGATTTCCCACGAATTTGAGGTTTTTGGCAAGCTCATCCTGCTCAGCCTGTGCAGCGGTACTACCGTCAGGTAAGCGGTACTACATGAAGTAACCGGTACTACCGGTAGTACAAGCGGTACTACCGCTCACCGGTACTACCGTTTGTCACAAGCGGTACTACCGCTGGACCCTGACCGCTCTTCCTCGCCCGTTGCCGCCTCAATTTCGTTCGCTGACCTTCTCCACCTCGCTTGTTCGTGTTTCGCGTGTTTGTCGCCATTTTCACAACAGCTTCCGCATCAACGTCATCCCGCGCTCAACGACACCGCGACACTCGAACATCTTTCCCCACCAACGGTTGCAAGTCGTCAACAATACCAAAGGTATAACTTGCACCACCTTGACAAATTTCCATATCTTCCTTTGTGTGTATCTATCCTATGAGAGCAACTCATTTTGTGTTTGTCTACATTGTGCACTTGCCTTCTAAAGTGAGAGTATGACGCCAAATACAAAAGCTAACATAGTAGCATAGCAAGGAGAAAAGGAAAAGAATAAAAAGAAAAAACAAAAGAAAAGAGAAAAGATACATAGTCCCCAATACAAAGAGAATACCAAGCTTGTAAGCCAAGAAAGAGAGAAGAAAGAGCGCTGCAAGTGCACAAATCTATTGCTTACCCTCTTGGCAAACGAGTTGTGGTCTCTCCTTGTGTTAACGACAAATGAGCGTAGTCTTCGTTAGGACCTTTTGTGCTCATTTTCATAGTCGTGTTAACCCCGCTTTCTCCACGTGTGTTTTCCGTTTTTGGTAGATCGTATCCTTTTTGCTTTTGATCTTTGGTTCTTTACCACGTAGGACAATAACCTTTTGCTTGGATCGTTTCGTTTGGTTTTCCACAACCCTTACCTTCCACCAAAAGCCGTTGAGAGTTTCTTGCCATTTCACTTTGCACGCTTTTCGCTCATTTGTGTGGCAATTGGTTTGATATAATCCCCAAGGTGAGGTAAAAGGCTAACTCTCCACATCCTTTCTCTCCATATACAACCATTGTTGGCTTTGCATCATGGACAGGCATGGAGAGCCATCCCAACCACCACCACCTCCAGAGGATGATAACCAATTCATGACAAGATGGGACCATTGGAAGATCCGAGGAGAATTCAACTATCGCTAGAAGCTCTCGAGCGCCAAGATGAACAATTTAGCGAGGCGGTGGAATTCAAGAACATCGACAACCGCTTCAAGAAGTCCGTACAAATGCATGCCATGCAACACAACTCGGCATCAAAATGAAGCTCTTGGCCGTGCACTCGCCTCAACGGATGAGAAGCTCCAACACATCATCGATGGACTCGCAAGGACACGCTCGTGCGAATCAAGCTCATCTCGGCACTCATCAAGTGAAACAAGTGCACCTCGCCGTCACGCTTCAAGGCACCGGGATGGACCCGTTCTTCAATCCATAAGCTCTTCGCAAGTGGTACCATCTCCGCGTCACGCCGCGACATCAAGCTATGATGGTGACCTCTCCGCAAGACCTCCAAGACGTGAAGCAAACCGACCACAACCAAGGGCACTGGTGATTCAACAAGAGCAACCTCGCATAGACCACCACGACCATCGACGTCGACACGCTCCTTCAACAACAAGTGAAACTTCCGAAGAGGACGAACAAGATCATCGTCGACATGAAGCACTCGAAGATCCTCCAAGGCGTCATCATCGACATGAGCGTCCTCGTCGCCAACATAATGGTCATGACGAGCCTCCCCTACACTAGGAAGAAGAGCAGCCCATGGCGCATACGGCTTGACGTCCTCCTCGCCACATGGAGCAAGCTAATGCTCCTCGCCATCAACAACGACAAGAGCAAGAGCAAGCTCCCCAAGCTCGTCGTGAGGACCATCAACCTCCTCCTCGTCCGCATCCGCGACAAGAAAACGAGCACGCTCCCCAAGCTCGTCGTCAACAACAAGTTCCTCCACCAAACGCGGCACCTCAACAACCACGCGAGCATCGCAACAATCACCAAGCAAGACATGAGAGCTCGGATGATGATGAGGACCGTCAAAATAATGGAAACCGACGCAACCGGAACAGCAATGGAGAAGAAACTTTCGGCAAGCTCAAATTCACCATGCCCAAGTTCACCGGTTCCAATGAGCCCGAGGAATATCTCTCTTGGGAACTCAAGGTCGACAAGATCTTCCGCATGCACAATTATAGCAATGAGAAGATGATGGCCATGGCATCCCTTGAGTTTGATGAGTATGCCAACCTTTGGTGGGAACAAGTCCAACTCGCTCGCGAAGCAAAAGAAGAGCCTCCGATCGCCACTTGGCAAGATATGAAGGCTCATATGAGATCCCGCTTTGTTCCTTCACACTACACGCGTGACCTCTTCAACAAGCTTCAAACGCTTAGTCAAGGGACAAAGACCGTGGAAGAGTACTTCAAGCAAATGGAGCTCAACATGATCCGTGCCAACATTGAAGAGCGCGATGAGCAAACCATGGCACGCTTCCTCAATGGCTTGAACCATCCCATCAAACGCATCACCGAGTTCCAAAAGTACAACAACATGGTTGAGCTTGTGCACATCGCCTCCAAGGCCGAGCGCCAAGTGCAAGAGGACATCAAGTACAACAAGCCAAAGACGTACTTCACCTACAAGCAAGCGCCAACCACTACTCCAACAACACCAAGTGGAAGCTCCACAAGTACAACCAAGCTTCCCTTCAAGCCAACTATTCCCCAAGGAAAACAGCCCCCAAGTGGCAAACAAACACGGGATGATCAACCATTCAATGGTGAATGCTACAAGTGTGGAGGCAAAGGGCACAAGTCCAATGCATGTGGAAACAAAAAAGTTTTGTTCATCCATGACAACGGCGATGAAGAATACTTGAGTGAAGAAGAGTTTGATGCAAGGGTCAAGGAAGCCATGGCAAGGCAACACTTGGAAGAGGACCAAGACCTTATTGTGTGTGAGCATGACGCAAGTCCATCGCTTGTGGTCACAAGGGTCTTGACTACCCAAGCCAATGAAAATGAAGACCAACGCTCGAACATCTTCCAAACTCGTGCCGGCATCAATGGGAAGTCCATCAAAGTTGTCATCGATGGAGGAAGTTGCCACAACCTCGCAAGCACGGAATTGTGTGAGAAACTCAACCTCACCCTTCACCCTCATAGACACCCCTACCATATCCAATGGCTAAGTGACCAAGGATCCGTCAAGATCAAGCACACCGTCTCGGTGACGTTCTCCATTGGACACTACAAGGACACGGTGGAATGTGACGTGGTTCCAATGACGGTTTGTCACATGTTGCTCGGAAGGCCGTGGCAATATGACAAGTGTGCTTTGCATAATGGTCACTCAAACACCTACACTTTCACATGGCTTGATAAATCTTGTGTGTTGCAACCAATGACTCCTAGCCAAATAATTGCGGACAATGCAAAGGCTTTAGCGAGGGCGCAATACGCAAAAACACCTTGTGAGAAGAGTGGTGAGCGAGAGAACCACACCATAGTGAGTGAGAGCTACAAGCCAAACTCGAGCGGAAAAACTAAGAGTGTTCTTCTGGCCACCAAAAGTGAGATGAGAGAAGTGAGGAACAACCCATCCATCTTGCACTACGTCCTCGTATGCAAGGGACTAGCGCAAGGAAATAATGACATGACAAATATTCCTCCTTCTTTGATGGCTGTTTTGCAGGAATTCCAAGATGTTTTTCCCGAAGAGCTTCCTCATGGCCTTCCTCCTCTTCATGGAATCGAGCACCGTATCGACCTCATACCCGGCGCACCACTACCAAACCGCGCTGCGTATCGCACTAACCCAGAAGAGACAAAGGAGATCGAGCGTCAAATCAACCAACTCGTCTCCAAAGGTTTGATCCAAGTAAGCACTAGCCCAAGCGCGGTTCCCGTGATCCTAGTCCCGAAAACGGATGATACGTTATGTTATGCATGGACTGCCGTCAATCAATGCTATCACCGTGCGTTATCGACATCCTATACCGCCTTGATGACATGCTTGATGAGTTATGTGGAGCCACCGTATTTTCAAAATTGATCTTCGTAGTGGCTACCATCAAATTCGCATGGTCAAGGTGATGAGTGGAAACGCCTTCAAGACCAAGCTTGGTCTCTATGAATGGTTGGTTATGCCTTTTGGCTTATCCAATGCCCCATCTACCTTCATGCGCCTCATGAACCATATTTTGGTCACTCATTGGAAAGAGTGTAGTTGTTTACTTTGATGACATTCTTGTCTATAGCAAGTCACTAGAGGAGCATGTTACTCATGTTAAGGAGGTCTTACAAATCCTTCGTCATGAAAAGCTTTATGCTAACCTCCCCAAGTGCACTTTTGCAAGAGACAAGCTGATTTTCCTTGGTTTTGTCGTGTCTTCTAATGGCATTGAAGTTGATGTATCAAAAGTCAAGGACATACGAGATTGGCCCACCCTACAAATGTTAGTGAACTTTAGTTTTCATGGGTTGGTGGCTTTTACCGCTTTGTGAAAGATTTTTCCACAATTGCTTGCCCCTCAACGAATTGACCAAGAAGAATGTCACGCTCGCTTGGGGAAAAGCACAACAAAGGTTTTCGATGAGCTCAAAGGAGGCTCACCAAGCACCACTTCTGCATTGCCGGATTTCACAAAACCTTTGAGATTGAATGTGACGCTAGTGGTATTGGCATTGGTGGCGTCCTTATGCAAAATGGGCGCCCTATTGCTTACCATAGTGAGAAACTTGATGGCGCCGCCTCAATTATCCCATTTATGACAAAGAACTTTTGCCTTGGTTCGTGTTCTTCAAGTGTGGCAACACTATCTTTGGCCCAAAGAATTTATAATCCATTCCGACCATGAGTCGTTGAAGTACCTTAAGGGCCAAGCCAACTTGAGTAAAAGGCACGCAAAGTGGGTTGAGTTTATGGAGTCTTTTCCTTACATTGTAAAATACAAGAAGGGCAAAGAAAATGTGGTGGCGGACGCTTTGTCTCGCAAAACCACAAGCCTTCTTACACGACTCGAAGTCAATGTTTTGGGTCTTGAGGACATCAAATCTTTGTACGCGTCCGATTCTTTCTTTGGACCAATATTTGCACAATGTTCAATAAACAAAGGGATTGACGATTTCTATTTGCACAAGGGTTTTCTTTTCAAACAAAACAAGCTTTGCATTCCGAAATCCTCTCTCCAACTTTTGCTTCTTCAAGAGTCCCATGGTGGAGGCCTTATGGGTCACTTTGGCCGTGACAAGACTTATGACATTGTTATGGGGTAACCCTGGGGGTTGGCCCGATCTTTCACGAATTCCACGAGAAACGAGGGGAGCGAGGTGGTCGGGGGATGAAATCGATGAGGGCGATGAAAACCACGAACACACACACACCAAAACACGATACACGCCTACTCCTCACGCCGGTGGCAACCGGTCCAACATAATCCCTAGGATCGGTGTTGGGCGAAGCTCGCTCTCCACGCCAACAACGGGGGATGAGGTGCTTGGTGAGATCTTGACAACTTGGGGACGAGACACCGAGATCCCAAGGCCTTGTACAACTTGAACGCACTTAAGCAAGATCCAAGAGGTGGGTGGATAATCCGTGCTCCTTGGTAGGAGCATGAGACCAATAGATTTAAGTCCTCAAAGGGTTTCCTTAATATCTATTATTATCCAAGTCTAAACGGTTACAATAGAGGGTGGGGGCTATATATAGTCCAGCCACAAAACAGGGGTAGTTTCGGAATGATAAGATAAATTATAAGTTGGGTTACAAGGCACAGAATCAAGCAATCGTGGTCTGGCAGACCGTAGTACCGTCCCAACCGTAGTACCGGTGGTCACCGGTAGTACCGCTCGAGCGTAGTACCGCTGAGGGCTCGCCTGGAGGCGCCGCGGGCGGTGGGGCGCGAGTACTGCCACGGTAGTACCGGTTGTAGGACCGGTAGTACCGCTAGCTTCTGAGGCGTGGAGTGGGGCGTCCTGTGGCGAGCGGTAGGGGGGCGCGGTAGGACCGCTTGGAGCGGTAGTACCGGTCGTCCCAACCGGTAGTACCGCTTATGTCTGCGCGATCGGTGGCTTCTCGCACTGATGATGCATGTGGTTTGCGTGTGAAGTAGCAAGCCATCCAAGGGGGTGTTGAAGTCACACAAGGAGAGGAGCGAGTTCACCTTAGTTTGAAGGAGCTTGGCTCGGGCGCGAGTCATGGGTCCATTTGGGTAGCTCGTGGGAGTAGATGTAGTAGCGGTCGGAGGACGGGCTGCATCAGCTCCCCCCCCTTGGGAAAGAGTCGTCCTCGACTCTTCAACCGTCACAACTTCCTCTTCGCCATGGTAGGGTGAGAGGTCCTTGACATTGAATGTCGAGCTCACAAGATACTTCGATGTTGGTATATCGATCACATAGGCGTTGTTGTTTATCCTTTTTAGCACCTTGAATGGTCCGTCGCCTCGTGGCTTTAGCTTGGAGTCTCGCTCCTTGGGGAAACGGTCTTTACTCAAGTGAATCCATACAAGGTCGCCCTCATCAAAGATCATCTCTTTCTTGGTCTTGTTTAGCCTTGATGCTTGGCGAAGGACTTGTTGCTCGATAGTAGCTCGTGTGTCTTCATGGAGTTTCATCATTGCTTGGGCACGCTTGACAACGCCCATATTGGCACGCTCATGAAGTGGAAGAGGAAGGATATCGAGCGTGAGAGGCTCAAACCATAGACGATCATGAACGGGCTCCTCATGGTGGTGGAGTGCTTGGCGCGGTTGTAGGCGAACTTCCGTGTGGAATGCATTCCTCCCTCTTTAAGGTTCTTCTTTATCAACACCGGAGAAGTGTGCCAAGACTTCGATTGACGACCTCGGTTTGTCCATCGGTTTGGGGATGCGAGGCGACGAGAAGAGGAGCTTGATGCCGAGCTTGGCCATGAGGGTTTTCCGTAGCTCATGAATTTTACGTCATGTCGGAGACGATTGTTCTTGGCACGCCATGTAGCCAATTATTTCCTGAAAACAAATTTGCCACATGTGAAGCATCATCGACTTATGGCACGGAATGAAATGTGCCATTTTCAAAAGCGATCCACGACAACAAATATGGAATCGTGACCATGTTTAGATCTAGGCAATCCTAGTACAAAGTCCATGCTAATGTCCCACCAAGGTGCATGAGGAATAGGTAATGGCATATAAAGACCAAAGGGTTGGACTTAGACTTAGCTTGGATACATGTAGTGCATCGTTGAACGTGGCGCCCACGCCACGCTCATCTTTGGCCAAAAGTAGTGAGTGGAGAGCATGTCATATGTCTTGTCACGCCAAAGTGACCCATAAGGCCTCCACCATGGGACTCTTGAAGAAGCAAAAGTTGGAGAGAGGATTTGAATGCAAAGCTTGTTTTGTTTAAAAAGAAAACCCTTGTGCAAATAGAAATCGCAAGCCCTTTGTTTATTGAACATTGTGCAAATATTGGTCCAAAGAAAGAATCGGACGTACATAAAGATTTGATATCCTCAAGACCCAAAACATTGACTTGAGTCGAGTAAGAAGGCTTGTGGTTTTATGAGACAAGGCGTCGCCACCACATTTTCTTTGCCCTTCTTGTATTTGACAATGTAAGGAAAAGACTCCATAAACTCAACCCACTTTATGCGTGTCTTTTACTCAAGTTGGCTTGGCCCTTAAGATACTTCAACGACTCATGGTAATGGATGATAAATTCTTTGGGCCAAAGATAGTGTTGCCACACTTGAAGAACACGAACCAAGGCAAAAAGTTCTTTGTCATAAATTGATAATTGAGGCGGCGCCATCAAGTTTCTCACTATGGTAAGCTATAGGACGCCCATTTTGCATAAGGACGCCACCAATGCCAATACCACTAGCGTCGCATTCGATCTCAAAGGTTTTTGTAAAATCCGTAATGCAAGAAGTGGTGCTTCGTGAGCCTCTTTTGAGCTCATCAAAGCCTTTTGTTGTGCTTTTCCCCAAACGAACGTGACATTCTTTTTGGTCAATTCGTTGAGGGGCAAGCAATTGTAGAAAAATCTTTCACAAAGCGACGGTAAAAGCCACCAACCCATGAAAACTACGAAGTTCACTAACATTTGTAGGTGGGCCAATCTCGTATGTCCTTGACTTTTGAGACATCAACTTCAATGCCATTAGAAGACACAACAAAACCAAGGAAAATCAGCTTGTCTCTTGCAAAAGTGCACTTGGGAAGGTTAGCATAAAGCTTTTCATGACGAAGGATTTGTAAGACCTCCTTAACATGAGTAACATGCTCCTCGAGTGACTTGCTATAGACAAGAATGTCATCAAAATAAACAACTACACTCTTTCCAATGAGGGATCGCAAAATATGGTTCATGAGGCGATGAAGGTAGATGGGGCATTGGATAAGCCAAAAGGCATAACCAACCATTCATAGAGACCAAGCTTGGTCTTGAATGCGGTTTTCCACTCATCACCTTCAGCCATGCGAATTTGATGGTAGCCACTACGAAGATCAATTTTCGAAAATATAGTGGCTCCACATAACTCATCGAGCATGTCATCAAGACGCGGATAGGATGTCGATAACGCACGGTGATAGCATTGATTGGACGGCAGTCCATGCATAACCGCAACGTATCATCCGCTTTTGGACTAGGATCACGGAACGCGCTTGGGCTAGTGCTTACTTGGATCAAACCTTTGAGACGAGTTGGTTGATTTGACGCCGATCTCCTTTGTCTCTTCCGGTTTGTGCGACACGCAGCGATTTGGTAGCGGAAGCGCCGGTATGAGGTCGATGCGTGCTCGATTCCACGAAGAGGAGGAAGACCATGAGGAAGCTCTTCGAAATACATCTTGGAATTCTCGAAAACAGCCATCAAAGAAGGAGGAACATTTGTCAAGTCGTTAGTTCCTTGCGCTAGTCCCTTGCACACGAGGACGTAGTGCAAGATGGATGGGTTGTTCCGCACTTCTCTCATCTCACTTTTGGTGGCAAGAAGAACACTCTTCGTTTTTCCGCTCGAGTATGGCTTGTAGCTCTCACTCACTATGGTGTGGTTCTCTTGCTCACCACTCTTCTCACAAGGTGTTTTTGCGTATTGCGCCCTCGCTAAAGCCTTTGCATTGTCCGCAATTATTTGGCTAGGAGTCATTGGTTGCAACACACAAGTTTTATCAAGCCATTTGAAAGTGTAAGTGTTTGAGTGACCATTATGCAAAGCACACTTGTCATATTGCCACGGCCTTCCGAGCAACATGTGACAAACCGTCATTGGGACCACGCCACATTCCACGTGTCCTTGTAGTGCCCAATGGAGAATGTCACTGAGACGGTGTGCTTGATCTTGACGGATCCTTGGTCACTTAGCCATTGGATATGGTAGGGGTGCCTATGTGGATGAAGGGTGAGGTTGAGTTTCTCACACAATTCCGTGCTTGCAAGGTTGTGGCAACTCCCACCATCGATGACAACTTTGATTGACTTTCCATTGATGCCAGCACGAGTTTGGAAGATGTTCGAGCGTTGGTCTTCATTTTCATTGGCTTGGGTAGTCAAAACCCTTGTGACCACAAGCGATGGACTTGCGTCATGCTCACACACAAGAAGTTCTTGATCCGCTTCCAAGTGTTGCCTTGCCATGGCTTCCTTGACCCTTGCATCAAACTCTTCTTCACTCAAGTATTCTTCATCACCGTTGTCATGGATGAACAAAACTTTTTTGTTTCCACATGCATTGGACTTGTGCCCTTTGCCTCCACACTTGTAGCATTCACCATTGAATGGTTGATCATCTCGTGTTTGTTTGCCACTTGGGGGCTGTTTTCCATGGGGACTAGTTGGCTTGAAGGGAAGCTTGGTTGTACTTGTGGAGCTTCCACTTGGTGTTGTTGGAGTAGTGGTTGGCGCTTGTTTGTAGGTGAAGTACGTCTTTGGCTTGTTGTACTTGATGTCCTCTTGCACTTGGCGCTCGGCCTTGAAGCGATGTGCACAAGCTCAACCATGTTGTTGTACTTTTGGAACTCGGTGATGCGCTTGATAGGATGGTTCAAGCCATTAAGGAAGCGGGCCATTGTTTGCTCATCGCGTTCCTCAATGTTGGCACGGATCATGTTGAGCTCCATTTGCTTGAAATATTCTTCCACGGTCTTTGTTCCTTGACTAAGCGCTGAAGCTTGTTGAAGAGGTCACGCGTAGTGCGAAGGAACAAAGCGGGATCTCATATGGGCCTTCATGTCTTGCCAAGTTGCAATTGAGGCTCTTCTTTTGAAGCGAAGTTGGACTTGTTCCCACCAAAGGTTGGCATACTCATCAAACTCGAGGGATGCCATGGCCATCATCTTCTCATTGCTATAATTGTGCATGCGGAAGATCTTGTCGACCTTGAGTTCCCAAGAGAGATATTCCTCGGGCTCATTGGAACCGTGAACTTTGGCATAGTGAACTTGAGCTTGCGAAAGTTTCTTCTCCATTGCTCCATGCGTCGGTTGCCATGATTTGGGCGGTCATCATCATCATCATCCGAGCTCTCATGTCTTGCTTGGTGATTGTTGTGTTGTTTTGCGTTGTCGAGGTGCCGCTTGGTGGTGGAACTTGTAGTGGACGACGAGCTTGGGGAGCTTGCTCGTGTTGTTGTCGCGCGGTTGAGGACAGGAGGAGGTTGGTGGTCCTCACGACGAGCTTGGGGAGCTTGCTCTTGTTCTTGTCGTGGGTGATGTCGAGGAGCATTGTCGTGCGCCCGGTGGCGAGGAGGACGCCGATCCGTATGCGCATGGGCTGTTCTTCTTCGTGGTGTAGGGGAGGCTCGTCATGACCATTATGTTGGCGGCGACGAGGACGCCATGACGATGATGACGCCTTTGGAGGATCTTCGAGTGCTTCACGCCGACGATGATCCGTTCGTCCTCTTCGGAAGTTTCACTTGTTGATGAAGGAGCGTGTCGGCGCCGATGGCCGTGGTGGTCTGCGCGAGGTTGCTCTTGTTGAATCACCAGTGCCCTTGGTTGTGGTCGGTTTGCTTCACGTCTTGGAGGTCTTGCGGAGAGGTCACCATCATAGCTTGATGTCGCGGCGTGACGCGGAGATGGTACCACTTGCGAAGAGCTTATGGATTGAAGAACGGGTCCATCCCGGTGCCTTGAAGCATGACGGCGAGGTGCACTTGTTTCACTTGATGAGTGCCGAGATGAGCTTGATTCTCGCGAGCGTGTCCTTGCGAGTCCATCGATGTTGTGTTGGAGCTTCTCATCCGTTGAGGCGAGTGCACGGCCAAGAGCTTCATTTTGATGCCCGAGGTTGTGTTGCATGGCATGCATTTGGCCACGGACTTCTTGAGCGGTTGTCGATGTTCTTGAATTCCACACGGGCCTCGCTAAATTGTTCGTCTTGGCGCCGCTCGAGAGCTTCACAACGATAGTTGAATTCTCCACGGATCTTCCAATGGTCCCATCTTGTCATGAATTGGTTATCATCCTCTGGAGGTGGTGGTGGTTGGGATGGCTCTCCATGCCTGTCCATGATGCAAAGCCAACAATGGTTGTATATGGAGAGAAAGGGTGTGGAGAGTTAGCCTTTTACCTCACCTTTGAGATTATATCAAACCAATTGCCACACAAATGAGCGAAAAGCGTGCAAAGTGAAATGGCAAGAAACTCGAAAAGGCTTTTGGTGGAAGGTAAGGGTTGTGGAAAACCAAACGAAACTATCCAAGCAAAAGGTTATTGTCACGTGGTAAAGAACCACAAATCAAAAGCAAAAGGATACGATCTACAAACACACGGAAAACACACACGTGGAGATAAAAGGGGTTAGCACGACTATGAAAATGAGCACAAAAGGTCCTAGCGAAGACTACGCTCGGTTGTCGTGCCAACACAAGGAGAGACCACAACTCGTTTGCCAAAAGAGTGAAGCAATAGATTTGTGCACTTGCCGCGGAGCGCCTTCTTCTTCTCTTCGTGGCTTACAAGCTTTTTTTTCTCTTTGTTTTGGAAGACTTTGTATCTTTTTTTTTTTTTTTTTTTTTTTTGATTCTTTTTCCTTTTTCTCCCTTGCTATGCTACTATGTTAGCTTTTGTATTTGGCCTCACACTCTCACTTTCCGAAGGCAAGTGCACAATGCTTAGACAAACACAAAATGAGTTGCTCTCATAGGATAGATACACACAAAGGAAGATATGGGCTGACAAGGTGGTGCAAGTTATACCTTTGGTATTGTTGACGACTTGCGACCGTTGGTGGGGAATGATGTTCGAGTTCCGCGGTGTCGTGGAGCGCGAGATGACTTTGATGCGGAAGCTGTTGTGAAAATGTCGACAAACACGCGAAACACGAACAAGCGAGGTGGAAAAGGTCAGCGAACGAAAATGAGGCGGCAACGGGCGAGGAAGAACGGTCAGGTGCCAGCGGTCGTACCGCTTGCGACAACCGGTAGTACCGGTGAGCGGTAGTACTGGCTTGTACTACCGGTAGTACTGGTCACTTGGCGGTAGTACCGCTTGGCAGTACTACAGATCAAACTTGACGAACTTGCCAAAAACCTCAATTTCGTGGAAAAACTGACCGAGAGGCTTAGCTAGAAACAACAGGGGCGATAGATCGACTCCCAAAGCAACAGATCTATGGACCAAAACCACGAAAAACTCACCAAATCCAGAGATCGATCCGAAGGCAAATTGGGGCTCTTTTTGGTAGGTTTTTCGGTTTTAAGGCGGATAAAAGAAAAATTGGGGGGAAATTCGTGATCAACCGTGCTCTTGATACCAATATGTTATGGGGTAACCCTGGGGGTTGGCCCGATCTTTCACGAATTCCACGAGAAACGAGGGGAGCGAGGTGGTCGGGGGATGAAATCGATGAGGGCGATGAAAACCACGAACACACACACACCAAAACACGATACACGCCTACTCCTCACCGGTGGCAACGGTCCAACATAATCCCTAGGATCGGTGTTGGTGAGCTCGCTCTCACGCCAACAACGGGGATGAGGTGCTTGGTGAGATCTTGACAACTTGGGGACGAGACACCGAGATCCCAAGGCCTTACAACTTGAACGCACTTAAGCAAGATCCAAGAGGTGGGTGGATAATCCGGTGCTCCTTGGTAGGAGCATGAGACCAATAGATTTAAGTCCTCAAAGGGTTTCCTTAATATCTATTATTATCCAAGTCTAAGGTTACAATAGAGGGTGGGGGCTATATATAGTCCAGCCACAAAACAGGGTAGTTTCGAATGATAAGATAAATTATAAGTTGGGTTACAAGGCACAGGCGGCTGAAGCAATCAGTGCAGCGGGACGGTAGTACGGTCCCGGCAACCGTAGTACCGGTGGTCACGGTAGTACCGCTTCGAGCAGTAGTACCGCTTGAGGGCTGGGGCTTCCGTCGAGGCGTCGATGGCGGTAGAGGCGGTAGTACCTGCCACCGGTAGTACGTTGTAGGACCGGTAGTACCGCTTCGAGGCGTGGAGTGGGGCCTGTGGCGAAGCGGTAGGGGCGGTAGGACCGCTTGAGGCGGTAGTACCGGTCGTCAACCGTAGTACCGCTTCGTCTGGCGATCGGTGGCTTCTCGCACTGATGATGCATGGGTTTGCGTGTGAAGTAGCAAGCCATCCAAGGGGGTGTTGAAGTCACACAAGGAGAGGAGCGAGTTCACCTTAGTTTGAAGGAGCTTGGCTCGGGCGCGAGTCATGGGTCCATTTGGGTAGCTCGTGGGAGTAGATGTAGTAGCGGTCGGAGGACGGGCTGCATCAGACATGCTCTCCACTCACTACTTTTGGCCAAAGATGAAGCGCGACGTGGAGCGCCACGTTCAACGATGCACTACATGTATCCAAGCTAAGTCTAAGTCCAACCCCTTTGGTCTTTATATGCCATTGCCTATTCCTCATGCACCTTGGTCGGACATTAGCATGGACTTTGTATTAGGATTGCCTAGATCTAAACATGGTCACGATTCCATATTTGTAGTCGTTGATCGCTTTTCAAAAATGGCACATTTCATTCCGTGCCATAAGACCGATGATGCTTCACATGTCGCAAATTTGTTTTTCAGGGAAATAATTCGGCTACACGGCGTGCCACGAACAATCGTCTCCGACCGTGACGTAAAATTCATGAGCTACTCGAAGACCCTCATGGCCAAGCTCGGCATCAAGCTCCTCTTCTCGTCGCCTCGCATCCTCAAACCGATGGACAAACCGAGGTAGTCAATCAAGTCTTGGCACACTTCTCCGGTGTTGATAAAGAAGAACCTTAAAGACTGGGAGGAATGCATTCCACACGCCGAGTTCGCCTACAACCGCGCCAAGCACTCCACCACCATGAGGAGCCCGTTCATGATCGTCTATGGATTCGAGCCTCTCACCGCGCTCGATATCCTTCCACTTCCACTTCATGAACGTGTCAATATGGACATTGTCAAGCGTGCCCAAGCAATGATGAAACTCCATGAAGACACACGAGCTACTATCGAGCAACAAGTCCTTCGCCAAGCATCAAGGCTAAACAAGACCAAGAAAGAGATGATCTTTGATGAGGGCGACCTTGTATGGATTCACTTGAGTAAAGACCGTTTCCCCAAGGAACGAGACTCCAAGCTAAAGCCACGAGGCGACGGACCATTCAAGGTGCTAAAAAGGATAAACAACAACGCCTATGTGATCGATATACCAACATCGAAGTATCTTGTGAGCTCGACATTCAATGTCAAGGACCTCTCACCCTACCATGGCGAAGAGGAAGTTGTGACGGTTGAAGAGTCGAGGACGACTCTTTCCCAAGGGGGGGGGGAGCTGATGCAGCCCGTCCTCCGACCGCTACTACATCTACTCCCACGAGCTACCCAAATGGACCCATGAATCGTGCCCGAGCTAAGCTCCTTCAAACTAAGGTGAACTCGCTCCTCTCCTTGTGTGACTTCGACACCCCCTTGGATGGCTTGCTACTTCACATAAACTCTGCATCATCAGTGCACGAAGAAGCCACCGATTGCCAGACAGCGGTACTACCGGTTGGGACGACCGGCCTACTGGCTCCAAGCGGCCCTACCGCCGCCTCCCACCGCTCGCCACAGGAAGCACTACCCCATGCCCCAGACGCAAGCGGTACCACCGGTCCTATCACCGGTACTACCGGTGGCCGGTACTACCGTCTCTCACTGCCACATCGACGCCTCCGGAAGCTCAGGCCCTCAAGCGGTACTTAGCTCCGAGCGGTACTACCGTTACCACCGGTACTACCTTACGGACGGTACTACCGTCCTGCCCGACCCTTTGCGCTGAGTTCGCCTGTGCCTTGTAACCCAACCTATCTTTTATCTCTCCATTCAAATGCCTTTGTTTGGCTGGACTATATATAGCCCCACCCTCTATTGTAAACGTTAGACTTGGATAATAATAGATATTAAGGAAACCCTTTGAGGACTTATATCTATTGGTCTCATGCTCCTACCAAGGAGCACCGGATTATCCACCCCTCTTGGATCTTGCCTAGTGCGTTCAAGTTGTACAAGGCCTTGGGTTCTGTTTCTCGCCCCAAGTCGTCAAGGTCTCACCAAGCACCTCATCCCCGTTGTTGGCGTGGAGGCGTGCTTACCAACACCGATCCTAGGGATTATGTTGGACCGGTTGCCACCGGCGTGAGGAGTAGGCGTGTATCGTGTTTTGGTGTGTGTGTGTTCGTGGTTTTCATCGCCTTCGCCCGATTTCATACCCGACCACCTCTTTCCCCCTCGTTTCTCGTGGAATTCGTGAAAGATCGGGCCAACCCCAGGGTTACCCCCTAACATTGTCTCTTGCAAAAGTGCACTTGGGGAGGTTAGCATAAAGCTTTTCATGACGAAGGATTTGTAAGACCTCCTTAACATGAGTAACATGCTCCTCTAGTGACTTGCTATAGACAAGAATGTCATCAAAGTAAACAACTACACTCTTTCCAATGAGTGACCGCAAAATATGGTTCATGAGGCGCATGAAGGTAGATGGGGCATTGGATAAGCCAAAAGGCATAACCAACCATTCATAGAGACCAAGCTTGGTCTTGAAGGCGGTTTTCCACTCATCACCTTCAGCCATGCGAATTTGATGGTAGCCACTACGAAGATCAATTTTCGAAAATATAGTGGCTCCACATAACTCATCAAGAGGCGGTATAGAATGTCGATAACGCACGGTGATAGCATTGATTGGACGGCAGTCCATACATAACCGCAACGTATCATCCGTTTGGGACTAGGATCACGGAACCGCGCTTGGCTAGTGCTTACTTGGATCAAACCTTTGGAGACGAGTTGGTTGATTTGACGCCGATCTCCTTTGTCTCTTCCGGTTTGTGCGATACGCAGCGGTTTGGTAGTGGTGCGCGGGTATGAGGTCGATACGTGCTCGATTCCACGAAGAGGAGGAAGGCCATGAGGAAGCTCTTCGAAATACATCTTGGAATTCCTGCAAAACAGCCATCAAAGAAGGAGGAATATTTGTCAAGTCATTAGTTCCTTGCGCTAGTCCCTTGCATACGAGGACGTGGTGCAAGATGGATGGGTTGTTCCTCACTTCTCTCATCTCACTTTTGGTGGCAAGAAGAACACTCTTAGTTTTTCCGCCGAGTTTGGCTTGTAGCTCTCACTCACTATGGTGTGGTTCTCTCGCTCACCACTCTTCTCACAAGGTGTTTTTATGTGCGCCCTCGCTAAAGCCTTTGCATTATCCGCAATTATTTGGCTAGGAGTCATTGGTTGCAACACACAAGTTTTATCAAGCCATTTGAAAGTGTAGGTGTTTGAGTGACCATTATGCAAAGCACACTTGTCATATTGCCACGGCCTTCCGAGCAACATGTGACAAACCGTCATTGGAACCACGTCACATTCCACCGTGTCCTTGTAGTGTCCAATGGAGAACGTCACCGAGGCAGTGCTTGATCTTGACGGATCCTTGGTCACTTAGCCATTGGATATGGTAGGGGTGTCTATGTGGGTGAAGGGTGAGGTTGAGTTTCTCACACAGTTCCGTGCTTGCGAGGTTGTGGCAACTTCCTCCATCGATGACAACTTTGATGGACTTCCCATTGATGCCGGCACGAGTTTGGAAGATGTTCGAGCGTTGGTCTTCATTTTCATTGGCTTGGGTAGTCAAGACCCTTGTGACCACAAGCGATGGACTTGCCTCATGCTCACACACAAGAAGTTCTTGGTCCTCTTCCAAGTGTTGCCTTGCCATGGCTTCCTTGACCCTTGCATCAAACTCTTCTTCACTCAAGTATTCTTCATCGCCGTTGTCATGGATGAACAAAACTTTTTTGTTTCCACATGCATTGGACTTGTGCCCTTTGCCTCCACACTTGTAGCATTCACCATTGAATGGTTGATCATCCCGTGTTTGTTTGCCACTTGGGGGCTGTTTTCCTTGTGGAATAGTTGGCTTGAAGGGAAGCTTGGTTGTGCTTGGGGAGCTACCACTTGGTGTTGTTGGAGTAGTGGTTGGCGCGTGCTTGTAGGTGAAGTACGTCTTTGGCTTGTTGTACTTGATGTCCTCTTGCACTTGGCGCTCGGCCTTGGATGCGATGTGCACAAGCTCAACCATGTTGTTGTACTTTTGGAACTCGGTGATGCGTTTGATGGGATGGTTCAAGCCATTGAGGAAGCGTGCCATTGTTTGCTCATCTCGTTCTTCAATGTTGGCACGGATCATGTTGAGATCCATTTGCTTGAAGTACTCTTCCACGGTCTTTGTCCCTTGACTAAGCGTTTGAAGCTTGTTGAAGAGGTCACGCGTGTAGTGTGAAGGAACAAAGCGGGATCTCATATGAGCCTTCATATCTTGCCAAGTGGCGATCGGAGGCTCTTCTTTTGCTCATGCGAGTTGGACTTGTTCCCAAAGGTTGGCATACTCATCAAACTCGAGGGATGCCATGGCCATCATCTTCTCATTGCTATAATTGTGCATGCGGAAGATCTTGTCGACCTTGAGTTCCCAAGAGAGATATTCCTCGGGCTCATTGGAACCGGTGAACTTGGGCATGGTGAATTTGAGCTTGCCGAAAGTTTCTTCTCCATTGCGGTTCCGGTTGCGTCGGTTGCCATTATTTTGACGGTCATCATCATCATCCGAGCTCTCATGTCTTGCTTGGTGATTGTTGCGATGCTCGCGTGGTTGTTGAGGTGCCGCGTTTGGTGGGGGAACTTGTTGTTGACGACGAGCTTGGGGAGCGTGCTCATTTTCTTGTCGCGGATGCGGACGAGGAGGAGGTTGATGGTCCTCACGACGAGCTTGGGGAGCTTTCTCTTGCTCTTGTCGTGGTTGATGGCGAGGAGCATTAGCTTGCGCCATGTGGCGAGGAGGACGTCGAGCCGGAAGCGCCATGGGCTGCTCTTCTTCTTGGTGTAGGGGAGGCTCGTCATGACCATTATGTTGGCGACGAGGACGCTCATGTCGATGATGACGCCTTGGAGGATCTTCGAGTGCTTCACGTCGACGATGATCTTGTTCGTCCTCTTCGGAAGTTTCACTTGTTGTTGAAGGAGCGTGTCGACGTCGATGTCCGTGGTGGTCTATGCGAGGTTGCTCTTGTTGAATCACCAGTTCCCTTGGTTGTGGTCGGTTTGCTTCACGTCTTGGAGGTCTTGCGGAGAGGTCACCATCATAGCTTGATGTCGCGGCGTGACGTGGAGATGGTACCACTTGCGAAGAGCTTATGGATTGAAGAACGGGTCCATCCCGGTGCCTTGAAGTGTGACGAGGTGCACTTGGTTCACTTGATGAGTGCCGAGATGAGCTTGATTCGCGAAGCGTGTCCTTGCGAGTCCATTGATGATGTGTTGGAGCTTCTCATCCGTTGAGGCGAGTGCGGCCAAGAGCTTCATTTTGATGCCCGAGGTTGTGTTGCATGGCATGCATTTGGCCGGACTTCTTGAGCGGTTGTCGATGTTCTTGAATTCCACACGGGCCTCGCTAAATTGTTCATCTTGGCGCTGGTCGAGAGCTTCACAACGATAGTTGAATTCTCCTCGGATCTTCCAATGGTCCCATCTTGTCATGAATTGGTTATCATCCTCCGGAGGTGGTGGTGGTTGGGATGGCTCTCCATGCATCCATGATGCAAAGCCAACAATGGTTGTATATGGAGAGAAAGGTTGTGGAGAGTTAGCCTTTACCTCACCTTGAGATTATATCAAACCAATTGCCACACAAATGAGCGTGCAAAGTGAAATGGCAAGAAACTCTCAAAGGCTTTTGGTGGAAGGTAAGAGTTGTGTAAAACCAAACGAAACGATCCAAGCAAAAGGTTATTGTCTTACGTGGTAAAGAACCAAAGATCAAAAGCAAAAAGGATACGATCTACCAAAAACACGGAAAACACACACGTGGAGAAAACGGGGTTAGCACGACTATGAAAATGAGCACAAAAGGTCCTAACGAAGACTACGCTTACGTCAGGCCAACACAAGGAGAGACCACAACTCGTTTGCCAAAAGAGGGTAAGCAATAGATTTGTGCACTTGCCGCGGAGCGCTCTTTCTTCTCTCTTTCTTGGCTTACAAGCTTGGTATTCTCTTTGTATTCTTGGCTCACAATGCTTAGACAAACACAAAATGAGTTGCTCTCATGGGATAGATACACACAAAGGAAGATATGGGGCTGTCAAGGTGGTGCAAGTTATACCTTTGGTATTGTTGACGACTTGCAACCGTTGGTGGGGAAAGATGTTCGAGTGTCGCGGTGTCGTTGAGCGCGGGATGACGTTGATGCGGAAGCTATTGTGAAAATGGCGACAAACACGCGAAACACGAACAAGCGAGGTGTAAAAGGTCAGCGAACGAAATCGAGGCGTCAAAGGGCAGGGAGCACGGTGGCGGCGGTATACCAGTAACGGGCGGTAGTGAGCGGTAGTACTGCTGTACTACCGGTAGTACGGTAACTAGCGGTAGTACCGCTTACCTGACCAGCGATACGCGGCCTGGAACGAGGTGAACTTGCCAAAACCTCAAATTCGTGGAAAAAGCCGAAGGCTGAGCTAGAAACAAGAGGGCTATAGATCGACTCCCAAAGCAACAGATCTATGGACCAAAACCACGAAAAACTCACCAAATCCAGAGATCGATCCGAAGGCAAATTGGGCTCTTTTTGGTAGGATTTTCATTTTTAAGGCGGAGAAAAGAAAAAATTGGAGGAAATTCGTGATCAACCGTGCTCTTGATACCAATTTGTTAGGGGGTAACCTGGTTGGCCCGATCTTTCACGAATTCCACGAGGAACGAGGGAGAGGTGGTCGGGTATGAAATCGGGAAGGCGATGAAAACCACGAACACACGCACCAAAACACGATACACGCCTACCCTCACGCGGTGGCAACGGTCCAACATAATCCTAGGATCGGTGTTGGTGACTCGCTCTCCACGCCAACAACGGGGGACGAGGTGCTTGGTGAGACCTTGACGACTTGGGGGCGAGAAACCGAGAACCCAAGGCCTTGTACAACTTGAACGCACTAGGCAAGATCCAAGAGGGGGGTGGATAATCCGGTGCTCCTTGGTAGGAGCATGATACCAATAGATATAAGCCCTCAAAGGGTTTCCTTAATATCTATTATTATCCAAGTCTAAGCGTTTACAATAGAGGGTGGGGGCTATATATAGTCCAGCCACAAAACAGGGGTAGTTTCGGAATGAGAAGGTAAAATATAGGTTGGGTTACAAGGCACAGGGCCGAACTGAGGCAATCAGGGCCTGGCAGGACCGGTAGTACCGCTCCGGCAACCGGTAGTACCGGCCTGAGGCCGTAGTACCGCTTGAGGGCCTGAGCTTCCGTCGAGGCGTCGATGGCGGAGAGTAGTACCGGCCACTTGACTGCAGGGCATGGGGTAGTGCTGTGGCGGCGGTGAGGAGGCGGTAGGTCCGCTTGAGCGAGTACCGGTCGTCCCAACCGTAGTACCGCTTTGCCTGGCAAATGGTGGCTTCTTCTGATGATGCACTGATGATGCACAGAGTTTGCGTGTGAAGTAGCAAGCCATCCAAGGGGGTGTCGAAGTCACACAAGGAGAGGAGCGAGTTCACCTTAGTTTGAAGGAGCTTGGCTCGGGCACGAGTCATGGGTCCATTTGGGTAGCTCGTGGGAGTAGATGTAGTAGCGGTCGGAGGACGGGCTGCATCATATATGATGTTCATCGAGCTTGCGCTTCCTATTCTATGAGGCACATGTATATCTCTTTCTTTTTCTCTTTTTCCTTTTTTTCTATTTTTTTTTCTTTTTGTCTTTTTCTTTTTCACTTGCCTCTTCCTTGTGCCAACAACTATACAAGATAACTATATGATATAGCGCTCACAATGTTTGCTCGGAATCTATAAGCTATCAAATGTGCAGAGCCCAAGCAATCATAAGAGGAACTAGTCTCAATAGGTGTTTGTTGCTCGCAAAGATAGTGGGGTTCACAAAGGAATGCAAGTGGGGAGAAGTCGCGGAATGTTTATACCTTTCGTCGACGATCTTCACACTTTATTGTTGGATTCCGCCTTGCTCACGGAGTTTGGATGAAGTAGATAGCATGAACAACGCGGATGATGATGTAGAGCTCCTTCTCCTCTTCGAAACGAGCTAAAGAACACCAAAGTCCGATTTCGAATGCAAATGTTATGCTCAAAACGGTGAGAGGCTGAAATCTGGGAATCTGTTTTTTTTCTTTTTGTACTGGGCGGTAGTACCGGATTTTGGGAGCGGTAGTACCGGATATTTTGAGCGGTAGTACTGCTGGACACAGAGACGCCCAGATCTGACGCATTTTCGCGAGTTTGGGGCGATTTGGGCGGAAAATCTTCAAGAAAAACACCAAATCGACGGGGGAAATCAAGGAATTAGGCTATGGGAACACAAAGGAAGGTAGATCAACAAGTTTAGCACGTAATCCACGGATCAAAACCTACCAAAACACACTCAAATCACAGATCGATCCAAAACACGAATTGGGGCTATTTTTGGTGGAATTTTCGAATTTATGGGGAAAAGACCAAATCGATGAGAAATCTGTGGCAACCAAAAGCTGCTGATGCCAGATGATGGAGGGGTTAACCTCTTGGGTGGCCTGATCTTCACGGATCTCGTGGTCAAATCGATGGGAAAGCGAGGGGAAAGGGAGAAGGTAGCGGAAGCGGACACACACCTCGTGAAGAACACGATGAACACAAGCAAAACTCACACGATGCAAGGCCGATTGCTCCCGAACGGCGGCCACCGGTCCGATAGAATCCTCGCAAGGAAAGATCGGTCAACGTGCTCCCTCAAATCCACATCGGAGAGGGAAGAACACCTTGGGGAGGGTCTTGACAACTTGGAGACGAGACATCGAACTCCAAGGCCTTGTTCAATGATGGATGCGTGATGCAAAGTCCAATCGAGGTTGGTGACGATAGTCGGTCCCCTTGGATAAGGGGATGAGGCAAAACTAGAGATTCCACACAAGGGGGTTGTCTTTATCTATCATCTATGCCTAAGGCATACATGAGGGGTGGGGGCTCTATTTATAGGCCAACCACTAAAACAAGGGTAGTTTGGGGATAAAACTAGGGTTTGGACGAGCTAAAGGGGTACATGGGCCGAAGGCCCAACAGTCTTGTGAGCACACATGACCCGGTAATCTGGGACTTGGGACCGGTAGTACCGTCGATAATCTGCTCTAGGACAGTAGTACCGCTTGGTCCTGGAGCGTCACCGAGCCGCCTATAGCGAGCGGATCGAGGGACGGTAGTCACGGTAGTACCGGGTCTAGATCCGGTAGTACCGCTTGCAGTCCTAGGGCTTCTGTTGGCGTCGTCTGTAGGGGCGGTAGCACCGCTGGCCGGTAGTACCGCTCGCCAGATCCGGTAGTACCGCTGGAGACAGAGAGCATTTGGCGATCTGCCTTCTTCCGCCTCCTCTTCCAAGCCTCCGTCTTGTCGGGCTTGATGCTCCAGGCTTCCTCCCTTGCCTCCGTACTTGTCAATGTGAACCTATCATGCATATGTGACGGAGTATGAAGTAGCATACCATTCAATAGGGTAGGAAGGGGGCTCGCATAGAGGAACGGATTCACCTTTGGAGTCCATGACGATTTGGCGTAAGTTGGAGACGCAGATGTGGTAACGACCGTAGGTCGGTGTTATGGGGTAACCCCTTGGGGTGGCCCGATATTTCACGAATCTCCGCGGGAATCGAGGGTAAAGCAGTGGAAGGGGGAAAGGGGATGGAATCCACGAACACACGCCACGAAGAACCTGATGAACTAACGCACACAAAACACGATACACGCCGATAACTCACGCCGGTGGCAACCGGTCCAACATAATCTCTAGGATCGGTGTTGGGCAAAGCTCTCTCTCCACGCCAACAACGGGGGACGAGGTGCTTGGTGAGATCTTGACGACTTGGGGGCGAGAAACCGAGAACCCAAGGCCTTGTACAACTTGAACGCACTAGGAAAGATCCAAGAGGGGGTGGATAATCTGGTGCTCCTTGGTAGGAGCATGAGACCAATAGATGTAAGTTCCTCAAAGGGGTTTCCTTAATCTATTATTATCCAAGTCTAGGGTTTACAAAGGAGGGTGGGGGCTATATGATGGAGGGGTTAACCTCTTGGGTGCCCGATCTTCACGGATCTCGTGGTCAAATCGATGGGAAAGCGAGGGGAAAGGGAGAAGGTAGCGGAAGCGAACACACACCTCGCGAAGAACACGATGAACACACTCAAAACTCACACGATACAAGGCCGATTGCTCCAGAACGGCGGCCACCGGTTCGATAGAATCCTCGCAAGGAAAGATCGGTCAACGTGCTCCCTCAAATCCACATCGGAGAGGGAAGAACACCTTGAGGAGGGTCTTGACGACTTGGGGGCGAGAAACCGAGAACCCAAGGCCTTGTTCAACGATGGATGCGTGATGCAAAGTCCAATCGGGGTTGGTGACGATAGTCGGTCCCCTTGGTAAAGGGGATGAGGCAAAACTAGAGATTCCACAATGGGGGTTGTCTTTAGTCTATCATCTATGCCTCAGGGATACATGAGGGGTGGGGTCTCTATTTATAGGCCAACCACTTAACAAGGGTAGTTTGGGGATAAACTAGGCGAATAGGTAAGTAAAGGGGGGGATACATGGGCTGTGGCCCAACTAGCGCAAGTGACATGACATGACCGGTAATCTGGGACTTGGGACCGGTAGTACCGGTCATCACCGGTAGTACCGCTTTGGGACCGGTAGTACCGCTTGCGGGCGGTAGTACCACAAGCCAGTACCGGGCATCCAGTGGCGATGGCGAGCTTGATCAAGACGGGCGGTAGCAGGCTGACCGGTGACGGTAGTACCGGTTCACGCCGTAGTACCGCTGAACACAGCATTTCCGATATGTCTTCTTCCTCCTCCTCTTCCAAGCTTCCGTCTTGTCGGGCTTGATGCTCAAGCTTCCTCCTTGTCTCCGTCTTGGTCGGTGTGAACCTATCATGAATATGTGACGGAGTATGAAGTAGCATACCATTCAATAGGGTAGGAAGTGAGCTTTCATAGAGGAACGGATTCACCTTTGGAGTCCATGGCGACTTGGCGTAAGTTGGAGACCTTGATGTGGTAACGACCGTAGGTCGGGCTGCATCATCTCCCCCCTTCAAAAAGAGTCGTCCTCGACTCTACATGTTCATCACAAAGTAGAAGCGGTCGAGAGACCTTCTTGATCCTGGGGTTCACCATATAGTCGTCCTCGGGAAGATTGACTTGACAACACTTCAATGTTCCTTCACCTTCCTTGAAGCCTACAAAGCTCACAACAAAAGCAAAGCAACACTCAAAGCGTAGCCAATTCATGAAGATTGCATGAGTGCTCAGGTAGAAGGAAGTCACCTTAGCTTGTAGATATAGCTCAAAGAAGTGTAGCCATAGGTAACTCTCTTCGGTTCTTCTTGTCAACATATAGTCCATAGAGGTTGACGTGTATGCATTTGTACCTTCATACAACAAAGACCAAGCAACATATGTTTGTGTGTGATAGAGGAGCATGTCATTTGTGGCATGTCCATTCTTGTTCACAACACGATTAGCACAACTCGAGTATAGCAAACGGGATGCATATGCAAGGTCAATGTGCATGGAAATCGTTTGAACATCATCCAAATGTGGAAACTCAAAAACTCCATATAACATAGAAGTGGGGCATTCAAAGCATTGGATCCAAATTTCAAACAACATCTTTGATGCAAGAATAGGAGAATTTGGCAAAAACACACAAGGAAGCATATCCAAAACAAAAGTATTATGTTTGCAAACAAACCAAATGAAAGAGCAAGTGGTCCTTATGTTTGTTGCAACAACAAGACGAGATTCTTGGAAGCTCTCATGACAATTCATGCTCTTAATGGAATTGTGGTTGCACCCAAAACATCGGAAGAAAATGTTCAACATTTTTGTTACAACACACAAAACATCATTATCTAGATGCGAAGAAACATGAATGTCACAAGGGGAGATAATACCATTAACATGCTTGCAATCAAACCATAGGAAAGAGCAATTTGCCAACATGAAAGATGAAAAGCATGCAAAAGGTATCAAAGCTGGGTTCGATCTTGAACTCACTTGTGGGATGCTCTCTAGAGCTCTTTTTGTCAACTCGTGCTCAACCGAGGTTGACATTCTCGTGCGGGTACCTACACACATCATACACAAAAGGAAGAACGTGTGTGCATGGTAGAGATACACATCATCCATCATGACGTATCTCTTCTTGTGCACATCACCATTAATGTCATTCAAGTATGAAATAGATGCATGGTGAGTATGCAAGTGGGGAACATGCTTATCATGGCAATCATTAAAATCTCCAAAAATTGAGAAAGCTATGGGGGCCATCTCAGTATAACGAATATTATCCATATTGTTGCAAGCAAAACAAGTGAAATAGCAAGCATTCATCTTATCACAAGCAACGGGAGAAATTGAATGACTAGCATGACAAGGCAAGTCCAAAGCAATTGGAGGATACACACAAGATGCATAGCATGGCATGTTTATGGCAATGATATTGCAATCAAACAATTCCACATGATCAATATTATGCAAAGGCAAATCATCACATGGGAAAGTGGATGAAGCATATGTAATGTGACAAGTATCATCCATAGCATGCATATCCTCACAATTCATCATGTCCACTAGTGGGATCATGGCATCATCAACACCCTTAGTTTTACCTTGTTCATACCTCTCATATGAAGTGGGTGTTGTGGAAGTAGTGGCCTCGTTGTGGACGACTTCGTCTTCTTCATGTAGCAATGGCGTCGCATCATCTTCGTGCACCATGTACATCTTCTCCAATTGAGGCATCATTGCTTCATGGCTTGGCGCGTCTTCATCCATGGAACCTAGCACAACACAAGAGAACACACTAGAGGTAGAGGGTAAGTTGTTAGAATTCAAAATGGTCTCACTTGACCTATCAACTGCCACTCTCAACTCACTAGGAGTATAGCTCATGCCCTCCAAGTGGAAGCACTCAATCTCACATAAGGTGGAGTCACTCATGTCACTCTTGTTCTCACTCAAGTGGGCTAAGTGGCTCTCATACTCACATGGGATTGGTACCACATCATCACTCAAGCATATGGGGGTAGGCTCGGGTTCCTCAACTCCATGCGCCTCCTTTGGTGAAGGAAAAATCCCATGCTCACCATTCTTGACCTTGTCGCCTCCAAGGTTGGATGCCATAAGATGGGCATCATTTCTCTCCTCCATGGTCGAAGGGAAAATCCCATGCTCGACCGTCTTGTGGCCATCTCGTAGTAGTGGTGGAGGTAGGCTCATGCTATCCAACTTGGCAGTAGGCTACATTTTCCTCGTTCGCGAGGTCGTAGAAGTCAAGCGTCGGCTTTGAAGCTTGATGGCGTGGAGGAAGGCTTGCTCTTGGTGCCATTATGGTGGTGGCACGAGTAGTTGAAGGTGCCCTATGATGGTGTCGACGGAGGTCATTGGCTTGCCTTGCCGATGGTTGATGTAGGTGGCGCACTTGGTCGCCCACATGACACTCATGACGATGATCATTTGCCTTGGCACTCTTCTTGTGCTTGTGGTGCCTTCTTGAGCTTGCTTGAGCATTATGCTTGGTGCTCATCTTGAATTCTTCATCTTTATGGCGAAGATGCCTTTGACGATGTCTTGTATCCTCTTTATGGTGGCGATGCTCATGAGAGGATGTTTGTCGATGAAGAGTCTTGTTTCTTGGCGCCTCTTGATGCATGTGATGTTTGGACGCCACTCTTGTTTGGATAGGAGTTGGAGCTTGGCGCCTTGGCGGTGATGAAGCTTGGCGCCTTGGAGATTGTAGAGCTTGACGCCTTGGAGGTGATGGAGCTTGGTGCCTTGGAGATGGTGGCGCTTGAAGCCATCTAGGTGGTGGCACATGTCGCCTTGGAGGTGAATCATCGAAGTAGGTGGTGCCCTTTGGTGTGGCACGCTTGGCCTTGAAGGTCATGGAATCTTGATGATGCGCCTCCTCTTGCTTGGCGTAGTAGGCTTCCATCTCCACACGGTGGAGGAATTCTTCATGGCTCATGGAGGAGCCATCAAAGTCGATGAAGTTCTCCGTGTCCTCCATGCTTGGCGAGGCGTCATCGATGTCGCACTCGAAGTCGTCCATGCTTGGGGAGTAGTTGTTGGTGTAATACTCCCTATCACCCAAGCATGTGGATCCATTGTCGGTGTAGTGCTCCATAGGCTCCATGCATGTTGATCCATTGTCGACGTAGAGCTCCATGTATTCCATGCATGTGGAGTCGTCGTAGGTGTAGTGCTCCGGGTCCTCAAAGCATGCGGAGCCATTGTCGGTGTTGTGCTCCGTCATGTCCTCTATACTCGTGGAGTCGTAGTCATGGTGGCTCATCATGGATTCTTCATAGATATCATCCTCGGTTCCGGAGTCCCTAGACATGATGCACAAGACCAAGTGGTGTATATGGAAGTGGTAGTGGGAGTTAGGGATACAACATCAAACCTTACTTTACCTTGGAAGATCGTGATCGTAAGTGGCCACACTTGAGAGCAATAAACCAAGCAAAGTGAAGTTCACGCGGAACACCAAAACCAACTACGAACCAAAAAACACACACACACAAGGCCTATGGTGGATAGGTATGGAAAGTGGCATGTCAAGAACCAATCCGAAATCAAGATGTTGTAATGGCAAGTAAAGAACCACAATGATCACAGAGCAAAACAAGTTAATCCACAAGATAGGAAATATGTACAAGGAAACACACACGGTGGGATAAATGGGACTTGTGCGACGGAGAAAGTGAGCTAAGAACCAAATGATTACCTAGCGAAGACTATAAGCTCGTGTCACACAAGTACAAGGAGAGACGCTAGTTCGATTGCACAAAATTGGTGGGCTACAAGATATGCACAATAAGTACCACCTATATGATGTTCATCGAGCTTGCGCTTCCTATTCTATGAGGCACATATGTATCTCTTTCTTTTTCTTTTTCTTTTTCTTTTTCTATATTTTTTTTCTTCTTTTCTCTCTTTTTCTTTTTATTTCTTTTTCACTTGCCTCTTCCTTGTGCCAACAACTATACAAGATAACTATATGAGATAGCGCTCACAATGTTTGCTCGGAATTCTACAAGGTATCAAATGTGCATAGCCCAAGCAATCATAAGAGGAACTAGTCTCAATAGGTGTTTGTTGCTCGCAAAGATAGTGGGGTTCACAAAGGAATGCAAGTGGGGAGAAGTCGCGGAATGTTTATACCTTTCGTCGACGATCTTCACCCTTTATTGTTGGATTCCGCCTTGCTCACGGAATTTGGATGGAGTAGATAGCATGAACCACGTGGATGATGATGTAGGGCTCCTTCTTCTCTTCGAAACGAGCTAAAGAACACCAAAATCCGAGTTCGTATGCAAAAGTTATGCCCAAAACGGTGAGAGGCTGAAATCTAGAACTTGCTGTTTTGGATCAGTATGGGGCGGTAGTACCGGTTGTTTGGGCCAGTAGTACGGTTAAGAAGTACCGGTTTTTGGACCCGGTAGTACCGCTTGGACCTGGGACGCCCAGATTTGACGCGTTTTCGCGATTTTGGGGTGATTTGGGCGGAAAATCTTCAAGAAAAGCACCAAATCGAAGGGGGAAATCAAGGGATTAGGCTATGGGACGCAAGGAAGGTAGATCAACAAGTTTAGCAAGTAATCCACGGATCAAAACCTACCAAAACGCACTCAAATCACAGATCGATCCAAAACACGAATTGGGGCTATTTTTGGTGGAATTTTCGAATTTATGGGGAAAAGACCAAATCGATGAGAAATTCGTGGCAACCAAAAGCTGCTGATACCAGATGATGGAGGGGTTAACCTCTTGGGTGCCCGATCTTCACGGATCTCGTGGTCAAATCGATGGGAAAGCGAGGGGAAAGGGAGAAGGTAGCGGAAGCGAACACACACCTCGCGAAGAACACGATGAACACACTCAAAACTCACACGATACAAGGCCGATTGCTCGAACGGCCACCGGTCGATAGAATCCTCGCAAGGAAAGATCGGTCAACGTGCTCCCTCAAATCCACATCGGGAGGAAGAACACCTTGAGGAGGGTCTTGACGACTTGGGGCGGAAACCGAGAACCCAAGGCCTTGTTCAACGATGGATGCGTGATGCAAAGTCCAATCGAGGTTGGTGACGATAGTCGGTCCCCTTGGTAAAGGGGATGAGGCAAAACTAGAGATTCCACAATGGGGTTGTCTTTAGTCTATCATCTATGCCTCGTGGATACATGAGGGGTGGGGCTCTATTTATAGGCCAACCACTTAACAAGGGTAGTTTGGGGATAAACTAGGCGAATAGGTAAGTAAAGGGGGATACATGGGCGTGGCCCAACTAGTGCGCCAGCAATCGACATGACCGGTAGTACGGACTTGGGACAGTAGTACCGGTCATCACCGGTAGTACCGCTTTGGGGACCCAGTAGTACCGCTTATGCGGTAGTACCGCAAGCCATCTGGGGCATCTAGTGGCGATGGCTTGATCTCAAGGCGGTAGCAGGCATAGTACCGGCTGACCCAGTACCGGTTCTGCCGACGGGTAGTACCGCTTGAACACGGCAGTCGATATGTCTTCTTCCTCCTCCTCTTCCAAGCTTAGCCTTGTCGGGCTTGATGCTCAAGCTTCCTCCTTGCCTCTCTTGGTCGGTGTGAACCTATCATGAATATGTGACGGAGTATGAAGTAGCATACCATTCAATAGGGTAGGAAGTGAGCTTTCATAGAGGAACGGATTCACCTTTGGAGTCCATGGCGACTTGGCGTAAGTTGGAGACCTTGATGTGGTAACGACCGTAGGTCGGGCTGCATCACTATATATAGGCCAACCACGAAAATAGGGGTAATTTAGGAACAAATAGCGAAATATAGAGAGGGTTACAGGGCACTGGCCTAACTTAACACGATCAGGTCTTCCCAGGTCCGGTAGTACCGGTCCAGCACGACCGGTAGTACCGGTCAGCCGGTAGTACCGCTTCCAACCCGGTAGTACCGCTTGTCGTCCTGGGACTTCCGCTGGCATCGTCTATTGGTGGCGGTAGCAGGAGGCGATAGTGTCGGGGTCCGGTAGTACTGGGTCCAGGTCCGGTAGTAACGCCGGAGAGAGTTTTGCTTGGGGTTAAATCATTGGTGGCGGTACCAGAGGGCGGTAGTGCCGCCGGGCGGTAGTACCGGTCGCCAGGTCCGGTAGTACCGCTGGCGATAGAGAGCATTTGGTCTCTTCCGCAGGTGCTCCTCCGTTCTGTGGGTCCTTCTCTTCGTACCTAATGATGCACAAGGTATGCGTATGAAGTAGCAGGCCATCCAAGGGTGTATCGAAGTCACACAAGGAGAGGAGCGAGTTCACCTTAGCTTGAAGGAGTTTGGCTCGAGCGCGAGTCATGGGTCCACTTGGGGAGCTCGTAGGAGTAGATGTAGTAGCGGTCGTAGGATGGGCTGCATCAGCTCCCCCCTTAGGAAAGAGTCGTCCTCGACTCTTCAACCTTCTCAACATCATCTTCTCCATGGTAGGGTGAGATGTCCTTGACATTGAATGTCGAGCTCACAAGATACTTTGATGTTGGGATATCAATGATATAGGCGTTGTTGTTGATCCTCTTTAGCACTTTGAATGGTCCATCACCTCTTGGCTTGAGTTTGGAGTCGCGTTCCTTGGGGAAGCGGTCTTTACTTAAGTGTATCCACACAAGGTCGCCTTCTTCGAAGATCAGCTCTTTCTTGTTCTTGTTTAGTCTTGATGTTTGGCGAAGGACTTGTTGCTCGATCATAGCTCTTGTGTCTTCATGGAGTTTCTTCATTGTGTGGGCGCGCTTGACAACGTCCACATTGGCACGTTCATGAAGTGGTAGTGAAAGGATATCGAGCGTGGTGAGAGGCTCGAAGCCGTAGACGATCATGAACGGGCTCCTCATGGTGGTGGAGTGCTTGGCGCTGTTGTAGGCAAACTCGGCGTGTGGAATACATTCCTCCCAGTCTTTAAGGTTCTTCTTTATCAACACCCGGAGGAGTGTGCCAAGACTTCGATTGACGACCTCGGTTTGTCCATCGATTTGAGGATGCGAGGCGGACGAGAAGAGGAGCTTGATGCCGAGCTTGGCCATGAGAGTCTTCCAGAAGTAGCTCATGAATTTTACGTCGCGGTCGGAGACGATTGTTCTTGGCACACCGTGTAGCCGAATTATTTCCCTGAAAAACAAATTTGCTACATGTGAAGCATCATCGGTCTTATGGCACGGAATGAAATGTGCCATTTTGGAAAAGCGATCCACTACTACAAATATAGAATCATGTCCATGTTTAGATCTAGGCAAGCCTAACACAAAGTCCATGCTAATGTCCGACCAAGGTGCATGAGGAATAGGCAATGGCATATAAAGACCAAAGGGGTTGGACTTAGACTTAGCTTGGATACATGTAGTGCATCGCTGGACGTGGCGCTCCACGTCGCGCTTCATCTTTGGCCAAAAGTAGTGAGTGGAGAGCATGTCATATGTCTTGTCACGACCAAAGTGACCCATAAGGCCTCCACCATGGGACTCTTGAAGAAGCAAAAGTTGGAGAGACGATTTCGGAATGCAAAGCTTTTTTGTTTGAAAAGAAAAACCTTATGGAAATAGAAATCATCAATCCCTTTGTCTATTGAACATTGTGGAAAATTTGGTCCAAAGAAAGGGTCGGACGCTGATAGGGCAAAGGTGTCCGATCTTTCGATGAGATGGCGATAATCGATTTGGTGGAGTTCGGGCTTGACGATCCGACTACACGTGCGAGCACGAGCGCCAATGCAATCGCTAGGCCAATCTCCTGGAGGTTACCGATCCTGCGTGAACACGATCAGCCTGACCAGCGAGGGTCTTAATTCCTACCTGAAATCGAGAACAAGTAAGAACCAATATTGCAATCAAGATATTGCGGATTAAGAGGAAAGCTTTATTGAAAGAGGTGGGATCCTGAATAGGTGCGAAGTACAAGAGGCCTCATGACGCCGAGCCTTGGCGAAGTAGCGACTATGGCTAACTTAATGTCTAAACAAAATCCGAGTCTAAAGGTTTGGCTATGGGCGTATTTAAGGCGAAAGGTGGGGTTTCGCCAGCCATGGAAGTGGTGGCGAATCCAACCTAAAAGTCCTTTTCCTCAAATACGGACTCTAAAAAGTGGCTAATTAAAATCTGCGAAAATTACATGGGCGGCCCAAAATAAAGGTGTCGCACACCATATTATGCTATGGACGAATTAAGTAAAGTATTGATCTTGAATATTTCGTCCAAGCCTTCTTTCTTCATTATGGTGGCCTCAAAGTTTCAAATCTTCATCGTGGCCTTCTCTTGGATCATCATATGCTGCTTGTCGCCATCACCATGCATGGCCATGCTCCAATGCTTGTCCCTCTCATCCATGCTTGGTCCATCATTCCTAAGAGTAAGATACATATCTGATTTAGGCAGCATCATATTCTCATGTATGTAAGGAATAGTTCCAAGAAACGAAAGTACGATAGTTCAGTTGTTTGCACGAGATCTTGTGATGGGTCCTTGTATGTGTGTTCTTTGAGGTACAACGGTTGTATCAATAGTAGGGATGTCCACATCATGCTCCCTTCTTGAATTGAAGTCGCCCTCGACGCAATCTCATCTTCCTCACCAAAGTAAGGCTTCAAATCGCAATGTTAAATGTAGGACTAACTGTACCAAAGTCTGCAGCAACTCAAGTTTATATGCATTATCATTGATTTTCTCTAACACCTTAAAGGGACCAAAGACGTGGCATTAACTTAGACTTGCATAAATCAGAAAAGCGATCTTTACGCAAATGTAACCAAACAAGATCGCCAACATCAAACACAACATGCTTTCTCCCTTTATCCCCAAAGAAGTTTATACTTAGCATTCATGTGTTCAATGTTATCTTTAGTAGTCTTATGCAAGTTTAATATCATTTCAGCGTTGTGTAGCATCCAAATTATGTTGCAATCAAGAAGGTAAAGGCAATAAATCAATAGGTGCACGAGGAACAAAACCATACACAATCTCAAATGGGCACATCTTTGTGGTAGAATGCAAAGAACGATTATAAGCAAATTCTATATGAGGTAAACACTCTTCCCACAATTTTAAATTCTTCTTTAAAACAGCCCGTAACATAGTAGACAAAGTTCTATTTACTACTTGGTTTGACCATCAGTTTGGGGATGACATGTAGTACTAAAGAGCAATTTAGTCCCCAACTTAGCCCATAAACATCTCCAAAAGTGGCTAAGAAATTTAGTATCACGATCAGAGACAATAGTATTTGGCACACCATGCAAACGAACAATTTCACGAAAGAACAAATCAGCAATATGCGCAGCATCATCCGTTTTATGACAAGGAATAAAGTGTGCCATCTTAGAGAACCGATCCACAACAACAAAATACTATCCCTCCTTCGTGTTCGTGGCAATACCAAAACAAAGTCCATAGAAATATCCTCCCAAGGAACACTAGGAATGGAAGAGGCATATATAAACCATGTGGATTAAGGCGAGACTTAGCTTTTTGACAAGTAGTGCACGTGCCACAAATCTCTCAACATCTCGACGATACGTGGCCAAAAGAAGTGTGCAAGAAGAACATCCTCCGCCTTCTTGACACCAAAGTGTCCCATCAATCCTCCTCCATGCCTCTGTAATAACAAAAGACTAATGAGCTATCCGGAATGCATAGTTTGTTAGCACGGAACACAAATCCATCATTGAAGACGAACTTGTTCCAAGTTCTACCATCTCTACAATTACGCAACACATCTTTAAATTCAGCATCATGCACATATTGTTCTTTAATAGTTTCCAATCCAAATATTTTGAAGTCAAGTTGAGATAACAAAGCATAACGGCGTGACAAAGCATCAAGAATAATATTATCTTTACCCTTTTTGTGTTTGATAACATAAGGAAAAGACTCAATAAATTCAACCCACTTTGCATGACGACGATTCAACTTAGCTTGACTATGAATATGCTTCAAAGATTCATGATCATAATGAATAACAAATTCCTTAGGCCATAGATAATGTTGCCAAGTTTCTAATGTCCGAACCAACGCATATAATTCTTTATCATAAGTAGAATAGTTCAGACTAGCCCCACTCAATTTCTCACTAAAATATGCAACAGGTTTTCCCTCTTGTAATAACACCCCTCCCAAACCAACTCCACTAGCATCACATTCAAGCTCAAAAGTCTTAGTAAAATCAGAAGTTGGAGTAAGGAGCATGTGTTAGCTTATCTTTCAATATGACGAAGGCTCTGGTCGCATCGCCCCAAACAAAGGGCACATCCTTCTTGGTAAGCTCATTCAACATGGCAATTGATCCAAAGTCTTTGACAAAGCTCCTATAAAAACCAGCGAGGCCAAGAAAACTCCTCACTTGTGTGACCGTCTTGGGTCAGGCCAATTCTCAATAGCTTCAATCTTGGCTGGATCCACTTCAATACCCGTGATGTAACAACATAGCCAAGAAACGCAACTCGATTGGTGCAAAAGGTGCACTTCTCAAGGTTACCAAACAAACGTGCATCACGTAAAGCATTGAAAACAACGTAAATGGTCCAAATGTTCCTCTAAAGATTTGCTATAAATCAGAATATCATCAAAGTAGACTACCACAAAACGTCCAATGAAAGCACGTAAAACTTCGGTCATTAATCTCATGAAAGTGCTAGGTGCATTAGTTAAACCAAACGGCATTACTAACCACTCATATAAACCGAACTTAGTTTTAAATGCTGTTTTCCATTCATCTCCTAATTTCATACGAATCTGGTGGTAACCACTACGCAAATCAACTTTAGAAAACATGGTAGAGCCACTCAATTCATCAAGCATGTCATCTAAACGTGGAATAGGATGACGATATCGAATAGTAATATTATTGATAGCTCTACAATCAGTACACATGCGCAAAGAACCATCTTTCTTAGGTACCAAAATAATAGGAACACAAGGGCTAAGGGACTCACGAATATGATCTCCGCCGAGTAGTTCCTGAATTTGGCGTTGTATCTCCTTTGTCTCCTCTGGATTGGTTCTATATGGCGCGGTTGGGCAACGTGGCACCAGGAATTAGATCAATTTGATGCTCAATTCCTCTAATAGGAGGTAGTCTGGTGGCAACTCAGGGGAAATACGTCCTCATATTCCCGCAAAAGGTTAGCAACATCGGGTGGCAAAGAAGGAGGCATATCCTCAAATGAAAACAAAACCTCTTTGCAGACAATTGCATAACATTGAGTATTGTTTACATCTAGTTCAGAATATCAATTTTATTTGCAAGCATACATGGACTCTTCAAACAATTTCAGAGCATGTGTAGAATCAGATTTAGTGTTCTTTGGTGGTATAAAATCTGCAGCAACAATCGATTCTCACTTTTATTTTTCTCCTCGCTTAGCTCTACTAGCTCTAGCAAGATCATCTTTTAAAATCTGTTAGAGTCATAGGTTTTAGACCAATTTTCTTTCCATCATGCATAAGAGAATAGTGGTTAGTTTTGCCATTATGAACAGATTCTCTATCAAATTGCCATGGTCTACCAAGTAACAAAGAACAAGCTTGCATAGGTACAACATCACAATCAACAAAATCAGAATATGTACCAATAGTAAAATGCACGCGTACAGTTCTTGTTACCTTGATCTTGCGAGAACTCTCAAACCATTGGATGTAGTATGAATGTGGGCGTTGTCTTGTTGGAAGCGCAAGCTTCTCTACCATGTCAACACTGGCCAGATTATTACAACTCCCTCCATCAATGATGATCCGTATAGCTCTTTCCTTGACAACACCACTTTTTTGGAACAGGTTGTTGCGTTGATCTTGCTCAGATTTGCTCAATTGCACACTCAACACACGTTGTGTAATTAAACTCTTGTATTGATCCAGCCTTCAGCTCCCATTACCTCGGCTCGTCATCATCATCGGTGTCTCCATCTCGGCAGAAATAAGGGCTAGTGTATCTTCATCAAGTCACTCGCGAATCGTATTCACCATCTTCTCGCACCATCATCACACGCTGTGTTGTGCATCGTCTCTCAATATGACCAAAACCCAAAGACTTGCGGCATTGTATATCCTTAGTCTTACCCGTGGAAGCCATAGAAGATGCACTCTGAAAGGTGAGCATTGGATGATGGTGGAGGAGCAAATGGAAATCTTGTGGTGGCCTTGGATGTGGTAGTAGCCGGAGGCGAATCACGAGGCGCTGATTGTCGGGATGTCCAAGTGGATGTGCGACTGCGAATTATTAGTCCTCCTCCATGGTGTTTGGCGATCCTGCACCTCACGCTCAGCTTTGCAAGCAAGATGAAACAAACGAGTGATAGAATTATATTCGTTATAATCTAATATGTCTTGAATGTCCTTGTTTAATCCACCAAAGAAACGTGCAAGCATTTGTTCATTAGATTCAACAAGACCACACCTAACCATCCCGCTTGCAATTCCCGATAATACTCTTCTGAATTTTTCCCTTGCTCTAAGCGTGTCGATTCTTTAGTAAATCACGTTGATAAGTGGGAGGTACAAAACGAACACGCATAGCAGTTTTAAAGCAGTCCAAGTACTAGGAATAGTAGTAGGATTTAAACGACAATACTCGGACCACCAAAGGGAAGCAAATTTAGTAAATTCACATGTAGCGACTAACACGCATATTCTCGTGATATTTTAAGCATGCAAAACGTTGTTCTACTTCCATCTCCCATGTAAGATATGCATCGTGATTATATTTACCCTCAAAAGATGGAATATTTAATTTAAGCTTTGCAACATGATCATCATCATTACGCATCGGTGGGCGGCGTTGGTAGTAATGTCGGGGCGACCAGCAGTACCGTGGAGGTTGTTCAACCTCCTCGTCAAACAGATCGTATCGTCGGGGTCGTAGTACCCGCCGTCTGTCCCCAACATTGCAATGACCGCAGGTCTCGAGGAACGTCGATCGCAAAGATGAGCCGCAAGTGCGGCGGCAATAAACAGCATCCGCCCGTGATCGGAATGCGCCGCGCGCCATGTGGGTGCTTGGTGCGGGCAATCGGTTCAGAAGCTCCTTGAACCGAACGTCAAGCTTGGCGTTGAAGGATTTCTCTAGTCCATCGATCTTGTCCACGGCGTTGGTGAGCTTGGTGTCAAACTCCCCGAGGCGCGTATCCACGTCTTCAGCGCGACTGACCAAGAGCGCGGAGAAGTGGGCATGTAGTTCTTCGTTCGTCATTGTTGCAGGGGTGGGCGAAGTATCTGTCATGGTTAGTCCTTAAAAGCACAGGTATATAGTACGGAAAGATGGTGGAAATCACGCGTAATCCGTCAAGCAATATACAAAGCTCTTACAAGTTCTTACCAAACAGCAGGAAAAGGCGATGTGCAACCACGAGGATCAGTGGGTCCAGAGATTGAACCAAGCGATAACCAGGAGTCGAAACACCGCACGTGGAGAGTATCTGTGGAGCTGGGAAGGCTTAGCAAAGGGGTTAGCAATTATCAAACAGCAATGCAAAAGTTGAAAGAATGCTCAACGACGGTCTTGTCTGGTCCTAGGCTAGACTGCACTAGAGACGCGAGCCTAGATCACCAACGATGTCACGACGCGACACAACAAGCAATCAGTGATGATATGGCACCGGAAAGCGAACCGAGAGGTGAAAAATCACTATGATGGCGAGTGTCTAGAATTGATCTCTGAGGTCTAAAATAGGTTAGCCCCAAAAAAAATTTCAATTTTTTTTATTTTGCTCGAAAGCGTGACGCAAAAAATTATTGCTATAACGGGATGGAGAAAAGTGATCCCCGGTCGAAAAATAGTATAGCGTAAAATTTTTTCTGGGCGGTTCAGACTTTTTTTCCTTCTGGACTTACGACCGGACTCTTAGCGAACACGGAAACAACAAGGAAGGAAAGTCAAAAGAAATAACTGGGAAACAGTAACTCTACTCGACTGCATCACAAGCAGAAAACCGATCGGATCGTGTCGCGGTAGGAAGGCGATGAGTATTAGGGTTTATGGTGGCGGGGTATATGGTGGCGAATATGGTGGCGGTGATCGGCGAGTGTGGCGGTGACTATTATGATCGAACTCGAAACTCTAAGGGCGAGACACTAAGACCAAAGAACTCGGCGACGATGTAGACACAAATTCAACAATGCAAAAACCTGAAAAGATAATGCGAGGCGAGATTGGTTATGGGATGGATCTAAACTATAAGCGTGTTTTTGGCTTTTCGTGGGTTATAGGTAAAAAGATCTAATCTACGAAAACGGTAAAATCTCACCGAGCAACCTGAAATCGATACCACTTGATAGGGCAAAGGTGTCCGATCTTTCGATGAGATGGCGATAATCGATTTGGTGGAGTTCGGCTTGACGATCCGACTACGTGCGAAACACGAGCGCCAATGCAATCGCTAGGCCAATCTCACAGGTTACCGATCCTGCGTGAACACGATCGGCCGACCGGTGAGGGTCTTAATTCCTACGAAATCGAGAACAAGTAAGAACCAATATTGCAATCAAGATATTGCGGATTAAGAGGAAAGCTTTATTGAAAGAGGTGGGATCCCGAATAGGTGCGAAGTACAAGAAGCCTCTGCGGCCGAGCCTTGGCGACTATGGCTAACTTAATGTCTAAACAAAATCCGAGTCTAAAGGTTCGTATGGGGCGTATTTAAGGCGAAAGGTGGGGTTTCCAGCCATGGAAGTGGTGGCGAATCCAACCCTAAAAGTCCTTTTCCCTCAAATCTGGACTCTAAAAGTGGCTAATTAAAATCATGAAAATTACATGGGCACGGCCCAAAATAAAGGTGTCATGACACCATATTATGCTATGGACGAATTCGTAAAGTATTGATCTTGAATATTTCGTCCAAGCCTTCTTTCTTCATTATGGTGGCCTCAAAGTTCTGAAATCTTCATCCGTGGCCTTCTCTTGGATCATCATATGCTTGCTGCCATCACCATGCATGGCCATGCTCCAATGCTTGTCCCTCTCATCCATGCTTGGTCCATCATTCCTAAGAGTAAGATACATATCTGATTTAGGCAGCATCATATTCTCATGTATGTAAGGAATAGTTCCAAGAAACGAAAGTACCTGATAGTTCAGTTGTTTGGCACGAGATCTTGTGATGGGTCCTTGTATGTGTGTTGCTGTAGGTACAACGGTTGTATCAATAGTAGGGATGTCCACATCAGACGCGTACAAAGATTTGATTTCATCAAGACCCAAGACATTTACTTCGAGTCGTGTAAGAAGGCTTGTGTTTTTGCGAGACAAGGCGTCCGCTACCACATTTTCTTTGCCCTTCTTGTATTTGACAATGTAAGGAAAAGACTCCATGAACTCAACCCATTTTGCGTGCCTTTTACTCAAATTGGCTTGGCCCTTAAGATACTTCAACGACTCATGGTCGGAGTGGATGATAAATTCTTTGGGCCAAAGATAGTGTTGCCACACTTGAAGAACTCGAACTAAGGAAAAAAGTTCTTTGTCATAAATTGGATAGTTTAGGCGTGCGCCATCAAGTTTCTCACTATGGTAAGCAATAGGACGCCCATTTTACGTAAGGACACCACCAATGCCAATACCACTAGTGTCACATTCAATCTCAAAGGTTTTTGTGAAATCCGGTAATGCAAGAAGTGGTGCTTCGGTGAGCCTCTTTTTGAGCTCATCAAAAGCCTTTTGTTGTGCTTTTCTGATGTAGCCCGACCTACGGTCGTTACCACATCTTGGTCTCCAACTTACGCCAAGTCGTCATGGACTCCAAAGGTGAATCCGTTCCTCTATGCGAGCCCCCTTACTACCCTATTGAATGGTATGCTACTTCATACTCCGTCACATATGCATGATAGGTTCACATTGACAAGTACGGAGGCAAGGGAGGAAGCCCGGAACATCAAGCCCGACAAGACGGAGGCTTGGAAGAGGAGACGGAAGAAGACATGTCGGCAGCTGCCAGGTCCAAGCGGTACTACCGTCGGTGAACCGGTACTCTAGGTCGTGCAGACTACCGCCTTGCAAGCCTGCTCCATCGCCACCGGATGCCCCAGATCGGCTTGCGGTACTCGATACCATGAGCGGTTATACGGTGATGACCCGGTACTAGGTCATGTTAGTGCTCATACACACTAGTTGGGCCACAGCCCATGTATTCCCCTTTACTTACCTATTCGCCTAGTTTATCCCCAAACTACCCTTGTTTAGTGGTTGGCCTATAAATAGAGCCCCCACCCCTCATGTATCACTTAGGCATAGATGATAGACTAAACACAACCCCCATTGTGGAATCTCTAGTTTTGCCTCATCCCCTTTACCAAGGGGACCGACTATTGTCACCAACCTCGATTGGACTTTGCATCACGCATCCATCGTTGAACAAGGCCTTGGAGTTCGGTGTCTTGTCTCCAAGTTGTCAAGACCCTCCCCAAGGTGTTCTTCCCTCTCCGATGTGGATTTGAGGGAGCACGTTGACCGATCTTTCCTTGCTAGGATTCTATCGGACCGGTGGCCACCGTTCGGGAGCAATCGGCCTAGTATCGTGTGAGTTTTGCGTGTGTTCATCGTGTTCTTCGCGAGGTGTGTGTTTGCTTCCGCTACCTTCTCCCTTTCCCCTCGCTTTCCCATCGATTTGACCACGAGATCCGTGAAGATCGGGCCACCCAAGAGGTTAACACCTCCATCATCTGGTATCAGCAGCTTTTGGTTGCCACGGATTTCTCATCGATTTGGTCTTTTCCCCATAAATTCGAAAATTCCACCAAAAATAGCCCCAATTCGTGTTTTGGATCGATCTGTCATTTGAGTGCGTTTTGGTAGGTTTTGATCCGTGGATTACTTGCTAAACTTGTTGATCTACCTTCCTTTGCGTTCTCATAGCCTAATCCCTTGATTTCCCCCGTCGATTTGGTGTTTTTCTTGAAGATTTTCCGCCCAAATCTTCAAAATCGCTAAAACGTCAAATCTGGGCGTCCAGACAAGCGGTACTACGGTCCCAAAATCCGGTACTACCGCTCACAACCGTACAACCTCTCATCCAAGCGGTACTACCCCCAAGATCTTGAGCAGAAAAACAGATTTCCATTTCATTACTCACCGCTTTGAGCATAACTTTGCATTCAATGGATTTTGGTGTTCTTTAGCTCGTTTCGAAGAGGAGAAGGAGCTCTACATCATCATCCACGTTGTTCATGCTATCTACTCCATCCAAATTCCGTGAGCAAGGCGGAATCCAACCATAAAGGGTGAAGATCGTCGACGAAAGGTATAAACATCCCGCGACTTCTCCCCACTTGCATTCCTTTGTGAACCCCACTATCTTTGTGAGCAACAAACACCTATTGAGACTAGTTCCTTTTATGATTGCTTGGGCTATGCACATTTGATACCTTGTAGATTCCGAGCAAACATTGTGAGCGCTATCTCATATAGTTATCTTGTATAGTTGTTGGCACAAGGAAGAGGCAAGTGAAAAATAGAGAAAAAAAAATAGAAAAAAAGAAGAAAATAAAAATAAATAGATATACATGTGCCTCATAGAATAGGAAGCGCAAGCTCGATGAACATCATATAGGTGGTACTTTTGTGCATATCTTGTAGCCCACCAATTTTGTGCAATCGAACTAGCGTCTCTCCTTGTACTTGTGTGACACGAGCTTATAGTCTTCGCTAGGTAATCATTTGGTTCTTAGCTCACTTTCTCCGTCGCACAAGTCCCATTTATCCCACCGTGTGTGTTTCCTTGTACATATTTCCTATCTTGTGGATTAACTTGTTTTGCTTTGTGATCATTGTGGTTCTTTACTTGCCATTACAACATCTTGATTTCGGATTGGTTCTTGACATGCCACTTTCCATACCTATCCACCATAGGACTTGTGTGTGTGTGTGTTTTTTGGTTCGTAGTTGGTTTTGGTGTTCCGCGTGAACTTCACTTTGCTTGGTTTATTGCTCTCAAGTGTGGCCACTTATACGATACGATCTTCCAAGGTAAAGTAAGGTTTGACGTTGTATCCCTAACTCCCACTACCACTTCCATATACACCGCTTGGTCTTGTGCATCATGTCTAGGGACTTCGAAACCGAGGATGATATCTATGAAGAATCCATGATGAGCCACCATGACTACGACTCCACAAGTATAGAGGACATGACGGAGCACAAGATCGACAATGGCTCATCATGCTTTGAGGACCCGGAGCACTACACCTACGACGACTCCACATTCATGGAAGACATGGAGCTCTACGTCCACAATGGCTCCTCATGCATGGAGCCTATGGAGAACTACACCGACAATGGCTCCACATGCTTGGGTGATATGGAGTACTACATCAACAACTACTCCCCAAGCATGGACGACTTCGAGTGCGACATCGATGACGCCTCGCCAAGCATGGAGGACATGGAGAACTTCATCGAATTTGATGGCTCCTCCATGAGCCATGAATAATTCCTCCACCGTGTGGAGATAGAGGCCTACTACGCCAAGCAAGAGGAGGCGCATCTTCAAGATTCCATGACCTTCAAGGCCAAGCGTGCCACACCAAAGGGCACCACCTACTTCGATGATCCACCTCCAAGGCGACATGTGCCACCACCTAGATGGCGTCAAGCGCCACCATCTCCAAGGCGCCAAGCTTCATCACCGCCAAGGCGCCAAGCTCCAACTCCTATCCAAACAAGAGTGGCGTCCAAACATCATATGCATCAAGAGGCGCCAAGAAACAAGACTCTTCATCGACAAACATCCTCTCATGAGCATCGCCACCATAAAGAGGATACATGATGTAGCCCGATCTACGGTCGTTACCACATCTTGGTCTCCAACTTACGCCAAGTCGTCATGGACTCCAAAGGTGAATCCGTTCCTCTATGCGAGCCCCCTTCCTACCATATTGAATGGTATGCTACTTCATACTCCATCACATATGCATGATAGGTTCACATTGACAAGTACGGAGGCAGGCGAGGAAGCCCGGAACATCAAGCCCGACAAGACGGAGGCTTGGAAGAGGAGAGACTAAGAAGATGCAATTTGCCAGTCCAAGCGGTACTACGGTTGTCGAACCCGATACTACCGGTCGGCCATACTACGCCCCTTCTACCGCTATCGACGGCTCCAACAGACGCTCCAAGACGCAAGAGGTACTACCGGTCCCAGGCGGTACTAGGTGATGACAGTACTACCGTCCTAAGTCCCAGTACCTCTGGTCATGTCGATCAGCGTTCACTAATTGGGCCACAGCCCATGTATTCCCCTTTACTTACCTATTCGCCTAGTTTATCCCCAAACTACCCTTGTTTATGTGGTTGGCCTGTAAATAGAGCCCCCACCCCTCATGTATCCCTTAGGCATAGATGATAGACTAAAGACAACCCCCATTGTGGAATCTCTAGTTTTGCCTCATCCCCTTTACCAAGGGGACCGACTATCGTCACCAACCTCGATTGGACTTTGCATCACGCATCCATCGTTGAACAAGGCCTTGGAGTTTGACGTCTCGTCTCCAAGTTGTCAAGACCCTCCCCAAGGTGTTCTTCCCTCTCCGATGTGGATTTGAGGGAGCACGTTGACCGATCTTTCCTTGCGAGGATTCTATCGGACCGGTGGCCACCGTTCGGGAGCAATCGGCCTTGTATCGTGTGAGTTTTTGCGTGTGTTCATCGTGTTATTCGCGAGGTGTGTGTTCGCTTCCGCTACCTTGTCCCTTTCCCCTCGCTTTCCCATCGATTTGACCATCATATCCGTGAAGATCGAGCACCCAAGAGGTTAACCCCTCCATCAATACAAGACATCGTCAAAGGCATCTTCGCCATAAAGACGAAGAATTCATGATGAGCACCAACCATAATGCTCAAGCAAGCTCAAGAAGGCACCAGAAGCACAAGAAGAGTGCCAAGGCAAATGATCATCGTCGCGAGTGTCATGTGGACGACCAAGTGCGCCACCTACATCAACCATCGGCAAGGCACGCCAATGACCTCCGTCGACACCATCATAGGGCACCTTCAACTACTCGTGCCACCACCACAATGGCACCAAGAGCAAGCCTTCCTCCACGCCATCAAGCTTCAATGCCTACGCTTGACTTCCACAACCTCGCCAACGAGGAAAATATAGACCTCTACTTCGCCAAGTTGGATAGCATGAGCCTACCTCCACCATACTACGCGATGGCCACGAGACGGTCGAGCATGGGATTTTCCCTTCGACCATGGAGGAGAGCGATGATGCCCATCTTATGGCATCCAACCTTGAAGGCGGCAAGGTCAAGAATGGTGAGCATGGGATTTTCCCTTCACCAAAGGAGGCGCATGGAGTTGAGGAAACCGAGCCTACCCCCATATGCTTGAGTGATGATGTGGTACCAATCCCATGTGAGTATGAGAGCCACTTAGCCCACTTGAGTGAGAACAAGAGTGAGATGAGTGACTCCACCTTATGTGAGATTGAGTGCTTCCACTTGGAGGGCATGAGCGATACTCCTAGTGAGTTGAGAGTGGTAGTTGATAGGTCAAGTGAGACCATTTCGAATTCTAACAACTTACTCTCTACCTCTAGTGTGTTCTCTTGTGTTGTGCTAGGTTCCATGGATGAAGAAGCGCCAAACCATGAAGCAATGATGCCTCAGTTGGAGAGGATGTACATGGTGCACGAAGATGATGCTATGCTATGGCTACATCAAGAAGACGAAGTCGTCCACAAGGAGGACACTACTTCCACAACACCCACTTCATATGAGAGGTATGACCAAGGTAATAATAAGGGTGTTAATGATACCATGATCCCACTAGTGGACATGATGAATTGTGTTACGGGGTAACCCCTTGGGGTGGCCCGATCTTTCACGAATCTCCGCGGGATCGAGGGGAAAGCGGTGGAAGAGGAAGAGGGGACGAAATCCACGAACACACGCACGCAAAGATCCCGATGAACTCACGCACACAAAGAGGTAGTCTAGGGTTTACATATGAGGGGTGGGGCTATATATAGGCCAACCACATAAACAGGGGTAGTTCTGGAATAAAACTGGAAGTTTGGGCGAAATTGGGGGTTACATGGGCCAGGCCCAAAAGGCTTTAACATGCCTGGCATCGGTCGGTCCGGAGACTCCGGTCTGGGGTCCGGAGACTCCGGTCTGGGCCGGTCTCCGGACCCGTCTCCGGAGGGGGCTTCTGGCTGTCTCGGTCCTGGGTCTCCGGCCTAGACCGGAGGAAGGTCCGGAGACTCCGGTGTAGGATACCGGAGACTCCGGTCTACACCAGAGACTCCGGTGTGCAGCGCTCCAGCGGCTTCTTTTCCTGGTCCTGCTTCCTTGGTGGCTTGGTGTGGTGGTGTTGCTTCATATCTGAGGATACACAACGTAGATGCATGAAGTAGCAAGCCATCCAAAGGTAGGCCAAAATCACATGAGGAAAGGAGCGACTTAACCTTGGCTTGTAGGAGCTTGGCACGGGCGCGAGTCATTGGTCCACTTGGGGGACTAGGTGTTATATATGGAGGTGCGTCCGTAGGACGGGCTGCATCAGCTCCCCCCCCTTGGGAATGAGTCGTCCTCGACTCTTCAACCTTATCAACTTCATCTTCGCCATGGTAGGGTGAGAGGTCCTTGACATTGAATGTCGGGCTCACAAGATACTTGGATGTTGGGATATCTATGATGTAGGCGTTGTCGTTGATCCTCTTTAGCACTTTGAACGGTCCATCACCTCTTGGCTTGAGTTTGGAGTCGCGGTCCTTGGGGAAGCGGTCTTTACTCAAGTGTATACACACAAGGTCGCCTTCTCGAAGATCATCGCTTTCTTGTTCTTGTTAAGCCTTGATGCTTGGCGAAGGACTTGTTTCTCGATCGTAGCTCTTGTGTCTTCATGGAGTTTCTTCATTGTTTGGGCACGTTTGACGACGTCCATATTGGCACGTTCATGAAGAGGTAGTGGAAGGATATCAAGCGCGGTGAGGGGCTCGAAGCCATAGACGATCATGAACGGGCTCCTCATGGTGGTGGAGTGCTTGGCGCGGTTGTAGGCGAACTCGGCATGTGGAATACATTCCTCCCAGTCTTTAAGGTTCTTCTTTATCAACACCCGGAGGAGTTTTCCAAGACTTCGATTGACGACCTCGGTTTGTCCATCGGTTGGAGGATGCGAGGCGGAAGAGAAGAGGAGCTTGATGCGGAGCTTGGCCATGAGAGTCTTCCAGAAGTAGCTCATGAATTTTACGTCGCGGTCGGAGACGATTGTTCTTGGTACACCGTGTAGCCGAATTATTTCCCTGAAAAACAAATTTGCTACATGTGAAGCATCATCGGTCTTATGGCACGGAATGAAATGTGCCATGTTTGAAAAGCGATCCACTACCACAAATATAGAATCATGACCATGTTTAGATCTAGGCAAGCCTAATACAAAGTCCATGCTAATGTCCGACCAAGGTGCATGAGGAATAGGCAATGGCATATAAAGACCAAAGGGGTTGGACTTAGACTTAGCTTGGATACATGTAGTGCATCGTTGGACGTGGCGCTCCACGTCGCGCTTCATCTTTGGCCAAAAGTAGTGAGTGGAGAGCATGTCATAAGTCTTTTCACGGCCAAAGTGACCCATAAGGCCTCAACCATGGGACTCTTGAAGAAGCAAAAGTTGGAGAGACGATTTCGGAATGCAAAGCTTGTTTTGTTTGAAAAGAAAACCCTTATGCAAATAGAAATCATCAATCCCTTTGTCTATTGAACATTTTTCAAAAATTGGTCCAAAGGAAGGGTCGGACGCATACAACGATTTGATGTCATCAAGACCCAAGACATTGACTTCGAGTCGTGTAAGAAGGCTTGTGTTTTTGCGAGACAAGGCGTCCGCTACCACATTTTCTTTGCCCTTCTTGTATTTGACAATGTAAGGAAAAGAATCCATGAACTCAACCCATTTTGCGTGCCTTTTACTCAAGTTGGCTTGGCCCTTAAGATACTTCAACGACTCATGGTCGGAATGGATGATAAATTCTTTGGGCCAAAGATAGTGTTGCCACACTTGAAGAACTCGAACCAAGGCAAAAAGTTCTTTGTCATAAATGGGATAGTTGAGGCGTGCGCCATCAAGCTTCTCACTATGGTAAGCAATAGGACGCCCATTTTGCATAAGGACGCCACCAATGCCAATACCACTAGCGTCACATTCAATCTCAAAGGTTTTTGTGAAATCCGGTAATGCAAGAAGTGGTGCTTCGGTGAGCCTCTTTTTGAGCTCATCAAAAGCCTTTTGTTGTGCTTTTCCCCAAACGAACGTGCCATTTTTCTTGGTCAATTCGTTGAGGGGGCAAGCAATGGAAGAAAAGTCTTTCACAAAGCGACGGTAAAAGCGAGCCAACCCATGAAAACTACGAAGTTCACTAACATTTGTAGGGATGGGCCAATCTCGTATGTCCTTGACTTTTGAGACATCAACTTCAATGTCATTGGAAGACACAACAAAACCAATGAAAATCAGCTTGTCTTTTGCAAAAGTGCACTTTGGGAGATTAGCATAAAGCTTTTCATGACGGAGGATTTGAAGGACCTCCTTAACATGAGTAACATGCTCCTCTAGTGACTTGCTATAGACAAGGATGTCATCAAAGTAAACAACTACACTCTTCCCAATGAGAGATCTCAAAATATGGTTCATGAGACGCATGAAGGTAGATGGGCATTAGATAAGCCAAAAGGCATAACCAACCATTCATAGAGACCAAGCTTGGTCTTGAAGGCGGTTTTCCACTCATCACCTTCGGCCATGCGAATTTGATGGTAACCACTACGAAGATCAATTTTCAAAAATATAGTGGCTCCACATAACTCATCAAGCATGTCATCAAGACGCGGTATAGGATGTCGATAACGCACGGTGATAGCATTGATTGGACGACAGTCCATGCATAACCGCAACGTATCATCCGTTTTTGGAACTAGAATCACGGGGACCGCGCTTGGGCTAGTGCTTACTTGGATCAAACCTTTGGAGACGAGTTGGTTGATTTGTCGTTCTATCTCCTTCGTCTTCCGGGTTAAATGCGATCTGACACGGTTTGGGAGTGGGGCGCCGCGTATGAGGTCGATGCGGTGCTCGATTCCACGAAGAGGAGGTAGTCCATGAGGAATCTCTTCGGGAAATACATCTTGGAATTCCTGCAAAACAGCCATCAAAGAAGGAGGAACATTTTTCAAGTCATTAGTTCCTTGCGCTAGTCCCTTGCATACAAGGACATAGTGCAAAATGGATGGGTTGTTCCACACTTCTCTCATCTCACTTTTGGTGGCAAGAAGAACACTCTTAGTTTTTCCACTCGAGTTTGGCTTGTGGCACTCACTCACTATAGTGTGGTTCTCTCGCTCACCACTCTTCTCACAAGACGGTTTTGTGTATTGCGCCCTCGCTAAAGCTTTTGCATTGTCCGCAATTATTTGGCTAGGAGTCATTGGTTGCAACACACAAGTTTTGTCAAGCCATTTGAAGGTATAAGTGTTTGAGTGACCATTATGCAAAGCACGCTTGTCAAATTGCCACGGCTTTCCTAAAAGCATATGGCAAACCGTCATTGGGACCACGTCACATTCCACCGTGTCCTTGTATGGTCCAATTGAGAACGTTACCGAGACGGTGTGTTTGATCTTGACGGATCCTTGGTCACTTAGCCATTGTATATGGTAGGGGTGTTTATGCGGATGGAGGGTGAGGTTGAGCTTCTCACACAATTCCGTGCTTGCGAGATTGTGGCAACTCCCTCCATCGATGACAACTTTGATGGACCTCCCATTGATACCGGCACGAGTTTGGAAGATGTTTGATCGTTGGTCTTCATTCTCATTGGCTTGAGTAGTTAAGACCCTTGTGACCACAAGCGATGGACTTGCGTCATGCTCACACATGAGTAGCTCTTGGTCCTCTTCCAAATGTTTCCTTGCCATGGCTTCCTTGACCCTTGCATCAAACTCATCTTCACTCAAGTATTCTTCATCGCCGTTCTCATGGATGAACAAAACTTTCTTGTTCCCACATGTGGCCGACTTGTGTCCTTTGCCTCCACACTTGTAGCACTCACCATTGAATGGTTGCTCATCTCTTGTGTACTTGCCACTTGGGGGCGGTTTTCCTTGAGGAAGTGTTGGCTTGAAGGGAAGCTTGGTGGTATTTTAGGAGCTTCCACTTGGTGTTGTCGGAGTAGTGGTTGGAGCTTGCTTGTATGTGAAGTATGTCTTTGGCTTGTTGAACTTGATGTCCTCTTGCACTTGACGTTCGGCCTTTGATGCAATGTGCACAAGCTCAACCATGTTGTTGTACCTTTGGAACTCGGTGATGCGCTTGATAGGATGGTTCAAGCCACTGAGGAAACATGCCATTGTTTGCTCATCACGCTCTTCAATGTTGGCACGGATCATGTTGAGATCCATTTGCTTGAAGTACTCTTCCACGGTCTTTGTTCCTTGACTAAGCGTTTGAAGCTTGTTGAAGAGGTCACGCGTGTAGTGTGAAGGAACAAAGCGGGATCTCATATGATCCTTCATATCTTGCCAAGTTGAGATTGGGGGCTCTTCTTTTGATTCACGAGCGAGTTGGACTTGTTCCCACCAAAGGTTGGCATATTCATCGAACTCGAGGGATGCCATGGCCATCATCTTCTCATTGCTAAAGTTGTGCATGCGGAAGATCTTGTCAACCTTGAGTTCCCATGAGAGGTATTCTTCGGGATCATTGGAACCGGTGAACTTGGGCATGGTGAACTTGAGCTTGCCGAAAGTTTCTTCCTCATTGCGGTTCCGGTTGCGACGGTTGCCATGATTTTGGCGGCCATCTTCATCATCCGAGCTCTCATGTCTTTCTTGTTGATGGTGGCGTTGCTCTTGCGGTTGTTGAGGTGCCGCGTTTGGTGGTGGAACTTGGTTTGGACGACGAGCTTGGGGAGCTTGCTCTTGTTGTTGGCGCGGTTGACGACGAGGAGGAGGTTGTTGGTCCTCACGGAGAACTTGGGGAGCTTGCTCTTGTTCTTGTCGAGGTTGATGCCGAGGAGCATTATCTTGCGCCATGTGGCAAGGAGGACGTCGAGCCGCATGCGCAATGGGCTGCTCTCTTTCTTCGTGATGTGGAGGAGGCTCGTCGTGAAGATCATGTTGACGGCGATGACGTTCATGGCGAGGAGGACGCCTTGGTGGATCTTCGAGTGCTTCACGCCGCCGGCAAACTTGTTGTTCCACTTCGGAAGCTTCACTTGTTGTGGAAAGAACATGTCGATGGAGATGGTCTTGATGGTCCATGTGAGGTTGTTCTTGTTGAAGCACAAGTTCCCTTTGTTGAGGCCGGTCCGCTTCACGTCGTGGAGGTCTTGCAGAGAGGTCACCATCATATCTTGACGTTGCGGCGTGTCGCGGGGATGGTACCGCCTGAGAAGAGCTCATGGATTGAAGGACGGGTCCATCCCGGTGCCTTGAAGCGTGACGGCGAGGCGCACTTGATTCACTTGAGGAGTGCCGTGATGATCTTGAGTCTTGCGAGCGTGGCCTTGCCAACCCATCAATGAGGCGTTGAAGCTTCTCATCCGTTGAGGCGAGGGCACGACCAAGAGCTTCCTTTTGATGACCGAGGTTGTGTTGCATGTCATGCATTTGGCCTCGGACTTCCTCGAAGCGGTTGTCGATGTTCTTGAACTCCGCTCGGGCTTCGCTAAATTGTTCATCTTGGCGCCGCTCAAGTGCTTCACAACGGTAGTTGAATTCTCCTCGAACCTTCCAATGGTCCCATCTTGTCATGTATGGATTGTCGTCCTCCGGAGGTGGTGGTGGTGGTTGGGACAGCTCGCCATTCTTGTCCATGATGCAAAGCTGACAAGGGTTGTATATGGAGAGTAAAGGTGTGTAGAGTTAGCCTTTTACCTCACCTTGGAGATTATATCAAACCAATTGCCACACAAAGGAGCGAACAGCGTGCAAAGTGAAATGGCCAAGAAACTCACACACAAAGGAGCTACAACTCTCAAAAGCTTTTGGTGGATGGGTAGGATTGTGGGAAAATCAAAGAACCAACCGAACGCAAAGGATAGTCAAAAGTGGAGAAGATCCAACAAAACACAAGTCAAAAGGAAATGGTCAACTCAAAAGGTGGCGAGAACCTACGACTACACACACGCGTGGAGCAAAAATGGGGTTAGCACGACTATGAAAGTGAGCACGAAATGGCCTAACGAAGACTACGCTCGGGTGTCGTGCCAACGCAAGGAGAGACCACAACTCGTTTGCGAAAAGAGGGTAAGCAACGGATTTGTGCACTTGCCTTGGCGCACTTCTTCCTCTCTCTTTTGCTTACAAGCTTGATGCTCTCTTTATATTGGGAGACTATATAACTTTTTATTTTTCTTTTTCTCTCTTTTTTTTGATTCTTTTTCTTTTTCTCCCTTGCTATGCTACTATGTTAACTTTTGTATTTGCCCTCACACTCTCACTTTCCAATGGCAAGTGCACAATGCTTAGACAAACACAAAATGAGTTGCTCTCATAGGATAGGTACACACAAAGGAAGATATGGCTACAAGGGTTGACACAAGTTATACCTTAGTTGATGGTGATGATCTTGTGTCGATGGAGCGGGGAAGAGTTTGAGGTCCATGGTGTAGAAGAGCGCGGCGATGTTGCGGAAGCTATCTGTTAGTTGGTGACACGCACACGGAACACAAACAACAAGTGGACAGATTAGCCAATGCAGGAAAAGAGGAAAAAGGGCAAAAACAGGCGTCCAGGGCCGGAGACTCCGGTCTCGGGCCGGAGACTCCGGTGTGCAGGCCGGAGACTCCGGTGTGGGAGGTCTGCTCGTGTTCTTGAGCGGAAATCCACGCCTAGAGTCCTCAAATCCGCGAAAATTTGGCCAAAATTGGGCTGTGAAACGTAGGCAAAAGCTGAACCAACACCTTAGACAAGATTTGGTCGGATCAAAACCACAAATAACACTCCAAAACAACAGATCAATCCAAAGGCAAATTGGGGCTGTTTTTTGGGGAATTTTCGAATTTATGGTGGATAGAAGAAAAATTGGGGGGGAAATTCGTGATCAACCTTGCTCTTGATACCAAGATGGGGTGGCCCGATCTTTCACGAATCTCCCCGGGATCGAGGGGAAAGCGGTGGAAGAGGAAGAGGGGAAGAAATCCATGAACACACGCACACAAAGATCCCGATGAACTCACGCACACAAAACACGATACACGCCGATGACCCACGCCGGTGGCAACCGGTCCAACATAATCTCTAGGATCGGTGTTGGGCGAAGATCTCTCTCCACGCCAACAACGGGGGACGAGGTGCTTGGTGAGACCTTGACGACTTGGGGGCGAGAAACCGAGAACCCAAGGCCTTGTACAACTTGAACGCACTAGGCAAGATCCAAGAGGAGGGTGGACAATGGGTGCTCCTTGGTAGGTGCATGAGACCAATAGATTAAAGATCCTCAAAGGGGTGTCTTAATCTATCATTATCCAAGTCTAGGGTTTACATATGAGGGGTGGGGCTATATATAGGCCAACCACATAAACAGGGGTAGTTCTAGAATAAAACTGGAAGTTTGGGCGAAATTGGGGGTTACATGGGCCAGGCCCAAAATGCTTTAACATGCCTGGCGTCGGTCGGTCCGGAGACTCCGGTCTGGGGTCCGGAGACTCCGGTCTGGGCCGGTCTCCGGACCCGTCTCCGGAGGGGGCTTCTGGCTGTCCCGGGCCTGGGTCTCCGGCTTGGACCGGAGGAAGGTCCGGAGACTCCGGTGTGCAGCGCTCCAGTGGCTTCTTCTCTTGGTCCTGCTTCCTTGGTGGCTTGGTGTGGTGGTGCTGCTTCATATCTGAGGATACACAACGTAGATGCATGAAGTAGCAAGCCATCCAAAGGTAGGCCAAAATCACATGAGGAAAGGAGCGAGTTAACCTTGGCTTGTAGGAGCTTGGCACGGGCGCGAGTCATTGGTCCACATGGGGGACTAGGTGTTGTAGATGGAGGTGCGTCCGTAGGACGGGCTGCATCAAATTGTGAGGATATGCATGCTATGGATGATACTTGTGACATTACATATGCTTCATCCACTTTCCCATGTGATGATTTGCCTTTGCATAATATTGATCATGTGGAATTGTTTGATTGCGATATCATTGCCATAAACATGCCATGCTATGCATCTTGTGTGTATCCTCCAATTGCTTTGGACTTGCCTTGTCATGCTAGTCATTCAATTTCTCCCGTTGCTTGCGATAAGATGAATGCTTGCTATTTCACTTGTTTTGCTTGCAACAATATTGATCATATGCGTTATAATGAGATGGCCCCCATAGCTTTCTCAATTTTTGGAGATTTTGATGATTGCCATGATAAGCATGTTCCCCACTTGCATACTCACCATGCATCTATTTCATACTTGAATGACATTAATGGTGATGTGCACAAGAAGAGATACGTCATGATGGATGATGTGTATCTCTACCATGCACACACATTCTTCCTTTTGTGTATGATGTGTGTAGGTACCCGCATTATCATGTCAACCTCGGTTGAGCACGAGTTGACAAAAAGAGCTCTTGAGAGCATCCCACAAGTGAGTTCAAGATCGAACCCAGCTCTGATACCTTTTGCATGCTTTGCATCTTTCATGTTGGCAAATTGCTCTTTCCTATGGTTTGATTGCAAGCATGTTAATGGTATTATCTCCCCTCGTGACATTCATGTTTCTTCGCATTTAGATAATGATGCTTTGTGTGTTGCAACAAAACTGTTGAACATTTTCTCTTTCCAATGTTTTGTGTGCACCCACAATTCCATTAAGAGCATGTATTGTCATGAGAGCTTCCAAGAATCTCGTCTTGTTGTTGCAACAAACATAAGGACCACTTGCTCTTTCATTTGGTTTGTTTGCAAACATAATACTTTTGTTTTGGATATGCTTCCTTGTGTGTTTTTGCCAAATTCTCCTTGATGTGGACATCCCTACTATTGATACAACCGTTGTACCTACAGCAACACACATACAAGGACCCATCACAAGATCTCGTGCCAAACAACTTAACTATCAGGTACTTCGGTTTCTTGGAACTATTCCTCACATACATGAGAATATGATTCTGCCTAAATCAGATATATTTCTTACTCTTAGGAATGATGGACCAAGCATGGATGAGAGGGACAAGCATTGGAGCATGGCCATGCATGGAGATGGCAGCAAGCATGTGATGATCCAAGAGAAGGCCACGGATGAAGATTTCAGAACTTTGAGGCCACCATAATAAAGAAAGAAGGCTTGGACGAAATATTCAAGATCAATACTTTACGAATTCCTCCATAGCTTAATATGGTGCTGCGACACCTTTATTTTGGGCCAGGCCCATGTAATTTTCACAGGATTTTAATTAGCCACTTTTTAGAGTCCGTATTTGAGGGGAAAAGGACTTTTAGGGTTGGATTCGGCCACCACTTCCTTGGCTGGCCGAAACCCCACCTTTTCGCCCTTAACACGCCCATAGCCGACCTCTAGACTCGGATTTTGTTTAGACATTAAGTTAGCCATAGTCAACTTCGCCAAGGCTCGGCGTCGCAGGCCTCTTGTACTTGCACCTATTCGTGATCCCACCTCTTCAATAAAGCTTTCCTCTTAATCCGCAATATCTTGATTGCAATATTGGTTCTTACTTGTTCTCGATTTGGTAGGAATTAAGACCTCACTGGTCAGTCGGTGATCGTGTTCCCGCAGGATCGGTAACCTCCGTGAGATTGGCCTAGCGATTGCATTGGCACTGCGTTCACGCGTAGTCCGATCATCAAGCCCGAACTCCACCAAATTGACTATCATCATCTCATCGAAAGATCGGACACCTTTGCCCTATCAAGTTATATCAGTTCAGTTGCTCGGTGATATTTCTTGTTTTTAGAGATTAGATCTGTTTTACCTATAACCCACGAAAAGCCAAAAACACGATTAGAGTTTAGATCCATCCCATAACCAATCTCGCCTCGCATTATCTTTTTAGTTTTGCATTGTTGAATTTGTGTCTACATCGTCGAGTTCTTTGGTCTTAGTGTCTCGTCCCTTAGAGTTTCGAGTTCTGATCATACTAGTCACCGCCACACTCGCCGATCACCGCCACCATATTTCGCCACCATATTCCGCCGCCATATACCCAGCCATCATAAACCCTAATACTCCGCCACCTCCTTCCTACCGCGACACAGATCCGATCAGTTTTCCTGCCGCGGTACGAGTCCGAGTAGAGTTACTGTTTCCTAGTTATTTCTCTTTACTTTCCTTCTTTGTTGTTTCCGTGTTCAGCTAAAGTCCGTGTCACGCTAAGAGTCCGGTCGTAAGTCCAGAAGGAGAGCAAAAAAAAGTCTGGAACCGCCTCCGAAATTTTTTCTGGCTATACTATTTTTCGACCCCGGGGATCACTTTTCTCCATCGGCCGTTATAGCAATATTTTTTTGGCGTCTGCGCGCTTTCCGGAGCAAAATAAAAAAACTTCAAATTTTTTTTGGGGGCTAACCTATTTTTAGACCCCGTAGATCAGTTCTAGACACTCGCCATCATAGTGATTTTTCACCTCTCGGTTCGCTTTTCAGGGTGCCATATCATCATACATTGCTTGTTGTGTCGCGGCGTGACATCGTTGGTGATCTAGGCTCGCGTCTCTAGTACGATCTAGACTAGGACCAGCACAGTACCGTCGTTGAGCATTCTTTCAACTTTTGCATTGCTGTTTTGATAATTGCTAACCCCCTTTGCTAAGCCTTCCCAGAGCTCCACAGATATTCTCCACGTGCGGTGTCTCGACCCCTGGTAATCGCTTGGCTCAATCTCTGGACCCCCTGATCCTCGCGGTTGCACATCGCCTTTTCCTGTTGTTTGGTAAGAACTTGTAAGAGCTTCGTATATTGCTTGACGGATTACGCGTGACTTCCACCATCTTTCCGTAGTATATACCTGTGCTTTTTAAGGACTAACCATGACAGATACTTCGCGGAACCCTGCCACAATGACGAACGAAGAACTCCATGCCCACTTCTCCGCGCTCTTGGTCAGTCGTGCTAAAGACCTGGATACGCGCCTAGGGGAGTTTGACACCAAGCTCACCAACGCCATGGACAAGATCGATGGACTCGAGAAATCCTTCAACGCCAAGCTTGACATTCGGTTTAAGGAGCTTTTGAACAGATTGCACTCCGCGCCACATGGCGCCGCGGCGCATTCCGATCACGGGTCGGACTGTCATTGGTTGCCGCGCACAGCTGCTATCATGCCGACGACCTCGGACTTCCGCCGTCACTGCGACATTGGGGACAGACGACGGGTACTACTACGACCCCGACGACGACGATCTGTTTGACGAGAAGGTTGAACAACCTCCACATCCACTTGGACATCCCGATAATCAGCGCCTCCTTCTCGTGATTCGCCACCAGCTACTACTACATCCAAGGCCACCACAAGATTTCCAGCTGCTCCTCCATCGTCATCCAATGCTCCTGCTCGTAGTGCATCTTCTATGGCTTCCACGGGTAAGACAAATGATATACAATGCCGCAAGTGCTGGGGTTTTGGTCATATTGAGAGACAGTGCACAACACAACGTGTGATGATGGTGCGAGAAGATGGTCAATACGATTCAGCGAGTGACTTTGATGAAGATACACTAGCCCTTATTTCTGCTCGAGATGGAGACAATTCTAATGCTGATGAAGAGACAGAGGTAATGGGAGCTGAAGCTGTTGATCAATACAAGAGCTTAATCACACAACGTGTGTTGAGTATGCAATTGAGCAAATCTAAGCAAGATCAACGCCACAACCTGTTCCAAACACGTGGTGTTGTTAAAGACAGAGCTATACGGATCATCATTGATGGAGGGAGTTGTAATAATCTGGCCAGATTTGACATGATAGAGAAGCTTGCACTTCCAACAAGACAACGCCCACATTCATATTACATCCAATGGTTTGAGAGTTCTCGCAAGATCAAGGTAACAAGAACGGTACGCGTGCATTTTACTATTGGTACATATTCTGATTTTGTTGATTGTGATGTTGTACCTATGCAAGCTTGTTCTTTGTTACTTGGTAGACCACGGCAATTTGATAGAGAATCTGTTCATAATGGCAAAACTAATCACTATTCTCTTATGCATGATGGAAAGAAAATTGGTCTAAAACCTATGACTCCCGAACAGATTTTAAAAGATGATCTTGCTAGAGCTAGTAGAGCTAAAACTGAGGAGAAAAATAAAAGTGAGAATCAGATTGTTGCTTTGAATTTATACCACCAAAGAACACTAAATCTGATTCTACACATGCTACTGAAATTCGTTTGAAGAGTCCATGTATGCTTGCAAATAAAATTGATATTGCTGAACTAGATGTAAACAATACTCAATGTTATGCAATTGTCTGCAAAGAGGTTTTGTTTTCATTTGAGGATATGCCTCCTTCTTTACCACCCGCTATTGCTAACCTTTTGCAGGAATATGAGGACGTCTTTCCCGCTGAGCTGCCACCAGGACCACCTCCTATTAGAGGAATTGAGCACCAAATTGATGTAATTCCTGGTGCCACGTTGCCCAACTGCGCGCCATATAGAACCAATCCGGAGGAGACAAAGGAGATACAACGCCAAATTCAGGAACTACTCGACAAAGATCATATTCGTGAGTCCCTTAGCCCCTGTGCTGTTCCTATTATTTTGGTACCTAAGAAAGATGGTTCTTCGCGTATGTGTACTGATTGTAGAGCTATCAATAATATTACTATTCGATATCGTCATTCTATTCCACGTTTTGATGGCATGCTTGATGAATTGAGTGTGATGCAGCCCGTCCTCCGACCGCTACTACATCTACTCCCACGAGCTACCCAAATGGACCCATGACTCGCGCCCGAGCCAAGCTCCTTCAAACTAAGGTGAACTCGCTCCTCTCCTTGTGTGACTTCAACACCCCCTTGGATGGCTTGCTACTTCACGCAAACTCATGCATCATCAGTGCGAGAAGCCACCGATCATGCCAGACGAAGCGGTACTACGGTTGGGACGACCGTACTACCGCTCCAAGCGGTCTCGCCTCCCCTACCGCCGCCAGACGCCCCACTCCACGCCTCGAAGCCGCGGTACTACGGTCCTACAACCGGTACTACCGTGGCTTGTGATACCGCGCCCTCCTACCGCTTCGCCAGCGCCTCACGGAAGCCCAGGCCCTCAAGCGGTACTACTGCTCTGAAGCGGTACTACCGGTGACCGGTACTCTGGTTGCCGGACGGTACTACCGGTCTGCCAGACCTGATTGCTTGATTCGGCCTGTGCCTTGTATCCCAACTTATAATTTATCTTTTCATTCGAAACTACCCATTATGTGGCTGGACTATATATAGCCCCACCCTCTATTGTAACCGTTAGACTTGGATAATAATAGATATTAAGGAAACCCTTTGAGGACTTATATCTATTGGTCTCATGCTCCTACCAAGGAGCACGGATTATCCACCCCTCTTGGATCTTGCCTAGTGCGTTCAAGTTGTACAAGGCCTTGGGTTCTCGGTTTCGCCCCAAGTCGTCAAGGTCTCACCAAGCACCTCATCCCCGTTGTTGGCGTGGAGGCGAGCTTCGCCCAACACCGATCCTAGGGATTATGTTGGACGGTTGCCACCGGCGTGAGGAGTAGGCGTGTATCGTGTTTTGGTGTGCGTGTGTTCGTGGTTTTCATCGCCTTCCCGATTTCATACCGACCACCTCTCTTCCCTCGTTCCTCGTGGAATTCGTGAAAGATCGGGCCAACCCAGTTACCCCATAACATATTGGTATCAAGAGCACGGTTGATCACGAATTTCCTCCAATTTTTTTCTTTTCTCCATTTTAAAAGCGAAAATCCTACCAAAAGAGCCCAATTTGCCTTGGATCGATCCTCGGATTTGGTGAGTTTTTGTGGTTTTGGTCCATAGATCTGTTGCTTTGGGAGTCGATCTATAGCCCTCTTGTTTCTAGCTCAGCCTTCGGTTTTTCAACGAATTTGAGGTTTTGGCAAGTTCACCTCGTTCGGGCTGTGTGATGCCGGGTGCATAGCGGTACTATCATTGTTAACCAGTACTACGGTGTTGACCGATACTATCTCACCGGTACTACCGCTTTACCGGTACTACCGCTCGCATCTGCCCGTGCCTCCTGCCCTTTGACGCCTCGATTTCGTTCGCTGACTTGTTCCACCTCGCTTGTTCGTGTTTCGCGTGTTTGTCGCCATTTTCACAACAGCTTCCGCATCAACGTCATCCCGCGCTCAACGACACCGCGACACTCGAACAACTTTTCCCACCAACGGTTGCAAGTCGTCAACAATACCAAAGGTATAACTTGCACCACCTTGTCAGCCCATATCTTCCTTTGTGTGTATCTATCCTATGAGAGCAACTCATTTTGTGTTTGTATAAGCATTGTGCACTTGCCTTCGGAAAGTGAGAGCTTGACGCCAAATACAAAAGCTAACATAGTAGCATAGCAAGGGAGAAAAAGGAAAAAGAATCAAAAAAAAAAAAAAAAGATACATAGTCCCCCAATACAAAGAGAATACCAAGCTTGTAAGCCAAGAAAGAGAGAAGAAAGAGCGCTCCGCGGCAAGTGCACAAATCTATTGCTTACCCTCTTTCGGCAAACGAGTTGTGGTCTCTCCTTGTGTTAACACGACAAGCGTAGTCTTCGTTAGGACCTTTGTGCTCATTTTCATAGTCGTGCTAACCCCGCTTTCTCCACGTGTGTGTTTCCGTGTTTTTGGTAGATCGATCCTTTTGCTTTTGATCTTTGGTTCTTTACCACGTGGGACAATAACCTTTTGCTTGGATCGTTTCGTTTGGTTTTCACAACCCTTACCTTCCACCAAAAGCCTTTTCGAGTTTCTTGCCATTTCACTTTGCACTTTTTCGCTCATTTGTGTGGCAATTGGTTTGATATAATCTCAAGGTGAGGTAAAGGCTAACTCTCCACACCCTTTCTCCATATACAACCATTGTTGGCTTTGCATCATGGATGTGCATGGAGAGCCATCCCAACCACCACCACCTCCAGAGGATGATAACCAATTCATGACAAGATGGGACCATTGGAAGATCCGAGGAGAATTCAACTATCGTTGTGAAGCTCTCGGCGCCAAGATGAACAATTTAGCGAGGCCGTGTGGAATTCAAGAACATCGACAACCGCTCAAGAAGTCCGTGGCCAAATGCATGCCATGCAACACAACCTCGGGCATCAAAATGAAGCTCTTGGCCGCACTCGCCTCAACGGATGAGAAGCTCCAACACATCATCGATGGACTCGCAAGGACACGCCGCGAATCAAGCTCATCTCGGCACTCATCAAGTGAAACAAGTGCACCTCGCCGTTATGCTTCAAGGCACCGGATGGACCCGTTCTTCAATCCATAAGCTCTTCGCAGTGGTACCATCTCCGCGTCACGCGCGACATCAAGCTATGATGGTGACCTCTCCAAGACCTCCAAGACGTGAAGCAAACCGACCACAACCAAGGGCACCGGTGATTCAACAAGAGCAACCTCGCATAGACCACCACGGCCATCGGCGACGCCGACACGCTCCTTCATCAACAAGTGAAACTTCCGAAGAGGACGAACAAGATCATCGTCGACGTGAAGCACTCGAAGATCCTCCAAGGCGTCATCATCGTCATGGCGTCCTCGCCAACATAATGGTCATGACGAGCCCCTACACCAAGAAGAAGAACGACCCATGGCGCATACGGCTCGGCGTCCTCCTCGCCACATAGCGCAAGCTAATGCTCCTCGCCATCAACCACGACAAGAGCAAGAGCAAGCTACCCAAGCTCGTCGTGAGGACCATCAACCTCCTCCTCGTCCGCATCGCGACAAGAAAGCGAGCACGCTCCCAAGCTCGTCGTCAACAACAAGTTCCTCCACCAAACGCGGCACCTCAACCACGCGAGCATCGCAACAATCACCAAGCAAGACATGAGAGCTCGGATGATGATGATGACCGTCAAAATAATGGCAACCGACGCATGGAACCGCAATGGAGAAGAAACTTTGGCAAGCTCAAATTCACCATGCCCAAGTTCACCGGTTCCAATGAGCCCGAGGAATATCTCTCTTGGGAACTCAAGGTCGACAAGATCTTCCGCATGCACAATTATAGCAATGAGAAGATGATGGCCATGGCATCCCTCGAGTTTGATGAGTATGCCAACCTTTGGTGGGAACAAGTCCAACTCGTCATGAAGCAAAGAAGAGCCTCAATCGCCACTTGGCAAGATATGAAGGCTCATATGAGATCCCGCTTTGTTCCTTCACACTACACGCGTGACCTCTTCAACAAGCTTCAAACGCTTAGTCAAGGGACAAAGACCGTGGAAGAGTACTTCAAGCAAATGGAGCTCAACATGATCCGTGCCAACATTGAAGAGCGAGATGAGCAAACAATGGCACGCTTCCTCAATGGTTTGAACCATCCCATCAAACGCATTACCGAGTTCACAAAATACAACAACATGGTTGAGCTTGTGCACATCGCATCCAAGGCCGAGCGCCAAGTGCAAGAGGACATCAAGTACAACAAGCCAAAGACGTACTTCACCTACAAGCAAGCGCCAACCACTACTCCAACAACACCAAGTGGAAGCTCACCAAGTACAACCAAGCTTCCCTTCAAGCCAACTATTCCCCAAGGAAAACAGCCCCCAAGTGGCAAACAAACATGGGATGATCAACCATTCAATGGTGAATGCTACAAGTGTGGAGGCAAAGGGCACAAGTCCAATGCATGTGGAAACAAAAAAGTTTTGTTCATCCACGACAACGGCGATGAAGAATACTTGAGTGAAGAAGAGTTTGATGCAAGGGTCAAGGAAGCCATGGCAAGGCAACACTTGGAAGAGGACCAAGAACTTCTTGTGTGTGAGCATGACGCAAGTCCATCGCTTGTGGTCACAAGGGTCTTGACTACTCAAGCCAATGAAAATGAAGACCAACGCTCGAACATCTTCCAAACTCGTGCCGGCATCAATGGGAAGTCCATCAAAGTTGTCATCGATGGAGGAAGTTGCCACAACCTCGCAAGCACGGAATTGTGTGAAACTCAATCTCACCCTTCACCCACATAGACACCCCTACCATATCCAATGGCTAAGTGACCAAGGATCCGTCAAGATCAAGCACACCGTCTCGGTGACGTTCTCCATTGGACACTACAAGGACACGGTGGAATGTGACGTGGTTCCAATGACGGTTTGTCACATGTTGCTCGGAAGGCCGTGGCAATATGACAAGTGTGCTTTGCATAATGGTCACTCAAACACCTACACTTTCAAATGGCTTGATAAAACTTGTGTGTTGCAACCAATGACTCCTAGCCAAATAATTGCGGACAATGCAAAGGCTTTAGCGAGGCGCACACGCAAAAACACCTTGTGACAAGAGTGGTGAGCGAGAGAACCACACCATAGTGAGTGAGAGCTACAAGCCAAACTCGAGCGGAAAAACTAAGAGTGTTCTTCTAGCCACCAAAAGTGAGATGAGAGAAGTGAGGAACAACCCATCCATCTTGCACTACGTCCTCGTATGCAAGGGACTAGCGCAAGGAACTAATGACTTGACAAATATTCCTCCTTCTTTGATGGCTGTTTTGCAGGAATTACAAGATGTATTCCCCAAAGAGCTTCCTCATGGCCTTCCTCCTCTTCGTGGAATCGAGCACCGTATCGACCTCATACCCGGCGCACCACTACCAAACCGCGCTGCGTATCGCACAAACCCGGAAGAGACAAAGGAGATCGAAGGCCAAATCAACCAACTCGTCTCCAAAGGTTTGATCCAAGTAAGCACTAGCCCAAGCGGTTCCCGTGATCCTAGTCCAAAACGGATGATACGTTGCGGTTATGCATGGACCGTCCAATCAATGCTATCACCGTATGCTATCGACATCCTATACCGCGTCTTGATGACATGCTTGATGAGTTATGTGGAGCCACTATATTTTCGAAAATTGATCTTCGTAGTGGCTACCATCAAATTCGCATGGTCAAGGTGATGAGTGGAAAACGCCTTCAAGACCAAGCTTGGTCTCTATGAATGGTTGGTTATGCCTTTTGGCTTATCCAATGCCCCATCTACCTTCATGCGCCTCATGAACCATATTTTGCGGTCACTCATTGGAAAGAGTGTAGTTGTTTACTTTGATGACATTCTTGTCTATAGCAAGTCACTAGAGGAGCATGTTACTCATGTTAAGGAGGTCTTACAAATCCTTCGTCATGAAAAGCTTTATGCTAACCTCCCCAAGTGCACTTTTGCAAGAGACAAGTTGATTTTCCTTGGTTTTGTCGTGTCTTCTAATGGCATTGAAGTTGATGTATCAAAAGTCAAGGACATACGAGATTGGCCCACCCCTACAAATGTTAGTGAACTTCGTAGTTTTCATGGGTTGGCTGGCTTTTACCGTCGCTTTGTGAAAGATTTTTCCACTATTGCTTGCCCCCTCAACGAATTGACCAAGAAGAATGTCACGCCTGCTTGGGGAAAAGCACAACAAAAGGCTTTGATGAGCTCAAAGGAGGCTCACAAGCACCACTTCTTGCATTGCCGGATTTCAAAAACCTTTGAGATTGAATGTGACGCTAGTGGTATTGGCATTGGTGGCGTCCTTATGCAAAATGGGCGCCCTATTGCTTACCATAGTGAGAAACTTGATGGCGACGCCTCAATTATCCCATTTATGACAAAGAACTTTTGCCTTGGTTCGTGTTCTTCAAGTGTGGCAACACTATCTTTGGCCCAAAGAATTTATAATCCATTCCGACCATGAGTCGTTGAAGTACCTTAAGGGCCAAGCCAACTTGAGTAAAAGGCACGCAAAGTGGGTTGAGTTTATGGAGTCTTTTCCTTACATTGTAAAATACAAGAAGGGCAAAGAAAATGTGGTGGCGGACGCTTTATCTCACAAAACCACAAGCCTCCTTACACGACTCGAAGTCCATGTTTTGGGTCTTGAGGACATCAAATCTTTGTACGCGTCCGATTCTTTCTTTGGACCAATATTTGCACAATGTTCAATAAACAAAGGGATCAACGATTTCTATTTGCACAAGGGTTTTCTTTTCAAACAAAACAAGCTTTGCATTCAAATCCTCTCTCCAACTTTTGCTTCTTCAAGAGTCCCATGGTGGAGGCCTTATGGGTCACTTTGGCCGTGACAAGACATATGACATGCTCTCCACTCACTACTTTTGGCCAAAGATGAAGAGTGGCGTGAGCGCCACGTTCAACGATGCACTACATGTATCCAAGCTAAGTCTAAGTCCAACCCTTTGGTCTTTATATGCCATTACCTATTCCTCATGCACCTTGGTGGGACATTAGCATGGACTTTGTACTAGGATTGCCTAGATCTAAACATGGTCACGATTCCATATTTGTAGTCGTGGATCGCTTTTCAAAATGGCACATTTCATTCTGCCATAAGACCGATGATGCTTCACATGTCGCAAATTTGTTTTTCGTGGAAATAATTCGCTACACGCGTTACGAACAATCGCTCCGACCGTGACGTAAAATTCATGAGCTACTCGAAGACCCTCATGGCCAAGCTCGGCATCAAGCTCCTCTTCTCGTCGCCTCGCATCCTCAAACCGATGGACAAACCAGGTAGTCAATCAAGTCTTGGCACACTTCTCCGGTGTTGATAAAGAAGAACCTTAAAGACGGGAGGAATGCATTCCACGCCGAGTTACTACAACCGCGCCAAGCACTCCACCACCATGAGGAGCCCGTTCATGATCGTCTATGGATTCGAGCCTCTCACCGCTCGATATCCTTCCACTTCCACTTCATGAACGTGCCAATATGGACGTTGTCAAGCGTGCCCAAGCAATGATGAAACTCCATGAAGACACACGAGCTACTATCGAGCAACAAGTCCTTCGCCAAGCATCAAGGCTAAACAAGACCAAGAAAGAGATGATCTTTGATGAGGCGACCTTGTATGGATTCACTTGAGTAAAGACCGTTTCCCCAAGGAACGAGACTCCAAGCTAAAGCCACGAGGCGACGGACCATTCAAGGTGCTAAAAAGGATAAACAACAACGCCTATGTGATCGATATACCAACATCGAAGTATCTTGTGAGCTCGACATTCAATGTCAAGGACCTCTCACCCTACCATGGCAAAGAGGAAGTTGTGACGGTTGAAGAGTCGAGGACGACTCTTTCCCAAGGGAGGCGATGCAGCCGTCCTCCGACCGCTACTACATCTACTCCCACGAGCTACCCAAATGGACCCATGACTCGCGCCGAGCCAAGCTCCTTCAAACTAAGGTGAACTCGCCTCTCCTTGTGTGACTTCAACACCCCTTGGATGGCTTGCTACTTCACGCAAACTCTGGCATCATCAGTGCGAGAAGCCACCGATCGTGCCAGACGCATAAGCGGTACTACGGTTGGGACGCAGTACTACTGCTCAAGCGGTCCTACCGCCTCCCTGCCGCCACAGGCGCCCCACTCCACGCCTCGAAGCCCGGTACTACGGTCCTACAACCGGTACTACGGTGGCAGTACTCTGCGCCCTCCTACCGCTCGCCAGCGCCTCGGCCGGAAGCCCAGGCCCTCAAGCGGTACAGCTCTGAAGCGGTACTACGGTGACCACCGGTACTACCGGTTGCCGGACCGGTACTAGTCTGCCGACACTGATTGCTTGATTCGGCCCTGCCTTGTATCCCAACTTATAATTTATCTTTTCATTCGAAACTACCCCTGTTATGTGGACTATATATAGCCCCACCCTCTATTGTAACCGTTTAGACTTGGATAATAATAGATATTAAGGAAACCCTTTGAGGACTTATATCTATTGGTCTCATGCTCCTACCAAGGAGCACGGATTATCCACCCCCTCTTGGATCTTGCCTAGTGCGTTCAAGTTGTACAAGGCCTTGGGTTCTCGGTTTCGCCCCAAGTCGTCAAGGTCTCACCAAGCACCTCATCCCCGTTGTTGGCGTGGAGGCGAGCTTAGCCCAACACCGATCCTAGGGATTATGTTGGACCGGTTGCCACGGCGTGAGGAAGCGTGTATCGTGTTTTGGTGTGCGTGTGTTCGTGGTTTTCATCGCCTTCCCCGATTTCATACCCGACCACCTCTCTTCCCCTCGTTCCTCGTGGAATTCGTGAAAGATCGGGCCAACCCCAGGGTTACCCCATAACAGAGTGGCTCTACCATGTTTTCTAAAGTTGATTTGTGTAGTGGTTACCACCAGATTCGTATGAAATTAGGAGATGAATGGAAAACAACATTTAAAACTAAGTTCGGTTTATATGAGTGGTTAGTAATGCCGTTTGGTTTAACTAATGCACCTAGCACTTTCATGAGATTAATGAACGAAGTTTTACGTGCTTTCATTGGACGTTTTGTGGTAGTTTACTTTGATGATATTCTGATTTATAGCAAATCTTTAGAGGATCATTTGGACCATTTACGTGATGTTTTTAATGCTTTACGTGATGCACGTTTGTTTGGTAACCTTGAGAAGTGCACCTTTTGCACCAATCGAGTTGCGTTTCTTGGCTATGTTGTTACATCACAGGGTATTGAAGTGGATCCAGCCAAGATTGAAGCTATTGAGAATTGGCATGACCAAGACGGTCACAAGTGAGGAGTTTTCTTGGCCTCGCTGGTTTTTATAGGCGCTTTGTCAAAGACTTTGGATCAATTGCCATTGAATGAGCTTACCAAGAAGGATGTGCCCTTTGTTTGGGGCGATGCACAACAACAGGCCTTCGTCATATTGAAAGATAAGCTAACACATGCTCCCTTAATCCAACTTCCTGATTTTACTAAGACTTTTGAGCTTGAATGTGATGCTAGTGGAATTGGTTTGGGAGGGGTGTTATTACAAGAGGGAAAACCTGTTGCATATTTTAGTGAAAAATTGAGTGGGGCTAGTCTGAACTATTCTACTTATGATAAAAAATTATATGCGTTGGTTCGGACATTGGAAACTTGGCAACATTATCTATGGACTAAGGAATTTGTTATTCATTTTGATCATGAATCTTTGAAGCATATTCGTAGTCAAGCTAAGTTGAATCGTCGTCATGCAAAGTGGGTTGAATTTATTGAGTCTTTTCCTTATGTTATCAAACACAAAAAGGGTAAAGATAATATTATTGCTGATGCTTTGTCGCGCCGTTATACTTTGTTATCTCAACTTGACTTCAAAATATTTGGATTGGAAACTATTAAGGAACAATATGTGCATGATGCTGAATTTAAAGATGTGTTGCAGAATTGTAGAGATGGTAGAACTTGGAACAAGTACGTCTTCAATGATGGATTTGTGTTCTGTGCTAACAAACTATGCATTCGAGATAGTTACGTCGTCTTTTGTTGTTACAGGAGGCGCATGGAGGAGGATTGATGGGACACTTTGGTGTCAAGAAGGCAGAGGGTGTTCTTCTTTGCACACTTCTTTTGGCCACGTGTCGTCGAGATGTTGAGAGATTTGTGGCACGCACTACTTGTCAAAAAGTTAAGTCTCGCCTTAATCCACATGGTTTATATATGCCTCTTCCTGTTCCTAGTGTTCCTTGGGAGGATATTTCTATGGACTTTGTTTTGGGTTTGCCACGAACACAGAAGGGGAGGGATAGTATTTTTGTTGTTGTGGATCGGTTTTCTAAGATGGCACACTTTATTCCTTGTCATAAAACGGATGATGCTGCGCATATTGCTGATTTGTTCTTTCGTGAAATTGTTCGTTTGCATGGTGTGCCAAATACTATTGTCTCTGATCGTGATACTAAATTTCTTAGCCACTTTTGGAGATGTTTATGGTCTAAGTTGGGGACTAAATTGCTCTTTAGTACTACGTGTCATCCCCAAACTGATGGTCAAACTGAAGTAGTAAATAGAACTTTGTCTACTATGTTGCGGGCTGTTTTAAGAAGAACTTAAAATTGTGGGAAGAGTGTTTACCTCATATAGAATTTTCTTATAATCGTTCACTGCATTCTACCACAAAGATGTGCCCATTTGATATTGTGTATGGTTTTGTTCCTCGTGCACCTGTTGATTTATTGTATTTACCTTCTTCGGTGCAACATAATTTGGATGCTACACAACGCGCTGAAATGATATTAAACTTGCATAAGACTACTAACGATAACATTGAACACATGAATGCTAAGTATAAACTTGTTGGGGATAAAGAGAGAAAGCATGTTGTGTTTGATGTTGGCGATCTTGTTTGGTTACATTTGCATAAAGATCGTTTTCCTGATTTACGCAAGTCTAAGTTAATGCCACAGACTTTAAGGTGTTAGAGAAAATCAATGATAATGCATATAAACTTGAGTTGCCTACAGACTTTGGTACGGTTAGTCCTACGTTTAACATTGCAGATTTGAAGCCTTACTTTGGTGAGGAAGATGAGATTACGTCGAGGACGACTTCAATTCAAGAAGGGGAGCATGATGTGGACATCCCTACTATTGATACAACCTTTGTACCTACAGCAACACACATACAAGGACCCATCACAAGATCTCGTGCCAAACAACTTAACTATCAGGTACTTTCGTTTCTTGGAACTATTCCTCACATACATGAGAATATGATGCTGCCTAAATCAGATATATCTCTTACTCTTAGGAATGATGGACCAAGCATGGATGAGAGGGACAAGCATTGGAGCATGGCCATGCATGGAGATGGCAGCAAGCATGTGATAATCCAAGAGAAGGCCACGGATGAAGATTTCAGAACTTTGAGGCCACCATAATGAAGAAAGAAGGCTTGGACGAAATATTCAAGATCAATACTTTACGAATTCGTCCATAGCTTAATATGGTCTTCGACACCTTTATTTTGGGCTAGGCCCATGTAATTTTCATGATTTTAATTAGCCACTTTTAGAGTCCGTATTTGATGGGAAAAGGACTTTTAGGGTTGGATTCGCCACCACTTCCTTGGCTGGCGAAACCCCACCTTCGCCTTAAATACGCCCATAGCCGACCCTCTAGACTCGGATTTTGTTTAGACATTAAGTTAGCCATAGTCGCACTTCGCCAAGGCTCGGCGTCAGAGGCCTCTTGTACTTCGCACCTATTCAGGATCCCACCTCTTCAATAAAGCTTTCCTCTTAATCCGCAATATCTTGATTGCAATATTGGTTCTTACTTGTTCTCGATTTCAGGTAGGAATTAAGACCCTCGCTGGTCAGGCTGATCGTGTTCCCGCAGGATCGGTAACCTCCAGGAATTGCATTGGCGCTCGTGCTCGCACATGTAGTCGGATCGTCGAGCCCGAACTCCACCAAATTGACTATCATCATCTCATCGAAAGATCGGACACCTTTTCCCTATCACTCCTAGTTTTGCATCGAAGATGTTGTTGGAAATTTGGATCCAATGCTTTGAATGCCCCACTTCTATGTTATATGGAGTTTTTGAGTTTCCACATTTGGATGATGTTCAAACGATTTCCATGCACATTGACCTTGCATATGCACCCCGTTTGCTATACTTGAGTTGTGCTAATCGTGTTGTGAACAAGAATGGACATGCCACAAATGACATGCTCCTCTATCACACACAAACATATGTTGCTTGGTCTTTGTTGTATGAAGGTACAAATGCATACACATCAACCTCTATGGACTATATGTTGACAAGAAGAACCGAAGAGAGTTACCTATGGCTACCCTTCATCGAGCTATCTCTACAAGTTAAGGTGACTTCCTTCTACTTGAGGACTCATGCTATAATCTTCATGAATTGGCTACGCTTTGAGTGTTGCTTCGCTTTTGTTGTGAGCTTTGTAGGCTTCATGGAAGGTGAAGGAACTTTGAAGTGTTGTCAAGTCAATGTCTCGAGGACGACTATATAGTGAACCCCAGGATCAAGAAGGTCTCTCGACCGCTTCTACTTTGTGATGAGCATGTAGAGTCGAGGACGACTCTTTTTGAAGGGGGGGAGCTGATGTAGCCCGACCTACGGTCGTTACCACATCTTGGTCTCCAACTTATGCCAAGTCGTCATGGACTCCAAAGGTGAATCCGTTCCTCTATGTGAGCCCCCTTCCTACCCTATTGAATGGTATGCTACTTCATAATCCGTCACATATGCATGATAGGTTCACATTGACAAGTACGGAGGAAAGGGAGGAAGCCCGGAACATCAAGCCCGACAAGACGGAGGCTTGGAAGAGGAGGCGGAAGAAGACATGTCGGCAGCTGCCAAGTCCAAGCGGTACTACCGATTCGTGAGCCAGTACTATCGGCCAGTGATTACTCGCCCTTTCTGCATCTTGAAGCCTGCCCCATCGCCACTGAAAGCCCCGGTACTGGCTTGTGGTACTACCGCCTGCAAGCGGTACTACCGGATACCATGAGCGGTACTACCGGTGACCGGTACTACCGGTCATGTCAATGCCTGCGCGCACTAGTTGGGCCACAGCCCATGTATTCCCCTTTACTTACCTATTCGCCTAGTTTATCCCCAAACTACCCTTGTTTAGTGGTTGGCCTATAAATAGAGCCCCCACCCCTCATGTATCCCTTAGGCATAGATGATAGACTAAAGACAACCCCCATTGTGGAATCTCTAGTTTTTCCTCATCCCCTTTACCAAGGGGACCGACTATCGTCACCAACATCGATTGGACTTTGCATCGCGCATCCATCGTTGAACAAGGCCTTGGAGTTCGGTGTCTCGTCTCCAAGTTGTCAAGACCCTCCCCAAGGTGTTCTTCCCTCTCCGATGTGGATTTGAGGGAGCACGTTGACCGATCTTTCCTTGCTAGGATTCTATCGGACCGGTGGCCATTGTTCGGGAGCAATCGGCCTAGTATCGTGTGAGTTTTGCGTGTTTTCATCGTGTTCTTCGCGAGGTGTGTGTTCGCTTCCGCTACCTTCTCCCTTTCCCCTCGCTTTCCCATCGATTTAACCACGAGATCAGTGAAGATCGGGCCACCCAAGAGGTTAACACCTCCATCATTTTCCCCAAACGAACGTGACATTTTTCTTGGTCAATTCGTTGAGGGGGCAAGCAATGGTAGAAAAGTCTTTCACAAAGCGACGGTAAAAGTCAGCCAACCCATGAAAACTACGAAGTTCACTAACATTTGTAGGGATGGGCCAATCTCGTATGTCCTTGACTTTTGAGACATCAACTTCAATGCCATTAGAAGACACAACAAAAACCAAGTAAAATCAGGTTGTCTTTTGCAAAAGTGCACTTTGGGAGATTAGCATAAAGCTTTTCATGACGGAGGATTTGAAGGACCTCCTTAACATGAGTAACATGCTCCTCTAGTGACTTGTTATAGACAAGGATGTCATCAAAGTAAACAACTACACTCTTCCCAATGAGAGATCTCAAAATATGGTTCATGAGGCGCATGAAGGTAGATGGGGCATTACATAAGCCAAAAGGCATAACCAACCATTCATAGAGACCAAGCTTGGTCTTGAAGGCGGTTTTCCACTCATCACCTTCGGCCATGCGAATTTGATAGTAACCACTACGAAGATCAATTTTCGAAAATATAGTGGCTCCACATAACTCATCAGGCATGTCATCAAGACGAGGTATAGGATGTCGATAACGCACGGTGATAGCATTGATTGGACGGCAGTCCATGCATAACCTCAACGTATCATTCGTTTTTGGAACTAGAATCACGGGGACCGCGCTTGGGCTAGTGCTTACTTGGATCAAACCTTTCGAGACGAGTTGGTTGATTTGACGTTCGATCTCCTTTGTCTCTTCCGGGTTCGTGCGATACGCGACGCGGTTTGGGACTGGGGCGCCGGGTATGAGGTCGACGCGGTGCTCGATTCCACGAAGAGGAGGAAGGCCATGAGGAAGCTTTTCGGGGAATACATCTTGGAATTCCTGCAAAATAGCCATCAAAGGAGGAGGAACATTTGTCAAGTCGTTAGTTCCTTGCGTTAGTCCCTTGCATACAAGGACATAGTGCAAGATGGATGGGTTGTTCCGCACTTCTCTCATCTCACTTTTGGTGGCAAGAAGAACACTCTTAGTTTTTCCACTCGAGTTTGGCTTGTAGCTCTCACTCACTATGGTGTGGTTCTCTCGCTCACCACTCTTCTCACAAGGTGTTTTTGTGTATTGCGCCCTCGCTAAAGCCTTTGCATTGTCCGCAATTATTTGGCTAGGAGTCATTGGTTGCAACACACAAGTTTTATCAAGCCATTTGAAGGTATAAGTGTTTGAGTGACCATCATGCAAGGCACGCTTGTCATATTGCCACGGCCTTCCAAGCAACATAAGGCAAACCGTCATTGGAACCACGTCACATTCCACCGTGTCCTTGTAGGGCCCAATTGAGAACGTTACCGAGGCGGTGTGCTTGATGGGATGGTTCAAGCCATTGAGGAAGCGTGCCATTGTTTGTTCATCTCACTCTTCAATGTTAGCACGGATCATGTTGAGCTCCATTTGCTTGAAGTACTCTTCCACGGTCTTTGTCCCTTGACTAAGCGTTTGAAGCTTGTTGAAGAGGTCACGCGTGTAGTGCGAAGGAACAAAGCGGGATCTCAAATGGGCCTTCATATCTTGCCAAGTTGAGATTGGAGGCTCTTCTTTTGCTTCTCGAGCGAGTTGGACTTGTTCCCACCAAAGGTTGGCATACTCATCAAACTCGAGGGATGCCATGGCCATCATCTTCTCATTGCTATAGTTGTGCATGCGGAAGATCTTGTCGACCTTGAGTTCCCACGAGAGATATTCCTCGGGTTCATTGGAACCGGTGAACTTGGGCATGGTGAATTTGAGCTTGCGTAAAGTTTCTTCTCCATTGCGGTTCCGGTTGTGGCGGTTGCCATGATTTGGGCGGTCATCATCATCATCCGAGCTCTCATGTCTTGCTTGGTGATGGTTGCGTTGCTCTTGCGGTTGTTGAGGTGCCGCGTTTGGTGGTAGAACTTGGTTTTGACGACGAGCTTGGGGAGCTTGCTCGTTTTGTTGGCGCAGTTGAGGACGAGGAGGAGGTTGATTGTCCTCACGATGAGCTTGGGGAGCTTTCTCTTGTTCTTGACGCGGTTGATGCCGAGGAGCATTGTCTTGCGCCCTGTGGCGAGGAGGACGTCGAGCCGCATGCGCAATGGGCTGCTCTTCTTCTTCTTGGTGTAGAGGAGGCTCGTCATGACCATCATGTTGCAAACGTGGACGATCATGTCGATGATGACGCCTTGGAGGATCTTCGAGTGCGTCACGTCGACGGTGATCTTGTTCGTCCTCTTCGGGTGCTTCACTTATTGTTGAAAGGACATGTCGACGGCGATGGGCTTGGTGGTCCATGCGAGGTTGCTCTTGTTGAATCACAAGTGCCCTTGGTTGTGGCCGGTTCGCTTCACGTCGTGGAGGTCTTGCGGAGAGGTCACCATCATAGCTTGACGTTGCGGCATGTCGCGGAGATGGTACCGCTTGAGAAGAGCTCATGGATTGAAGAACGGGTCCATCCCGGTGCCTTGAAGCGTGACGGCGAGGTGTACTTGATTCACTTGAGGAGTGTCGAGATGAGCTTGAGTCGCGCGAGCTTGGCCTTGCTATTCCATCAATGAGGCATTGAAGCTTCTCATCCGTTGAGGCGAGTGCACGGCCAAGAGCTTCATTTTGATGACCGAGGTTGTGTTGCATGGCATGCATTTGGCCACGGACTTCTTCGAAGCGGTTGTCGATGTTCTTGAATTCCACACGGGCCTCGCTAAATTGTTCATCTTGGCGCCGCTCAAGAGCTTCACAACGGTAGTTGAATTCTCCTCGGACCTTCCAATGGTCCCATCTTGTCATGAATTGTGTGTCGTCCTCCGGAGATTGTGGTGGTTGGGACGGCTCTCCATTCCTGTCCATGATGCAAAGCCAACAAGGGTTGTATATGGAGAATAAGGGTGCGTAGAGTTAGACTTTTACCTCACCTTGGAGATTATATCAAACCAATTGCCACACAAATGAGCGAACAGCGTGCAAAGTGAAATGGGCAAGAAACTCACACACAAATATGCTACAACTCTCAAAAGCTTTTGGTGGAAGGTTAGGATTGTGGAAAACCAAACGAAACGATCCAAGCAAAATGTTATTGTTCTACGTGGTAAAGAACCAAAGATCGAAAGAAAAAGGATACGATCTACAAAAACACGGAAAACGCACACGTGGAGAAAAACGGGGTTAGCACGACTATGAAAATGAGCACAAAAGGTCCTAACGAAGACTATGCTCGGTTGTCGTGCCAACTCAAGGAGAGACCACAACTCGTTTGCCAAAAGAGGATAAGTAATAGATTTGTGCACTTGCCTTGGTGCGCTCTTTCTTCTCTCTTTCTTGGCTTACAAGCTTGGTATTCTCTTTGTATTGGGAGACTACGTATCTTTCTATTTTATAATTTTTTTTATTCTTTTTCCTTTTTCTCCCTTTCTATGCTACTATGTTAGCTTTTGTATTTTGCCTCACACTCTCACTTTCCGAAGGCAAGTGCACAATGCTTAGACAAACAGAAAATGAGTTGCTCTCATAGGATAGATACACACAAAAGGAAGATATGGGGCTATCAAAGTGGCGCAAGTTATACCTTTGGTATTGTTGACGACTTGCAACCGTTGGTGGTGATGATGTTCGAGTGTCGCGGTGTCGATGAGCGCGGGTGCCTTTGATGCGGAAGCTTGTGTTAAATTGGTGACAAACACGCGAAACATGAACAAATTGAAGATGGAAAGTCAGCCAACGAAGTTGAGGTGTCAAAACAAGAAGGGAAACCTTCTGTGGCGCGCGGTAGTACCGCTTGATGCACGGCGGTAGTACGAATGACGGTAGTACAGCGGTAGTACCATTGGTCAGAACGAAATCCAAAATTCGTGGACCAAAACTCAAATTGTGGAAATCGTGAAAGGCTGGGCTAGGAACAACAGGGGCTATAGATCGACTCCAAAAGCAACAGATCTATGGACCAAAACCACGAAAAACTCACCAAATCCAAAGATCGGTCCGAAGGCAAATTGGGGCTCTTTTTGGTGGGATTATAGATTTTAAGGGGGATAAAGAAAAATTGGGGGGAAATTCGTGATCAACCTTGCTCTTGATACCGAGATGTCATGGGGTAACCCCTTGGGGTGGCCCGATCTTTCACGAATCTCCGCGGGAATCGAGGGTAAAGCGGTGGAAGGGGGAAAGGGGATGGAATCCACGAAAACATGCCACGAAGAACCCGATGAACTCACGCACACAAAACACGATACACGCCGATAACTCACGCCGGTGGCAACCGGTCCAACATAATCTCTAGGATCGGTGTTGGGCGAAGCTCTCTCTCCACGCCAACAACGGGGGACGAGGTGCTTGGTGAGATCTTGATGACTTGGGGGCGAGAAACCGAGAACCCAAGGCCTTGTACAACTTGAACGCACTAGGCAAGATCCAAGAGGGGGGGTGGATAATCCGGTGCTCCTTGGTAGGAGCATGAGACCAAAAGATGTAAGTTCCTCAAAGAGGTTTCCTTAATCTATTATTATCCAAGTCTAGGGTTTACAATGGAGGGTGGGGGCTATATATAGGCCAACCACGAAAACAGGGGTAATTTAGGAACAAATAGCGAAATATAGAGAGGGTTACAGGGCACTGGCCCAACTTAACACGATCAGGTCTTCCCAGGTTCGGTAATACTACCGGTCCAGCACCGGTCAGCCGGTAGTACCGCTTTCGACCCGGTAGTACCGCTTGTCGTCCTGGGACTTCTGCTGGCATCGTCTGTTGGTGGCGGTAGCAGGAGGCGGTAGCTTGATCCCAGTATAGTACGGTCCCGTCCCCGTAGTACTTGAGGAGCAGTTTTTTTTTTTGGCTTGGGAGGGCTCCCTGGGGTCTGTGGGGCCTGAGATAGTGTACGTGGTGGTAGTATCGCCAGTGTAGTAGTATAATGCCGGGCGATGGCTGTGCATTTGGTCTCCTGCTCCTCTCTCTCCTCAGTGCCTCCTCTTTCTTTTTGATGATGCACAAATGCATGAAGTAGGAGGCCATCCAAGGGTGTATCGAAGTCACACAAGGAGAGGAGCGAGTTCACCTTAGCTTGAAGGAGTTTGGCTCGAGAGCGAGTCATGGGTCCACTTGGGGAGCTCGTAGGAGTAGATGTAGTAGCGGTCGTAGGACGGGCTGCATCAGTCGTGCTATATCAAAATGCTAGTATCGACGGAATCAAATGTCGTATCGGTATAGGCAAAGTACCCGGATTTACCGAGGACGAAGAAGGAGTTCTGTGGTACAAAGGACGTCTTTGTGTACCAGCAGATTCGGAGTTGAAAGACGTTATTTTGAAGGAAGCCCATGATATTCTTTATTCTATCCACCCCGGAGGAACGAAGATGTATCGGGATTTGAAGGAACAATTCTGGTGGCATAAGATGAAGAGAGAAATCGGAAGCTATATCGCCAAGTGTGATATATGTCAGAGAGTCAAGGCGGGACATCAAAGACCCGCATGACTATTGCAACCACTACAGATTCCTGAATGGAAATGGGATTCAGTTGGAATGGACTTTATCACTGGATTGCCTACTTATAGTAGGGGAAATGACTATCTGGGTCATAGTTGATAGGTTGTCCAAAGTAGCCCATTTCTTACCAGTCAAGACCACATACCAGAGTTCGAAGCTAGCAGAGTTATACATCGCTAGAATCATCAGTTTGCACGGAGTCCCCAAGAACATTGTATGGGATCGAGGAACCCATTTTACCTCGAGATTCTGGAATAAGGTCCAAGAAGGTTTAGGAACCCGACTGGATTTCAGCACAGCCTATCACCCTGATAGGGCAAAGGTGTCCGATCTTTCGATGAGATGATGATAGTCGATTTGGTGGAGTTGGGGCTTGATGATCCGACTACACGTGCGAGCACGAGCGCCAATGCAATCGCTAGGCCAATCTCCTGGAGGTTACCGATCCCGCGGGAACACGATCAGCCTGACCAGGGAGGGTCTTAATTCCTACCTGAAATCGAGAACAAGTAAGAACTAATATTGCAATCAAGATATTGCGGATTAAGAGGAAAGCTTTATTGAAAAGGTGGGATCCCGAATAGGTGCGAAGTACAAGAGGCCTCTGCGACGCTCGAGCCTTGGCGAAGTTGCTACGATGGCTAACTTAATGTCTAAATAAAATCCGAGTCTAGGGTGACGGCTATGGGGAGTATTTAAGGAGTAAAAGGTGGGGTTTCGGCCAGCCATGGAAGTGGTGGCCGAATCCAACCCTAGAAGTCCTTTTCCCGTCAAATACGGACTCTAAAAAGTGGCTATTTAAAATCCTGTGAAAATTACATGGGCCTGGCCCAAAATAAAGGTGTCGCGGCACCATATTAAGCTATGGACGAATTCGTGAAGTATTAATCTTGAATATTTCGTCCAAGCCTTCTTTCCTTCATTATGGTGGCCTCAAAGTTCTGAAATCTCCATCCATGGCCTTCTCTTGGATCATCACATGCTTGCTGCCATCTCCATGCATGGCCATGCTCCAATGCTTGTCCCTCTCATCCATGCTTGGTCCATCATTCCTAAGAGTAAGAAATACATCTGATTTAGGCAGCATCATATTCTCATGTATGTGAGGAATAGTTCCAAGAAACGAAAGTACCTGATAGTTAAGTTGTTTGGCACGAGATCTTGTGATGGGTCGTTGTATGTGTGTAGCTATAGGTACAACGGTTGTATCAATAGAAGGGATGTCCACATCAACCCCACCGTCCCAGGAGACCAGTAGACATGCTCGTTTCCTCGACCGTACCCCGTAGCCGCCGCACGCCGCGAAGTTCGCCGTTGGTACCGCGAGAGCACCGCACATTCCAGACCAAACCCCACCACCCTACGCCTCGCCTTTAAGCTAGCAACGATCGCCAGGAGACCGCGCACCGTCCACTAGCCTCAGCCACGCCGATAGCCGCCTGTACTGTCGCCTCCGACGAGCTCAGCCCACGCCGTGCTTCCCATCTTGCTCGCCTATAAAAGGAGACATCCGCAGCCCGATTCCTCCACACCATCTCACTCCCCACCTCGCACTGATCCTTCCTACTTATTCCCGGAGCAAGGCGAGCTCTCTCTCGCCGGAATTTGGCCGGAGCACACCGCTGCTGGAGAAGGGAGCCGTCGATTGAAGCTGCCCCAGGAGGAGCCGCCGGTACCAGGAGAACCGTCGTCGTCAACTTCGTCATTCGCCCCCGTCGTCGATCATCGCCTGAGCCCCGGTGAGCCGCCCCAAACCCCCACTGGCCGCATTAGGGTTAGTTCCTCGCCGGAGTAGCTCGTCGTCAACGACGACCCTCAGCCGTTAGATTAGAACTAGATCGTAAGGCTCAGATTCATAGATACCATTTTGTTTAGTTAGTTCCACTGACTTGTGGACCCCATCTGTCAGCAGCCCGCGCGCGCTGTGCGTAGTGGACCGGCCCAGTAACTCTCCTGCGCAACCTAGTTAGTTTAAATTTATATATTTTTTTCATTTAAACTCAAACTCTAGTTCTATCTGTTGATTCAAAAATCAATTCAGAGAAAATCTTTAAGAAAAACACCAAATCGACGGGGGAAATCAAGGAATTAGGCTATGGGAACGCAAAGGAAGGTAGATCAACAAGTTTACCAAGTAATCCACGGATCAAAACCTACCAAAACGCACTCAAATCACAGATCGATCCAAAACACGAATTGGGGCTATTTTTGGTGGAATTTTCGAATTTATGGGGAAAAGACCAAATCGATGAGAAATCCGTGGCAACCAAAAGTTGTTGATACCAGATGATGGAGGGGTTAACCTCTTGGGTGGCCCGATCTTCACGGATCTCGTGGTCAAATCGATGGGAAAACGAGGGAAAGGGAGAAGGTAGCGGAAGCGAACACACACCTCGCGAAGAACACGATGAACACACGCAAAACTCACACGATACAAGACCGATTGCTCCCGAACGGCGGCCACCGGTCCGATAGAATCCTCGCAAGTAAAGATCGGTCAACGTGCTCCCTCAAATCCACATCGGAGAGGGAAGAACACCTTGGGGAGGGTCTTGACAACTTGGAGACGAGACATCGAACTCCAAGGCCTTGTTCAACGATGGATGCGTGATGCAAAGTCCAATCGAGGTTGGTGACGATAGTCGGTCCCCTTGGTAAAGGGTATGAGGCAAAACTAGAAATTCCACAATGGGGGTTTTCTTTAGTCTATCATCTATGCCTAGGGTTTACAATGGAGGGTGGGGGCTATATATAGGCCAACCACATAAACAGGGGTATTTTGGGGAAAAATAGCGAAATATAGAGAGGGTTACAAGGCGCTGGGCCAAATTAACACGATCATGTTCTGTGTCGTCAGTAGTACGGTCCGGCTCGACCGGTAGTACCGTCAAGCGCTAGTACCGCTTCTGGCCGGTACCGCTTGTCGCCTGGGACTTCTTTGGAGCCTTCATTGGTGGCGGTAGCAGTGATAGTCTGTGGTAATCTGGGATCCGGCCGTAGTACCCTGATGAGAGCATTTGGCTTGCGCTGGTGTCGCCTCATTGGTGGTGGCGGTAGTGATAGTCTTGAGTCAGCGGTAGTACCGGTCAGTGTCCTAGTACCGGCAACAGAGAGCATTTGGTGATTTGTCTTCTTCCGCCTCCTCTTCCAAGCCTCCATCTTGTCGGGCTTGATGCTCCGGGCTTACTCCCTTGCCTCCGTACTTGTCAATGTGAACCTATCATGCATATGTGACGGAGTATGAAGTAACATACCATTCAATAGGGTAGGAAGGGGGCTCGCATAGAGGAACGGATTCACCTTTGGAGTCCATGACGACTTGGCGTAAGTTGGAGACCAAGATGTAGTAACGACCGTAGGTCGGGCTACATCAGCTCCCCCCCCTTCAAAAAGAATCGTCCTCGACTGTACATGCTCATCACAAAGTAGATGCGGTCGAGAGACCTTCTTGATCCTGGGGTTCACCATATAGTCGTGCTCGGGAAGATTGACTTGACAACACTTCAATGTTCCTTCACCTTCCTTGAAGCCTACAAATCTCACAACAAAAGCAAAGCAACACTCAAAGCGTAGCCAATTCACGAAGATTATAGCATGAGTCCTCAAGTAGAAGGAAGTCACCTTAGCTTGTAGAGATAGCTCGATGAAGGGTAGCCATAGGTAACTCTCTTCGGTTCTTCTTGTCAACATATAGTCCATAGAGGTTGACGTGTATGCACTTGTACCTTCACACAACAAAGACCAAGCAAAATATTTTCGTGCGTGATAGAGGAGCATGTCAAATGAGGCATGTCCATTCTTGTTCACAACACTATTGGTACAATGCATGTATAGCAAATGGAATGCATATGCAAGGTCAAAGTGCATGGAAATCGTTTGAACATCATCCAAATGTGGAAACTCAAAAACTCCATATAACATAGAAGTGGGGCATTCAAAGCATTGGATCCAAATTTCAAACAACATCTTTGATGCAAGAATAGGAGAATTTGGCAAAAACACACAAGGAAGCATATCCAAAACAAAAGTATTATGTTTGCAAACAAAACAAATGAAAGAGCAAGTGGTCCTTATGTTTGTTGCAACAACAAGACGAGATTCTTGGAAGCTCTCATGACAATACATGTTCTTAAAGGAATTGTGGTTCCACACAAAACATCAGAAAGGTAAATTGTTCAACATTTTTGTTGCAACACACAAAGCATCATTATCTAAAAGCGAAGAAACATAAATGTCACAAGGGAAGATAATACCATTAACATGCTTGCAATCAAACCATAGGAAAGAGCAATTTGCCAACATGATAGATGCAAAGCATGCAAAAGGTATCAGAGCTGGGTTCGATCTTGAACTCACTTGTGGGATGCTCTCAAGAGCTCTTTTTGTCAACTCGTGCTCAACCGAGGTTGACATTCTTGTGCGGGTACCTACACACATCATATGTAAAAGGAAGAACGTGTGTGCATGGTAGAGATACACATCATCCATCATGACGTATCTCTTCTTGTGCACATCACCATTAATGTCAATCAAGTATGAAAGAGATGCATGGTGAGTATGCAAGTGGGGAACATGCTTATCATGGCAATCATCAAAATCTCCAAAAATTGAGAAAGCTATGGGGGCCATCTCATTATAACGCATATAATCAATATTGTTGCAAGCAAAACAAGTGAAATAGAAAGCATTCATCTTATCGCAAGCAACGGGAGAAATTGAATGACTAGCATGACAAGACAAGTCCAAAGCAATTGGAGGATACACACAAGATGCATAGCATGGCATGTTTATGGCAATGATATCGCAATCAAACAATTCCACATGATCAATATTATGCAAAGGCAAATCATCACATGGGAAAGTGGATGAAGCATATGTAATGTCACAAGTATCATCCATAGCATGCATATCCTCACAATTCATCATGTCCACTAGTGGGATCATGGCATCATCAACACCCTTATTGTTACCTTGTTCATACCTCTCATATGAAGTGGGTGTTGTGGAAGTAGTGGCCTCCTTGTGGACGACTTCATTTTCTTGATGTAGCCATGGCGTAACATCATCTTCGTGCACCATGTACATCTTCTCCAAATGATGCATCATTGCTTCATGGCTTGGCGCGTCTTCATCCATGGAACCTAGCACAACACAAGAGAACACACTAGAGGTAGAGGGCAAGTTGTTAGAATTCGAAATGGTCTCACTTGACCTATCAACTACCACTCTCAACTCACTAGTAGTATCGCTCATGCCCTCCAAGTGGAAGCACTCAATCTCACATAAGGTGGAGTCACTCGTCTCACTCTTGTTCTCACTCAAGTGGGCTAAGTGGCTCTCATACTCACATGGGATTGGTACCACATCATCACTCAAGCATATGGGGGTAGGCTCGATTTCCTCAACTCCATGCGCCTCCTTTGGTGAAGGGAAAATCCCATGCTCACCATTCTTGACCTTGTCGCCTTCAAAGTTGGATGCCATAAGATGGGCATCATTGCTCTCCTACATGGTCGAAGGGAAAATCCCATGCTCGACCGTCTCGTGGCCATCGCGTAGTAGTGGTGGAGGTAGGCTCATGCTATCCAACTTGGCGAAGTAGAGGTCTACATTTTCCTCGTTGGCGAGGTTGTGGAAGTCAAGCGTAGGCATTGAAGCTTGATGGCGTGGTGGAAGGCTTGCTCTTGGTGCCATATTGGTGGTGGCACTAGTAGTTGAAGGTGCCCTATGATGGTGTCGACGGAGGTCATTGGCGTGTCTTGCCGATGGTTGATGTTGGTGAAGCACTTGGTCATCCACATGACGCTCGCGACGGTGATCATTTTCCTTGGCACTCTTCTTGTGCTTGTGGTGCCTTCTTGAGCTTGCTTGAGCATTATGGTTGGTGCTCATCATGAATTCTACGTCTTGGTGGCGAAAATGCCTTTGACGATGTCTTGTATCCTCTTTATGGTGGCGATGCTCATGAGAGGATGTTTGTCGATGAAGAGTCTTTTTTCTTGGCGCCTCTTGATGCATATGATGTTTGGACGCCACTCTTGTTTGGATAGAAGGTGGATCTTGGCGCCTTGGAGGTGATGTAGCTTGGCGCCTTGGAGATGGTGGAGCTTGACGCCTTGGAGGTGATGGAGCTTGGCGCCTTGGAGATGGTGGCGCTTGACGCCATCTAGGTGGTGGCACTTGTCGCCTTGGAGGTGGATCATCGAAGTAGGTGGTGCCCTTTGGTGTGGCACGCTTGGCCTTGAAGGTCATGAAATCTTGATGATGCACCTCCTCTTGCTTGGCGTAGTAGGCTTCCATCTCCACGCGGTGGAGGAATTCTTCATGGCTCGTGGAGGAGCCATCAAACTCGATGAAGTTCTCCGTGTCCTCCATGCTTGGCGAGGCGTCGTCGATGTCGCAATCGAAGTCATCCATGCTTGGGGAGTAATTGTTGGTGTAGTACTCCATATCACCCAAGCATGTGGAGCCATTGTCGGTGTAGTGCTCCATAGGCTCCATGCATGAGGAGCCATTGTCGACGTAGAGCTCCATGTCTTCCATGCATGTGGAGTCGTCGTAGGTGTAGTGCTCCGGGTCCTCAAAGCATGCGGAGCCATTGTCGGTGTTTTGCTCCGTCATGTCCTCTATACTTGTGGAGTCGTAGTCATGGTGGCTCATCATGGATTCTTCATAGATATCATCCTCGGTTCCGGAGTCCCTAGACATGATGCACAAGACCAAGCGGTGTATATGGAAGTGGTAGTGGGAGTTAGCGATACAACGTCAAACCTTACTTTACCTTGGAAGATCGTATCGTGCAAGTGGCCACACTTGAGAGCAATAAACCAAGCAATGTGAAGTTCACGCGGAACACCAAAACCAACTATGAACCAAAAAACACACACACACACAAGGCCTATGGTGGATAGGTATCGAAAGTGGCATGTTAAGAACCATTCCGAAATCAAGATGTTGTAATGGCAAGTAAAGAACAACAATGATCACAAAGCAAACAAGTTAATCCACAAGATAGGAAATATGTACAAGGAAACACACGGTGGGATAAATGGGACTTGTGCGACGGAGAAAGTGAGCTAAGCACCAAATGATTACCTAGCGAAGACTATAAGCTCGTGTCACACAAGTATAAGGAGAGACGCTAGTTTGATTGCACAAAATTGGTGGGCTACAAGATATGCACAATAAGTACCACCTATATGATGTTCATCGAGCTTGCGCTTCCTATTCTATAAGGCACATGTATATCTCTTTCGTTTCTTTATCTTTTTCTTTTTCTATTTTTTTTCTCTTTTTCTTTTTCTTTCTTTCTTTTTCTTTTTCACTTGCTTCTTCCTTGTGCCAACAACTATACAAGATAACTATATGAGATAGCGCTCACAACGGTTGCTCGGAATCTACAAGGTATCAAATGTGCATAGCCCAATCAATCATAATAGGAACTAGTCTCAATAGGTATTTGTTGCTCGCAAAGATAGTGGGGTTCACAAAGGAATGCAAGTGGGGAGAAGTCGCGGAATGTTTATACCTTTCGTCGACGATCTTCACCCTTTATTGTTGGATTCCGCCTTGCTCACGGAATTTGGATGGAGTAGATAGCATGAACAACGTGGATGATGATGTAGAGCTCCTTCTCCTCTTCGAAACGAGCTAAAGAACACCAAAATCCGAGTTCGAATGCAAAAGTTATGCTCAAAACGGTGAGAGGCTGAAATCTGGAACCTGCTATTTTCTTTCTGTCTTGGGCGGTAGTACCGGATTTTGGGCCCGGTAGTACCGGTGGGCGGTAGTACCGTATTTTTGGAGCGGTAGTACCGCTCGAGACAGAGAAAACCAGATCTGACTTTATTTCGCGAGTTTGGGGCGATTTGGGCGGAAAATCTTCAAGAAAAACACCAAATCGACGGGGGAAATCAAGGAATTAGGCTATGGGAACGCAAAGGAAGGTAGATCAACAAGTTTAGCAAGTAATCCATGGATCAAAACCTACCAAAACGCACTCAAATCACAGATCGATCCAAAACACGAATTGGGGCTATTTTTGGTGGAATTTTCGAATTTATGGGGAAAAGACCAAATCGATGAGAAATCCGTGGCAACCAAAAGCTGCTGATACCAGATGATGGAGGGGTTAACCTCTTGGGTGGCCCGATCTTCACGGATCTCGTGGTCAAATCGATGGGAAAGCGAGGGAAAGGGAGAAGGTAGCGGAAGCGAACACACACCTCGCGAAGAACACGATGAACACACGCAAAACTCACACGATACAAGACCGATTGCTCCCGAACGGCGGCCACCGGTCCGATATAATCCTCGCAAGGAAAGATCGGTCAACATGCTCCCTTAAATCCACATCGGAGAGGGAAGAACACCTTGGGGAGGGTCTTGACAACTTGGAGACGAGACATCGAACTCCAAGGCCTTGTTCAACGATGGATGCGTGATGCAAAGTCCAATCGAGGTTGGTGACGATAGTCGGTCCCCTTGGTAAAGAGGATGAGGCAAAACTAGAGATTCCACAATGGGGGTTTTCTTTAGTCTATCATCTATGCCTAGGGTTTACAATGGAGGGTGGGGGCTATATATAGGCCAACCACATAAACAGGGGTATTTTGGGGAAAAATAGCGAAATATAGAGAGGGTTACAAGGCGCTGGGCCGAATTAACACGATCATGTTCTGTGTCGTCCGGTAGTACCGGTCCGGCTCGACCGGTAGTACCGGTCAAGCGCTAGTACCGCTTCCTGGCCCGGTAGTACCGCTTGTCGTCCTGGGACTTGCGCTGGAGCCTTCACAGTGGCGGTAGGGCGGTAGTGTCGTGGCCGTAGTACCGGATCCGGCCAGTAGTACCGGTGACAGAGAGCATTTGGCTTGCTTGGTGTCGTCTGTTGGTGGCGGTAGCGGAGTACCCCGCTGTGTCCTGTAGTACTGGCCATGTAGAGCATTTGGTGATCTGTTTTCTTCCGCCTCCTCTTCCAAGCCTCCGTCTTGTCGAGCTTGATGCTCTGGGCTTCCTCCCTTGCCTCCGTACTTGTCAATGTGAACCTATCATGCATATGTGACGGAGAATGAAGTAGCATACCATTCAATAGGGTAGGAAGGGGGCTCGCATAGAGGAACGAATTCACCTTTGGAGTCCATGACGACTTGGCGTAAGTTGGAGACCAAGATGTAGTAACGACCGTTGGTCGGGCTACATCACCCATGGTAAAAATAACAAGGCAGAAGCTTTTCTACATTCAAACATTTTTTAAAATTCAACCATAAAAGCTTTTGAGTTGATTCCAACTCTCAAAAATCACATTTTACCATACCTTTCAGATATATAAAAATATATAGGTTTACTTACATAAATAATGATCACGTAATAAAATAATGCCACATAGGCAATTCTAGTCACTTTAATTAAATAAAATAAAAAGGTTAAACCTTATTAAATTGTGACACCACTTTAAATCACATTCCCATGTACTAAAATATGTGGTGATGACATGTGTCAACATGATCCCATGTTTGAGTTGGAGAATATTAAATCTTAAGTAGTTTTTCAATGAGTAGAAATTACTTTTCTCAAATAAAATAAATGATACAAGTGTTTTAATTCTTGTAATGTTAGTGAGGATGATAGATCATCTAGTGTGAACCTTTATGTGATGATTAGAAATAGTTAAGTATTGTTTGGTGATTGTGTACCTCGTATTTATTTATATACGCTAGTACCGACCAAGGATACGAGGAGGAAGGAGGATACTACGAGGAAGAAGCCGAGGAGAACTTTAACCACTGCTCTGCACAAGGCAAGCCAATACTTGCAAACCTATACTTGCAACCTTGCAAGATAACACTTGCAAGATACCCTAATTATGCAAGCTATTACTTGCTTGTTACTATGCCAACTATATGCCTTAAGCATATGTGATTATACCCCCTTGACACACCATCCTAGTTTTACTTGCAAGCTTAGTATTTTATTTTCTTTATTAAAAGATTTCTATCAAAAGTTTACTTAGTGACTTGTAGATCCCCACTGATTGAACTTAGTACCGGCGGCTCCTCCTGGGGCGGCTTCAATCGACGGCTCCCTTCTCCAGCAGCGGTGGGCTCTGGCCAAATTCCGGCGAGAGAGAGCTCGCCTTGCTCCGGGAAGAAGTAGGAAGGATCAGTGCGAGGTGGGGAGTGAGATGGTGTGGAGGAATCGGTCATGAGCTCTCCTTTATAAGCGAGCAAGAGGCAAGACGGCGTGGCGAGCTTCACGGAGGCGGCAGACAGCGGCTATCGGCGTGGCTGAGGCTAGTGATCTGCGGTGTCTCTCGATTTATCGCTAGCTTAAAGGCGAGGCGTAGGGTGGTGGGGTTTGGTCTGGAATGTGCGGTGCTCTGCGCGGTACCAACGGCGAACTTCGCGACGTGCGGCGGCTACGGGGTACGGTCAAGGAAACGAGCATGTCTAGTGGTCTCCTGGGACGGTGGGGTTGATGTGGACATCCCATGTATTGATACAACCGTTGTACCTACAGCTACACACATACAAGGACCTATCACGCGATCTCGTGCTAAACAACTTAACTATCAGGTACTTTCGTTTCTTGGAACTATTCCTCACATACATGAGAATATGATGCTACCTAAATTAGATGTATTTCTTACTCTTAGGAATGATGGACCAAGCATGGATGAGAGGGACAAGCATTGGAGCAAGGTCATGCATGGAGATGGAAGCAAGCATGTGATGATCCAAGAGAAGGCCACGGATGAAGATTTCAGAACTTTGAGGCCACCATAATGAAGAAAGAAGGCTTGGACGAAATATTCAAGAATAATACTTCACAAATTCGTCCAAAGCTTAATATGGTGTTGCGACACCTTTATTTTGGGTCAGGCCCATGTAATTTCCGCAGGATTTTAAATAGCCACTTTTTAGAGTCCGTATTTGAGGAGAAAAGGACTTCTAGGGTTGGATTCGGCCACCACTTCTATGGCTGGCCGAAACCCTACCTTTTCCTACTTAAATACTCGCCTTAGCCGTCACCATAGACTCGGATTTTGTTTAGACATTAAGTTAGCCATCATAGCAACTTCGCCAAGGCTCGAGCTTCGCAGAGGCCTCTTGTACTTCGCACCTATACAGGATCCCACCTTTTCAATAAAGCTTTCATCTTAATCCGCAATATCTTGATTGCAATATTAGTTCTTACTTGTTCTCGATTTCAGGTAGGAATTAAGACCCTCGCTGGTCAGGCTAATCGTGTTCCCGCAGGATCGGTAACCTCTAGGAGATTGGCCTAGCGATTGCATTGGCGCTCGTGCTCGCACGTGTAGTTAGATCGTCAAGCCCGAACTCCACCAAATCGACTATCACCATCTCATCGAAAGATCGGACACCTTTGCCCTATCAAGTGGTATCAGATTTCAGGTTGCTCGGTGAGATTTTCCTGCTTTCGTATATTAGATTTGTTTTACCTATAACCCACGAAAAATCCAAAAACACAGTTAGAGTTTAGATCCATCCCATCACCAATTTCCGCCTCGCATTATCTTTTCAGTTTTGCATTGTTGAATTTGTGTCTGCATCGTCGCATCGAGTTGCTGGTCTTAGTGTCTCGTCCCTTAGAGTTTCGAGTTCTGATCACAGTAGTCACCGCCACACTCGCAGATCACCGCCACCATATTCCGCCGCCATGCACCCAACCACCATAAACCCTAAAACTCCACCACCACCTTCCTACCGCGACACGGATCCTATCACCTTTCCTGCCGCGGCATGAGTCCGAGTAGAGTTATTGTTTCCTAGTTTTTCTGATATGGGATCCCTTGTGGAATTGACCCTAGGGTGGCCCGATCTTCACGGATTCGAGGTGGGGAGTGGGGGGATACCCGATGAACACGATGAACGCAACACAAACGCAAGGTAAAGATACAAACACACGCAAACACAACCCGATTCGATTTGCTCTCTTTGGCTTAAACAACCAATCCAATAGAATCTTCGGCGAGAGACCGTTAGGTAGAATCACCAAAGGAGAGATCGGCAAGCGGATGATAGAATCCAAATCAAAGGAGAGAGTAGCAACCAAGTAGAATCCCAAAGGGGAGAGACCTAGCACTACTAGAATCCTTGATGAGGAGAGACCAAACACTTGAGGAGGGTCTTGACGACTTGGAGACGAACACCGAACTCCAAGCCCTTGTACAACTCATAGATTAACTATAGAGAGGGGTTCCCATCTAGGGTTAGGCAGAATCCTTCATTCATCATCAACTCCAACTAGATCTGAGCCACAAGGGGGCTATTTATAGTACTAGGGGTGAAGGGGTAGGGAGGAATATTCGGGCATCAAACCCTTCACAAAGACACAGTGCGTTCCGGCGATAAGGCGGCCGCCACGGAGTGGGCGCTGATATTTCCCATGCGACCGTTTTCTCGTGGCCGGAAGGGCTCTCTCAGAAGCGATTTCATGGAGGGTTCACGGGCTGGGCACCGGGAGTTTCGACGGTGGGTCCGGTTCGCCGGGTTGGGCGCTGGAAGTTCCGGGGCTTCGGTGGCCTGACCGGCGCCTAAGTCTTCTTCCGCCTTCTCTTCCACGCCTCTTGCTTGGGGGTCTTGGTTCCTGGGGTCTTCTTGTCGTCTTCCGCTGGCGTCATGGTCATGGTCATGGGCCTGGTCATAACATTGGCACTTGTTTCAAGTAGGATCCCATTCTCGTCACAACCAAAAGAGGGTGAGATATGGAAGGAATTCACCTTTGTGGGCACAGTTGATGAAGCATGATGTGGACCAATGGTGAATGCCATGTATTGGGCTGCAACATCTCCCCCCGCTTCAAAACGAGTGGTCCTCGTTGAAGTTCCATCATCATATAGGGAGAGAGGTGTGCATATGGTCTTGAGCTTGTAAGTTGTTGGATCTCCGGTGTCGTAGCCTTGTTCAAATTGGTTGAAGATCTTGAAGTTGAGCTTGTCATCAAGATGTGGTTGGAGATCTTGAAGCGTGTTCCTTGTAGGTGGTGGGTGAGGTTGTGTATCCTGCAAAACCGACAACAAGGAGAAAGAGTTGTATGATGGATTGTTAGTATTGGTCACACTCAAATCTCTCATGATTTTTCCACTCATTTGGGGCTTGTAGCACTCACTCACGTGTTGGTGGATCACTCTCTCACCACTCATCTCACAAGGGTCCTTAGCTTGTTTTATCTTGGGCAGCGACGTCATGTTGGAAGTGATAATTTGGCTTGGCATCATGGGTTGTAGCACCAACGTCTTGTCATTCCACTTAAAGGAGTATTGGATGGAGGTACCATCATGTAGTGTGCCCATGTCGTATTGCCATGGTCTCCCAAGGAGCATGTGACACACGGTCATAGGCACGACATCACACTCGACGGTGTCTTGATATGGAGCAATCTTGAAGGAGACGTTGACGTTGTGTTTGATTTGAATGGTGCCATTGTCATCAAGCCACTTGACATAATAGGGACGAGGGTGCTCCATGTATGGTAACTTGAGTTTCTCACAAAGATCAATGCTCGCAAGGTTGTGACAACTTCCTCCATCAATGATAACTTTTATAGACTTGCCATCAATTCCGGCTCGGGTTTGGAAGATGTTGAGGCATTGGTCCTCTCTAGGGATGGAGTTGGTCATCAAGACTTGGGCAATGACAAGTGAGGGGCTTGGATCATGTTCACATAGAAGTGTGTCCTCATCTTGCATTGCGGCATCCTTTGTGATAGCGGCTTGAGTCATAGCTTCAAATTCATCTTCGCTCACGGAGTATGTTGCGTCATTCTCATCCGTTAGCATGACTCTTGTGTTGATGCACTCATAAGACTTGTGGCCCTTTCCTCCACACTTGTAGCAAACTACTTGACTTTCCGTTGTTGTGTTGGAGGAGGATGCCATAGGTGTCTTGGATTGCTTGGAGGAGCTTGTTGTTTGGCTTGTTGGCTTGGAGGGGTTACTCGAGTTGATTGAAGCGAAGTATGCCCTTTGCTTCTCATAAGCATGTTCCTTTTGCAAGTGGCGCTCGGCGTTGGTTGCTTGGTGAAGAAGGTTCACGAGTGTCTTGTAAAGTTGGAAATCGACTATCTTGCGTATTGGACGGCTCAAACCGTTGAGGAACCGTGCTATTGTTTGCTCTTCGAGCTCCTTCACATCGGCTCTCATCATAGTCATCTCCATCTCCTTATAGAACTCTTTAATTGTCTTTGTGCCTTGCTTCAAGTTTTGTAGCTTGTCGAAGAGGTCTTGGCGATAGTTCTCGGGGAAAAATCTTGCATACATCACATTCTTCATCTCGGTCCAAGTGGTGACCGGTGGTTCTTCTTGCTTATCACGATTTCTTTGGTAGTCTTCCCACCAAACATTGGCATAATCCTCAAACTCAAGAGATGCCATTGCCACTTTCTTCTCAACGGAAAAGTTGTGGACACGGAAGATCTTGTCAACTTTGAGCTCCCATTCAAGATATGCATCGGCATTTTCTTCTCCTTTGAACTTGGGCATAACGAACTTGAGCTTCCCAAACTTTCCATCATCACGCTCATGGTGGTTGTTGCAACGTTCTTGGTGCATACTTGCGTCACTTGCAGGGCGTGGAGGCGGAGGAGGAGGCTCTTGATTGCCTTGAGGTTGTTGTGGTGGATGAGCTTGGTGATGCTCGAAATCTCTTCTTCGCTGTTGGTCGGCATCATTGACATTCATAGCTTGACGGTGTCGGTGGTGGTGTTGTGCATGTCGGTTATTGCGTCGAGCTTGGCGTGCATCCTCATCATCATCGCTTGTATCCCATACCGGTTCTTGATTTTGTTGACGTTGCTCGTGGTGGTTATGAGGAGGATGACGACGCCTATCATTATGGTTCACTTCATTATGGCGTTCTCGAGGTTGGTGCACGTCGATGATTGCTTGTTGTGGTGGTGGATCATGCTCTTGTCGTTGTTGTTGAGGTTGAGGAGCATTTGGGTCCACCGCTTGAGGGCGATGATGACGAGCTTGTTGGTCCCCATTATGGTGGTGGGGTTCTCCGCATCGGGAGTGTGACCTTGAAGACTCGCCATGTCGACTTGAGGAGTGCGTGCGGGATGAACTTGACAAGCTTGAGCAATGATCGTGTCGGTTGCCAAGGTTGGCAATAGCTTGGTGAAGAGCTTGGAATTGAGCATGGTGCTCCTCTTGACGTTGTCGCTCACGGTACTCAAATTCTCGAAAAGTATCAAGACGGTGCTCAAGTCGCTCAAATTGATTGTTGAATTCTTGGCGTTGCGCCCATAAGTTGTGGTGCGTGGCAAAGCCATCTTGTTTGTTGAAATTGCTATCTCCACTAGCTCCACTTGCCCTAGACATGGTGCACCAACACACTTGATAGATAGGGTGAGATTGGTGGAATGGTAATTGCTACCTTGTCTCACCGGAGTCAAAGATTGGAAAGATTGTTGTTGCCGAGAGCAAAGCGAATAGCGGGTACACAAGACACACACACACACACAAAGGCCTATGGTGGTAGGTTAGAAAGGTGGATAGCAAATGGAACAACCAAACGAAAAGGTTATTGTCAAAAGTGTTAACGGACCAAAGATCAAAAGCAAAAAGGATACGATCTGCAAAAACACGGAGAAAACACACGCGTGGAGAAAAATGGGGTTATCACGACTGTGAAAATGAGCACAAAATGTTCTAACGACGACTAAGCTCGGTGCCGTGCCAACACAAGGAGAGACCGTAGCTCGTTTGCAACAAGGTTGAGAAGCAACGGATTTGCACGCTTGCCTTGCTCTAACTCGCACTCTTGCTTAGAATCCTTGGACTCTCTGATGTGGACATCCCTACTATTGATACAACCGTTGTACCTACAGCAACACACATACAAGGACCCATCACAAGATCTCGTGCCAAACAACTGAACTATCAGGTACTTTCGTTTCTTGGAACTATTCCTTACATACATGAGAATATGATGCTTCCTAAATCAGATATGTTTCTTACTCTTAGGAATGATGGACCAAGCATGGATGAGAGGGACAAGCATTGGAGCATGGCCATGCATGGTGATGGCAGCAAGCATGTGATGATCCAAGAGAAGGCCACGGATGAAGATTTCAGAACTTTGAGGCCACCATAATGAAGAAAGAAGGCTTGGACGAAATATTCAAGATCAATACTTACGAATTCGTCCATAGCATAATATGGTGTCATGACACCTTTATTTTGGGCCAGGCCCATGTAATTTTCAAGGATTTTAATTAGCCACTTTTTAGAGTCCGATTTGAGGAAAAGGACTTTAGGGTTGGATTCGCCACCACTTCCATGGCTGGCGAAACCCCACCTTTTCTTAAATACGCCTCATAGCCGAACCTTTAGACTCGGATTTTGTTTAGACATTAAGTTAGCCATAGTCGCAACTTCGCCAAGGCTCGGCGTCGCAGAGGCCTCTTGTACTGCACCTATTCGTGATCCCACCTCTTTCAATAAAGCTTTCCTCTTAATCCGCAATATCTTGATTGCAATATTGGTTCTTACTTGTTCTCGATTTCGTAGGAATTAAGACCTCACCGTCGCCGATCGTGTTCACGCAGGATCGGTAACCTCCGTGAGATTGGCCTAGCGATTGCATTGGCGCTCGTGTCGCACGTGTAGTCGGATCGTCCCGAACTCCACCAAATCAATTATCGCCATCTCATCGAAAGATCGGACACCTTTGCCCTATCAAGTGGTATCAGATTTCGTTGCTCGGTGAGATTTTACTTGTCAGAGATTAGATCTGTTTTACCTATAACCCACGAAAAAGCCAAAACACTTATCGCTTAGATCCATCCCATAACCAATCTACGCCTCGCATTATCTTTTCAGCTTTTGCATTGTTGAATTTGTGTCTACATCGTCGGCCGAGTTGTCGGGTCTTAGTGTCTCGTCCCTTAGAGTTTCGAGTTCTGATCATAATAGTCACCGCCACACTCGCCGATCACCGCCACCATATTCCGCCACCATATTCCGCCGCCATATACCCTGCCACCATAAACCCTAATACTCCGCCACCGCCTTCCTACCGCGACACCGATCCGATCAGTTTTCCTGCCGCGGTACGAGTCCGAGTAGAGTTACTGTTTCCCAGTTATTTCTTTTGACTTTCCTTCCTTGTTGTTTTCGTGTTCGCTAAGAGTCCGGTCGTAAGTCTAGGAGAGCAAAAAAAAAGTCTGGAACCGCCTCCGAAAAATTTTTCTGGCTATACTATTTTTCGACCCCGGGGATCACTTTTCTCCATCGGCCGTTATAGCAATAATTTTTTGGCATCTGCGCGCTTTCCGGAGCAAAATAAAAAATTTCGAAAAAATTTTTTGGGGCTAACCTATTTTTAGACCCCGTAGATCAATTCTAGACACTCGCCATCGTAGTGATTTTTCACCTCTCGGTTCGCTTCGTGGTGCCCTATCATCATACGATGCTTGTTGTGTCGCTCGTGACATCGTTGGTGATCTAGGCTCGCGTCTCTAGTACGGTCTAGCCTAGGACCAAAGACAGCATGCCGTTGAGCATTCTTTCAACTTTTGCATTGCTGTTTTGATAATTGCTAACCCCCTTTGATAAGCCTTCCCAGAGCTCCACAGATACTCTCCACGTGCGGTGTTTCAACTCCTGGTTATCGCTTGGTTCAATCTCTAGACCCACTGATCCTCGTGGTTGCACATCGCCTTTTCCTGCTGTTTGGTAAGAACTTGTAAGAGCTTTGTATATTGCTTGACGGATTACGCGTGATTTCCACCATCTTTCCGTACTTTATACCGTGCTTTTAAGGACTAACCATGATGATACTTCGCCACCCCTCGCAACAATGACGAACGAACTACATGCCCACTTCTCCGCTCTTGGTCATCATACCGAAGACGTGGATACGCCGCCTCGGGAGTTTGACACCAAGCTCACCAACGCCGTGGACAAGATCGATGGACTAGAGAAATCCTTCAACGCCAAGCTTGACGCTCGGTTCAAGGAGCTTCAACCGATTGCCGCACCACAAGACCACACATGGCGCACGGCGCATTCCGATCACGGGCGGGCGATCATTGGTTTGTCGCCGCCGCACTTTGCTGCCATCAACGGATCGACGTTCCTCGGACTTCATGCCGGCCGCAACATTGGGGATGTACGACGGTACTACGACGACGATCTGTTGACGAGGAGGTTGAACAACCTCCACAGTACTGGTCGCCGACATTACATTATTACCATGCCGATGCGTAATGATGATGATCATGTTGCAAAGCTTAAATTAAATATTCCATCTTTTGAGGGTAAATATAATCTCGATGCATATCTTACATGGGAGATGGAAGTAGAACAACGTTTTGCATGCTTAAAATATCCCGAGAATATGCGTGTTAGTGCTTGCTACATGTGAATTTACTAAATTTGCTTCCCTTTGGTCCGAGTATTGTCGCTTAAATCCTACTACTATTCCTAGTACTTGGACTGCTTTAAAAACTGCTATGCGTGTTCGCTTTGTACCTCCCACTTATCAACGTGATTTACTAAAGAATCGACACGCTTAGAGCAAGGGAAAAATTTTAGAAGAGTATTATCGTGAATTGCAAACGGGATGGTTAGGTGTGGTCTTGTTGAATCTAATGAACAAATGCTTGCACGCTTTCTTTGGTGGATTAAACAAGGACATTCAAAGACATATTAGATTATAAGGAATATAATTCTATCACTGCTTGTTTCATCTTGCTTGCAAAGTCGAACGTGAAGTGCAGGATCGCCAAACACCATGGAGGAGGACTAATAATTCTGCAGTCGCACATCCACTTGGACATCCCGACAATCGGCGCCTCGTGATTCGCCTCCGCTACTACCACATCCAAGGCCACCACAAGATTTCCACTGCTCCTCCACCATCATCCAATGCTCCCGTCAGTAGTGCATCTTCTATGTCTTCCACGGTAAGACTAAGGATATACAATGCCGCAAGTGCGGGGTTTTGGTCATATTGAGAGACAAAGCACAACACAACGTGTGATGATGGTGCGAGAAGATGGTGAATACGATTCCGCGAGTGACTTCGATGAAGATACACTAGCCCTTATTTCGCCGAGATGGAGACAATTCGATGATGATGACGAGCCAGAGGTAATGGGAGTCAAGTCACGATCAATACAAGAGTTTAATTACACAACGTGTGTTGAGTGTGCAATTGAGCAAATCTGAGCAAGATCAACGCCACAACTGTTCCAAACACGTGGTGTTGTCAAGGAAAGAGCTATACGGATCATCATTGATGGAGGGAGTTGTAATAATCGCCGGTGTTGACATGGTAGAGAAGCTTGCGCTTCCAACAAGACAACGCCCACATTCATACTACATCCAATGGTTTGAGAGTTCTCAGAAGATCAAGGTAACAAGAACGGACGCGTGCATTTTACTATTGGTACATATTCGATTTTGTTGATTGTGATGTTGTACCTATGCAAGCTTGTTCTTTGTTACTTAGACCATGGCAATTTGATAGAGAATCTGCTCATAATGGCAAAACTAACCACTATTCTCTTATGCATGATGGAAAGAAAATTGGTCTAAAACCTATGACTCGAACAGATTTTAAAAGATGATCTTGCTAGAGCTAGTAGAGCTAAAACCGAGGAGAAAATAAAAGTGAGTATCGATTGTTGCCAGATTTTATACCACCAAAGAACACTAAATCGATTCTACACATGCTACTGAAATTGCTTGAAGAGTCCATGTATGCTTGCAAATAAAATTGATATTGCTGAACTAGATGTAAACAATACTCAATGTTATGCAATTGTCTCGCAAAGAGGTTTTGTTTTCATTTGAGGATATGCCTCCTTCTTTGCCACCATTGCTAACCTTTGCAGAATATGAGGACGATTTCACCGAGTTGCCACCAGGACTACCTCCTATTAGAGGAATTGAGCATCAAATTGATCTAATTCCTGGTGCCACGTTGCCCAACCGCGCGCCATATAGAACCAATCCAGAGGAGACAAAGGAGATACAACGCCAAATTCAGGAACTACTCGATAGAGATCATATTCGTGAGTCCCTTAGCCCTTGTGCTGTTCCTATTATTTTGGTGCCTAAGAAAGATGGTTCTTCGCGCGTGTGTACTGATTGTAGAGCTATCAATAATATTACTATTCGATATCGTCATCCTATTCCACGTTTAGATGACATGCTTGATGAATTGAGTGGCTCTACCATGTTTTCTAAAGTTGATTTATGAGTGGTTACCACCAGATTCGTATGAAATTAGGAGATGAATGGAAAACAGCATTTAAAACTAAGTTCGGTTTATATGAGTGGTTAGTAATGCCGTTTGGTTTAACTAATGCACCTAGCACTTTCATGAGATTAATGAACGAAGTTTTACGTGCTTTCATTGGACGTTTTGTGGTAGTCTACTTTGATGATATTCTGATTTATAGCAAATCTTTAGAGGAACATTTGGACCATTTACGCTGTTTTCAATGCTTTACGTGATGCACGCTTGTTTGGTAACCTTGAGAAGTGCAATTGCACCAATCGAGGCGCTTCTTGGCTATGTTGTTACATCACAGGGTATTGAAGTGGATCCAGCCAAGATTGAAGCTATTGAGAATTGGCCGCAGCCCAAGACAGTCACATAAGTGAGGAGTTTTCTTGGCCTCACTGGTTTTATAGGCGCTTTGTCAAAGACTTTGGATCAATTGCCGCGCCGCTGAATGAGCTTACCAAGAAGGATGTGCCCTTTGTTTGGGGCGATGCACAACAACAGGCCTTCATCATATTGAAAGATAAGCTAACACATGCTCCCTTACTCCAACTTCCTGATTTTACTAAGACTTTTGAGCTTGAATGTGATGCTAGAGGAATTGGTTTGGGAGGGGTGTTATTACAAGAGGGAAAACCTGTTGCATATTTTAGTGAGAAATTGAGGGGCTAGTCTGAACTATTCTACTTATGATAAAGAATTATATGTTGGTTCGGACATTAGAAACTTGGCAACATTATCTATGGCCTAAGGAATTTGTTATTCATTCGATCATGAATCTTTGAAGCATATTCGTAGTCAAGCTAAGTTGAATCGTCATGCAAAGTGGGTTGAATTTATTGAGTCTTTTCCTTATGTTATCAAACACAAAAGGGTAAAGATAATATTATTGTGATGCTTTGTCACTGCTATGCTTTGTTATCTCAACTTGACTTCAAAATATTTGGATTGGAAACTATTAAAGAACAATATGTGCATGATGCTGAATTTAAAGATGTGTTGCGAATTGTAGAGATGGTAGAACTTGGAACAAGTTCTCTTCAATGATGGATTTGTGTTCGTGCTAACAAACTATGCATTCCAGATAGCTCTGTCGTCTTTTGTTATTACAGGAGGCGCATGGAGGAGGATTGATGGGTCACTTTGGTGTCAAGAAGACGGAGGATGTTCTTCTGCACACTTCTTTGGCCACGTATGCGTCGAGATGTTGAGAGATTTGTGGCCGCACTACTTGTCAAAAAGCTAAGTCTCGCCTTAATCCACATGGTTTATATATGCCTCTTCCTTCCTAGTGTTCCTTGGGAGGATATTTCTATGGACTTTGTTTTGGGATTGCCACGAACACGTATGAGGGATAGTATTTTGTTGTTGTGGATCGGTTCTCTAAGATGGCACACTTTATTCCTTGTCATAAACGGATGATGTCAGCGCATATTGCTGATTTGTTCTTTCGTGAAATTGTTCGTTTGCATGGTGTGCCAAATACTATTGTCTCTGATCGTGATACTAAATTTCTTAGCCACTTTTGGAGATGTTTATGGGCTAAGTTGGGGACTAAATTGCTCTTTAGTACTACATGTCATCCCCAAACTGATGGTCAAACTGAAGTAGTAAATAGAACTTTGTCTACTATGTTACGGGCTGTTTTAAAGAAGAATTTAAAATTGTGGGAAGAGTGTTTACCTCATATAGAATTTGCTTACAATCGTTCTTTGCATTCTACCACAAAGATGTGCCCATTTGAGATTGTATATGGTTTTGTTCCTCGTGCACCTATTGATTTATTGCCTTTACCTTCTTCGGTGCAACATAATTTGGATGCTACACAACGCGCTGAAATGATATTAAACTTGCATAAGACTACTAAAGATAACATTGAACACATGAATGCTAAGTATAAACTTGCTGGGGATAAAGGGAGAAAGCATGTTGTGTTTGATGTTGGCGATCTTGTTTGGTTACATTTGCGTAAAGATCGCTTTTCCGATTTACGCAAGTCTAAGTTAATGCCACGTCTTCTTTGGTCCCTTTAAGGTGTTAGAGAAAATCAATGATAATGCATATAAACTTGAGTTGCCCGCAGACTTTGGTACAGTTAGTCCTACATTTAACATTGCATTTGAAGCCTTACTTTGGTGAGGAAGATGAGATTGCGTCGAGTACGACTTCAATTCAAGAAGGGAGCATGATGTGGACATCCCTACTATTGATACAACCGTTGTACCTACAAAGAACACACATACAAGGACCCATCACAAGATCTCGTACAAACAACTAACTATCGTGTACTTTCGTTTCTTGGAACTATTCCTTACATACATGAGAATATGATGCTGCCTAAATCAGATATGTTTCTTACTCTTAGGAATGATGGACCAAGCATGGATGAGAGGGACAAGCATTGGAGCATGGCCATGCATGGTGATGGCAAGAAGCATGTGATGATCCAAGAGAAGGCCACGGATGAAGATTTCGAACTTTGAGGCCACCATAATGAAGAAAGAAGGCTTGGAAGAAATATTCAAGATCAATACTTTACGAATTCGTCCATAGCATAATATGGTGCGACACCTTTATTTTGGGCCAGGCCCATGTAATTTTCGCAGATTTTAATTAGCCACTTTTAGAGTCCGATTTGAGGGAAAAGGACTTTTAGGGTTGGATTCGCCACCACTTCCATGGCTGGCGAAACCCCACCTTTTCGCCTTTAACACGCCCATAGCCGAACCTTTAGACTCGGATTTTGTTTAGACATTAAGTTAGCCATAGTCGCAACTTCGCCAAGGCTCGAGCGTCGCAGAGGCCTCTTGTACTTCGCACCTATTCAGGATCCCACCTCTTTCAATAAAGCTTTCCTCTTAATCCGGAATATCTTGATTGCAATATTGGTTCTTACTTGTTCTCGATTTCAGGTAGGAATTAAGACCTCACCGGTCAGCCGATCGTGTTCACGCAGGATCGGTAACCTCCAGGAGATTGGCCTAGCGATTGCATTGGCGCTCGTGCTCGCACGTGTAGTCGGATCGTCAAGCCCGAACTCCACCAAATCGATTATCGCCATCTCATCGAAAGATCGGACACCTTTGCCCTATCACTCTCTTTTGTATTCGTATCTTTCGTTTTCTTTTGCTTTTTTTATATCTCTTGTCTTTCTATGCTATGGAGTCACCTTTTTGCTATTGCCTATGCACTATTACTTCGCAATAGCAAGCGCACACTGCTTCGGCAAACACAAAATGAGCTACTCTCGATAGGTTAGGTCTCACACAAAGGAAAAAAGACTATACAAGGGTTGTGCAACCTTTTGGTATTGTTGATGACTTGCGACCGATGTTGGGGAAGGTGTTCGGGTGTCGCGGTGTCGAAGAGTGCGTATGTACAAATGTTGCGGAAGCTTGAAGTTACTTGTCACACGCACGCGAAACACGAACAAAAAGACAAAAAGGAAAACGGTCAAAATTTGGGCCAGATAGTTTTTCGGCGAAACGGCCGGTGGACCGGTGTTGTCGCCGGAAATTCCGGTCGGGCTTCGGTGTCGCCGGAATTCTCGTCGGAATTTTCGGTGACAGGACCGGTTCGCGGAGGTGCTTGCCGAAATTGGTTCGTGATGAACTTCCAAAAGTCAAATTGGGGATTTTGTCAAAAATTAGTGGAATTTGGGCTGGGGGATAGGACAAGGAAGGTAGATCGACACCCAAAGCAACAGATCTGTGGACCAAAACCACAAAAAACTCACCAAAGAGAGAGATCGATCAAAAAGAAAATTGGGCAATATTTTTGGTATTTTCGAATTTATGGTGGATATGGGTAAACGAAGTCAAATCCGTGGCAACCAAAAGCTGCTGATACCAGTTGATATGGGATCCCTTGTGGAATTGACCCTAGGGTGGCCCGATCTTCACGGATTCGAGGTGGGGAGTGGGGGATACCCGATGAACACGATGAACGCAACACAAACGCAACGTAAAGATACAAACACACGCAAACACAACCTGATTCGATTTGCTCCCGTTGGCTCGAAGAGCCAATCCAATAGAATCCTCGGCGAGAGACCGTTAGGTAGAATCACCAAAGGAGAGATGGGCAAGCGGATGATAGAATCCAAATCAAAGGAGAGAGTAGCAACCAAGTAGAATCCCAAATGGGAGAGACCTAGCACTACTAGAATCCTTGATGAGGAGAGACCAAACACTTGAGGAGGGTCTTGACGACTTGGAGAAGAACACCAAACTCAAAGGCCTTGTAGAACTCATAGATTAACTATTGAGAGGGGTTCCCATCTAGGGTTAGGCACAAGCCTTCATTCATCATCAACTCCAACTAGATCTGAGCCACAAGGGGCTATTTATAGTACTAGGGGCGAAGGGGTAGGTGGGAGGGAATATTCTGGGCATCAAACCCTTCACAAAGACACAGTCAAGGGCGGCAGATTTCGAGCGACTGCTTTTCTGCCGGAAGGGCTCTTCAGAAGATTTCAAGTGAGGCCGGAGTTCCATGGGTCCGGTTCGCCGGGTTGGGCGCCGGAAGTTCCGGCGGGGTTTCCGGTGGCGCCGGACCTAGCGCCGGAAGTCTTCTTCCGCCTTCTCTTCCACGCCTCTTTCTTGGGGGTCTTGGTTCCTGGGGTCTTCTTGTCGTCTTCCGGTGGCGTCATGGTCATGGGCCTGGTTATAGCATTGGCACTTGTTTCAAGTAGGATCCCATTCTTGTCATAACCAAAAGAGGGAGAGATATGGAACGAATTCACCTTTGTGGGCACGGTTGATGAAGCATGATGTGGACCAATGGTGAATGCCATGTATTGGGCTGCATCATTTTCTTTTTTTACTTTCCTTCCTTGTTGTTTTTCGTGTTGAGCTAAAGTCCGTGTCGAGTTAGAAGTTCAGCCATAAGTCCAGAACGAGAGCAAAAAAAGTCTGGAACCGCCACCGAAATTTTTTCTGGCCATACTGATTTTCGGCTCTGGGATCACTTTTCTCCATCGGCCGTTATAGCGATATTTTTTTGGCGCATGCGCGCTTTCCAGAGCATCATACAAAAATTTCGAAAAAAAATTTGGGGCTAACTGTTTCTAGACCCCGTCGATTAGTTCTAGACACTCGCCATCATAGTGATTTTCGACATCTCGGTTCGCTTTTCAGGGTGCCTTATCATCCTACATTGCTTGTTGTGTCGCGTCTTGACATCGTTGGTGATCTAGGCTCGCGTCTCTAGTACGGTCTAGCCTAGGACCAGCACAGTACCGTCGTTGAGCATTCTTTCAACATTTGCATTGCTGTTTTGATAATTGCTAACCCCTTTGCTAAGCCTTCCCAGAGCTCCACAGATTTCTCCACGTGTGGTGTCTCGACTCCTGGTAATCGCTCGGTTCAATCTCTGGACCCACTGCTCCTCGCGGTTGCACATCGCCTTTTCCTGCTATTTGGTAAGAACTTGTAAGAGCTTCGTATATTTCTTGACGGATTACGCGTGCCTTCCACCATATTTCCGTAGTTATAGGAATATATACCTGTGCTTTTTAAAGGCTAACCATGACAGATACTTCGCGTAACCCTGCCACAATGACGAACCAAGAACTACATGCTGATGGAGGGGTTAAACTCTTGGGTGGCCCGATCTTCACGGATCTCGTGGTAAAATCGATGGGAAAGCGAGGGGAAAGGGAGAAGGTAGCGGAAGCGAACACACACCTCGTGAAGAACACGATGAACACACGCAAAACTCACACGATACAAGGCCGATTTCTCCCGGCGGCCACCGGTCCGATAGAATCCTCGCAAGGAAAGATCGGTCAACGTGCTCCCTCAAATCCACATCGGAGAGAAGAACACCTTGGGGAGGGTCTTGACAATTGGAGACGAGACACCGAACTCCAAGGCCTTGTTCAACGATGGATGCGTGATGCAAAGTCCAATCGAGGTTGGTGACGATAGTCGGTCCCCTTGGTAAAGGGGATGAGGCAAAACTAGAGATTCCACAATGGGGGTTGTCTTTAGTCTATCATCTATGCCTAAGGTGTACATGAGGGGTGGGGGCTCTATATATAGGCCAGCCACAAAAACAGGGGTAATTTAGGAATAAAACTAGGGTTTGGACGAGCTAGAGGGCTACATGGGCCGAAGGCCCAACAGGTGCGCGCAGGCACACAGGACCGGTAGTACCGGACTTGCCCAAATATGCTTGTGACTGGCATCGACAGATGCTTGGCAAATATATTTGGAATTTGTCCATACGATATATTCATTTCTTTCATTCCGGTAGAACCGCTGACCGGTAGTACCAGGTCCAGATCCGGTAGTACCGCTTGCAGTCCTGGGACTTTTGTTGGCGTCGTTTGTATGGGGCGGTAGTAGTGGGAGGTAGTACCGCTGGCCGGTAGTACCGGTCGCCAGATCTGGTAGTACCGCTGGAGATAGAGAGAATTTGGCGATATGTCTTCTTCCGCCTCCTCTTCCAAGCCTCCGTCTTGTCGGGCTTGATGCTCTGGGATTCCTCCCTTGCCTCCGTACTTGTCAATGTGAACCTATCATGCATATCTGATGGAGTATGAAGTAGCATACCATTCAATAGGGTAGGAAGGGGGCTCGCATAGAGGAACGGATTCACCTTTGGAGTCCATGATGACTTGGCGTAAGTTGGAGACCAAGATGTGGTAACGACCGTAGGTCGGGCTACATCAGCTCCCCCCCCCCTTCAAAAAGATTCGTCCTCGACTCTACATACTCATCACAAAGTAGAAGCGGTCGAGAGACCTTCTTGATCCTGGGGTTCACCATATAGTCGTCCTCGGGAAGATTGACTTGACAACACTTCAATGTTCCTTCACCTTCCTTGAAGCCTACAAAGCTCACAACAAAAGAAAAGCAACACTCAAAGCGTAGCCAATTCATGAAGATTATTGCATGAGTCCTCAAGTAGAAGGAAGTCACATTATCGTGTAGAGATAGCTCTATGAAGGGTAGCCATAGGTAACTCTCTTCGGTTCTTCTTGTCAACATATAGTCCATAGAGGTTGACGTGTATGCATTTGTACCTTCATACAACAATGACCAAGCAACATATGTTTGTGTGTGATAGAGGAGCATGTCATTTGTGGCATGTCCATTCTTGTTCACAACACGATTAGCACAACTCAAGTATAGCAAACGGAATGCATATGCATGGTCAATGTGCATGGAAATCGTTTGAACATCATCCAAATGTGGAAACTCAAAAACTCCATATAACATAGTAGTGGGGCACTCAAAGCAATCGAATAGCAATTTTATCAACATATTTGATGCAAAGTTAGGAGAATTTGGCAAAAACACAAAAGGAAGAATATCCAAAGCAACATCATTATGTGTGCAAACCAACCATTGGAAAGAGAAATTGTTCGACATGTTGGATGTCACAAACAAATCATCTATAGCAAATATCATGGGAATATGAGTATCCCAAGCGGAAGCCAAAGTAACATGTTTGCAAACAAACCAAATGAAAGAGCAAGTGGTCCTTATGTTTGTTGCAACAACAAGACGAGATTCTTGGAAGCTCTCATGACACTACATGCTCTTATCTAAAAGAGAAAATGTTCAACATTTTTGTTGCAACACATAAAGCATCATTATCTAAAAGCGAAGAAACATGAATGTCATAAGGGAAGATAATACCATTAACATGCTTGCAAGCAAACCATAGGAAAGAACAATTTGTCAACATGAAAGATGCAAAGCATGCCAAAGGTATCAGAGCTGGGTTAGATCTTGAACTCACTTGTGGGATGCTCTCAAGAGCTCTTGTTGTCAACTCGTGCTCAACCGAGGTTGACATTCTCGTGCGGGTACCTACACACATCATATGTAAAAAGGTAGAATGTTATGGGGTAACCCTTGGGTTGGCCCGATCTTTCACGAATTCCACGAGAAACGAGGGGGAAAGCGGTGGTCGGGGGAAAAGGGGATGAAAACCACGAACACACGCACACAAAACACGATACATGCCGATCTCTCACGCCGGTGGCAACCGGTCCAACATAATCCCTAGGATCGGTGTTGGGCGAAGCTCTCAGTCCACGCCAACAACGGGGGACGAGGTGCTTGGTGAGCTCTTGACGACTTGGGGGCGAGAAACCGAGAACCCAAGGCCTTGTACAACTTGAACGCACTAGGCAAGATCCAAGAGGGGGGTGGATAATCCGGTGCTCCTTGGTAGCACTTCAAGGAATGTGTTATTCTATGACCTTCTCATAGTGACCGTGTTCAAAATCGTCATAGAGTTATGACGATTTCGCACCAGATGGTCAAAAGCTGTTCGGAAGGTTCAAAACCTTACAAAATTATGACGATTTTGCTCAGGATCGTCATATTTTCATTAGCTCAAATCGTCATAATCTGTCGAATATAGCCTACGATGTTATTTGAACCTCACTACGACGATTGAAAATCGGCATGAGGCCCAAATTAAGATACGTTAAAATTGATAGTTGGCCACGTCAGCAATTACGCCTATGTGCCGTGTCTATGTGTCAGTTTTTTACTACGTGTAATATCCGTGTGTTAATATCTATTTGTCTATGTGTGACTACGTGTAAAATCCGTTTGTTTAAATCTGCTTACATGGCGCTGCTTACGTGTCATATATGTTAAACTCTAACAAAGATGAGTTATTTGCAAAAAAAGGGCCACAATGGGACTTGAACCTGCGACCTCCCAACCAAACCCGGCGACCCATACCACTACACCAACCAATCTATCTTGTCATATATGTTAAACTCTAACACATATACGTTAAACTCTAACAAGCAAGAATTATTTGCAAAAAAATTCCACACGGGGACTTGAACCCGCGACCTCCCAACAAAACCCAACGACCCATACCACTGCACCAACCAATCTTTCTTGTCATAATATTACAACCACCCATTATATCTATTGAATTGTTGCGCCTGGGCTGATTTCTCTGCCACGATGGGCCTCGAGTGACGGAGTGGGCGATGATGGCCTCAGGAGGGAGTGGAAAGCGCGATTAGGGCCCCGCCCGCTTCCTTGTTCAGTTTTTTTGTTTTCTTAATTCTTTTGTAGATTTTTCATAATAAGTCTAAAATAATTGTATTTTGTTTCTAATTTTTTATAAAATTCAGTAGAACATCTTAGGGTATTAACTAAAATTACTTTGATTACTTAAAAATAGTGGATTTACTAATCCCACATTAGTCCATAGTAGGCACAATATCATAATTCAAAATATGATTTTGAAACTTGGGAGTGACTATTCTCGTCTAGGGGTTGACTCGTACTAAAAACTTTCGGTGGATCTCTGAAGAAATACCATATTGAGAGTCTAAAAATAGGCATCATATAATGTACCTGTAGTTTAAATCGGACTCACTTCCTACCGATTCGGTAGGAATTTGTCTTTTTCACCGAGGTTGGGCGGAAAGGTTTGAGATACCCCTACCGAGACATTGTCCATGTATGATGGTCTAGTATTTTTGAAAAATGGGGTGGTAGCATCGTGCAGCTTTCATTTGGTGATTGCTACACAAAACGCCCCGTTTTTGTGCTCGGAAAATGGAAAATAGATTTTTCGTGCGTCAAAAAGGAAAAATTTCTCCTGCAACATTGTTCGCCATACCAAGATGCACAAGCATGCACAATATGGGCACATTATCACAAACTATGCCGTGATTATGGCCATAACACTGGTCGTTTGGCCTGAAAGTCATGAAACCTCAGACATGATAGGTCATTTGTGAGAAGGTTTTTTTGAGAGGCGATCAATTTACCAATGGTATTTTTCCTTGAAATTAGGTCACATAATAAGACACCACGCGAAGGATTTGCGTTGATCGGACCGTTTTTTATTTTTTTATGCCCGTTTCAAACTATGGTCAAAACGGCGGGCATGAAGGTTCTTAGCTCAGGGCCGAGCCTCGCTAAACTTGCATTGGATATCTAAAGAAATAGCATATTGCGAGTCTAAAACACATTTTTTCAAAAAATAATGGGCATCGGATCATGTACCTGTAGTTCAAACCGGACCCACTTCCCGCCGAATCGGCAGGAATTTGTCTTTTTTTCCAGGGGTGTACGTAAAGGTTTGAGATACCCCGGTTGGGACATTATCCATGTAAGGTGATATAATATTTTTAAAAAATGTGGCGGTACCATTCTAAAACTTTCACTTGGTGGTTGCTACACAAAACGCCCCGTTTTTTGCGCTCAGAAAATAGAAAATGGTTTTTCCGTGCATCGAAAAGGAAAACTTCCTCCTGAAACATTGTTCTCCATGCCATGATACATATGTGTGCACAATATGGGCACATTATCACAAACTATGCCCTGATTCTAGCCATAACATTGGTCATTTACCCCGAAAGCCACGAAACCTCGAACATGATAGGTCATTTTGTGAAGGGTTTTTTGAGACATACTCAATTTACCAAGTTTGGTATTTTTCCTTGAAATTATGTCACATAATAAGACACCACGCGAAGGATTTGCGTTGATGGACCGTTTTTTATTTTTTATGCCCGTTTCAAACTATGGTCAAAACGGCGGGCATGAAGGTTCTTAGCTCAGGGCCGGGCCTCGCTAAACTTGCATTGGATCTCTAAAGAAATAGCATATTGCGAGTCTAAAACACATTTTTTCAAAAAATAATGGGCATCGGATCATGTACCTGTAGTTCAAACCGGACCCACTTCCTACCGAATCGGCAGGAATTTGTCTTTTTCGCCAGGGGTGTACGGAAAGGTTTGAGATACCCGGTTGGGACATTTTCCATGTAAGGTGGTCTAATATTTTTACAAAATGTGTCGGTACCATTCTAAAACTTTCATTTGGTGGTTTCTTCACAAAACGCCCCGTTTTTTGTGCTTAGAAAATGGAAAATGGTTTTTCCGTGCGTCGAAAAGGAAAACTTCCTCTTGCAACATTGTTCTCCATGCCATGATACATATGCCCTGATTCTAGCCATAAAATTGGTCATTTGACCCAAAATCCACGAAAAGGAAAACTTCCTCCTGCAACATTGTTCGCCATTCCAAGATGCACATGCGTGCACAATATGGGCGCATTATCACAAACTATGCCACGATTCGGCTATAAAATTGGTCGTTTGGGTTTTATCGAATGAAATTTGTCTTTTTGATAAGAGTGTATGGATAGCTTTTATGGTGCAAGCACTTGGTGATTTATAATAAAAATGTGGTATAATATTTTACAAAAATGAGGTGGTACCATTTTACAACATATTCTCAGTAGGTTCTTCATAAAAAAAATTTTTTTTGCCTCAGATAAATGTCAATCTGTGGACACTCTTCTCCGGCCAATCAGAACTCAGGAACCCTATTGCCCTGGATCAGAGTCTAGAACTTGATTTTGTCCATTGATCGCATATCAATCCAACGCCCTGGATGAACCCTCACGCCCACCAAATTTGCGCGCGTTGACGTTAGGGTTAGCCGCATCCAACCCACCCTATCGCCGCATCGCGCAACCACAACCCTCCCCTCCTCTCCTACGAGCGCCGCCTCCCCTCCTCTCCCACCCACCCACGAGCGCCATCTTGATTCCATCCCCTCCCTATCCCTATCTCCTCCTTCCCCGATGCCACACCATCTCCTCCAGCCCAGGCCTCCAGCACCCCTCCTCACCTCGGCACCACCTTCGACCCCCACCAAAACCGCTCCCCTCCTTAGTAACCCATGAACCCTAGCATCTCCTCCCCAATCCCCACTTCGGATAGCCAGATCTGCTCCCCTACAACCAACGCCTCTTCCCTAGCCACGGGTTACCAACCGAGAGGTGGCGCCGGCGCGGCGGAAAGCTGAGGAGAAGCGCGCGGCGATGGAGGCGGCGCGCGGGACCAAGACGCAAAACTAGGTGTTGCGGTCACAGAGGAAAGCTAAGAATACGCGGGCGATGGTGGAGGCGGCGCGCGCTCATCGACGCTGAGAACCTCGCCGCCCATCTCGTCGACGTGTCGATAAGAAAATAGCCCCCCATCCTTCTCCCTGTGCATGAAATGCGTGGTCTAGAGGCCAGATCTCGCGAGTCTTTGTCTGGATCTCGCGAGTTTACTGATGGATCTCGCGGGCTCTGTCCCAATTCCAGTAGAACGTTCGGTTTTACCAAGTTTTAGTATTGAGTACACAGATAAGGTTTTCTGCCTTGTCCCTTCCCCTATACTCGCATGTTCTAGGGTTTCTTGGTCTTCTTGACCGCCATTTGGATGTGATTGGCGATGGATAGCCTCGTTGGCGGCGGCCCTGAGATCCATGAGGCCGCCAGATCTGTCATCGGGGTCGCCGGATGTAGCGACATCTTAGCCTGATCTACACACCCCTTCTCCCCCCTCTCTATCTTGATTTCTCTCTTAGTCTATCTCTCTTTCTCTGCAGGAACTCTCACTGGAGCTTGGATTTGCTGGACAGAGACGTGGTGGAGCGCCTGGAGAAGACCTCACCTCCACCCTCCGCAACCTCTATGTCGGCACCTCCACGCTCGGTATGAATAACCTCCCCTCACCTTTCCCATTGTACACTGGAGCAGTATCCGCGCCCTCTAGGGATAGGTTGCTGCTTGGCAATTATTTAGGAGGGGAGAACTTGGGGACATAAATTTCTAGATGCAACTTCTCAAATTGAAACAAATAGAGTTTAAAACAGATGTTGGCAGAGATATTTGCCAAGGATAGATTTATTCATGCTATCCTACTATTCCATTACCTCCTGAACTGATCATTGTAGTGCTTTGTACAAACATATTGTCACCAATCAGCAGTGCTTTGTTTGTATCAAGTGCTATTTGGTTTTGCTCCAAGTAATTAGAAGCTAGTAGTGCAAATATCATTCATTGTTGGTGTTTATCTCAGTTTTACCATGAGCTGTTGTTTTGTTCTGTGTTGTAGTTAATTAGTAAACTAAGCTATTGTTGTTTTCTGCTTTGCGTTAATTAGTAAACTATGTCTAGTATAAATATCTCTTCTGCCTCCAATTGTGTTGATTCTATTGCAGCTATTTTTTTCCTTTATAGCTGCAATATTTGCCCACGACCAGTTCCAGTTCTGAACGTTCTAGCTCATTACTATTAGTTAATTGGAGCATGAATATTCCTATACCTGGCCGATAAACGGTGCACATGCGGCTTCTCTATCTACCGCTGACAGTTCAGTTTTCTAAAATCTTTTTAGGACTGTTTGGAAATCCTTAGCTAGCTTTGCATCATATATGAACTGCACTAAGATCCTCCCTTTACTTGAATAGGGAGAGGTTGCTGCTTGTTTAGATTGCAAAACATCAGTGTAGAATTGTATATTGTTGTAGAAATTCATCAGCTGGTACATGCTATTGCAAATAACAAGTAAAATATCAACTTGAGAATACTCAAATATGATCCTTATTTCATTTATATCAAATTGCCACTGAAGAACTTATCAGTAGAAGATCATAGTCTCGGGATGATCTTGTTATTATCATAGCAGTGGTATGTCGATTTGATCTATGTTATATGACATGATCTGTGTCACATAGTTTTTGGCTGTCTTGCTCATCGAGTCATGGTTTCATTAAAGCCAATCTTTTACATAGGTAATCATACCGCTTTACCATATCTATCCCAGCCTTTTTTATTTATGTTATTTTATGGAATTGCTAGGTCAGTTCAAAGCAGAAGGAAACCAATGCACCATGATGCTGACACTTTGAAACAACCCCTTCGCAGATGATCCCGTGACCACCTCGTCGAACTGGTGAGTTTCCCCACCCTTCCCTTGGCTGTTTGTGTGTATGCCATGGCAGAGCGAGATGTGATCTGTTTGATCCATCCGCTCGGTGTGGTCTCGACAAGATCTTGATGCAGCCCGACCTACGGTCGTTACTACATCAAGGTCTCCAACTTACGCCAAGTCGCCATGGACTCCAAAGGTGAATCCGTTCCTCTATGAAAGCTCACTTCCTACCCTATTGAATGGTATGCTACTTCATACTCCGTCACATATTCATGATAGGTTCACACCAAAGACGGAGGCAAGGGAGGAAGCCTTGAGCATCAAGCCCGACAAGACTAAGCTTGGAAGAGGAGGAGGAAGAAGACAGATCGAATGCTGTGTTCAAGCGGTACTACCGGTCAGGAACTGTACTACCGGCCACGGTACTACCGCCTTGATCAAGCTCCGCCATCGCCACTGGATGCCCTTGATGACGGCTTAGACTACCGCCATAGCGGTACTACGGTCCCAAAGCGGTACTACGGTGATGACCGATACTACCGGTCCCAAGTCCCAGATTACCGGTCATGTCATGCTGGCAGCACTAGTTGGGCCACATCCCATGTATCCCCCCTTTACTTACCTATTCGCCTAGTTTATCCCCAAACTACCCTTGTTAAGTGGTTGGCCTATAAATAGAGCCCCCACCCCTCATGTATCCCTTAGGAATAGATGATAGACAAAAGACAACCCCCATTGTGGAATCTCTAGTTTTGCCTCATCCCCTTACCCAAGGGGACCGACTATCGTCACCAACCTCGATTGGACTTTGCATCACGCATCCATCGTTGAACAAGGCCTTGGAGTTCATGTCTCGTCTCCAAGTTGTCAAGACCCTCCCCAAGGTGTTCTTCCCTCTCCGATGTGGATTTGAGGGAGCACGTTGACCGATCTTTCCTTGCGAGGATTCTATCGGACCGGTGGCCGCCGTTCGGGAGCAATCGGCCTTGTATCGTGTGAGTCTTGCGTGTGTTAATCGTGATCTTCGCGAGGTGTGTGTTTGCTTCCACAACCTTCTCCCTTTCCCCTCGCTCTCCCATCGATTTGACCACGAGATCCGTGAAGATTGGGCACCCAAGAGGTTAACCCCTCCATCATCTGGTATCAGCAGCTTTTGGTTGCCACGGATTTCTCATCGATTTGGTCTTTTCCCCATAAATTCGAAAATTCCACCAAAAATAGCCCCAATTCGTGTTTTGGATCGATCTGTGATTTGAGTGCGTTTTGGTAGGTTTTGATCCGTGGATTACTTGCTAAACTTGATGATCTACCTTCCTTTGCGTTCCCATGGCCTAATTCCTTGATTTCCCCCTTCGATTTGGTGCTTTTCTTGAAGATTTTCCGCCCAAATCACCCCAAAATCGCAAAACGCCAAATCTGGGCGTCAGTCCAATCGGTACTACCGGGTCCAAAATCCGGTACTACAAGACTTAACCGGTACTACTGGCCCCAACAACCGGGTACTACTTCATACAGATCCAAAAACAAAGGTTCCAGATTTCAGCCTCTCACCGTTTTGAACATAACTTTTGCATATGAACTCGGATTTTGGTGTTCTTTAGCTCGTTTCGAAGAGGAGAAGGAGCTTTACATCATCATCCACGTGGTTCATGATATCTACTCCATCCAAATTCCGTGAGCAAGGCGGAATCCAACAATAAAGGATGAAGATCGTCGACGAAAGGTATAAACATTCCGCGACTTTTCCCCACTTGCATTCCTTTGTGAACCCCACTATCTTTGCGAGCAACAAACACCTATTGAGACTAGTTCCTCTTATGATTTCTTGGGCTATGCACATTTGATACCTTGTAGAATTCCGAGCAAACATTGTGAGCGCTATCTCATATAGTTATCTTGTATAATTGTTGGCACAAGGAAGAGGCAAGTGAAAAAGAGATAAAAAGAAAAGAGAGAAAAAGAGAAAAAAAATATATATAGAAAAAGAAAAATAAAAAGAAAAGAAAGAGATATACATGTGCCTCATATAATAGGAAGCGCAAGCTCGATGAACATATATAGGTGGTACTTATTGTGCATATCTTGTAGCCCACCAATTTTGTGCAATCGAACTAGCGTCTCTCCTTGTACTTGTGTGACACGAGCTTATAGTCTTCGCTAGGTAATCATTTGGTTCTTAGCTCACTTTCTCCGTCACAAAAGTCCCATTTATCCCACCGTGTGTGTTTCCTTGTACATATTTCCTATCTTGTGGATTAACTTATTTTGCTTTGTAATCATTGTGGTTCTTTACTTGCCATTACAACATCTTGATTTCGGATTGGTTCTTGACATGCCACTTTCCATACCTATCCACCATAGGCCTTGTGTGTGTGTGTGTTTTTGGTTCGTAGTTGGTTTTGGTGTTCCGCGTGAACTTCACTTTGCTTGGTTTATTGCTCTCAAGTGTGGCCACTTGCACGATACGATCTTCCAAGGTAAAGTAAGGTTTGACGTTGTATCCCTAACTCTCACTACCACTTCCATATACACCGCTTGGTCTTGTGCATCATGTCTAGGGACTCCGGAACCGAGGATGATATCTATGAAGAATCCATGATGAGCCACCATGACTACGACTCCACAAGTATAGAGGACATGACGGAGCACAACACCGACAATGGCTCCGCATGCTTTGAGGACCCGGAGCACTACACCTACGACGACTCCACATGCATGGAAGACATGGAGCTCTACGTCGACAATGGCTCCTCATGCATGGAGCCTATGGAGCACTACACCTACAATGGCTCCACATGCTTGGGTGATATGGAGTACTACACCAACAACTACTCCCCAAGCATGGACGACTTCGAGTGCGACATCGATGACGCCTCGCCAAGCATGGAGGACACGGAGAACTTAATCGACTTTGATGGCTCCTCCATGAGCCATGAAGAATTCCTCCACCGTGTGGAGATGGAAGCCTACTACGCCAAGCAAGAGGAGGCGCATCATCAAGATTCGATGACCTTCAAGGCCAAGCGTGCCACACCAAAGGGCACCACCTACTTCGATGATTCACCTCCAAGGCGACATGTGCCACCACCTAGATGGCGTCAAGCACCACCATCTCCAAGGCACCAAGCTCCATCACCTCCAAGGCGTCAAGATCTACCAACTCCAAGGCGCCAAGCTTCATCACCGCCAAGGCTCCAAGCTCCAACTCCTATCCAAACAAGAGTGGCGTCCAAACATCATATGCATCAAGAGGCGCCAAGAAACAAGACTCTTCATCGACAAACATCCTCTCATGAGCATCGCCACCATAAAGAGGATACAAGACATCGTCAAAGGCATCTTCGCCATAAAGACGAAGAATTCAAGATGAGCACCAACCATAATGCTCAAGCAAGCTCAAGAAGGCACCACAAGCACAAGAAGAGTGCCAAGGCAAATGATCATCGTCGCGAGTGTCATGTGGACCAAGTGCGCCACCTACATCAACCATCGGCAAGGCACGCCAATGACCTCCGTCGACACCATCATATGGCACCTTCAACTACTCGTGCCACCACCATAATGGCACCAAGAGCAAGCCTTCCTCCACGCCATCAAGCTTCAAAGCCGACGCTGATTCTACGACCTCATGAACGAGGAAAATGTAGACCTACTTCGCCAAGTTGGATAGCATGAGCCTACCTCCACCACTACTACGAGATGGCCACAAGACTCGAGCATGGGATTTTCCCTTCGACCATGGAGGAGAGAAATGATGCCCATCTTATGGCATCCAACCTTGGAGGCGACAAGGTCAAGAATGGTGAGCATGGGATTTTCCCTTCACCAAAGGAGGCGCATGGAGTTGAGGAACCCGAGCCTACCCCCATATGCTTGAGTGATGATGTGGTACCAATCCCATGTGAGTATGAGAGCCACTTAGCCCACTTGAGTGAGAACAAGAGTGACATGAGTGACTCCACCTTATGTGAGATTGAGTGCTTCCACTTGGAAGGCATGAGCGATACTCCTAGTGAGTTGATAGTGGTAGTTGATAGGTCAAGTGAGACCATTTCGAATTCTAACAACTTACCCTCTACCTCTAGTGTGTTCTCTTGTGTTGTTCTAGGTTCCATGGATGAAGACGTCCGTTGCTATGAAGCAATGATGCCTCGAATGGAGAAGATGTACATGGTAGATTCTACGCCATGGATACATCAAGAAGACGAAGTCGTCCACAAGGAGGCCACTACTTCCACAACACCCACTTCATATGAGAGGTATGACCAAGGTAATAATAAGGGTTTTGATGATGCCATGATCCCACTAGTGGACATGATGAATTGTGAGGATATGCATGCTATGGATGATACTTGTGACATTACATATGCTTCATCCACTTTCCCATGTGATGATTTGCCTTTGCATAATATTGATCATGTGGAATTGTTTGATTGTGATATCATTGCCATAAACATGCCATGCTATGCATCTTGTGTGTATCCTCCAATTGCTTTGGACTTGCCTTGTCATGCTAGTCATTCAATTTCTCCCGTTGCTTGCAATAAGATGAATGCTTGCTATTTCACTTGTTTTGCTTGCAAAAATATTGATCATATGCGTTATAATGAGATGGCCCCCATAGCTTTCTCAATTTTTGGAGATTTTGATGATTGCCATGATAAGCATGTTCCCCACTTGCATACTCACCATGCATCTATTTCATACTTGAATGACATTAATGGTGATGTGCACAAGAAGAGATACGTCATGATGGATGATGTGTATCTCTACCATGCACACACGTTCTTCCTTTTACATATGATGTGTGTAGGTACCCGCACAAGAATGTCAACCTCGGTTGAGCACGAGTTGACAAAAAGAGCTCTAGAGAGCATCCCACAAGTGAGTTCAAGATCGAACCCAGCTCTGATACCTTTTGCATGCTTTGCATCTTTCATGTTGGCAAATTTCTCTTTCCTATGGTTTGATTGCAAGCATGTTAATGGTATTATCTTCCCTTGTGACATTCATGTTTCTTCGCCTTTAGATAATGATGCTTTGTGTGTTGCAACGAAAATGTTGAACAATTTCCCTTTCCGATGTTTTGTTTGCAACCACAATTCCTTTAAGAACATGTATTGTCATGAGAGCTTCCAAGAATCTCGTCTTGTTGTTGCAACAAACATAAGGACCACTTTCTCTTTCATTTGGTTTGTTTGCAAACATAATACTTTTGTTTTGGATATGCTTCCTTTTGTGTTTTTGCCAAATTCTCCAATCTTTGCATCAAAGATGTTGATAAAATTTCTATTTGATTGCTTTGAGTGCCACAATAAGATGTTATATGGAGTTTTTGAGTTTCCACATTTGGATGATGTTCAAACGATTTCCATGCACATTGACCATGCATATGCATTCCGTTTGCTATACTTGAGTTGTGCTAATCGTGTTGTGAACAAGAATGGACATGCCACAAATGACATGCTCCTCTATCACACACAAACATATGTTGCTTGGTCTTTGTTGTATGAAGGTACAAATGCATACACGTCAACCTCTATGGACTATATGTTGACAAGAAGAACCGAAGAGAGTTACCTATGGCTACCCCTCATCGAGCTATCTCTACAAGCTCAGGTGACTTCCTTCTACTTGAGGACTCATGCTATAATCTTCATGAATTGGCTACGCTTTGAGTGTTGCTTTGCTTTTGTTGTGAGCTTTGTAGGCTTCAAGGAAGGTGAAGGAACAATGAAGTGTTGTCAAGTCAATCTTCCCGAGGACGACTATAAGGTGAACCCCAGGATCGACTTTGTAATGAGCATGTAGAGTCGAGGACGACTCTTTTTGAAGGGGGGGAGATGATGCAGCCCGACCTACGGTCGTTTTTACATCAAGGTCTCCAACTTACGCCAAGTAGCCATGGACTCCAAAGGTGAATCCGTTCCTCTATGAAAGCTCACTTCCTACCCTATTGAATGGTATGCTACTTCATACTCCGTCACATATTCATGATAGGTTCACACCGACCAGTACGGAGGCAAGGGAGGAAGCCCGGAGCATCAAGCCCGACAAGACGGAAGCTTGGAAGAGGAGGAAGAAGACAGATCAAATGCTGTGTTCAAGTGGTACTACCGTCGGAACCGGCCACTGTCAGATTACCGGTCACTGCCACCGCCTGCATCAAGCCTGCGCCATCGCCATCGGATGCCCTTGCAGACTTGTGCTACTACCGCAATCGGTACTACCGGTCCCAAAGCGGTACTAGGTGATGACCCAGACTACCGGTCCCAAGTCCGATTACTAGGTCATGTCGATGCTCACACTAGTTGGGCCACACCCATGTATCCCCTTTACTTACCTATTCGCCTAGTTTATCCCCAAACTACCCTTGTTAAGTGGTTGGCCTATAAATAGAGCCCCCTCCCCTCATGTATCCCTTAGGCATAGATGATAGACTAAAGACAACCCCCATTGTGGAATCTCTAGTTTTGCCTCATCCCCTTACCCAAGGGGACCGACTATCGTCACCAACCTCGATTGGACTTTGCATCACGCATCCATCGTTGAACAAGGCCTTGGAGTTCATGTCTCGTCTCCAAGTTGTCAAGACCCTCCCCAAGGTGTTCTTCCCTCTCCGATGTGGATTTGAGGGAGCACGTTGACCGATCTTTCCTTGCGAGGATTCTATCGGACCGGTGGCCGCCGTTCGGGAGCAATCGGCCTTGTATCGTGTGAGTTTTGCGTGTGTTCATCGTGTTCTTCGCGAGGTGTGTGTTCGCTTCCGCAACCTTCTCCCTTTCCCCTCGCTCTCCCATCGATTTGACCACGAGATCCGTGAAGATCGGGCACCCAAGAGGTTAACCCCTCCATCAGATCTGAACTGCCATTGCCCTGTGTGGCCTCTGAAATCCGATGAAATATTTGTTCTATTGATTGCATAGCGGTAACGTGTATAGTAGAAAATCGGGCATTAGTACATTTTTTATTCCAATTCATTAATGTTTCTGTTATTTCCTTAGTAGTCTGTAGTTACACCTACTGATGTTTTTCTCTTCGGCAACATTCTTGTTCTTGTTGTTACAATATATGCGGTATTGGCATGTTTTCTTTTTAGGGATGACATTGACGGTTCTTTTTTGAACACATGGAAACTACTGCTGTAGTTTCTAATTTTTTTATACTAGAGTTATTAGGCAGCAAACTCTGCTATTTGTGTTGCGATGGAATTATATTCACTATTGAATTAACACAATTACCAATGTAATAGAGATTGTGAAATCTAGAGAGAACATTTCTGATAAGCAGTTAGGGACTGATCTATTTAGTAACATAGAAAAGGTCCATTTTTCATGTTGTGAACATTTGAAACCCTGTTGCAACTGAAAATAAAGTAATGTATTGTTTATGTGGGCTAGGATAGTGCTTTATTTGATGTCCAGAAACATTCCCATTTGTTCTTTGCATAACTTACTGTTAGATATTTTACTGTTATTATCTCACGTGTTCTATTGCTGCTACCAGATATATTGTGGTGTCATCTTACATGAGCTCCAGACTAAATTCAAAGAAGGCAGAAGACTGATGCGGGTTTTGCTCACATGATTGTACAGTTCATGTAGCAAGTGGCTCGAGATGTATATACTTGTAGTTTTCCACGGTTGTAATATACTAATGTACGATTTGTAGCTGTTTTATATTCTTGGGTGATGTCAAATATGTCCTAAGTGTAATATTGATCTAAATTTGGTCATCATTCATAAAAATTAATGTTATTTGGCCTATCCATAAGTAAATATTTGATGTTTACTGTTGTTTTTCTGAAATGAAATAAATGCTATATGGGATGTAAAAAGGCCTCGACATAATTTTAAAATGGTTCAAAATAAAAAAGAAATGAATCTTTAAAGGAAAAGGCCATGAAACTAGAGAAGGCCAACTTCTTGGGCTTGGCCCAACAAATCAACTGAATTGACACAAAAATTAATTGACCAAGTTGTTGGGCTTGGCCCATATAAACAGCAGGTATGGATCAATGATTTCGTGCCACGTCGGACTGGCCACGTGGGATCTGACCTGGCCATGTCAGTTTTCCCATGACGATATCAGATCATCATAACAGTTATGACGATCCAATATCGTCATAGACGGTTATGACGATTTCACTAAAATCGTCGTTATAGTTCATTTGCGACGCCCAGCTTTCGACGATCTCAAAATCGTCATAGAATCGTCATAAACGGACTATTGTGACGATTTTGTGATGAAAATAGAGGGTCATATATAGCCAGATTCCTTGTAGTGTAGGAGCATGAGACCAGTAGATGTAAGTTCCTCAAAGGGGTTCCTTAATCTATTATTATCCAAGTCTAGGGTTTACAATAAAGGGTGGGGGCTTTATATAGGCCAGCCACATAAACAGGGGTAGTTTCGGAACGAAAAGGCAAATTATAGGAAGGGATACAGGGCGCTGGGCCAAACTGATGCGTTCAGGTTCAGTAAGGACCGGTAGTACCGGTTGGGCAACCTGAGTACCGGTCCGACTGTAGTACCGCCCGGGCGGTAGTATCGCTGGTGATCCTGGAGCTTCCGTCGGATACGCCAGAAGCGCGGTGAGAGGGCGGTAATCGCCAACCCGGTAGTACCGGTTCTGGCCAGTAGTACCGTAGTCCTGCCCTTGGTTGGGCTCTATTTGTGGTGTCCGTGGTCGGGCCGGTAGTACCGCTGAACCGTAGTACCCGGCCAGCCAATCAGCGTTTACCGGCGTTTGACTGGTTGCTTCCACTCCGGCTCCTCCGTCCACTGGGTCCTTCTCTTCGTACCTGATGATGCACAAGGTATGCGTTTGAAGTAGCAGGCCATCCAAGGGTGTACCGAAGTCACACGAGGAGAGGAGCGAGTTCACCTTAGCTTGTAGGAGTTTGACTCGGGCACGAGTCATGGGTCCACTTGGGGAGCTTGTGGGAGTAGATGTAGTAGCGTTCGTGGGACGGGCTGCATCAGCTCCCCCCCCCTTGGGAAAGAGTCGTCCTCGACTCTTCAACCTTCTCAACTTCATCTTCTCCAGGGTAGGGTGATAGGTCCTTGACATTGAATGTCGGGCTCACAAGATACTTTGATGTTGGGATATCGATGATATAGGTGTTGTTGTTTATCCTCTTGAGCACTTTGAATGGTCCATGACCTCTTGGCTTGAGCTTGGAGTCGCGTTCCTTGGGGAAGTGGTCTTTACTTAAGTGTATCCACACAAGGTCGCCCTCATCAAAGATCATCTCTTTCTTGTTCCAGTTTAGCATTGATGCTTGGCGAAGGACTTGTTGCTCGATCGTAGCTCTTGTGTCTTCATGGAGTTTCTTCATTGTTTGAGCATGCTTGACAACGTCCATATTGGCACGCTCATGAACTGGAAGGATATCGAGCGCCGTGAGAGGCTCGAAGCCGTAGACGATCATGAACGGGCTCCTCATGGTGGTGGAGTGCTTGGCGCGGTTGTAGGCGAACTCGGCGTGTGGAATACATTCCTCCCAGTCTTTAAGGTTCTTCTTTATCAACAACCGGAGGAGAGTGCCAAGACTTCGATTGACGACCTCGGTTTGTCCATCGGTTTGAGGATGCGAGGCGGACGAGAAGAGGAGCTTGATGCCGAGCTTGGCCATGAGAGTCTTCCAGAAGTAGCTCATGAATTTTACGTCGCGGTCGGAGACGATTGTTCTTGGCACACCGTGTAGCCGAATTATTTCCCTGAAAAACAAATTTGCTACATGTGAAGCATCATCGGTCTTATGGCACGGAATGAAATGTGCCATTTTAGAAAAGCGATCCACTACTACAAATATGGAATCATGTCCATGTTTAGATCTAGGCAAGCCTAACACAAAGTCCATGCTAATGTCCGACCAAGGTGCATGAGGAATAGGCAATGGCATATAAAGACCAAAGGGGTTGGACTTAGACTTAGCTTGGATACATGTAGTGCATCGTTGGACGTGGCGCTCCACGTCGCGCTTAATCTTTGGCCAAAAGTAGTGAGTGGAGAGCATGTCATAAGTCTTTTCACGGCCAAATTTACCCATAAGGCCTCAACCATGGGACTCTTGAAGAAGCAAAAGTTGGAGAGACGATTTCGGAATGCAAAGCTTGTTTTGTTTCAAAAGAAAACCCTTATGCAAATAGAAATCATCAATCCCTTTGTCTATTGAACATTTTGCAAAAATTGCTCCAAAGAAAGGGTCGGACGCGTACAAAGATTTGATGTCATCAAGACCCAAGACATTTACTTCGAGTCATGTAAGAAGGCTTGTGTTTTTGCGAGACAAGGCGTCCGCTACTACATTTTCTTTGCCCTTCTTGTATTTGACAATGTAAGGAAAATACTCCATGAACTCAACCCATTTTGCGTGCCTTTTACTCAAATTGGCTTGGCCCTTAAGATACTTCAACGACTCATGGTCGAAATGGATGATAAATTCTTTGGGCCAAAGATAGTGTTGCCACACTTGAAGAACTCGAACCAAGGCAAAAAGTTCTTTGTCATAAATGGGATAGTTGAGGCGTGCGCCATCAAGTTTCTCACTATGGTAAGCAATAGGACGCCCATTTTGCATAAGGACGCCACCAATGCCAATACCACTAGCGTCACATTCAATCTCAAAGGTTTTTTTGAAATCCGGTAATGCAAGAAGTGGTGCTTCGGTGAGCCTCTTTTTGAGCTCATCAAAAGCCTTTTGTTGTGCTTTTCCCCAAGCAATGGTAGAAAAGTCTTTCAGAAAGCGACGGTAAAAGCTAGCCAACCCATGAAAACTATGAAGTTCACTAACATTTGTAAGGGTTGGCCAAGCTCGTATGTCCTTGACTTTTGAGACATCAACTTCAATGCCATTAGAAGACACAACAAAACCAAGAAAAATCAGCTTGTCTTTTGCAAAAGTGCACTTCGGGAGATTAGCATAAAGCTTTTCATGACGAAGGATTTGAAGGACCTCCTTAACATGAGTAACATGATCCTCTAGTGACTTGCTATAGACAAGGATGTCATCAAAGTAAACAACTACACTCTTCCCAATGAGAGATCTTAAAATATGGTTCATGAGGCGCATGAAGGTAGATGGGGCGTTAGATAAGCCAAAAGGCATAACCAACCATTCATAGAGACCAAGCTTGGTCTTGAAGGTGGTTTTCCACTCATAACCTTCAGCCATGCGAATCTGATGGTAACCACTACGAAGATCAATTTTCGAAAATATAGTGGCTCCATATAACTCATCAAGCATGTCATCAAGACGCGGTATAGGATGTCGATAACGCACGGTGATAGCATTGATTGGACGACAGTCCATGCATAACCGCAACATATCATCCGTTTTTGGAACTAGAATCACGGGGACCGCGCTTGGGCTAGTGCTTACTTGGATCAAACCTTTGGAGACGAGTTGGTTGATTTGACGTTCGATCTCCTTCGTCTCTTCCGGGTTCGTGCGATACGCGGCGCGGTTTGGGAGTGGGGCGCCGGGTATGAGGTCAATGCGGTGCTCGATTCCACGAAGAGGAGAAAGGTCATGAGGAAGATCTTCGGGGAATACATCTTGGAATTCCTACAAAATAGCCATCAAAGTAGGGGAAACATTTGTCAACTCGTTAGTTCCTTGCGCTAGTCCCTTGCATACAAGGACATAGTGCCAGATGGATGGGTTGTTCTGCACTTCTCTCATCTCACTTTTGGTGGCAAGAAGAACACTCTTAGGTTTTCCACTCGAGTTTGGCTTGTAGCTCTCACTCACTATGGTGTGGTTCTCTCGCTCACCACTCTTCTCACAAGGTGTTTTTGCGTATTGCGCCCTCGCTAAAGCCTTTGCATTGTCCGCAATTATTTGGCTAGGAGTCATTGGTTGCAACACACAAGTTTTATCAAGCCATTTGAACCTGTAAGTGTTTGAGTGACCGTCATGCAAAGCACGCTTGTCATATTGCCACGGCCTTCCGAGCAACATATGGCAAACCGTCATTGGAACCACGTCACATTCCACCGTGTCCTTGTAGGGTCCAATTGAGAACGTTACTGAGACGGTGTGCTTGATCTTGACGGATCCATGGTCACTTAGCCATTGTATATGGTAGGGGTGTTTGTGCGGATGCAGGGTGAGGGTGAGTTTCTCACACAATTCCGTGCTTGCAAGATTGTGGCAACTCCCTCCATCGATGACAACTTTGATGGACTTCCCATTGATGCCGGCCCGAGTTTGGAAGATGTTCGAGCGTTGGTCTTCATTCTCATTGGCTTGTGTAGTTAAGACCCTTGTGACCACAAGCGATGGACTTGCGTCATGCTCACACACAAGAAGTTCTTGGTTCTCTTCCAAATGTTGCCGTGCCATGGCTTCCTTGACCCTTCCATCAAACTCTTCTTCACTCAAGTACTCTTCATCGCCGTTGTCATGGATGAACAAAACTTTCTTGTTTCCACATGCGTTCGACTTGTGCCCTTTGCCTCCACACTTGTAGCATTCACCATTGAATGGTTGATCATCCCTTGTGTGTTTGCCACTTGGGGGCTGTTTTCCTTGAGGGAGAGTTGGCTTGAAGGGAAGCTTGGTGGTACTTGAGGAGCTTCCACTTGGTGTTGTTGGAGTAGTGGTTGGTGCTTGCTTGTAGGTGAAGTACGTCTTTGGCTTGTTGTACTTGATGTCCTCTTGCACTTGGCGCTCGGCCTTTGATGCGATGTGCACAAGCTCAACCATGTTGTTGTACTTTTGGAACTCAGTGATACGCTTGATGGGATGGTTAAAGCCATTGAGGAAGCGTGCCTTTGTTTGTTCATCTCTCTCTTCAATGTTGGCACGGATCATGTTGAGCTCCATTTGCTTGAAGTACTCTTCCACGGTCTTTGTCCCTTGACTAAGCGTTTGAAGCTTGTTGAAGAGGTCACGCGTGTAGTGCGAAGGAACAAAGCGGGATCTCATATGGGCCTTCATATCTTGCCAATTTGAGATTGGAGGCTCTTCTTTTGCTTCTCGAGCGAGTTGGACTTGTTCCCACCAAAGGTTGGCATACTCATCAAACTCGAGGGATGCCATGGCCATCATCTTCTCATTCCTATAGTTGTGCATGCGGAAGATCTTGTCGACCTTGAGTTCCCATGAGAGATATTCCTCGGGTTCACTGGAACCGGTGAACTTGGCATGGTGAATTTGAGCTTGCCGAAAGTTTCTTCTCCATTGCGGTTCCGATTGCGGCGGTTGCCGTGATTTGGGCGGTCATCATCATCATCCGAGATCTCGTGTCTTGCTTGGTGATGGTTGCGTTGCTCTTGCGGTTGTTGAGGTGCCGCGTTTGGTGGTGGAACTTGGTTTTGACGACGAGCTTGGGGAGCTTGCTCTTGTTCTTGTCGCGGTTGAGGACGAGGAGGAGGTTGTGCATCCTCACGACGAGCTTGGGGAGCTTGCTCTTGTTCTTGCCGTGGTTGATGCCGAGGAGCATTGGCTTGCGCCATGTGGCGAGGAGGACGACGAGCCGCATCCGCAATGGGCTGCTCTTCTTCTTCTTGGTGTAGGGGAGGCTCGTCATGACCATCATGTTGCCGACGTGGACGAGCATGTCGATGATGACGCCTTGGAGGATCTTCGAGCGCTTCACGTCGACGGTGATCTTGTTCGTCCTCTTCGGGTGCTTCACTTTTTGTTGAAAGGACATGTCGACGGCGATGGGCTTGGTGGTTCATGCGAGGTTGCTCTTGTTGAATCACAAGTGCCCTTGGTTGTGGCTGGTTGGCTTCACGTCTTGGAGGTCTTGCGGAGAGGTCACTATCATAGCTTGACGTTGCGGCGTGACGCGGAGATGGTACCGCTTGCGAAGAGCTCATGGATTGAAGAACGGGTCCATCCCGGTGCCTTGAAGCGTGACGGCGAGGTGCACTTGATTCACTTGAGGAGTGCCGAGATGAGCTTGATTCGCGCGAGCGTGGCCTTGCTAGTCCATCAATGAGGTGTTGAAGCTTCTCATCCGTTGAGGCGAGTGCACGACCAAGAGCTTCATTTTGATGATCGAGGTTGTGTTGCATGGCATGCATTTGGCCACGGACTTCTTCGAAGCGGTTGTCGATGTTCTTGAATTCCACACGGGCCTCGCTAAATTGTTCATCTTGGCGCCGCTCAAGAGCTTCACAACGGTAGTTGAATTCTCCTCGGACCTTCCAATGGTCCCATCTTGTCATGAATTGTGTGTCGTCCTCTGGAGGTTGTGGTGGTTGGGACGGCTCTCCATTCATGTCCATGATGCAAATCCAACAAGGGTTGTATATGGAGAAAAAAGGTGCGGAGAGTTAGCCTTTTACCTCACCTTGGATATTATATAAAACCAATTGCCACACAAATGAGCGAACAGCGTGCAAAGTGAAATGGGCAAGAAACTCACACACAAATATGCTACAACTCTCAAAAGCTATTGGTGGAAGGTTAGGATTGTGGAAAACCAAACGAAACGATCCAAGCAAAAGGTTATTGTTCTACGTGGTAAAGAACCAAAGATCAAAAGCAAAAGGATACGATCTACAAAAACACGGAAAACACACACGTGCAGAAAAACAGGGTTAGCACGACTATGAAAATGAGCACAAAAGGTCCTAACGAAGACTACGCTCGGTTGTCGTGCCAACTCAAGGAGAGACCACAACTCGTTTGCCAAAAGAGGATAAGAAATAGATTTGTGCACTTGCCTTGGTGCGCTCTTTTTCCTCTCTCTTGTTGGCTTACAAGCTTGGTATTCTCTTTGTATTGGGAGACTATGTATCTTTTTTCTATTTTTCTTTTGTTCTTTTTTTTTGATTCTTTTCCTTTTTCTCTCTTTATATGCTACTATGTTAACTTTTGTATTTGGCCTCACACTCTCACTTTCCAATGGCAAGTGCACAATGCTTAGACAAACACAAACTGAGTTGCTCTCATAGGATAGTTACACACAAAGGAAGATATGGGGCAGTCAAAGTGGTGCAAGTTATACCTTCGGTATTGTTGACGACTTGCAACCGTTGGTGGGGGTGATGTTCGAGTGTCGCGGTGTCGTTGAGCACGTGGTGACTTTGATGCGGAAGTTGTTGTGGAAATGGCGACAAACACGCGAAACACGAACAAGTGAAGTGGAAAAGTCAGCAAACGAAATTGAGGCGTCAATGGGCAAAGAAAACACGGTCCGAGGCGAGCGGTAGTACCGCTGGCAATGACCGGTAGTACCGGCGAGCGGTAGTACCGCTTGTGCGGCCGGTAGTACCGGTGATTTGCGGTAGTACCGCTTGTACGGCCGGTAGTACCGCAAGGCACGGAACTGGAACGAGATCAACTTGACAAATCCTCAAATTCGTGGTGATCTAACCGAAAGGCTGGGCTAGGAACAACAGGGGTGATAGATCGACTCCAAAAGCAGCAGATCTATGGACCAAAACCACGAAAAACTCACCAAATCCAAAGATCGATCTGAAGGCAAATTGGGGCTCTTTTTGGTGGGATTTTAGATTTTAAGGGGGATCAAAGAAAAATTGGGGGGAAATTCGTGATCAACCGTGCTCTTGATACCAATATGTTATGGGGTAACCCTTGGGTTGGCCCGATATTTCACGAATTCCACGAGAAACGAGTGGGAAAGCGGTGGTCGGGGGAAGAAGGGGATGAAAACCACGAACACACGCACACAAAACACGATACACGCCGATCTCTCACGCCGGTGGCAACCGGTCCAACATAATCCCTAGGATCGGTGTTGGGCGAAGCTCTCTCTCCACGCCAACAACGGGGGACGAGGTGCTTGGTGAGCTCTTGACGACTTGGGGGCGAGAAACCGAGAACCCAAGGCCTTGTACAACTTGAACGCACTAGGCAAGATCCAAGAGGGGGGTGGATAATCCGGTGCTCCTTGGTAGGAGCATGAGACCAATAGATGTAAGTTCCTCAAAGGGGTTCCTTAATCTATTATTATCCAAGTCTAGGGTTTACAATAAAGGGTGGGGGCTTTATAGGCCACACATAAGCAGAGTAGTTTCGAACGAAAAGGCAAATTATAGGAAGGATACAGGCGCCGGGCCAAACTGATGCGTTTAGGTTCAGAGGACGGTAGTAACCTTGGCAACCAGTACGGTCACAACCTAGTACCGCTCGGGCGATAATACCGGGCGATCCTGAGCCTGGCTTCACGGATACGCCGAGCGGTAGGAGGCGGTAATCTGCCAACCGTAGTACCGGTTCTGGCCGGTAATCTTGTAGTCGCCCGCCGCTGGTTGGGCTCCTTCTGTGGTGTCCGGTAGCTGGGGCCGGTAGTACCGCTTGAACCGGTAGTACCGGTCGCGTCAACCGGTAGTACCGCTGGCGTCTGGCACCGACTGGTTGATTCCGCTCCGGCTCCTCCGTCCACTGGGTCTTTCTCTTCATACCTGATGATGCACAAGGTATGCATTTGAAGTAGCAGGACATCCAAGGGTGTATCGAAGTCACACGAGGAGAGGAGCGAGTTCACCTTAGCTTGTAGGAGTTTGGCTCGGGCGCGAGTCATGGGTCCACTTGGGGAGCTTGTGGGAGTAGATGTAGTAGCGTTCGTGGGACGGGCTGCATCATAGAACGTGTGTGCATGGTAGAGATACACATCATCCATCATGACGTATCTCTTCTTGTGCACATCACCATTAATGTCATTCAAGTATGAAATAGATGCATGGTGAGTATGCAAGTGGGGAACATGCTTATCATGGCAATCATCAAAATCTCCAAAAATTGAGAAAGCTATGGGGGCCATCTCATTATAACGCATATGATCAATATTGTTGCAAGCAAAACAAGTGAAATAGCAAGCATTCATCGTATCGCAAGCAACGGGAGAAATTGAATGACTAGCATGAGAAGGCAAGTCCAAAGCAATTGGAGGATACACACAAGATGCATAGCATGGCATGTTTATGGCAATGATATCGCAATCAAACAATTCCGCATGATCAATATTATGCAAAGGCAAAGCATCACATGGGAATATGGATGAAGCATAACTAATGTCACAAGTATCATCCATAACATGCATATCCTCACAATTCATCATATCCACTAGTGGGATCATGGCATCATCAACACCCTTATTGTTATGTTATCGGGTAACCCTTGGGTTGGCCCGATCTTTCACGAATTCCACGAGAAACGAGGGGAAAGCGGTGGTCGGGGAGGAAAGGGATGAAAACCACGAACACACGCACACCAAAACACGATACACGCCTATCCCTCACTCCGGTGGCAACCGGTCCAACATAATCCCTAGGATCGGTGTTGGGCGAAGCTCGCTCTCCACGCCAACAACGGGGGACGAGGTGCTTGGTGAGATCTTGACGACTTGGGGGCGAGAAACCGAGAACCCAAGGCCTTGTACAACTTGAACGCACTAGGCAAGATCTAAGAGGGGGTGGATAATCCGGTGCTCCTTGGTAGGAGCATGAGACCAATAGATATAAGTTCCTCAAAGGGTTTCCTTAATATCTATTATTATCCAAATCTCGGGTTTACAATAGAGGGTGGGGGCTATATATAGTCCAGCCACAAAACAGGGGTAGTTTCGGAACGAAAAGGTAAATTATAGGAAGGGATACAAGGCCTTTGGGCGAACTCAGCGTCTTGAGTTCGGTCGGGACCGATAGTACCGATCTGGCAACTGGTAGTACCGGTCATAGCAGTAGTACCCTCGGAGCGTACCGCTCATGAACTGGAGCTTCTATCGCTTTGTGGCGGTAGGAGGCGGTAGTACCCTGACGGTAGCCGATTCTTTGGGCGATAGTACTGGCGTTTGGGGTGTGGAGAGGTTCTTCCTGGAGCGTCCGGTAGCTGGGGCCGGTAGTACCGCTTGGACCGGTAGTACCGGTCGCCTCAACCGGTAGTACCGCTGGCGTCTGGCAGCGACTGGTTGCTTCCGCTCCGTTTCCTCCGTCCCTTGGGTCCTTCTCTTCGTACCTGATGATGCACAGTGTATGCGTATGAAGTAGCAAACCATCCAAGGGTGTGTCAAAGTCACACAAGGAAAGGAGCGAGTTAACCTTGGCTTGGAGGAGTTTAGCTTGGGCGCGAGTCATGGGTCCACTTGGGGATCTCGTGGGAGTAGATGTAGTAGCGGTCGTAGGACGGGCTGCATCAGCTCCCCCCCCCTTGGGAAAGAGTCGTCCTCGACTCTTCAACCTTCTCAACTTCATCTTCTCCATGGTAGGGTGAGAGGTCCTTGACATTGAATGTCGAGCTCACAAGATACTTCGATGTTGGTATATCGATGATATAGGCGTTGTTGTGATCCTCTTTAGCACATTGAATGGTCCATCACCTCTTGGCTTGATCTTGGAGTCGCGTTCCTTGGGGAAGCGGTCTTTACTCAAGTGGATCCACACAAGGTCGCCCTCATCAAAGATCAGCTCTTTCTTGTTCTTGTTTAGCCTTGATGCTTGGCGAAGGACTTGTTGCTCGATAGTAGCTCGTGTGTCTTCATGGAGTTTCTTCATTGTTTGGGCACGCTTGACAACGTCCATATTGGCACGTTCATGAAGTGGAAGTGGAAGGATATCGAGCGCGGTGAGAGGCTCAAAGCCGTAGACGATCATGAACGGGCTCCTCATGGTGGTGGAGTGCTTGGCGCGGTTGTAGGCGAACTCGGCATGTGGAATACATTCCTCCCAGTCTTTAAGGTTCTTCTTTATCAACACCCGGAGGAGTGTGCCAAGACTTCGATTGACGACCTCGGTTTGTCCATCGGTTTGAGGATGCGAGGCGGACGAGAAGAGGAGCTTGATGCCGAGCTTGGCCATGAGGGTCTTCCAGAAGTAGCTCATGAATTTTACGTCGCGGTCGGAGACGATTGTTCTTGGCACACCGTGTAGCCGAATTATTTCCCCGAAAAACAAACTTTCTACATGTAAAGCATCATCGGTCTTATGGCACGGAATGAAATGTGCCATTTTAGAAAAGCGATCCACTACTACAAATATGGAATCCTGTCCATGTTTAGATCTAGGCAAGCCTAACACAAAGTCCATGCTAATGTCCGACCAAGGTGCATGAGGAATAGGCAATGGCATATAAAGACCAAAGGGGTTGGACTTAGACTTAGCTTGGATACATGTAGTGCATCGTTGGACGTGGCGCTCCACGTCGCGCTTCATCTTTAGCCAAAAGTAGTGAGTGGATATCATGTCATATGTCTTGTCACGGCCAAAGTGACCCATAAGGCCTCCACCATGGGACTCTTGAAGAAGAAAAGTTGGAGAGACGATTTCGGAATGCAAAGCTTGTTTTGTTTGAAAATAAAACCCTTATGCAAATAGAAATCATCAATCCCTTTGTCTATGGAACATTGTGCAAATTTTGGTCCAAAGAAAGGGTCGGACGCGTACAAAGATTTGATGTCATCAAGACCCAAGACATTGTGATGGAGGGGTTAACCTCTTGGGTGCCCGATCTTCACGGATCTCGTGGTCAAATCGATGGGAAAGCGAGGGGAAAGGGAGAAGGTAGCGGAAGCGAACACATACCTCGCGAAGAACACGATGAACACACGCAAAACTCACACGATACAAGGCCGATTGCTCCCGAACGGCGGCCACCGGTCCGATAGAATCCTCGCAAGGAAAGATCGGTCAACGTGCTCCCTCAAATCCACATCGGAGAGGGAAGAACACCTTGAGGAGGGTCTTGACGACTTGGGGGCGAGAAACCGAGAACCCAAGTCCTTGTTCAACGATGGATGCGTGATGCAAAGTCCAATCGAGGTTGGTGACGATAGTCGGTCCCCTTGGTAAAGGGGATGAGGCAAAACTAGAGATTCCACAATGGGGGTTTTCTTTAGTCTATCATCTATGCCTAAGGGATACATGAGGGGTGGAGGCTCTATTTATAGGCCAACCACTAAACAAGGGTAGTTTGGGGATAAAACTAGGGTTTGGTGAGTAAAGGGGATACATGGGTGTGGCCCAACTAGTGCTGAGCACTCCAGAGCGAGTAACGGACTTGGGACCGTAGTACCGCTTGGTCCCAGAGTACCGCTAGGACCGTAGTACCGCTTATGCCTGGAGCTTCAGCCGAGCCGTTTGTTGGTGGCGTGGCGGGGATAGTCTTAGTGGCCGGTAGTACCGATCTGGGGCCGAGTAGTACGCCGGTGACAGAGAGCATTTGGCTTCTTGGTGTCGTCTGTTCTTTGGCGGTAGGGCGGTAGTGCCGGCCGCTGTGTCCAAGAGTCGATGGCACCAGGCGACAGAGCATTTGGCGATCTGTCTTCTTCCGCCTCCTCTTCCAAGCCTCCGTCTTGTCGGGCTTGATGTTCCGGGCTTCCTCCCTTGCCTCTGTACTTGTCAATGTGAACCTATCATGCATATGTGACGGAGTATGAAGTAGCATACCATTCAATAGGGTAGGAAGGGGGCTCGCATAGAGGAACGGATTCACCTTTGGAGTCCATGACGACTTGGTGTAAGTTGGAGACCAAGATGTAGTAACGACCGTAGGTCGGGCTACATCACATTGACTTCGAGTCGTGTAAGAAGGCTTGTGTTTTTGCGAGACAAGGCGTCCGCAACCACATTTTCTTTGCCCTTCCTGTATTTGACAATGTAAGGAAAAGACTCCATGAACTCAACCCATTTTGCGTGCCTTTTACTCAAATTGGTTTGGCCCTTAAGATACGACTCATGGTCGGAATGGATGATAAATTCTTTGGGCCAAAGATAGTGTTGCCACACTTGAAGAACTCGAACCAAGGCAAAAAGTTCTTTGTCATAAATGGGATAGTTTAGGCGTGCGCCATCAAGTTTCTCACTATGGTAAGCAATAGGACGCCCATTTTGCATAAGGACGCCACCAATGCCAATACCACTAGCGTCACATTCAATCTCAAAGGTTTTTGTGAAATCCGGCAATGCAAGAAGTGGTGCTTCGGTGAGCCTCGTTTTGAGCTCATCAAAAGCTTTTTGTTGTGCTTTTCCCCAAACGAACGTGACATTTTTCTTGGTCAATTCGTTGAGGGGGCAAGCAATTGTAGAAAAGTCTTTGACAAAACGACGGTAAAAGCCAGCCAACCCATGAAAACTACGAAGTTCACTAACATTTGTAGGGATGGGCCAATCTCGTATGTCCTTGACTTTGGAGACATCAACTTCAATGCCATTAGAAGACACAACAAAACCAAGGAAAATCAGCTTGTCTTTTGCAAAACTGCACTTTAGGAGATTAGCATAAAGCTTTTCATGACGAAGGATTTGAAGGACCTCCTTAACATGAGTAACATGCTCCTCTAGTGACTTGCTATAGACAAGGATGTCATCAAAGTAAACAAATACAGTCTTCCCAATGAGAGATCTCAAAATATGGTTCATGAGGCGCATGAAGGTAGATGGGGCATTAGATAAGCCAAAAGGCATAACCAACCATTCATAGAGACCAAGCTTGGTGTTGAAGGCGGTTTTCCAGTCATCACCTTCGGCCATGCGAATTTGATGGTAACCACTACGAAGATCAATTTTCGAAAATATAGTGGCTCCACATAACTCATCAAGCATGTCATCAAGACGCGGTATAGGATGTCGATAACGCACGGTGATAGCATTGATTGGACGACAGTCCATGCATAACCGCAACGTATCATATGTTTTTGGAACTAGAATCACGGGGACCAAGCTTGGGCTAGTGCTTACTTGGATCAAACCTTTGGAGACGAGTTGGTTGATTTGACGTTCGATCTCCTTCGTCTCTTCCGGGTTCGTGCGATACGCGGCGCGGTTTGGAAGTGGGGCGCCGGGTATGAGGTCGATGCGGTGCTCGATTCCACGAAGAGGAGGAAGGCCATGAGGAAGCTCTTCGGGAAATACATCTTGGAATTCCTGCAAAATAGCCATCAAAGAAGGAGGAATATTTGTCAAGTCGTTAGTTCCTTGCGCTAGTCCCTTGCATACAAGGACATAGTGCAAGATGGATGGGTTGTTCCGCACTTCTCTCATATCACTTTTGGTGGCAAGAACACTCTTAGTTTTTCCACTCGAGTTTGGCTTGTAGCTCTCACTCACTATGGTGTGGTTCTCTCGCTCACCACTCTTCTCACAAGGTGTTTTTGTGTATTGCGCCCTCGCTAAAGCCTTTGAATTGTCCGCAATTATTTGGCTAGGAGTCATTGGTTGCAAAACACAAGTTTTATCAAGCCATTTGAAGGTGTAAGTGTTTGAGTGACCGTTATGCAAAGCACGCTTGTCATATTGCCACGGCCTTCCGAGCAGCATATGGCAAACCGTCATTGGGACTACGTCACATTCCACCATGTCCTTGTAGTGCCCAATTGAGAACGTCACCGAGACGGTGTGCTTGATCTTGACGGATCCTTGGTCACTTAGCCATTGGATATGGTAGGGGTGTTTATGCGGATGGAGGGTGAGATTGAGTTTCTCACACAATTCCGTACTTGCAAGGTTGTGGCAACTCCCTCCATCGATGACAACTTTGATGGACTTCCCATTTATGTCGGCACGAGTTTGGAAGATGTTCGAGCGTTGGTCTTCATTCTCATTGACTTTGGTAGTCAAGACCCTTGTGACTACAAGCGATGGACTTGCATCATGCTCACACACAAGAAGTTCTTGGTACTCTTCCAAATGTTGCCTTGCCATGGCTTCCTTGACCCTTGCATCAAACTCTTCCTCACTCAAGTATTCTTCATCGCCGTTGTCATGAATGAACAAAACTTTCTTGTTCCCACATGCCTCCACACTTGTAGCATTCACCATTGAATGGTTGATCATCCCTTGTGTGTTTGCCACTTGGGGGCTGTTTTCCTTGAGGGAGAGTTGGCTTGAAGGGAAGCTTGGTGGTACTTGAGGAGCTTCCACTTGGTGTTGTTGGAGTAGTGGTTGGTGCTTGCTTGTAGGTGAAGTACGTCTTTGGCTTGTTGTACTTTATGTCCTCTTGCACTTGATGCTCGGCCTTTGATGCGATGTGCACAAGCTCAACCATGTTGTTGTACTTTTGGAACTCGGTGATGCGCTTGATGGGATGGTTCAAGCCATTGAGGAAGCGTGCCATTGTTTATTCATCTCGCTCTTCAATATTGGCACGGATCATGTTGAGGTCCATTTGCTTAAAGTACTCTTCCACGGTCTTTGTCCCTTGACTAAGCGTTTGAAGCTTGTTGAAGAGGTCACGCGTGTAGTGTGAAGGAACAAAGCGAGATCTCATATGAGCCTTCATATCTTGCCAAGTTGTGATTGGAGGCTCTTCTTTTGCTTCGCGAGCGAGTTGGACTTGTTCCCACCAAAGGTTGGCATACTCATCAAACTCGAGGGATGCCATGGCCATCATCTTCTCATTGCTATAGTTGTGGATGTGGAAGATCTTGTCGACCTTGAGTTCCCAAGAGAGATATTCCTCGGGCTCATTGGAACCGGTGAACTTGGGCATGGTGAATTTGAGCTTGCCGAAAGTTTCTTCTCCATTGCGGTTCCGGTTGCGTCGGTTGCCATGATTTGGGCGGTCATCATCATCATCCGAGCTCTCATGTCTTGCTTGGTGATTGTTGCGTTGCTCTTGCGGTTGATGAGGTGATGCGTTTGGTGGTGGAACTTGGTGTTGACGACGATCTTGGGGAGCTTGCTCGTTTTGTTGGCGCGATTAAGGACGAGGAGGAGGCTGATGGTCCTCACAACGAGCTTGGGGAGCTTGCTCTTGTTCTTGTCGTGGGTGGCGCCGAGGAGCAATGTCTTGCGCCCTATGGCGAGGAGGACGTCGAGCCGCATGCGCAATGGGCTGCTCTTCTTCTTCTTGAGGTGGAGGAGGCTCGTCATGACCATCATGTTGCTGACATGGACGATCATGTCGATGATGACGCCTTGGAGGATCTTCGAGTGCTTCATGTCGACGGTGATCTTGTTCGTCCTCTTCGGATGCTTCACTTGTTGTTGAAAGGACATGTCGACGGCGATGGGCTTGGTGGTCCATGTGAGGTTGCTCTTGTTGAATCACAAGTTGATAGGGCAAAGGTGTCCGATCTTTCGATGAGATGGCGATATTCGATTTGGTGGAGTTCGGGCTTGACGATCCAACTACACGTGCGAGCACGAGCGCCAATGCAATCGCTAGGCCAATCTCCTGGAGGTTACCGATCCTGCGTGAACACGATCAGCCTGACCAGCGAGGGTCTTAATTCCTACCTGAAATCGAGAACAAGTAAGAACCAATATTGCAATCAAGATATTGCGGATTAAGAGGAAAGCTTTATTTGAAGAGGTGGGATCCTGAATAGGTGCGAAGTACAAGAGGCCTCTGCGACGCTCGAGCCTTGGTGAAGTTGCGACTATGGCTAACTTAATGTCTAAACAAAATCCGAGTCTAGAGGTTTGGCTATGGGGCGTGTTAAGAAGCGAAAGGTGGGGTTTCGCCAGCCATGGAAGTGGTGGCGAATCCAACCCTAAAAGTCCTTTTCCCCACAAATGGACTCTAAAAGTGGCTAATTAAAATCTGCGAAAATTACATGGGCCTGGCCCAAAATAAAAAAGGTGTCGCACACCATATTAAGCTATGGACAATTAAGAAAGTATTGATCATGATTATTTCGTCCAAGCCTTTTTTCTTCATTATGGTGGCCTCAAAGTTCTGAAATCTTCATCTGTGGCCTTCTCTTGGATCATCACATGCTTGCTGCCATCTCCATGCATGGCCATGCTCCAATGCTTGTCCCTCTCATCCATGCTTGGTCCATCATTCCTAAGAGTAAGAAATATATCTGATTTAGGCAGCATCATATTCTCATGTATGTGAGGAATAGTTCCAAGAAACGAAAGTACCTGATAGTTAAGTTGTTTGGCACGAGATCTTGTGATGGGTCCTTGTATGTGTGTTGCTGTAGGTACAATGGTTGTATCAATAGTAGGGATGTCCACATCATGCTCCCCTTCTTGAATTGAACTCGTCCTCGACGCAATCTCATCTTCCTCACCAAAGTAGGGCTTGAAATCTGCAATGTTAAATGTAGGACTAACCGTACCAAAGTCTGCAGGCAACTCAAGTTTATATGCATTATCATTGATTTTCTCTAACACCTTAAAGGGACCAGCAGCACGTGGCATTAACTTAGACTTGCGTAAATCAGGAAAACGATCTTTACGCAAATGTAACCAAACAAGATCGCCAACATCAAACACAACATGGTTTCTCCCTTTATCCCCAGCAAGTTTATACTTAGCATTCATGTGTTCAATGTTATCTTTAGTAGTCTTATGCAAGTTTAATATCATTTCAAGCGTTGTGTAGCATCCAAATTATGTTGCAATCAAGAAGGTAAAGGCAATAAATCAATAGGTGCACGAGGAACAAAACCATACACAATCTCAAATGGGCACATCTTTGTGGTAGAATGCAATGAACGATTATAAGCAAATTCTATATGAGGTAAACACTCTTCCCACAATTTTAAGTTCTTCTTTAAAACAGCTCGTAACATAGTAGACAAAGTTCTATTTACTACTTCAGTTGACCATCAGTTTGGGGATGACATGTAGTACTAAAGAGCAATTTAGTCCCCAACTTAGACCATAAACATCTCCAAAAGTGGCTAAGAAATTTAGTATCACGATCAGAGACAATAGTATTGGGCACACCATGCAAACGAACAATTTCAGGAAAGAACAAATCAGCAATATGCGCAGCATCATCCGTTTTATGACAAGGAATAAAGTGTTCCATCTTAGAAAACCGATCCACAAGAACAAAAATACTATCCCTCCCCTTCTGTGTTCGTGGCAATCCCAAAACAAAGTCCATAGAAATATCCTCCCAAGGAACACTAGGAACAGGAAGAGGCATATATAAACCATGTGGATTAAGGCGAGACTTAGCTTTTTGACAAGTAGTGCAGCGTGCCACAAATCTCTCAACATCTCGACGCATACGTGGCCAAAAGAAGTGTGCAGCAAGAACATCCTCCGTCTTCTTGACACCAAAGTGTCCCATCAATCCTCCTCCATGCGCCTCCTGTAATAACAAAAGACGAACAGAGCTATCTGGAATGCATAGTTTGTTAGCACGGAACACAAATCCATCATTGAAGACGAACTTGTTCCAAGTTCTACCATCTCTACAATTCTGCAACACATCTTTAAATTCAGCATCATGCACATATTGTTCTTTAATAGTTTCCAATCCAAATATTTTGAAGTCAAGTTGAGATAACAAAGCATAACAGTGACAAAGCATCAGAATAATATTATCTTTACCCTTTTGTGTTTGATAACATAAGGAAAAGACTCAATAAATTCAACCCACTTTGCATGACGACGATTCAACTTAGCTTGACTACGAATATGCTTCAAAGATTCATGATCGGAATGAATAACAAATTCCTTAGGCCATAGATAATGTTGCCAAGTTTCTAATGTCCGAACCAACGCATATAATTCTTTATCATAAGTAGAATAGTTCAGACTAGCCCCACTCAATTTCTCACTAAAATATGCAACAGGTTTTCCCTCTTGTAATAACACCCCTCCCAAACCAATTCCACTAGCATCACATTCAAGCTCAAAAGTCTTAGTAAAATCAGGAAGTTAGAGTAAGGGAGCATGTGTTAGCTTATCTTTTAATATGACGAAGGCCTGTTGTTGTGCATCGCCCCAAACAAAGGGCACATCCTTCTTAGTAAGCTCATTCAGCGGCGTGGCAATTGATCCAAAGTCTTTGACAAAGCGCCTATAAAAACCAGCGAGGCCAAGAAAACTCCTCACTTGTGTGACCGTCTTGGGCTGCGGCCAATTCTCAATAGCTTCAATCTTGGCTGGATCCACTTCAATACCCTGTGATGTAACAACATAGCCAAGAAACGCAACTCGATTGGTGCAAAAAGTGCACTTCTCAAGGTTACCAAACAAACGTGCATCTCGTAAAGCATTGAAAACAGCACGTAAATGGTCCAAATGATCCTCTAAAGATTTGCTATAAATCAGAATATCATCAAAGTAGACTACCACAAAACGTCCAATGAAAGCACGTAAAACTTCGTTCATTAATCTCATGAAAGTGCTAGGTGCATTAGTTAAACCAAACGGCATTACTAACCACTCATATAAACCGAACTTAGTTTTAAATGCTGTTTTCCATTCATCTCCTAATTTCATACGAATCTGGTGGTAACCACTACGCAAATCAACTTTAGAAAACATGGTAGAGCCACTCAATTCATCAAGCATGTCATCTAAACGTGGAATAGGATGACGATATCGAATAGTAATATTATTGATAGCTCTACAATCAGTACACATGCGCGAAGAACCATCTTTCTTAGGTACCAAAATAATAGGAACAGCACAAGGGCTAAGGGACTCACGAATATGATCTCAGTCGAGTAGTTCCTGAATTTGGCGTTGTGATGGGTCCTTGTATGTGTGTTGCTGTAGGTACAATGGTTGTATGAATAGTAGGAATGTCCACATCATGCTCCCCTTCTTGAATTGAAGTCGTCCTTGACGCAATCTCATCTTCCTCACCAAAGTAAGGCTTCAAATCTGCAATGTTAAATGTAGGACTAACCGTACCAAAGTTTGCAGGCAACTCAAGTTTATATGCATTATCATTGATTTTCTCTAACACCTTAAAGGGACCAGCAGCACGTGGCATTAACTTAGACTTGCGTAAATCAGGAAAACGATCTTTACGCAAATGTAACCAAACAAGATCGCCAACATCAAACACAACATGCTTTCTCCCTTTATCCCCAACAAGTTTATACTTAGCATTCATGTGTTCAATGTTATCTTTAGTAGTCTTATGTAAGTTTAATATCATTTCAGCGCGTTGTGTAGCATCCAAATTATGTTGCACCGAAGAAGGTAAAGGCAATAAATCAATAGGTGCACGAGGAACAAAACCATACACAATCTCAAATGGGCACATCTTTGTGGTAGAATGCAATGAACGATTATAAGCAAATTCTATATGAGGTAAACACTCTTCCCACAATTTTAACTTCTTTAAAACAGCTCGTAACATAGTAGACAAAGTTCTATTTACTACTTCAGTTGACCATCAGTTTGGGGATGACATGTAGTACTAAAGAGCAATTTAGTCCCCAACTTAGCCCATAAACATCTCCAAAAGTGGCTAAGAAATTTAGTATCACGATCAGAGACAATAGTATTGGGCACACCATGCAAACGAACAATTTCACGAAAGAACAAATCAGCAATATGCATGACATCATCCGTTTTATGACAAGGAATAAAGTGTGCCATCTTAGAAAACCGATCCACAACAACAAAAATACTATCCTCCCTTACGTGTTCGTGGCAATCCCAAAACAAAGTCCATAGAAATATCCTCCCAAGGAACACTAGGAACAGGAAGAGGCATATATAAACCATGTGGATTAAGGCGAGACTTAGCTTTTTGACAAGTAGTGCAAGTGCCACAAATCTCTCAACATCGGCACGACACGGGGCCAAAAGAAGTGTGTAGCAAGAACATCCTCTCGTATTCTTGACACCAAAGTGTCCCATCAATCCTTCTCCATGCGCCTCTGTAACAACAAAAGACGAACAGAGCTATCTCCGGAATGCATAGTTTGTTAACACGAACACAAATCCATCATTGAAGACGAACTTGTTCCAAGTTCTACCATCTCTACAATTTGCAACACATCTTTAAATTCACATCATGCACATATTGTTCCTTAATAGTTTCCAATCCAAATATTTTGAAGTCAAGTTGAGATAACAAAGCATAACGGTAGCGACAAAGCATCAAGAATAATATTATCTTTACCCTTTTGTGTTTGATAACATAAGGAAAAGACTCAATAAATTCAACCCACTTTGCATGACGACGATTCAACTTAGCTTGACTACGAATATGCTTCAAAGATTCATGATCGTAATGAATAACAAATTCCTTAGGCCATAGATAATGTTGCCAAGTTTCTAATGTCCAACCAACGCATATAATTCTTTATCATAAGTAGAATAGTTCGACTAGCCTCAATCAATTTCTCGCTAAAATATGCAATGTGTTTTCCTCTTGTAATAAAACCCTCCCAAACCAATTCCACTAGCATCACATTCAAGCTCAAAAGTCTTAGTAAAATCGGGAAGTTGGAGTAAGGGAGCATGTGTTAGCTTATCTTTCAATATGACGAAGGCCTGTTGTTGTGCATCGCCCCAAAAAGGGCACATCCTTCTTGGTAAGCTCATTCAATGGTAGCAATTGATCCAAAGTCTTTGACAAAGCGCCTATAAAAACCAATGAGGCCAAGAAAACTCCTCACTTGTGTGACCGCCTTGAGGCTGCGGCCAATTCTCAATAGCTTCAATCTTGGTGGATCCACTTCAATCGATGCAGCCAGTCCTCCGACCGCTACTACATCTACTCCACGAGCTACCCAAATGGACCCATGACTCGTGCCCGCCAAGCTCCTTCAAACTAAGGTGAACTCGCTCCTCTCCTTGTGTGACTTGACACCCCTTGGATGGCTTGCTACTTCACACGCAAACTCATGCATCATCAGTGCGAAGAAGCCACCAGCCGCCAGACGAAGCGGTACTACCGGTTGGACGACTGCACTACTCCAAGCGGACCTACCGCCTCCTACCGCTCGCCACAGAAGCACTACCCCATGCCCCAGACATAGCGGTACTACTGTCTCAATCGGTACTACCGTGGGTACTACCGCCCCTCCTACGCGCCACCGACGCCTCGACGGAAGCTCCAGGCCCTCAAGCGGTACTACCGCTCGAGCGGTAATACCACAGTTACCACCGGTTCTTGGGACGGTACTACCGGTCTGCTCGACCACGATCACTTAAGTTCGCCCTGTGCCTTGTAACCCAACCTATCATTTATCTCTTCATTCAAACTACCCCTGTTTTGTGGCTGGACTATATATAGCCCCACCCTATTGTAAACGCTTAGACTTGGATAATAATAGATATTAAGGAACCCCTTTGAGGACTTGTATCTATTGGTCTCATGCTCCTACCAAGGAGCACCGGATTATCCACCCCCCTCTTGGATCTTGCCTAGTGCGTTCAAGTTGTACAAGGCCTTGGGTTCTCGGTTTCTCGCCCCCAAGTCGTCAAGGTCTCACCAAGCACCTCATCCCCCTTTGTTGGCGTGGAGAGCGAGCTTCGCCCAACACCGATCCTAGGGATTATGTTGGACCGGTTGCCACCGGCGTGAGGAGTAGGCGTGTATCGTGTTTTGGTGTGTGTGTGTGTTCGTGGTTTTCATCGCCTTCCCCGATTTCATACCCGACCACCTCTCTTCCCCTCGTTCCTCGTGGAATTCGTAAAGATCGGGCCTACCCCAGGGTTACCCCATAACATATTGGTATCAAGAGCACGGTTGATCACGAATTTCCTCCAATTTTTTCTTTTCTCCGCCTTACAAACGAAAATCCTACCAAAAAGAGCCCAATTTGCCTTCGGATCGATCTCTGGATTTGGTGAGTTTTTCGTGGTTTTGGTCCATAGATCTGTTGCTTTGGGAGTCGATCTATAGCCCCTCTTGTTTCTAGCTCAGCCTTTCGGTCAGTTTTTCCACGAATTTGAGGTTTTTGGCAAGTTCACCTCGTTCCGGGCCTGTGCCAAGCGATCGCCGTGTAAGCGCAGTACTACCGCAAGTGGCGGTACTACCGGTAGTACAGCGGTACTACCGCAGATTACACTGCTACCAGCGGTATTACCGCTCGCCACCGCCGCCTTTGACGCCTCGATTTCGTTCGCTGACCTTTTCCACCTCGCTTGTTCGTGTTTCGCGTGTTTGTCGCCATTTTCACAACAGCTTCCGCATCAACGTCATCCCGCGCTCAACGACGCCGCGACACTCGAACATTTTCCCCCACAAACGGTTGCAAGTCGTCACCAATACCAAAGGTATAACTTGCACCACCTTGACAGCCCATATCTTCCTTTGTGTGTATCTATCCTATGAGAGCAACTCATTTTGTGTTTGTCTAAGCATTGTGCACTTGCCTTCGGAAAGTGAGAGTTTGACGCCAAATACAAAAGCTAACATAGTAGCATAGCAAGGGAGAAAAAGGAAAAAGAATCACAAAAAAAAAAAGAGAAAAAGATACATAGTCCCCCAATACAAAGAGAATACCAAGCTTGTAAGCCAAGAAAGAGAAGAAAGAGCGCTCCGCGGCAAGTGCACAAATCTATTGCTTACCCTCTTTTGGCAAACGAGTTGTGGTCTCTCCTTGTGTTGGCACGACAGCCGAGCGTAGTCTTCGTTAGGACCTTTTGTGCTCATTTTCATAGTCGTGCTAACCCCGTTTTCTCCACGTGTGTGTTTTCCGTGTTTTTGGTAGATCGTATCCTTTTTGCTTTTGATCTTTGGTTCTTTACCACGTAAGACAATAACCTTTTGCTTGGATCGTTTCGTTTGGTTTTCCACAACTCTTACCTTCCACCAAAAGCCTTTGAGAGTTTCTTGCCATTTCACTTTGCACGCTTTTCGCTCATTTGTGTGGCAATTGGTTTGATATAATCTCCAAGGTGAGGTAAAAGGCTAACTCTCCGCACCCTTTCTCTCCATATACAACCATTGTTGGCTTTGCATCATGGACAGGCATGGAGAGCCATCCCAACCACCACCACCTCCAGAGGATGATAACCAATTCATGACAAGATGGGACCATTGGAAGATCCGTGGAGAATTCAACTATCGTTGTGAAGCTCTCGAACGGCGCCAAGATGAACAATTTAGCGAGGCCCGTGTGGAATTCAAGAACATCGACAACCGCTCAAGAAGTCCGGGCCAAATGCATGCCATGCAACACAATCTCGGCATCAAAATGAAGCTCTTGGCCGTGCACTCGCCTCAACGGATGAGAAGCTCCAACACATCATCGATGGACTCGCAAGGACACGCCGCGAATCAATCTCATCTCGGCACTCATCAAGTGAAACAAGTGCACCTCGCCACACGCTTCAAGGCACCGGATGGACCCGTTCTTCAATCCATAAGCTCTTCGCAAGTGGTACCATCTCCGCGTCACGCCGCGACATCAAGCTATGATGGTGACCTCTCCGCAAGACCTCCAAGACGTGAAGCAAACCGACCACAACCAAGGGCACTGGTGATTCAACAAGAGCAACCTCGCATAGACCACCACGGACATCGACGTCGACACGCTCCTTCAACAACAAGTGAAACTTCCGAAGAGGACGAACAAGATCATCGTCGACGTGAAGCACTCGAAGATCCTCCAAGGCGTCATCATCGACATGAGCATCCTCGTCGCCAACATAATGGTCATGACGAGCCTCCCTTACACCAAGAAGAAGAGCAGCCCATGGCGCATCCGGCTCGACGTCCTCCTCGCCACATGGCGCAAGCTAATGCTCCTCGCCATCAACCACGACAAGAGCAAGATCAAGCTCCCCAAGCTCGTCGTGAGGACCATCAACCTCCTCCTCGTCCGCATCCGCGACAAGAAAACGAGCACGCTCCCCAAGCTCGTCGTCAACAACAAGTGCCTCCACCAAACGCGGCACCTCAACAACCACGCGAGCATCGCAACAATCACCAAGCAAGACATGAGAGCTCGGATGATGATGATGACCGTCAAAATAATGGCAACCGACGTAACCGGAACCGCAATGGAGAAGAAACTTTCGGCAAGCTCAAATTCACCATGCCCAAGTTCACCGGTTCTAATGAGCCCGAGGAATATCTCTCTTGGGAACTCAAGGTCGACAAGATCTTCCGCATGCACAATTATAGCAATGAGAAGATGATGGCCATGGCATCCCTCGAGTTTGATGAGTATGCCAACCTTTGGTGGGAACAAGTCCAACTCGCTCGCGAAGCAAAAGAAGAGCCTCCGATCGCCACTTGGCAAGATATGAAGGCTCATATGAGATCCCGCTTTGTTCCTTCACACTACACGCGTGACCTATTCAACAAGCTTCAAACGCTTAGTCAAGGGACAAAGACCATGGAAGAGTACTTCAAGCAAATGGAGCTCAACATGATCCGTGCCAACATTGAAGAGCGAGATGAGCAAACAATGGCACGCTTCCTCAATGGCTTGAACCATCCCATTAAACGCATCACCGAGTTCCAAAAGTACAACAACATGGTTGAGCTTGTGCACATCGCATCCAAGGCAGAGCGCCAAGTGCAAGAGGACATCAAGTACAACAAGCCAAAGACGTACTTCACCTACAAGCAAGCGCCAACCACTACTCCAACAACACCAAGTGGAAGCTCCCCAAGTACAACCAAGCTTCCCTTCAAGCCAACTATTCCCCAAGGAAAACAGCCCCCAAGTGGCAAACAAACACGGGATGATCAACCATTCAATGGTGAATGCTACAAGTGTGGAGGCAAAGGGCACAAGTCCAATGCATGTGGAAACAAAAAAGTTTTGTTCATCCATGACAACGGCGATGAAGAATACTTGAGTGAAGAAGAGTTTGATGCAAGGGTCAAGGAATCCATGGCAAGGCAACACTTGGAAGAGGACCAAGAACTTCTTGTGTGTGAGCATGACACAAGTCCATCGCTTGTGGTCACAAGGGTCTTGACTACCCAAGCCAATGAAAATGAAGACCAACGCTCGAACATCTTCCAAACTCGTGCCGGCATCAATGGGAAGTCCATCAAAGTTGTCATCGATGGAGGAAGTTGCCACAACCTCGCAAGCACGGAATTGTGTGAGAAACTCAACCTCACCCTTCATCCACATAGACACTCCTACCATATCCAATGGCTAAGTGACCAAGGATCCGTCAAGATCAAGCACACCGTCTCGGTGACGTTCTCCATTGGACACTACAAGGACACGGTGGAATGTGACGTGGTTCCAATGACGGTTTGTCACATGTTGCTCGGAAGGCCGTGGCAATATGACAAGTGTGCTTTGCATAATGGTCACTCAAACACCTACACTTTCAAATGGCTTGATAAAACTTGTGTGTTGCAACCAATGACTCCTAGCCAAATAATTGCGGACAATGCAAAGGCTTTAGCGAGGGCGCAATACGCAAAAACACCTTGTGAGAAGAGTGGTGAGCGAGAGAACCACACCATAGTGAGTGAGAGCTACAAGCCAAACTCGAGCGGAAATACTAAGAGTGTTCTTCTTGCCACCAAAAGTGAGATGAGAGAAGTGAGGAACAACCCATCCATCTTGCACTACGTCCTCGTATGCAAGGGACTAGCGCAAGGAACTAATGACTTGACAAATATTCCTCCTTCTTTGATGTCTGTTTGCAGAATTCCAAGATGTATTTCCAAGAGCTTCCTCATGGCCTTCCTCCTCTTCGTGGAATCGAGCAATCCGTCGACCTCATACCCACAAGACCACTACCAAACTGCTGCGTATTGCACAAACCGGAAGAGACAAAGGAGATCGGCGTCAAATCAACCAACTCGTCTCCAAAGGTTTGATCCAAGTAAGCACTAGCCCAAGCGGTTCCCGTGATCCTAGTCCGAAACGGATGATACGCGGTTATGCATGGATCGCCCAATCAATGCTATCACCGTGCGTTATCGACATCCTATACCGCGTCTTGATGACATGCTTGATGAGTTATGTGGAGCCACTATATTTTCAAAATTGATCTTCGTAGTGGCTACCATCAAATTCGCATGGTGAAGGTGATGAGTGGAAAACCGCCTTCAAGACCAAGCTTGGTCTCTATGAATGGTTGGTTATGCCTTTTGGCTTATCCAATGCCCCATCTACCTTCATGCCTCATGAACCATATTTTGCGGTCACTCATTGGAAAGAGTGTAGTTGTTTACTTTGATGACATTCTTGTCTATAGCAAGTCACTAGAGGAGCATGTTACTCATGTTAAGGAGGTCCTACAAATCCTTCGTCATGAAAAGCTTTATGCTAACCTCCCCAAGTGCACTTTTGCAAGAGACAAGCTGATTTTCCTTGGTTTTGTCGTGTCTTCTAATGGCATTGAAGTTGATGTATCAAAAGTCAAGGACATACGAGATTGGCCCACCCCTACAAATGTTAGTGAACTTCGTAGTTTTCATGGGTTGGCTGGCTTTACCTTCGCTTTGTGAAAGATTTTTCCACAATTGCTTGCCCCGTCAACGAATTGACCAAGAAGAATGTCACGTTCGTTTGGGGAAAAGCACAACAAAAGGCTTTTGATGAGCTCAAAAGGAGGCTCACCGAAGCACCACTTCTTGCATTGCCGGATTTCACAAAAGCCTTTGAGATTGAATGTGACGCTAGTGGTATTGGCATTGGTGGCGTCCTTATGCAAAATGGGCGTCCTATTGCTTACCATAGTGAGAAACTTGATGGCGCACGCCTCAATTATCCCATATATGACAAAGAACTTTTTTCCTTGGTTCGTGTTCTTCAAGTGTGGCAACACTATCTTTGGCCCAAAGAATTTATAATCCATTCCGACCATGAGTCGTTGAAGTACCTTAAGGGCCAAGCCAACTTGAGTAAAAGGCACGCAAAGTGGGTTGAGTTTATGGAGTCTTTTCCTTACATTGTAAAATACAAGAAGGGCAAAGAAAATGTGGTGGCGGACGCCTTGTCTCGCAAAACCACAAGCCTTCTTACACGACTCGAAGTCAATGTTTTGGGTCTTGAGGACATCAAATCTTTATACGCGTCCGATTCTTTCTTTGGACCAATATTTGCACAATGTTCAATAAACAAAGGGATTGACGATTTCTATTTGCACAAGGGTTTTCTTTTCAAACAAAACAAGCTTTGCATTCCGAAATCCTCTCTCCAACTTTTGCTTCTTCAAGAGTCCCATGGTGGAGGCCTTATGGGTCACTTTGGCCGTGACAAGACATATGACATGCTCTCCACTCACTACTTTTGGCCAAAGATGAAGCCGACGTGGGCGCCACGTTCAACGATGCACTACATGTATCCAAGCTAAGTCTAAGTCCAACCCTTTGGTCTTTATATGCCATTGCCTATTCCTCATGCACCTTGGGACATTAGCATGGACTTTGTATTAGGATTGCCTAGATCTAAACATGGTCACGATTCCATATTTGTAGCCGGATCGCTTTTCAAAATGGCTCATTTCATTCCGTGCCATAAGACCGATGATGCTTCACATGTCGCAAATTTGTTTTTCAGGAAATAATTCGCTACACGGTGCCACGAACAATCGTCTCCGACTGACGTAAAATTCATGAGCTACTTCGGAAGACCTCATGGCCAAGCTCGCATCAAGCTCCTCTTCTCATCCGCCGCATCCTCAAACCGATGGACAAACCGAGGTAGTCAATCAAGTCTTGGCACACTTCTCCGGTGTTGATAAAGAAGAACCTTAAAGACTGGAGGAATGCATTCCACACACGCCGAAGTTCGCCTACAACCGCGCCAAGCACTCCACCACCATGAGGAGCCCGTTCATGATCGTCTATGGATTCGAGCCTCTCACCGCGCTCGATATCCTTCCACTTCCACTTCATGAACGTGCCAATATGGACGTTGTCAAGCGTGCCCAAGCAATGATGAAACTCCATGAAGACACACGAGCTACTATCGAGCAACAAGTCCTTCGCCAAGCATCAAGGCTAAACAAGACCAAGAAAGAGATGATCTTTGATGAGGGCGACCTTGTATGGGTTCACTTGAGTAAAGACCGCTTCCCCAAGGAACGCGACTCCAAGCTAAAGCCACGAGGCGACGGACCATTCAAGGTGCTAAAAAGGATAAACAACAACGCCTATGTGATCGATATACCAACATCGAAGTATCTTGTGAGCTCGACATTCAGTGTCAAGGACCTCTCACCCTACCATGGCGAAGAGGAAGTTGTGACAGATGAAGAGTCGAGGACGACTCTTTCCCAAGGGGGGGGGGAGCTGATGCAGCCCGTCCTCCGACCGCTACTACATCTACTCCCACGAGCTACCCAAATGGACCCATGACTCGTGCCCGAGCCAAGCTCCTTCAAACTAAGGTGAACTCGCTCCTCTCCTTGTGTGACTTCGACACCCCCTTGGATGGCTTGCTACTTCACACAAACTCATGCATCATCAGTCTGAAGAAGCCACCATTGCCGCCAGACAGCGGTACTACCGGTTGGGACGACCAGTACTACCGCCCAAGCGGACCTACCGCCTCCTCCTACCGCCACAGGAAGCACTACCCCATGCCCCAGACAAGCGGTACTACCGTCCCTCAATCTGTACTACCGTGGCCAGATACCGCCCCTCCTATCGCTCGCCATCGACGCCCGACGGAAGCTCCAGCCCTCAAGCGGTACTACAGCTCGGAAGCAGTATACCGGTTACCACCAGACCACGGGTCTGGTACTACCGGTCCTCGACTCGATCACTTAAGTTCGGCCTGTGCCTTGTAACCCAACCTATCATTTATCTCTTCATTCAAACTACCTCGTTTTGTGGCTGGACTATATATAGCGCACCTCTATTGTAAACGCTTAGACTTGGATAATAATAGATATTAAGGAACCCCTTTGAGGACTTGTATCTATTGGTCTCATGCTCCTACCAAGGAGCACCGGATTATCCACCCCCCTCTTGGATCTTGCCTAGTGCGTTCAAGTTGTACAAGGCCTTGGGTTCTCGGTTTCTCGCCCCCAAGTCGTCAAGGTCTCACCAAGCACCTCATCCCCCGTTGTTGGCGTGGAGAGCGAGCTTCGCCCAACACCGATCCTAGGGATTATGTTGGACCGGTTGCCACCGGCGTGAGGAGTAGGCGTGTATCGTGTTTTGGTGTGTGTGTGTGTGTGTGTTCGTGGTTTTCATCGCCTTCCCCGATTTCATACCCGACCACCTCTCTTCCCCTCGTTCATCGTGGAATTCATGAAAGATCGGGCCTACCCCAGGGTTACCCCATAACATATTGGTATCAAGAGCACGGTTGATCACGAATTTCCTCCAATTTTTTCTTTTCTCCGCCTTACAAACGAAAATCCTACCAAAAAGAGCCCAATTTGCCTTCGGATCGATCTCTGGATTTGGTGAGTTTTTCATGGTTTTGGTCCATAGATCTGTTGCTTTGGGAGTCGATCTATAGCCCCTCTTGTTTCTAGCTCAGCCTTTCGCCGCTTTTTCCACGAATTTGAGGTTTTGGCAAGTTCACCTCGTTAGGGCCTGTGCTTGTAGATCATGCCGGTAAGCGGTACTACCGCAGTGGTCGGTACCGGTAGTACAGACCATCACTACCGGTACTACCGCGTGCAGTACTACCGCTCGCCACTGCCGTGCTCCCTGCCCTTTGACGCCTCGATTTCGTTCGCTGGCCTTTTCCACCTCGCTTGTTCGTGTTTCGCGTGTTTGTCGCCATTTTCACAACAGCTTCCGCATTAACGTCATCCCGCGCTCAACGACGCCGCGACACTCGAACATTTTCCCCCACAAACGGTTGCAAGTCGTCACCAATACCAAAGGTATAACTTGCACCACCTTGACAGCCCATATCTTCCTTTGTGTGTATCTATCCTATGAGAGCAACTCATTTTGTGTTTGTCTAAGCATTGTGCACTTGCCTTCGGAAAGTGAGAGTTTGACGCCAAATACAAAAGCTAACATAGTAGCATAGCAAGGGAGAAAAAGGAAAAAGAATCACAAAAAAAAAAAAGAGAAAAAGATACATAGTCCCCCAATACAAAGAGAATACCAAGCTTGTAAGCCAAGAAAGAGAAGAAAGAGGCCTCATGACAAGTGCACAAATCTATTGCTTACCCTCTTTTGGCAAACGAGTTGTGGTCTCTCCTTGTGTTGGCACGACCGAGCGTAGTCTTCGTTAGGACCTTTGTGCTCATTTTCATAGTCGCTAACCGCTTTCTCCACGTGTGTGTTTTCCGTGTGTTTTTGGTAGATCGTATCCTTTTGCTTTTGATCTTTGGTTCTTTACCACGAAGACAATAACCTTTTGCTTGGATCGTTTCGCTTGGTTTTCCACAACTCTTACCTTCCACCAAAAGCCTTTGAGAGTTTCTTGCCATTTCACTTTGCACGCTTTTTACCATTTGTGTGGCAATTGGTTTGATATAATCTCCAAGGTGAGGTAAAAGGCTAACTCTCCACACCCTTTCTCTCCATATACAACCATGGTTGGCTGTGCATCATGTACTTGCGTGGAGAGCCATCCCAACCACCACCACCTCCAGAGGATGATAACCAATTCATGACAAGATGGGACCATTGGAAGATCCGTGGAGAATTCAACTATCGTTGTGAAGCTCTCGAACGGCGCCAAGATGAACAATTTAGCGAGGCCCGTGTGGCATTCAAGAACATCGACAACCGCTTCAAAGAAGTCCGTGGCCAAATGCATGCCATGCAACACAATCTCGGGCATCAAAATGAAGCTCTTGGTCGTGCACTCGCCTCAACGGATGAGAAGCTCCAACACATCATCGATGGACTCGCAAGGACACGCTCGCGCGAATCAAGCTCATCTCGGCACTCATCAAGTGAAACAAGTGCACCTCGCCGTCACGCTTCAAGGCACCGGGATGGACCCGTTCTTCAATCCATAAGCTCTTCGCAAGTGGTACCATCTCCGCGTCACGCCGCGACATCAAGCTATGATGGTGACCTCTCCGCAAGACCTCCAAGACATGAAGCAAACCCCACCTTTTGTCCATAGCTTGGACGAAATATTCAAGATCCATACTTACTTAATTCGTCCATAGCTTAATATGGTGTCATGACACCTTTTGTTTTGGGCCGCCCATGTAATTTTCGCAGATTTTAATTAGCCACTTTTAGAGTCCGTATTTGAGGGAAAAGGACTTTTAGGGTTGGATTCGCCACCACTTCCATGGTTGGCCGAACCCCACCTTTTCGCCTCTTAAATACTCCCCATAGACGACCCCTAGACTCGGATTTTGTTTAGACATTGTTAGCCATAGTCGCAACTTCGCCAAGGCTCGGCGTCGCAGAGGCCTCTTGTACTTCGCACCTATTCGTGATCCCACCTCTTCAATAAAGCTTTCCTCTTAATCCGCAATATCTTGATTGCAATATTGGTTCTTACTTGTTCTCGATTTCGGTAGGAATTAAGACCCTCATTGGTCGCCGATCGTGTTCACGCAGGATCGGTACCCTCCGTGAGATTGGCCTAGCGATTGGCGCTCGTGCTTTCACGCGTGTAGTCGGATCGTCAAGCCGAACTCCACCAAATCGATTATCGCCATCTCATCGAAGATCGGACACCTTTGCCCTATCAAGCGGGAAAGACGTCCTCATATTCCTGCAAAAGGTTAGCAATGGGTGGCAAAGAAGGAGGCATATCCTCAAATGAAAACAAAAGCTCTTTGCGCATAATTGCATAACATTGAGTATTGGTTACATCTAGTTCAGCAATATCAATTTTATTTGCAAGCATACATGGACTCTTCAAACGAATTTCAGTAGCATGTGTAGAAAATCTGCAGCAACAATCTGCAACAATCAAAAGATTTAGTGTTCTTTGGTGGTATAAAATCTGCAACAACAATCTGATTCTCACTTTTATTTTTCTCCTCAGTTTTAGCTCTACTAGCTCTAGCAAGATCATCTTTTAAAATCTGTTCGGGAGTCATAGGTTTTAGACCAATTTTCTTTCCATCATGCATAAGAGAATAGTGATTAGTTTTGCCATTATGAACAGATTCTCTATCAAATTGCCATGGTCTACCAAGTAACAAAGAACAATCTTGCATAGGTACAACATCACAATCAACAAAATCGAATATGTACCAATAGTAAAATGCACGCATCGCTCTTGTTACCTTGATCTTGCGAGAACTCTCAAACCATTGGAAGTAATATGAATGTGCGTTGTCTTGTTGGAAGCGCAAACTTCTACCATGTCAACACTGGCCAGATTATTACAACTCCCTCCATCAATGATGATCCGTATAGCTCGTTCCTTGACAACACCACGTGTTTGGAACAGGTTGTGGTGTTGATCTTGCTCAGATTTTCTCAATTGCACACTCAACACACGTTGTGTAATTAAGCTCTTGTATTGATCGCCAGCCTTCAGCTCCCATTACCTCCGCTCTTCATCAAGATCGTAATTGTCTCCATCTCGAGCGAAATAAGGGCTAGTGTATCTTCATCAAGTCACTCGCTGAATCAGATTGACCATCTTCTCGCACCATCATCACACGTTGTGTTGTGCATCTCTCAATATGACCAAACCCCAAAGACTTGCGACATTGTATATCCTTTGTCTTACCCGTGGAAGCCATAGAAGATGCACTACGAAAGGAGCATTGGATGAAGGTGGAGTAGCAATGGAAATCTTGTGGTGGCCTTGGATGTGGATGTGGTAGTAATGGAGGCGAATCACGAGGCGCTGATTGTCGGGATGTCCAAGAGGATGTGCGACCACTGAATTATTAGTCCTCCTCCATGGTGTTTGGCGATCCTCACTTCACGCTCAAATTTTGCAAGCAAGATGAAACAAACGAGTGATAGAATTATATTACTTAAAATCTAATATGTGCTGAATGTCCTTGTTTAATCCACCAAAGAAACGTGCAAGCATTTGTTCATTAGATTCAACAAGACCACCGAACCATCCCCGCTTTCAATTCGATAATACTCTTCTACGAATTTTCCCTTGCTCTAAACGTGTCGATTCTTTAGTAAATCACGTTGATAAGTGGGAGGTACAAAACGAACACGCATAGCAGTTTTTAAAGCCCAAGTACTAGGAATAGTAGTAGGATTTAAACGACAATACTCGGACCACCAAAGGGAAGCAAATTTAGTAAATTCACATGTAGCAAGACTAACACGCATATTCTCGTGATATTTTAAGCATGCAAAACGTTGTTCTACTTCCATCTCCCATGTAAGATATGCATCAGATTATATTTACCCTCAAAAGATGGAATATTTAATTTAAGCTTTGCAACATGATCATCATCACGCATCGGTGGCGAGCTGCGGTAGTAATGTCGGGACGGCCAGTACACTGGAGGTTGTTCAACCTCCTCCAAATGTATCATCGCTGCTAGTCGTAGTACCCGTCGTCTGTCCCCAATGTCGCAGCAGCAGAGTCGCGGAAGTCCGAGGAGCGTCGGCCGCCGTAGCCGGTGCGGGTGCAACCAACAAAGATCCGACCCGTGATCGGAATGCGCCGTCGTCATGTGTGGGTGCGGAGTGCGGGCAATCGGTTCAAAATCTCCTTGAACCGAACGCCAAGCTTGGCGTTGAAGGATTTCGAGTCCATCGATCTTGTCCACGGCGTTGGTGAGCTTGGTGTCAAACTCCCGAGGCGCGTATCCACGCCTTCAGCGATGACCAAGAGCGGAGAAGTGGGCATGTAGTTCTTCGCTCATTGTGGCAGGGTTCCGCGAAGTATCTGTCATGGTTAGTCCTTAAAAAGCACAGGTATATAGTACGGAAATATGGTGGAAGTCACGCGTAATCCGTCAAGCAATATACGAAGCTCTTACAAGTTCTTACCAAACAGCAGGAAAAGGTGATGTGCAACCGCGAGGATCAGTGGGTCCAGAGATTGAACCAAGCGATTACCAGGAGTTGAGACACCACACGTGGAGAGTATCTGTGGAGCTCTCGGAGGGCTTAGCAAGAGGGGTTAGCAATTATCAAAACAGCAATGCAAAAGTTGAAAGAATGCTCAACGACGGTACTGTGCTGGTCCTAGGCTAGACCGTAGTAGAGACGCGAGCCTAGACCACCAACGATGTCATGACGCGACATAACAAGCACTGTATGATGATATGGCACCCTGAAAAGCGAACCGAGATGCAGAAAATCACTATGATGGCGAGTGTCTAGAACTGATCTACGGGGTCTAAAAATAGGTTAGCCCCAAAAAAAATTGTCGAAATTTTTTATTTTGCTCCGGAAAGTGTGCCGGCGCCAAAAAAATATCGCTATAACGGCCGATGGAGAAAAGTGATCCCCGGGGTCGAAAACTAGTATAGCCAGAAAAAAATTTCGGAGGCGGTTCCAGACTTTTTTTTTTGCTCTCCTTCTGGACTTACGACCGGACTCGGAGCTTGACATGGACTTTAGCTTAACACGGAAACAACAAGGAAGGAGAGTAAAAAGAAATAACAACGGAACAATAACTCTACTTGGACTCGTATCGCGGCAGGAAAACTGATCGGATCTGTGTCGCGATAGGAAGGCGGTGGCGGAGTGTGTAGGGTTTATGGTGACTGGGTATATGGCGGCGGAATATGGTGGCGGAATATGGTGGCGATGATCGGCGAGTGTGGCGGTGACTACTATGATCAGAACTCGAAACTCTAAGGGACGAGACACTAAGACCAAAGAACTCGACGCGACGATGTAGACACAAATTCAACAATGCAAAACTGAAAGATAATGCGAGGCGAGATTGGTTATGGGATGGATCTAAACTCTAACTGTTTTCGGATTTTTCGTGGGTTATAGGTAAAACAGATCTAATCTACGAAAAGAAAATCTCACCGAGTAACTCGAAATCGATACCACTTGATAGGGCAAAGGTGTCCGATCTTTCGATGAGATGGCGATAATCGATTTGGTGGATTTCGGCTTGACGATCCGACTACACGGCGAAGCACGAAGCGCCAATGCAATCGCTAGGTCAATCTCCGGAGGTTACCGATCCTGCGTGAACACGATCACCGACCAGCGAGGGTCTTAATTCCTACCAAATCGAGAACAAGTAAGAACCAATATTGCAATCAAGATATTGCGGATTAAGAGGAAAGCTTTATTGAAGAGGTGGGATCCCAATAGGCGCTAAGTACAAGAGGCCTTCATGACGCCGAGCCTTGGCGGTTGATATGATGTCTAACTTTAATGTCTAAACAAAATCCGAGTCTATGGGTCTATGGGGAGTATTTAAGGGCGAAAGGTGGGGTTTCGCCGCCATGGAAGTGGTGGCGAATCCAACCCTAAAAGTCCTTTTCCTCAAATACGGACTCTAAAAAGTGGCTAATTAAAATCTCATGAAAATTACATGGGCTGCCCAAAATAAAGGTGTCGCAGCACCATATTAAGCTATGGACGAATTCGTAAAGTATTGATCTTGAATATTTCGTCCAAGCCTTCTTTCTTCATTATGGAGGCCTCAAAGTTCTGAAATCTTCATCCGTGGCCTTCTCTTGGATCATCACATGCTTGCTGCCATCTCGATGCATGGCCATGCTCCAATGCTTGTCCCTCTCATCCATGCTTGGTCCATCATTCCTAAGAGTAAGAAATACATCTGATTTAGGCAGTATCATATTCTCATGTATGTGAGGAATAGTTCCAAGAAACGGAAGTACCTGATAGTTAAGTTGTTTGGCACAAGATCTTGTGATGGGTCCTTGTATGTGTGTTGCTGTAGGTACAACGGTTGTATCAATAGTAGGGATGTCCACATCATTTTTGGTGGGATTTTCGATTTTAATGGGGATAAAGAAAAATTGGGGGGAAATTCGTGATCAATCGTGCTCTTGATACCAATATGTTATGGGGTAACCCTTGGGTTGGCCCGATCTTTCACGAATTCCACGAGAAACGAGGGGAAAGCGGTGGTCGGGGGAGGAAAGGGATGAAAACCACGAACACACGCACACCAAAACACGATACACGCCTATCCCTCACGCCGGTGGCAACCGGTCCAACATAATCCCTAGGATCGGTTTTGGGCGAAGCTCGCTCTCCACGCCAACAACGGGGGACGAGGTGCTTGGTGAGATCTTGACGACTTGGGGGCGAGAAACCGAGAACCCAAGGCCTTGTACAACTTGAACGCACTAGGCAAAATCCAAGAGGGGGGTGGATAATCCGGTGCTCCTTGGTAGGAGCATGAGACCAATAGATATAAGTTCCTCAAAGGGTTTCCTTAATATCTATTATTATCCAAGTCTCGGGTTTACAATAGAGGGTGGGGGCTATATATAGTCCAGCCACAAAACAGGGGTAGTTTCGGAACGAAAAGGTAAATTATAGGAAGGGATACAAGGCACTGGGCCGAACTCAAAGGCAGTTCGTTCAGTTAGGACCCGTAGTACTGCTCGTAACCGTGAGTACGGTCGCAATGTAGTACCGCCTGGGTGTAGTACTGGCGGGCCCGGAGCTTCCGTCGAGTCGCTCAGAAGGTAGGAGAGGGCGGTAGTACCTGACCGGAGTACCTGTCGGGCTAGTACAGCTGGCCTAGGGTGTGGAGAGGTTCTTCCTGGAGCGTCCGATAGCTGGGGCCGGTAGTACCGCTTGGACCGGTAGTACCGGTCGCCTCAACCGGTAGTACCGCTAGCGCCCGGCAATGATCGGTTGCTTCCGCTCCGCTTCTCCGTCCCTTGGGTCCTTTTCTTCGACTGATGATGCATGTATGCGTATGAAGTAGCAAACCATCCAAGGGTGTGTCAAGTCACACAAGTAAAGGAGCGAGTTAACCTTGGCTTGGAGGAGCTTAGCTCGGGCGCGAGTCATGGGTCCACTTGGGGAGCTCGTGGGAGTAGATGTAGTAGCGGTCGTAGGACGGGCTGCATCATGTTACCTTGGTCATACCTCTCATATGAAGTGGGTGTTGTGGAAGTAGTGGTCTCCTTGTGGACGACTGCCTTCTTGATGTAGCCATGGCATAGCATCATCTTCGTGCACCATGTACATCTTTTCCAATTGAGGCATCATTGCTTCATGGCTTCGAGCGTCATTCTCCATGGAACCTAGCACAACACAAGAGAACACACTAGAGGTAGAGGGTAAGTTGTTAGAAATCAAAATGGTCTCACTTGACCTATCAACTACCACTCTCAACTCACTAGGAGTATCGCTCATGCCCTCCAAGTGGAAGCACTCAATCTCACATAAGGTGGAGTCACTCATCTCACTCAAGTGGGCTAAGTGGCTCTCATACTCACATGGGATTGGTACCACATCATCACTCAAGCATATGGGGATAGGATCGGTTTTCTCAACTCCATGCGCCTCCTTTGGTGAAGGGAAAATCCCATACTCACCATTCTTGACCTTGTCGCCTCCAAGGTTGGATGCCATAAGGTGGGCATCATCGCTCTCCTCCATGGTCGAAGGGAAAATCCCATGCTCGACCGTCTTGTGGCCATCTCGTAGTAGTGGTGGAGGTAGGCTCATGCTATCCAACTTGGCGAAGTAGAGGTCTACATTTTCCTCGTTGGCGAGGTTGTGGAAGTCAAGCGTAGGCATTGAAGCTTGATGGCGTGGAGGAAGGATTGCTCTTGGTGCCATTGTGGTGGTGGCACGAGTAGTTGAAGGTGCCCTATGATGGTGTCGACGGAGGTCATTGGCGTGCTGTTATGGGGTAACCCTTGGGTTAGCCCGATCTTTCACGAATTCCACGAGAAACGAGGGGGAGAAAGCGGTGGTCGGGGGGAAGAAGGGATGAAAACCACGAACACACGCACACAAAACACGATACACGCCGATCTCTCACGCCGGTGGCAACCGGTCCAAGATAATCCCTAGGATCGGTTTTGGGCGAAGCTCGCTCTCCACGCCAACAACGGGGGATGAGGTGCTTGGTGAGCTCTTGACGACTTGGGGGCGAGAAACCGAGAACCCAAGGCCTTGTACAACTTGAACGCACTAGGCAAGATCCAAGAGGGGGTGGATAATGCGGTGCTCCTTGGTAGGAGCATGAGACCAATAGATATAAGTTCCTCAAAGGGTTTCCTCAATATCTATTATTATCCAAGTCTAGGGTTTACAATAGAGGGTGGGGGCTATATATAGGCCAACCACATAAACAGGGGTATTTTGGGAACAAATAGCGAAATATAGAGAGGGTTACAAGGCGCTGGGCCGACTTAACACGATCAGGTCTTTCCAGGTCCGGTAGTACCGGTCCAGCTCGACCGGTAGTACCGGTCATGCGGTAGTACCGCTCGGCCCAGTAGTACCGCTTGTCATCCTAGGACTTGCTGGGCCTTCATTGGTGGCGGTAGCGAAGGGTCTGGCCCAGAGTACTGGATCCGGGTTTAGTACCGCCAAGGATGAGAGCATTTGGCTAGCGCTGGGTCTTCGTTGTTGGCGGTAGCAGGGCGAAGTGCCGAAGCGGTAGTACCACGCAGTGCCCTGAGTACTACCAAGAGCGCTTGGTCTCTTCTCATGGTGCTCCTCATCTGTGGGTCCTTCTCTTCATACCTGATGATGCACAAGGTATGGGTATGAAGTAACAGGCCATCCAAGGGTGTATCGAAGTCACACAAGGAGAGGAGCGAGTTCACCTTAGCTTGAAGGAGTTTGGCTCCTCAGGCGAGTCATGGGTCCACTTGGGAGCTCGTGGAAGTAGATGTAGCTGGGCCGAGGATCTGCATCAGACCCCCCTTGAGAAAGATTCGCCCTCGACTCTTCAACCTTCGCAACTTGATCTTCTCCATGGTAGGGTGAGAGGTCCTTGACATTGAATGTCGAGCTCACAAGATACTTTGATGTTGGGATATCGATGACATAAGCATTGTTGTTTATTCTCTTGAGCACTTTGAATGGTCCATCACCTCTTGGCTTTAGCTTGGATTCGCGTTCCTTGGGGAAGCGGTCTTTACTCAAGTGTATCCACACAAGGTCCCCCTCTTCGAAGATTAGCTCTTTCTTGTTCTTGTTTAGCCTTGATGCTTGGCGAAGGACTTGTTGCTCGATAGTAGCTCGTGTGTCTTCATGGAGTTTCTTCATTGTGTGGGCGCGCTTGACAACGTCCATATTGGCACGTTCATGAAGTGGTAGTGGAAGGATATCAAGCGCGGTGAGAGGCTCGAAGCCGTAGACGATCATGAACGGGCTCCTCATGGTGGTGGAGTGTTTGGCGCGGTTGTAGGCGAACTCGGCGTGTGGAATACATTCCTCCCAGTCTTTAAGGTTCTTCTTTATCAACACCCGGAGGAGTGTGCCAAGACTTCGATTGACGACCTCGGTTTGTCCATCGGTTTGAGGATGCGAGGCGGACGAGAAGAGGAGCTTGATGCCGAGCTTGGCCATGAGGGTCTTCCAGAAGTAGCTCATGAATTTTACGTCATGTCGGAGATGATTGTTCTTGGCACCAGAGTCAATTATTTCCGAAAAACAAATTTGCTACATGTGAAGCATCATCGGTCTTATGGCACGGAATGAAATGTGCCATTTTGGAAAAGCGATCCACTACTACAAATATAGAATCATGTCCATGTTTAGATCTAGGCAAGCCTAACGCAAAGTCCATGCTAATGTCCGACCAAGGTGCATGAGTAATAGGCAATGGCATATAAAGACCAAAGGGTGGACTTAGACTTAGCTTGGATACATGTAGTGCATCGTTGGACGGTGCTCCACGTCGCGCTCATCTTTGGCCAAAAGTAGTGAGTGGAGAGCATGTCATATGTCTTGTCACTACAAAGTGACCCATAAGGCCTCCACCATGGGACTCTTGAAGAAGAAAAGTTGAGAGACGATTTCGAATGCAAAGCTTGTTTTGTTTGAAAAGAAAACCCTTATGCAAATAGAAGTCATCAATCCCTTTGTCTATTGAACATTGTGCAAATATTGGTCCAAAGAAAGGGCCTGGACGTACATAAAGATTTGATGTCATCAAGACCCAAGACATTTACTTCGAGTCGTGTAAGAAGGCTTGTGTTTTTGCGAGACAAGGCGTCCGCTACCACATTTTCTTTGCCCTTCTTGTATTTGACAATGTAAGGAAAAGACTCCATGAACTCAACCCATTTTGCGTGCCTTTTGCTCAAATTGGCTTGGCCCTTAAGGCACTTCAACGACTCATGGTCGGAATGTATGATAAATTCTTTGGGCCAAAGATAGTGTTGCCACACTTGAAGAACTCGAACCAAGGCAAAAAGTTCTTTGTCATAAATGGGATAGTTTAGGCGTGCGCCATCAAGTTTCTCACTATGGTAAGCAATAGGACGCCCATTTTGCATAAGGACGCCACCGATGCCAATACCACTAGCGTCACATTCAATCTCAAAAGTTTTTGTGAAATCCGGTAATGTAAGAAGTGGTGCTTCGGTGAGCCTCTTTTTGAGCTTGTCAAAAGCCCTTTGTTGTGCTTTTCCCCAAACGAACGTGACATTTTTCTTGGTCAACTCGTTGAGGGGGCAAGCAATGGTAGAAAAGTCTTTCACAAAGCGACGGTAAAAGCCAGCCAACCCATGAAAACTACGAAGTTCACTAACATTTGTAGGGATGGGCCAATCTCGTATGTCCTTTACTTTGGAGACATCAACTTCAATGCCATTAGAAGACACGACAAAACCAAGGAAAATCAACTTGTCTCTTGCAAAAGTGCACTTTGGGAGATTAGCATCAAGCTTTTCATGACGAAGGATTTGAAGGACCTCCTTAACATGAGTAACATGCTCCTCTAGTGACTTGCTATAGACAAGAATGTCATCAAAGTAAACAAATACACTCTTCCCAATGAGAGATCTCAAAATATGGTTCATGAGGCGCATGAAGGTAGATGGGGCATTAGATAAGCCAAAAGGCATAACCAACCATTCATAGAGACCAAGCTTGGTCCTAAAGGCGGTTTTCCACTCATCACCTTCGGCCATGCGAATTTGATGGTAACCACTACGAAGATCAATTTTCGAAAATATAGTGGCTCCACATAACTCATCAAGCATGTCATCAAGACGCGGTATAGGATGTCGATAACGCACGGTGATAGCATTGATTGGACGGCAGTCCATGCATAACCGCAACGTATCATCTGTTTTTGGAACTAGGATCACAGGGACCGCGCTTGGGCTCGTGCTTACTTGGATCAAAACTTTGGAGACGAGTTGGTTGATTTGACGTTCGATCTCCTTCGTCTCTTCCGGGTTCGTGCGATACGCGCTGGGCTTTGGGAGTGATGCGCCGTATGAGGTCGATGCGGTGCTCGATTCCACGAGAGGAGGAAGGCCATGAGGAAGCTCTTCGGGAATACATCTTGGAATTCCCAAAATAGCCATCAAAGAAGGAGGAACATTTGTCAAGTCGTTAGTTCCTTGCGCTAGTCCCTTGCATACAAGGACATAGTGCAATATGGATGGGCTGTTCCGCACTTCTCTCATCTAACTTTTGGTGGCAAGAAGAACACTCTTAGTTTTTTCACTCGAGTTTGGCTTGTAGCTCTCACTCACTATGGTGTGGTTCTCTCGCTCACCACTCTTCTCACAAGGTGTTTGCGCCCTCGCTAAAGCCTTTGCATTGTCCGCAATTATTTGGCTAGGAGTCATTGGTTGCAACACACAAGTTTTATCAAGCCATTTGAAGCTGTAAGTGTTTGAGTGACCATTATGCAAAGCACGCTTGTCATATTTCCACGGTCGTCCGAGCAACATATGACAAACCGTCATTGGGACCACGTCACATTCCACCGTGTCCTTGTAGTGCCCAATTGAGAACGTCACCGAGACGGTGTGCTTGATCTTGACGGATCCTTGGTCACTTAGCCATTGGATATGGTAGGGGTGTTTATGCGGATGAAGGGTGAGGTTGAGTTTCTCACACAATTCCGTGCTTGCAAGGTTATGGCAACTCCCTCCATCGATGACAACTTTGATGGACTTCCCATTGATGCCGGCATGAGTTTGGAAGATGTTCGAGCGTTGGTCTTCATTTTCATTGACTTGGGTAGTCAAGACCCTTGTGACCACAAGCGATGGACTTGTGTCATGCTCACACACAAGAAGTTCTTGGTCCTCTTCCAAATGTTGCCTTGCCAAGGCTTCCTTGACCCTTGCATCAAACTCTTCTTCACTCAAGTATTCTTCATCGCCGTTGTCATGGATGAACAAAACTTTCTTGTTTCCACATGCATTCGACTTGTGCCCTTTGCCTCCACACTTGTAGCATTCACCATTGAATGGTTGATCATCCCTTGTGTGTTTGCCACTTGGGGGTTGTTTTCCTTGAGGGAGAGTTGGCTTGAAGGGAAGCTTGGTGGTACTTGAGGAGCTTCCACTTGGTGTTGTTGGAGTAGTGGTTGATGCTTGCTTGTAGGTGAAGTACGTCTTCGGCTTGTTGTACTTGATGTCCTCTTGCACTTGACGCTCAGCCTTGGATGCGATGTGCACAAGCTCAACCATGTTGTTGTACTTTTGGAACTCGGTGATGCGCTTGATGGGATGGTTCAAGCCATTGACGAAGCGTGCCATTGTTTGTTCATCTCGCTCTTCAATGTTGGCACGGATCATGTTGAGCTCCATTTGCTTGAAGTACACTTCCACGGTCTTTGTCCCTTGACTAAGCGTTTGAAGCTTGTTGAAAAGGTCACGCGTGTAGTGTGAAGGAACAAAGCGGGATCTCATATGAGCCTTTATATCTTGCCAAGTTGCGATTGGAGGCTCTTCTTTTGCTTCGCGAGCGAGTTGGACTTGTTCCCACCAAAGGTTTGGCATACTCATCAAACTCGAGGGATGCCATGGCCATCATCTTCTCATTGCTATAGTTGTGCATGCGAAAGATCTTGTCGACCTTGAGTTCCCAAGAGAGATATTCCTCGGGCTCATTGGAACCGTGAACTTTGGCATGGTGAACTTGAGCTTGCCAAAGTTTCTTCTCCATTGCGGTTCGGCTATGGCGGTTGCCATGATTTGGGCGGTCATCATCATCATCCGAGCTCTCGTGTCTTGCTTGGTGATGGTTGCGCTGTTTTGCGGTTGTTGAGGTGCCGCGTTTGGTGGTGGAACTTGGTTTGACGACGAGCTTGGGGAGCTTGCTCGTTTTGTTCTTGTCGCGGTTGAGGACGAGGAGGAGGTTGTGCATCCTCACAACGAGCTTGGGGAGCTTTCTCTTGTTCTTGCCGTGGTTGATGCCGAGGAGCATTGGCTTGCGCCATGTGGCGAGGAGGACGCCGAGCCGCATGCGCAATGGGCCTCTTCTTCTTATTGGTGTAGAGGAGGCTCGATGACCACCATGTTGCCGACGTGGACGATCATGTCGATGATGACGCTTGAGGATCGCCGAGTGCGCCACGCCGACGGTGATCTTGTTCGCCCTCTTCGGTGCTTCACTTGTTGTTGAAAGGACATGTCGACGGCGATGGCCTTGGTGGTCCATGTGAGGTTGCTCTTGTTGAATCACAAGTGCCCTTGGTTGTGGCCGGTTCGCTTCGCGCCTTGGAGGTCTTGCGGAGAGGTCACCATCATAGCTTGACGTTGCGGCGTGACGCGGAGATGGTACCGCTTGCGAAGAGCTCATGGATTGAAGAACGGGTCCATCCCGGTGCCTTGAAGCGTGACGGCGAGGTGCACTTGATTCACTTGAGGAGTGCCGAGATGAGCTTGATTCGCGCGAGCGTGGCCTTGCTAGTCCATCAATGAGGCGTTGAAGCTTCTCATCCGTTGAGGCGAGTGCACGACCAAGAGCTTCATTTTGATGACCGAGGTTGTGTTGCATGGCATGCATTTGGCCACGGACTTCTTCGAAGCGGTTGTCGATGTTCTTGAATTCCACGCGGGCCTCGCTAAATTGTTCATCTTGGCGCCGTTCGAGAGCTTCACAACGATAGTTGAATTCTCCTCGGACCTTCCAATGGTCCCATCTTGTCATGAATTGTGTGTCGTCCTCCGGAGGTGGTGGCTGTGACTACCGCCATTCCCCGCCCATGATGCAAAGCCGACAAGGGTTGTATATGGATAATAAGGGTGCGGAGAGTTAGCCGTTTACCTCACCTTGGAGATTATATCAAACCAATTACCACACAAATGAGCGAACAGCGTGTAAAGTGAAATGGCAAAGAAACTCACACACAAGTATGCTATAACTCTGAAAAGCTTTTGGTGGAAGGTTAGTATTGTGGAAAACCAAACGAAACGATCCAAGCAAAAGGTTATTGTTCTATGTGGTAAAGAACCAAATATCAAAAGCAAAAGGATATGATCTACAAAAACACGAAAAAACACACACGTGGAGAAAAACGGGGTTAGCACGACTATGAAAATGAGCACAAAAGGTCCTAACGAAGACTACGCTCGGTTGTCGTGCCAACGCAAGGAGAGACCACAACTCGTTTGCCAAAAGAGGATAAGCAATAGATTTGTGCACTTGCCTTGGTGCGCTCTTTTCCTCTCTCTTGTTGGCTTACAAGCTTGGTATTCTCTTTGTATTGGGAGACTATGTATCTTTTTCTATTTTTATTTTGTTCTTTTTTTTTGATTCTTTCTCTTTTTCTCCCTTTCTATGCTACTATGTTAACTTTTGTATTTGGCCTCACACTCTCACTTTCCAATGGCAAGTACACAATGCTTAGACAAACACAAAATGAGTTGCTCTCATAGGAGAGATACACACAAAGGAAGATATGGGGCTGTCAAAGTGATGCAAGTTATACCTTTGGTATTGTTGATTTGCAAACTGGTGGGGTATGATGTTCGAGTGTCGCGTGTCGCTGAGCGGTGATGACTTTGATGCGAAGCTGTTATTAAAATGGCGACAAACACGTGAAACACGAAGTGAAGTGGAAAAGTCAAAGAACGGGTTGAGGCGTCAAAGGAGCAAAGAAACGCGTCGAGGCGGCGGTAGTACCGATGCAACGTCCATAGTACCAAAGGTAGTACCGCCAGTAACCGGTAGTATAGGTGAGTTGCGGTACTCAAGACACCCGTTAGTACCGCAAGGCACTGAATCGAACGAGATCAACTTGACAAAATCCTCAAATTCGTGGTGATTTGACCGAAAGGTCAGGCTAGGAACAACAACAGGCTATAGATCGACTCCAAAAGCAACAGATCTATGGACCAAAACCACAAAAACTCACCAAATCCAAAGATCGATCCAAGGCAAATTGGGGCTCTTTTGGTGGGATTTTCGATTTTAAGGGGATCAAAGAAAATTGGGGGAAATTCGTGATCAACCGTGCTTTTGATACCAATATGTTATGGGTAACCTTGGGTTGGCCCGATCTTTCACGAATTCCACGAGAAACGAGGGGGAAAGCAAGTGGTCGGGGAAGAAGGGATGAAACCACGAACACACGCACACAAAACACGATACACGCCGATCTCTCACGGTGGAAACCGTCCAACATAATCCCTAGGATCGGTGTTGGAAGCTCTCTCCACGCCAACAACGGGGACGAGGTGCTTGGTGAGCTCTTGACGACTTGGGGCGAGAAACCGAGAACCCAAGGCCTTGTACAACTTGAACGCACTAGGCAAGATCCAAGAGGGGTGGATAATCCGTGCTCCTTGGTAGGAGCATGAGACCAATAGATGTAAGTTCCTCAAAGGGGTTCCTTAATCTATTATTATCCAATTCTAGGGTTTACAATAGAGGGTGGGGCTATATAGTCCACCACATAAATCAAGCGCTTTAACAAAATAGGAAAATATGGAAAGGGCATGTATGCTAATAAAGAGGTGTTCAGTCAGGACCGGTAGTACTGGGCAACCAGTTGGAGATCCTAGTACCGGTAGTACCGCCGGGGCGGTAGTACCGCCATGGTCCGGAGCTGGCCGGAGTCGCCTGGCGCTGCGGGCGGGGGCGGTAGTATCACCACCCAGTAGTACCGGTTGTAGCTCGTAGTACACCGCTGGCGTGGGCGTGAGTGGTTCCTCCTGAGCGGGAGGAGCGGGGCCGGTAGTACCGCTTTGTACCGGTAGGCCGCTGCGCACCGGTAGTATCAAGCGCCGCAATGATCGGTTGCTTCCCTCCGGATCCTCGTCCACCGGGTCCTTCTTCGCACTGGCGATGCACAAGGTATGCGTTTGAAGTAGCAGGACATCCAAGGGTGTATCGAAGTCACACAAGGAGAGGAGCGAGTTCACCTTAGCTTGCAGGAGTTTGGCTCGGGCGCGAGTCATGGGTCCACTTGGGGAGCTTGTGGGAGTAGATGTAGTAGCGTTCGTGGTACGGGCTGCATCATTACCAATTAATATGCATGCTACAATGATAATAGCCACGACTTGCACATCCGGCTACATGCGAGAGGAAGAAGATACAGCTGACTTCTCCGTCCCATTCCAAATCTCATGGTTAACGCGTGATATACGATGCTAGAATCACTGATGTCATGGGTTGTTAAGTTCCTAGTTGATCATCATTGTTGCAAATAGAAAACTAAGTTCTATTGCTCCATTATATAATCACTTAGGATGATATCAACAATTTATTTGTTTGAGAAAATAATATTTTCTTTCTTTGAAACATAGATGATAACACACAATTTGCAAATACTTTGATAAAGACTCTTCAAAGTGGTGGTGGGACGAGGCGGGGCTCTCGCCTCATGACCTCCCTCGCTAGAGGAGGATGGAGGAGGCGGCTGGCAGGAGCTAAGAGGGAGCGGGAGCGATGATGGAGGAGAGGAGGAGGGCGCCCACGGGGACGGCGGGTGAGCGAGGAGGGAGGCGGGAGCACAGAGAGGAGGATGGAGGCAACAGCGGCGGCCAGAGAGGAGGATAGAGGCGACGCCGATGGCCGGAAAGGAGGATGGAGGAGAGGTGTGGCAGTCGTGGACCCTGTGAGCGACAACGGTGGTGGTGATGTGAGCGTACCTGCGAGCGAGCAAGATAGAACGAGGGAGCGAGAGGAAAAACGTTCGGGCCAAATACCTCGCGATGTCGAGCTCCAGACTCGTTCAATCGAAAGTGGGCTGCCCAGGCAAAAACAACTCCCCTCAATATTTGGCCTAAATGAGTTGGGGGTGACCCCTTGGGGTGGCCCGGTCTTTCACGAATTCCGAGGAAATCGAGGGGAAAGCGGTGGAAGGGAAAAGGGGATGAAATCCACGAACACACACGCGAAGAACTCGATGAACTCACACACACAAAAACACGATACAAGCCGATAACTCACGCCGGTGGCAACCGGTCCAACATAATCCCTAGGATCGGTGTTGGGCGAAGCTCTCTCTCCACGGCCAACAACGGGGGCGAGATGCTTGGCGAGATCTTGACTACTTGGGCACGAGACACCGAGATCCCAAGGACTTGTATAACTTGAACGCACTAGGCAAGATCCAAGAGGTTGTGGATAATTTGGTGCTCCTTGGAGCATGAGACAAATAGTTGATAGATCCTCAAAGGGGTGTCCACAACTATAATTATCCAAGTCTAGGGTTTATAATAGAGGGGTGGGGATTTATATAGGCCAGCCACTTAAACAGGGGTAGTTTAGGAATAAAACTGGAAGTTGGGGTGAAACTGGGGGTTACATGGGCCAGGCCCAAAAGGCCTTAACATGTCTGGCGTCGATCAGTCCGGAGACTCCGGTGTTGGGTCCGGAGACTCCGGTCTGGACCGGAGACTCCGGCGCCTCCTCCTGACGCCTCCTGAGGGCCTTGCCTTCGTTGTCCTGCTTGGTTCCTGGGGCCGGAACGGAGGATGGTCCGGAGACTCCGGTGTACAGGACCGGAGACTCCGGTGTACACCGGAGATTCCGGTGTGCAGATCTCCAGCAGCGGCTCCTCTTGGTCCTTCTTCCTTGGGGGCTTGGCGTGGTGATGTTGCTTCATAGCTGAGGATACACAACGTAGTTGCATGAAGTAGCAAGCCATCCAAAGGTAGACCTTAGCTTGTAGGAGCTTAGCTCGGGCGTGAGTCATTGGTCCACTTGGGGAACTAGGTGTTGTAGATGGAGGTGCATCCGTAGGACGGGCTACATCAGCTCCCCCGCCTTGGGAAAGAGTCGTCCTCGACTCTTCAATCTTCTCAACTTCATCTTCTCCATGGTAGGGTGAGAGGTCCTTGACATTGAACGTCGGGCTCACAAGATACTTTTATGTTGGGATATCGATGATGTAGGCGTTGTTGTTGATCTTCTTTAGTACTTTGACCGGTCCATCACCTCTTGGCTTGAGTTTGGAGTCGTGGTCCTTGGGGAAGCGGTCTTTACTCAAGTGTATCCACACAAGGTCGCCTTCTTCGAGTCGCGTAAGAAGGTTTGTGTTTTTGCGTGACAAGGCGTCCGCTACCACGTTTTCTTTGCCCTTCTTGTATTTGACAATGTAAGGAAAAGACTCCATGAATTCAACCCATTTGGCGTGCCTTTTACTCAAATTGGCTTGGCCCTTAAGATACTCCAACGACTCATGGTCGGAATGGATGATAAATTCTTTGGGCCACAGATAGTGTTGCCACACTTGAAGGACTCGAACCAAGGCAAAAAGTTCTTTGTCATAAATGGGATAGTTAAGGCGTGCGCCATCAAGTTTCTCACTATGGTATGCAATAGGACGCCCATTTTGCATAAGGACGCCACCAATGCCAATACCACTAGCGTCACATTCAATCTCAAAGGTTTTTGTGAAATCCGGTAATGCAAGAAGTGGTGCTTCGGTGAGCCTTGTTTTGAGCTCATCAAAAGCCTTTTGTTGTGCTTTTCCCCAAACGAATGTGACATTTTTCTTGGTCAATTCGTTGAGGGGGCAAGCAATGGTAGAAAAGTTGATGCAGCCCGTCCTCCGACCGCTACTACATCTACTCCCACGAGCTACCCAAATGGACCCATGACTCGTGCCCGAGCCAAGCTCCTTCAAACTAAGGTGAACTCGCTCCTCTCCTTGTGTGACTTCGACACCCCCTTGGATGGCTTGCTACTTCACACGCAAACTCTGTGCATCATCAGGTACGAAGAAACCGCCAGTCGCTGCCAGACGCAAGCGGTACTACCAGTTGAGACGACCGGTACTACCGCTGATGTGGACATCCCTACTATTGATACAACCGTTGTACCTACAGCAACACACATACAAGGACCCATCACAAGATCTCGTGCCAAACAACTGAACTATCAGGTACTTTCGTTTCTTGGAACTATTCCTTACATACATGAGAATATGATGCTGCCTAAATCAGATATGTTTCTTACTCTTAGGAATGATGGACCAAGCATGGATGAGAGGGACAAGCATTGGAGCATGGCCATGCATGGTGATGGCAGCAAGCATGTGATGATCCAAGAGAAGGCCACGGATGAAGATTTCAGAACTTTGAGGCCACCATAATGAAGAAAGAAGGCTTGGACGAAATATTCAAGATCAATACTTTACGAATTCGTCCATAGCATAATATGGTGTCATGACACCTTTATTTTGGGCCAGCCCATGTAATTTTCGCCGGATTTTAATTAGCCACTTTTTAGAGTCCAGATTTGAGGAAAAGGACTTTTAGGGTTGGATTCGGTCACCACTTCCATGGCTGGCCGAAACCCCACCTTTTCGCCTCTTAAATACGCCCATAGCCGAACCTTTAGACTCGGATTTTGTTTAGACATTGTTAGCCATAGTCGCAACCGCCAAGGCTCGAAAGGCCGCAGAGGCCTCTTGTACTGCACCTATTCGTGATCCCACCTCTTTCAATAAAGCTTTCCTCTTAATCCGCAATATCTTGATTGCAATATTGGTTCTTACTTGTTCTCGATTTCGTAGGAATTAAGACCTCACCGGTCAGCCGATCGTGTTCACGCAGGATCGGTAACCTCCGTGAGATTGGCCTAGCGATTGCATTGGCGCCGTGCTCGCACGCAGTAGTCGGATCGCCAAGCCGAACTCCACCAAATCGATTATCGCCATCTCATCGAAAGATCGGACACCTTGCCCTATCAAGTGGTATCGATTTCGGGTTGCTCGGTGAGATTTTACCGTTTTAAGTAGATTAGATCTGTTTTACCTATAACCCACGAAAAGCCAAAACACAGCTTAGAGTTTAGATCCATCCCATAACCAATCTACGCCTCGCATTATCCTTTCGCTTTTGCATTGTTGAATTTGTGTCTACATCGTCAGCCGAGTTGTTGGTCTTAGTGTCTCGTCCCTTAGAGTTTCGAGTTCGATCATACTAGTCACCGCCACACTCACGATCACCGCCGCCATATACCCCGCCACCATATTCCGCCGCCATATACCCCGCCACCATAAAACCCTAATACTCCGCCACCGCCTTCCTACCGCGACACGATCCGATCAGTTTTTTTCTGCTGGTCCGAGTCCGAGTAGAGTTCGCTTCTCGTTATTTCTTTTGACTTTCCTTCTTTGTTCCGTGTTCAGCTAAAGTCCGTGTCGAGCTAAGAGTCCGGTCGTAAGTCCGTAAGGAGAGCAAAAAAAAAAAAAAAAAAGTCTGAACGCCTCCAAAAATTTTTCGGCTATACTATTTTTCGATTCCGGGATCACTTTTCTCCATCGGCCGTTATAGCGATATTTTTACGCGCTACGCTTCGAGCAAAATAAAAAATTTCGAAAAAGTTTTTGGGGGCTAAACCTCTTCTTAGACCCCGTAGATCAGTTCTAGACACTCGCCATCATAGTTTTTCTGCATCTCGGATCGCTCGTGGTGCTATATCATCACAATGCTTGTTGTGTCGCGTCGTGACATCGTTGGTGATCTAGGCTCGCGTCTCTAGTACTTGCCTAGCCTAGGACCAAAGATCACTGCCGTTGAGCATTCTTTCAACTTTTGCATTGCTTTGATAATTGCTTGACCCTTTGCTAAGCCTTCCCGTAGCTCCACGATACTCTCCACGCGGTGTTTCGACTCGGTAATCGCTGGTTCAATCTTCGACCCACCGATCCTCGTGGTTGCACATCGCCTTTTCCGCTGTTTGGTAAGAACTTGTAAGAGCTTCAGATATTGCTTGACGGATTACGCGTGACTTCCACCATATTCCCGTAGTATATACCGTGCTTTTTAAGGACTAACCATGATGATACTTCATGAACCCCGCCACCATGATTTAACGAAGAACTACATGCCCACTTCTCCGCGCTCACGGTCGGGCCGCTACCAAGACGTGGACACGCCCTAGGGAGTTTGACACCAAGCTCACCAACGCCGTGGACAAGATCGATGGACTCGAGAAATCCTTCAACGCCAAGCTTGACGCTCGGTTCAAGGAGCTTGAACCGATTGCCCGCACCGCACGGCACCCACATGGTGCCGTGCGCATTCGATCACGGCTCGGATCACGTATGCTACCGCCGCACTTCGGCTCCCGCCGCGACCGACGCCTCGACTTCCGCCGTATTGGCCGCGACATTGGGGATGTACGACGGTACTACTACGACCGACGACGACGATCTGTTTGACGAGGAGGTTGAACAACCTCCACAGTACCGCTGGTCGCCCCCGACATTACTACCGCAACGCCGCCCACCGACGCATCGATGATGATCATGTTGCAAAGCTTAAATTAAATATTCCATCTTTTGAGGGTAAATATAATCACGATGCATATCTTACATGGGAGATGGAAGTAGAACAACGTTTGCATGCTTAAAATATCCCGAGAATATGCGTGTTAGTGCTGCTACATGTGAATTTACTAAATTTGCTTCCCTTTGGTGGTCCGAGTATTGTCGCTAAATCCTACTACTATTCCTAGTACTTGACTGCTTTAAAACTGCTATGCGTGTTCGCTTTGTTCCTCCCACTTATCAACGTGATTTACTAAAGAATCGACACGCTTAGAGCAAGGGAAAAATTCTGAGAAGAGTATTATCGTGAATTGCAAACGGGATGGTTAGGTGTGGTCTTGTAGAATCTAATGAACAAATGCTTGCACGCTTTTGGTGGATTAAACAAGGACATTCAAAGACATATTAGATTATAAGGAATATAATTCTATCACTGCTTGTTTCATCTTGCTTGCAAAGTGAACGTGAAGTGCGTGATCGCCAAACACCATGGAGGAGGACTAATAATCGCAGTCGCACATCCACTTGGACATCCCGACAATCAGCGCCTCGTGATTCGCCTCCACTACTACCGCATCCAAGGCCACCACAAGATTTCCACCGCTCCTCCACCATCATCCAATGCTCCTGCTCGTAGTGCATCTTCTATGGCTTCCACGGTAAGACTAAGGATATACAATGCCGCAAGTGCCGGGTTTTGGTCATATTGAGAGACAGTGCACAACACAACGGTGATGATGGTGCGAGAAGATGGTGAATACGATTCCGCGAGTGACTTCGATGAAGATACACTAGCCCTTATTTCGCTCGAGATGGAGACAATTCGATGATGATGACGAGCCGAGGTAATGGGAGTCAAGCCGATCAATACAAGAGTCTAATTACACAACGTGTTGAGTGTGCAATTGAGCAAATCGAGCAAGATCAACGCCACAACCTGCTCCAAACACGTGGTGTTGTCAAGGAAAGAGCTATACGGATCATCATTGATGGAGGGAGTTGTAATAATCGGCCGTGTTGACATGGTAGAGAAGCTTGCGCTCCAACAAGACAACGCCCACATTCATACTACATCCAATGGTTTGAGAGTTCTCGAAGATCAAGGTAACACGAACGACGCGTGCATTTTACTATTGGTACATATTCTGATTTTGTTGATTGTGATGTTGTACCTATGCAAGCTTGTTCTTTGTTACTTGGTAGACCATGGCAATTTGATAGAGAACTGTTCATAATGGCAAAACTAACCACTATTCTCTTATGCATGATGGAAAGAAAATTGGTCTAAAACCTATGACTTTAACAGATTTTAAAAGATGATCTTGCTAGAGCTAGTAGAGCTAAAACCGAGGAGAAAAATAAAAGTGAGAATCAGATTGTTGTCAGATTTTATACCACCAAAGAACATTAAATCTGATTCTACACATGCTACTGAAATTGCTTGAAGAGTCCATGTATGCTTGCAAATAAAATTGATATTGCTGAACTAGATGTAAACAATACTCAATGTTATGCAATTGTCTGCAAAGAGGTTTTGTTTTCATTTGAGGATATGCCTCCTTCTTTGCCACCCGTTGCTAACCTTTGCAGAATATGAGGACGATTTCACCGAGTTGCCACCAGACTACCTCCTATTAGAGGAATTGAGCATCAAATTGATCTAATTCCTGGTGCCACGTTGCCCAACCGCTACCATATAGAACCAATCCAGAGGAGACAAAGGAGATAACGCCAAATTCAGAACTACTCGACAGAGATCATATTCGTGAGTCCCTTAGCCCTTGTGCTGTTCCTATTATTTTGGTGCCTAAGAAAGATGGTTCTTCGCGCATGTGTACCGATTGTAGAGCTATAAATAATATTACTATTCGATATCGTCATCCTATTCCACGCTTAGATGACATGCTTGATGAATTGAGTGGCTCTACCATGTTTTCTAAAGTTGATTTATGAGTGGTTACCACCGATTCGTATGAAATTAGGAGATGAATGGAAAACAGCATTTAAAACTAAGTTCGGTTTATATGAGTGGTTAGTAATGCCGCTTGGTTTAACTAATGCACCTAGCACTTTCATGAGATTAATGAACGAAGTTTTACGTGCTTTCATTGGACGCTTTGTGGTAGTCTACTTTGATGATATTCTGATTTATAGCAAATCTTTAGAGGAACATTTGGACCATTTACGTGTTGTTTTCAATGCTTTACGTGATGCACGCTTGTTTGGTAACCTTGAGAAGTGCACCTTTTGCACCAATCGAAGGCGCTTTCTTGGCTATGTTGTTACATCACAGGGTATTGAAGTGGATCCACCAAGATTGAAGCTATTGAGAATTGGCCAGCCCAAGACGGTCACACAAGTGAGGAGTTTTCTTGGCCTCATTGGTTTTTATAGGCGCTTTGTCAAAGACTTTGGATCAATTGCTACCAATGAATGAGCTTACCAAGAAGGATGTGCCCTTTGTTTGGGCGATGCACAACAACAGCCTTCGTCATATTGAAAGATAAGCTAACACATGCTCCCTTACTCCAACTTCCCGATTTTACTAAGACTTTTGAGCTTGAATGTGATGCTAGTGGAATTGGTTTGGGAGGGTGTTATTACAAGAGGGAAAACTGTTGCATATTTTAGTGAGAAATTGAGTGGGGCTAGTCCGAACTATTCTACTTATGATAAAGAATTATATGCGTTGGTTCGACATTAGAAACTTGGCAACATTATCTATGGCCTAAGGAATTTGTTATTCATTCCGATCATGAATCTTTGAAGCATATTCGTAGTCAAGCTAAGTTGAATCGTCATGCAAAGTGGGTTGAATTTATTGAGTCTTTTCCTTATGTTATCAAACACAAAAGGGTAAAGATAATATTATTCGATGCTTTGTCACGCCGTTATGCTTTGTTATCTCAACTTGACTTCAAAATATTTGGATTGGAAACTATTAAAGAACAATATGTGCATGATGCTGAATTTAAAGATGTGTTGCGAATTGTAGAGATGGTAGAACTTGGAACAAGTTCGTCTTCAATGATGGATTTGTGTTCGTGCTAACAAACTATGCATTCGAGATAGCTCGTTCGTCTTTTGTTATTACAGAGGCGCATGGAGGAGGATTGATGGGACACTTTGGTGTCAAGAAGACGGAGGATGTTCTTCTTTGCACACTTCTTTTGGCCACGTGTCGTCGAGATGTTGAGAGATTTGTGGCACGCACTACTTGTCAAAAAGCTAAGTCGCCTTAATCCACATGGTTTATATATGCCTCTTCCTGTTCCTAGTGTTCCTTGGGAGGATATTTCTATGGACTTTGTTTTGGGATTGCCACGAACACGTATGGGAGGATAGTATTTTTGTTGTTGTGGATCGGTTCTCTAAGATGGCACACTTTATTCCTTGTCATAAAACGGATGATGTCGCATATTGCTGATTTGTTCTTTCGTGAAATTGTTCGCTTGCATGGTGTGCCAAATACTATTGTCTCGATCGTGATACTAAATTTCTTAGCCACTTTTGGAGATGTTTATGGGCTAAGTTGGGGACTAAATTGCTCTTTAGTACTACATGTCATCCCCAAACCGATGGTCAAACTGAAGTAGTAAATAGAACTTTGTCTACTATGTTACTGTTTTAAAGAAGAACTTAAAATTGTGGGAAGAGTGTTTACCTCATATAGAATTTGCTTATAATCGTTCTTTGCATTCTACCACAAAGATGTGCCCATTTGAGATTGTGTATGGTTTTGTTCCTCGTGCACCTATTGATTTATTGCCTTTACCTTCTTGATTGCAACATAATTTGGATGCTACACAACGCTGAAATGATATTAAACTTGCATAAGACTACTAAAGATAACATTGAACACATGAATGCTAAGTATAAACTTGGGGATAAAGGGAGAAAGCATGTTGTGTTTGATGTTGGCGATCTTGTTTGGTTACATTTGCGTAAAGATCGTTTTCTGATTTACGCAAGTCTAAGTTAATGCCACGTCTGCTGGTCCCTTTAAGGTGTTAGAGAAAATCAATGATAATGCATATAAACTTGAGTTGCCTGCAGACTTTGGTACGGTTAGTCCTACATTTAACATTGCAGATTTGAAGCCTTACTTTGGTGAGGAAGATGAGATTGCGTCGAGGACGACTTCAATTCAAGAAGGGCATGATGTGGACATCCCTACTATTGATACAACCGTTGTACCTCAAAGAACACACATACAAGGACCCATCACAAGATCTCGTGCCAAACAACAACTATCGTGTACTTTCGTTTCTTGGAACTATTCCTTACATACATGAGAATATGATGCTGCCTAAATCAGATATGTTTCTTACTCTTAGGAATGATGGACCAAGCATGGATGAGAGGGACAAGCATTGGAGCATGGCCATGCATGGTGATGGCAAGAAGCATGTGATGATCCAAGAGAAGGCCACGGATGAAGATTTCAGAACTTTGAGGCCACCATAATGAAGAAAGAAGGCTTGGACGAAATATTCAAGATCAATACTTTACTTAATTCGTCCATAGCATAATATGGTGTCGACACCTTTATTTTGGGCCAGGCCCATGTAATTTTCGCCGGATTTTAATTAGCCACTTTTTAGAGTCCGTATTTGAGGAAAAGGACTTTAGGGTTGGATTCGGTCACCACTTCCATGGCTGGCGAAACCCCACCTTTTCGCCTTAACACGCCCATAGCGAACCTTTAGACTCGGATTTTGTTTAGACATTAAGTTAGCCATAGTCGCAACTTCGCCAAGGCTCGAGCGTCAGAGGCCTCTTGTACTGCACCTATTCGTGATCCCACCTCTTTCAATAAAGCTTTCCTCTTAATCCGCAATATCTTGATTGCAATATTGGTTCTTACTTGTTCTCGATTTTGGTAGGAATTAAGACCCTCTGGTCAGCCGATCGTGTTCACGCAGGATCGGTAACCTCCAGGAGATTGGCCTAGCGATTGCATTGGCGCTCGTGCTCGCACGTGTAGTCGGATCGTCAAGCCCGAACTCCACCAAATCGATTATCGCCATCTCATCGAAAGATCGGACACCTTTGCCCTATCAACCGCTCCAAGCGGTCCTACCGCCTCCTCCTACCGCTCGCCACAGGAAGCACTACTCCACGCCCGGAAGCAAGCTGTCCTCAGAATCGGTACTACCGTGGCAGTACTACCGCCTCCTCTCTGCCGCCTCGACGCCCGACGGAAGCTCAAGCGGTACTACCGCTCCGGAAGCGGTACTACCGGTTACCGGACCGGTACTACCGGTCCTGCCTGACCCTGATCACCTAAGTTCGGCCCTGTGCCTTGTAACCCAACCTATCATTTATCTCTCCATTCCGAAACTACCCTTGTTTTGTGGCTGGACTATATATAGCCCCCACCCTCTATTGTAAACGTTTAGACTTGGATAATAATAGATATTAAGGAAACCCCTTTGAGGACTTATATCTATTGGTCTCATGCTCCTACCAAGGAGCACCGGATTATCCACCCCCCTCTTGGATCTTGCCTAGTGCGTTCAAGTTGTACAAGGCCTTGGGTTCTCGGTTTCTCGCCCCCAAGTCGTCAAGGTCTCACCAAGCACCTCATCCCTCGTTGTTGGCATGGAGAGCGAGCCGCCCAACACCGATCCTAGGGATTATGTTGGACCCGGTTGCCACCCCGTGAGGAGTAGGCGTGTATCGTTTTGGTGTGCGTGTGTTCGTGGTTTTCATCGCCTCCGATTTCATACCCACCACCTCTCTTCCCCTCTCCTCGTGGAATTGGAAAGATCGGGCCAACCCTGTGGTTACCCCATAACATATTGGTATCAAGAGCACGGTTGATCACGAATTTCCTCCAATTTTCTTTTATCCGTTTTAAAACGAAAATCCTACCAAAAGAGCCCAATTTGCCTTGGATCGATCTCTGGATTTGGTGAGTTTTCGTGGTTTTGGTCCATAGATCTGTTGCTTTGGGAGTCGATCTATAGCCCTCTTGTTTCTAGCTCACCTTTCGGCGATTTTCAACGAATTTGAGGAGGTTTTTGGCAAGTTCACCTCGTTCTGTGCTCGCCCTGTGCCAAGATGCTGTCAGTGGGCAAGCGGTTAGTTACCGGTACTACCGGTGGTACAAGCTCAGATTACCGCATCACCGTTACCTACCGGTACTAACGCCTGCCGTGCTCCCCGCCTTCGACGCGATTGCTCGTGACCTTTTCCACCTCGCTTGTTCGTGGCGTGTTTGTCGCCATTTTCACAACAGCCGCATCAACGCTATCATCCGCTCAACGACACCGCGACACTCGAACATCTTCCCCACCAACGGTTGCATTGTCAACAATACCAAAGGTATAACTTGCACCACCTTGACATTTCCATATCTTCCTTTGTGTGTATCTATCCTATGAGAGCAACTCATTTTGTGTTTCTCTAAGCATTGTGCACTTGCCTTCGGAAAGTGAGAGTATGACGCCAAATACAAAAGCTAACATAGTAGCATAGCAAGGAGAAAAAGAAAAGAATCAAAAAAAGAAAAAGATACATAGTCCCCAATACAAAGAGAATACCAAGCTTGTAAGCCAAGAGAGAAGAAAAAGAGCGCTCCGCCAAAGTGCACAAATCTATTGCTTACCCTCTTTTGGCAAACGAGTTGTGGTCTCTCCTTGTGTTGGCACGACAATGGCGTAGTCTTCGTTAGGACCTTTTGTGCTCATTTTCATAGTCGTATAACCCCGCTTTCTCCACGTGTGTTTTCCGTGTTTTTGGTAGATCGTATCCTTTTTGCTTTTGATCTTTGGTTCTTTACCACGTAAGACAATAACCTTTTGCTTGGATCGTTTCGTTTGGTTTTCCACAACTCTTACCTTCCACCAAAAGCCTTTGAGAGTTTCTTGCCATTTCACTTTGCACGCTTTTCGCTCATTTGTGTGGCAATTGGTTTGATATAATCTCCAAGGTGAGGTAAAAGGCTAACTCTCCACACCCTTTCTCTCCATATACAACCATTGTTGGCTTTGCATCATGGACAGGCATGGAGAGCCATCCCAACCACCACCACCTCCAGAGGATGATAACCAATTCATGACAAGATGGGACCATTGGAAGATCCGTGGAGAATTCAACTATCGTTGTGAAGCTCTCGAGCGGCGCCAAGATGAACAATTTAGCGAGGCCCGTGTGGAATTCAAGAACATCGACAACCGCTTCGAAGAAGTCCGTGGCCAAATGCATGCCATGCAACACAATCTCGGGCATCAAAATGAAGCTCTTGGTCGTGCACTCGCCTCAACGGATGAGAAGCTCCAACACATCATCGATGGACTCGCAAGGACACGCCATGAATCAAGCTCATCTCGGCACTCATCAAGTGAAACAAGTGCACCTCGCCGTCACGCTTCAAGGCACCGGGATGGACCCGTTCTTCAATCCATAAGCTCTTCGCAAGTGGTACCATCTCCGCGTCACGCCGCGACATCAAGCTATGATGGTGACCTCTCCGCAAGACCTCCAAGACATGAAGCAAACCCCACCTTTTGTCCATAGCTTGGACGAAATATTCAAGATCCATACTTTACGAATTCGTCCATAGCTTAATATGGTGCTGCGACACCTTTTGTTTTGGGCCAGGCCCATGTAATTTTCGCAGGATTTTAATTAGCCACTTTTTAGAGTCCGTATTTGAGGGGAAAAGGACTTTTAGGGTTGGATTCGGCCACCACTTCCATGGTTGGCCGAAACCCCACCTTTTCGCCCTTAAATACTCCCCATAGACGACCCCCTAGACTCGGATTTTGTTTAGACATTAAGTTAGCCATAGTCGCAACTTCGCCAAGGCTCGAGCGTCGCAGAGGCCTCTTGTACTTCGCACCTATTCAGGATCCCACCTCTTCAATAAAGCTTTCCTCTTAATCCGCAATATCTTGATTGCAATATTGGTTCTTACTTGTTCTCGATTTCAGGTAGGAATTAAGACCCTCATGGTCGCCGATCGTGTTCACGCAGGATCGGTACCCTCCAGGAGATTGGCCTAGCGATTGCATTGGCGCTCGTGCTCGCACGTGTAGTCGGATCGTCAAGCCCGAACTCCACCAAATCGATTATCGCCATCTCATCGAAAGATCGGACACCTTTGCCCTATCAAGCGGGAAAGACGTCCTCATATTCCTGCAAAAGGTTAGCAACAGCGGGTGGCAAAGAAGGAGGCATATCCTCAAATGAAAACAAAAGCTCTTTGCAGACAATTGCATAACATTGAGTATTGGTTACATCTAGTTCAGCAATATCAATTTTATTTGCAAGCATACATGGACTCTTCAAACGAATTTCAGTAGCATGTGTAGAAAATCTGCAGCAACAATCTGCAACAATCAAAAGATTTAGTGTTCTTTGGTGGTATAAAATCTGCAACAACAATCTGATTCTCACTTTTATTTTTCTCCTCAGTTTTAGCTCTACTAGCTCTAGCAAGATCATCTTTTAAAATCTGTTCGGGAGTCATAGGTTTTAGACCAATTTTCTTTCCATCATGCATAAGAGAATAGTGATTAGTTTTGCCATTATGAACAGATTCTCTATCAAATTGCCATGGTCTACCAAGTAACAAAGAACAATCTTGCATAGGTACAACATCACAATCAATAAAATCAGAATATGTACCAATAGTAAAATGCACGCGTACCGTTCTTGTTACCTTGATCTTGCGAGAACTCTCAAACCATTGGAAGTAATATGAATGTGTGCGTTGTCTTGTTGGAAGCGCAAACTTCTCTACCATGTCAACACTGGCCAGATTATTACAACTCCCTCCATCAATGATGATCCGTATAGCTCGTTCCTTGACAACACCACGTGTTTGGAACAGGTTGTGGTGTTGATCTTGCTCAGATTTTCTCAATTGCACACTCAACACACGTTGTGTAATTAAGCTCTTGTATTGATCAGCAGCTTCAGCTCCCATTACCTCTGGCTCTTCATCAGCATCAGAATTGTCTCCATCTCGAGCAGAAATAAGGGCTAGTGTATCTTCATCGAAGTCACTCGCTGAATCGTATTGACCATCTTCTCGCACCATCATCACACGTTGTGTTGTGCACTATCTCTCAATATGACCAAAACCCCAGCACTTGCGACATTGTATATCCTTTGTCTTACCCGTGGAAGCCATAGAAGATGCACTACGAGCAGGAGCATTGGATGAAGGTGGAGTAGCAGCTGGAAATCTTGTGGTGGCCTTGGATGTGGTAGTAGCTGGTGGCGAATCACGAGGAGGCGCTGATTGTCGGGATGTCCAAGAGGATGTGCGACCTGCAGAATTATTAGTCCTCCTCCATGGTGTTTGGCAATCCTGCACTTCACGTTCAGCTTTGCAAGCAAGATGAAACAAACGAGTGATAGAATTATATTCCTTAAAATCTAATATGTGCTGAATGTCCTTGTTTAATCCACCAAAGAAACGTGCAAGCATTTGTTCATTAGATTCAACAAGACCACACCGAACCATCCCGTTTCAATTCGATAATACTCTTCTCTGAAATTTTCCCTTGCTCTAAACGTGTCGATTCTTTAGTAAATCACGTTGATAAGTGGGAGGTACAAAGCGAACACGCATAGCAGTTTTTAAAGCAGTCAAGTACTAGGAATAGTAGTAGGATTTAAACGACAATACTCGGACCACCAAAGGAAGCAAATTTAGTAAATTCACATGTAGCAGACTAACACGCATATTCTCGGGATATTTTAAGCATGCAAAACGTTGTTCTACTTCCATCTCCCATGTAAGATATGCATCAGATTATATTTACCCTCAAAAGATGGAATATTTAATTTAAGCTTTGCAACATGATCATCATCACGTCTGGTGGCGGCGTTCGGTAGTAATGTCGGGACGGCCAGGTACCTGTGGAGGTTGTTCAACCTCCTCGTCAAACAGATCATCGCTGGGGTCGTAGTAGTACCCGTAAATCATCCCCAATGTCGCAGCCTCATGGCCGGAAGTCGAGGAGCGTCGGCCCTTGTTGCGAGCCGCAGTGAACCAGCGATCAGACCCGTGATCGGAATGCGTCATGTGGTGCGGTGGTGCGGGCAATCGGTTCAAAAGCTCCTTGAACCGAACGTCAAGCTTGGCGTTGAAGGATTTCTCGAGTCCATCGATCTTGTCCACGGCGTTGGTGAGCTTGGTGTCAAACTCCGAGGCGTATCCACGTCTTCGCCGATCGACCAAGAGCGCGGAGAAGTGGGCATGTAGTTCTTCGTTCGTCATTGTGGCGGGGTTCATGAAGTATCTCATGGTTAGTCCTTAAAAGCACGGTATATATGGAAATATGGTGGAAGTCACGCGTAATCCGTCAAGCAATATCTGAAGCTCTTACAAGTTCTTACCAAAGCAGGAAAAGGTGATGTGCAACCGCGAGGATCGGTGGGTCGAGATTGAACCAAGCGATTACCAGAGTTGAGACACCACACGTGGAGTATCCGTGGAGCTCTCGGAGGCTTAGCAAGGGGTTAGCAATTATCAAAACAGCAATGCAAAAGTTGAAAGAATGCTCAACGACTTGTCTTTGGTCCTAGGCTAGACCGTAGTAGAGACGCGAGCCTAGACCACCAACGATGTCATGACGCGACATAACAAGCACTGTATGATGATATGGCACCCTGAAAAGCGAACCGAGATGCAGAAAATCACTATGATGGCGAGTGTCTAGAACTGATCTACGGGGTCTAAAAATAGGTTAGCCCCAAAAAAAATTGTCGAAATTTTTTATTTTGCTCCGGAAAGCGTGCCGGCGCCAAAAAAATATCGCTATAACGGCCGATGGAGAAAAGTGATCCCCGGGGTCGAAAACTAGTATAGCCAGAAAAAAATTTCGGAGGCGGTTCCAGACTTTTTTTTTTTTTGCTCTCCTTCTGGACTTACGACCGGACTCGGAGCGTGACACGGACTTTACCTTAACACGGAAACAACAAAGAAGGAGAGTAAAAAGAAATAACAACGGAACAATAACTCTACATGGACTCGTATCGCGGCAGGAAAACTGATCGGATCTGTGTCGCGATAGGAAGGCGGTGGCGGAGTGTGTAGGGTTTATGGTGACTGGGTATATGGCGGCGGAATATGGTGGCGGAATATGGTGGCGATGATCGGCGAGTGTGGCGGTGACTACTATGATCAGAACTCGAAACTCTAAGGGACGAGACACTAAGACCAGCAACTCGACGCGACGATGTAGACACAAATTCAACAATGCAAAAACTGAAAGATAATGCGAGGCGTAGATTGGTTATGGGATGGATCTAAACTCTAACTGTGTTTCTGGATTTTTCGTGGGTTATAGGTAAAAACAGATCTAATCTACGAAAACAGTAAAATCTCACCGAGTAACCTGAAATCTGATACCACTTGATAGGGCAAAGGTGTCCGATCTTTCGATGAGATGGCGATAATCGATTTGGTGGATTTCGGGCTTGACGATCCGACTACACGTGCGAGCACGAGCGCCAATGCAATCGCTAGGTCAATCTCCTGGAGGTTACCGATCCTGCGTGAACACGATCAGCCTGACCAGCGAGGGTCTTAATTCCTACCTGAAATCGAGAACAAGTAAGAACCAATATTGCAATCAAGATATTGCGGATTAAGAGGAAAGCTTTATTGAAGAGGTGGGATCCTGAATAGGCGCTGGTACAAGAGGCCTCTGCGGCCCGAGCCTTGGCGAAGTTGATATGATGTCTAACTTTAATGTCTAAACAAAATCCGAGTCTATGGGGGTCTATGGGGAGTATTTATGGCGAAAAGGTGGGGTTTCGCCGCCATGGAAGTGGTGGCGAATCCAACCCTAAAGTCCTTTTCCCTCAAATCTGGACTCTAAAAAGTGGCTAATTAAAATCATGAAAATTACATGGGCTGGCCCAAAATAAAGGTGTCATGACACCATATTAAGCTATGGACGAATTCGTAAAGTATTGATCTTGAATATTTCGTCCAAGCCTTCTTTCTTCATTATGGAGGCCTCAAAGTTCTGAAATCTTCATCCGTGGCCTTCTCTTGGATCATCACATGCTTGCTGCCATGTCGATGCATGGCCATGCTCCAATGCTTGTCCCTCTCATCCATGCTTGGTCCATCATTCCTAAGAGTAAGAAATACATCTGATTTAGGCAGTATCATATTCTCATGTATGTGAGGAATAGTTCCAAGAAACGGAAGTACCTGATAGTTAAGTTGTTTGGCACAAGATCTTGTGATGGGTCCTTGTATGTGTGTTGCTGTAGGTACAACGGTTGTATCAATAGTAGGGATGTCCACATCATTTTTGGTGGGATTTTCGATTTTAATGGGGATAAAGAAAAATTGGGGGGAAATTCGTAATCAATCGTGCTCTTGATACCAATATGTTATGGGGTAACCCTTGGGTTGGCCCGATCTTTCACGAATTCCACGAGAAACGAGGGGAAAGCGGTGGTCGGGGGAGGAAAGGGATGAAAACCACGAACACACGCACACCAAAACACGATACACGCCTATCCCTCACGCCGGTGGCAACCGGTCCAACATAATCCCTAGGATCGGTTTTGGGCGAAGCTCGCTCTCCACGCCAACAACGGGGGACGAGGTGCTTGGTGAGATCTTGACGACTTGGGGGCGAGAAACCGAGAACCCAAGGCCTTGTACAACTTGAACGCACTAGGCAAAATCCAAGAGGGGGGTGGATAATCCGGTGCTCCTTGGTAGGAGCATGAGACCAATAGATATAAGTTCCTCAAAGGGTTTCCTTAATATCTATTATTATCCAAGTCTCGGGTTTACAATAGAGGGTTGGGGCTATATATAGTCCAGCCACAAACAGGTAGTTTCGAACGAAAAGGTAAATTATAGGAAGGGATACAAGGCCTTGGGCGAACTCAAAGCGCGTGAGTTCGATTAGGACCGGTAGTACCGGTCTGGTAACCAAGTACCGATAGCATGTAGTACCGCTCGGGCGGTGAAATGCATTGGCGAACTGGAGCTTCCGTCAGATCGCTTTATGTGAGGAGGGGCGGTATCATTGACCCGGTAATACCGTTCTTGGCAGTAGTACCGCTGGCGTCTAGGGTGTGGAGAGGTTCTTCCTGGAGTGTCCGATAGCTGGGGCCGGTAGTACCGCTTGGACCGGTAGTACCGGTCGCCTCAACCGGTAGTACCGCTAGCGTCTGGCAGCGACTGGTTGCTTCCGCTCCGTTTCCTCCGTCCCTTGGGTCCTTTTCTTCGTACCTGATGATGCACAGTGTATGCGTATGAAGTAGCAAACCATCCAAGGGTGTGTCGAAGTCACACAAGGAAAGGAGCGAGTTAACCTTGGCTTGGAGGAGCTTAGCTCGGGCGCGAGTCATGGGTCCACTTGGGGAGCTCGTGGGAGTAGATGTAGTAGCGGTCGTAGGACGGGCTGCATCATGTTACCTTGGTCATACCTCCCATATGAAGTGGGTGTTGTGGAAGTAGTGGTCTCCTTGTGGACGACTTCGTCTTCTTGATGTAGCCATGGCATAGCATCATCTTCGTGCACCATGTACATCTTTTCCAATTGAGGCATCATTGCTTCATGGCTTCGAGCGTCATTCTCCATGGAACCTAGCACAACACAAGAGAACACACTAGAGGTAGAGGGTAAGTTGTTAGAAATCAAAATGGTCTCACTTGACCTATCAACTACCACTCTCAACTCACTAGGAGTATCGCTCATGCCCTCCAAGTGGAAGCACTCAATCTCACATAAGGTGGAGTCACTCATCTCACTCAAGTGGGCTAAGTGGCTCTCATACTCACATGGGATTGGTACCACATCATCACTCAAGCATATGGGGATAGGATCGGTTTTCTCAACTCCATGCGCCTCCTTTGGTGAAGGGAAAATCCCATACTCACCATTCTTGACCTTGTCGCCTCAAGGTTGGATGCCATAAGGTGGGCATCATCGCTCTCCTCCATGGTGAAGGAAAATCCCATGCTCGACCGTCTTGGCCATCTCGTAGTAGTGGTGGAGGTAGGCTCATGCTATCCAACTTGGCAGTAGAGTCTACATTTTCCTCGTTGGCGAGGTTGTGGAAGTCAGCGTAGGCATTGAAGCTTGATGGCGTGGAAGGATTGCTCTTGGTGCCATTGTGGTGGTGCACGAGTAGTTGAAGGTGCCCTATGATGGTGTCACGGAGGTCATTGGCGTCTTTGTTATGGGGTAACCCCTTGGTTAGCCCGATCTTTCCGAATTCCACGAGAAGCGAGGGGAGAAAGCGGTGGTCGGGGAAGAAGGGATGAAAACCGAACACACGCACACAAAACACGATACACGCCGATCTCTCACGCGGTGGCAACGGTCCAAGATAATCCCTAGGATCGGTTTGGTGACTCGCTCTCCACGCCAACAACGGGGATGAGGTGCTTGGTGAGCTCTTGACGACTTGGGGGCGGCAGAACCCAAGGCCTTGTACAACTTGAACGCACTAGGCAAGATCCAAGGGGGTGGATAATGCGGTGCTCCTTGGTAGGAGCATGAGACCAATAGATATAAGTTCCTCAAAGGGTTTCCTCAATATCTATTATTATCCAAGTCTAGGGTTTACAATAGAGGGTGGGGGCTATATATAGGCCAACCACATAAACAGGGGTATTTTGGGAACAAATAGCGAAATATAGAGAGGGTTACAAGGCTGGCCGACTTAACACGATCAGGTCTTTCCAGGTCCGGTAGTACCGGTCCAGCTCGACAAGTACCGGTCATGCTTGTAATACCGCTTCTGGCCCAGTACCGCTTGTCATCCTAGGACTTCTTGGGGCCTTACATTGGTGGCGGTAGCGAGGCGATGGTTAGTGGCCGTAGTACCGGATCGGGGCGGTAGTACCGCCAAGGATGTGAAGCATTTGGCTAATGGGGTCTTCTGTTGTTGGCGGTAGCGGTAGTCTTGTCGAGCGGTAGTACTGGCCGCCAGTAGTACCCATTGGCGACAGAGCGTTTGGTCTCTTCTGCTGGTGCTCCTCTGTCTTGTGGGTCCTTCTCTTCATACCTGATGATGCACAAGGTATGGGTATGAAGTAACAGGCCATCCAAGGGTGTATCGAAGTCACACAAGGAGAGGAGCGAGTTCACCTTAGCTTGAAGGAGTTTGGCTCGGGCGCGAGTCATGGGTCCACTTGGGGAGCTCGTGGAAGTAGATGTAGTAGCGGTCGTAGGACGGGTTGCATCAGCTCCCCCCCCCTTGAGAAAGATTCGTCCTCGACTCTTCAACCTTCGCAACTTGATCTTCTCCATGGTAGGGTGAGAGGTCCTTGACATTGAATGTCGAGCTCACAAGATACTTTGATGTTGGGATATCGATGACATAAGCATTGTTGTTTATTCTCTTGAGCACTTTGAATGGTCCATCACCTCTTGGCTTTAGCTTGGATTCGCGTTCCTTGGGGAAGCGGTCTTTACTCAAGTGTATCCACACAAGGTCCCCCTCTTCGAAGATTAGCTCTTTCTTGTTCTTGTTTAGCCTTGATGCTTGGCGAAGGACTTGTTGCTCGATAGTAGCTCGTGTGTCTTCATGGAGTTTCTTCATTGTGTGGGCGCGCTTGACAACGTCCATATTGGCACGTTCATGAAGTGGTAGTGGAAGGATATCAAGCGCGGTGAGAGGCTCGAAGCCGTAGACGATCATGAACGGGCTCCTCATGGTGGTGGAGTGTTTGGCGCGGTTGTAGGCGAACTCGGCGTGTGGAATACATTCCTCCCAGTCTTTAAGGTTCTTCTTTATCAACACCCGGAGGAGTGTGCCAAGACTTCGATTGACGACCTCGGTTTGTCCATCAGTTTGAGGATGCGAGGCGGACGAGAAGAGGAGCTTGATGTCGAGCTTGGCCATGAGGGTCTTCCAGAAGTAGCTCATGAATTTTACGTCGCGGTCGGAGATGATTGTTCTTGGCACACCTGTAGCCGAATTATTTCCCTGAAAAACAAATTTGCTACATGTGAAGCATCATCGGTCTTATGGCACGGAATGAAATGTGCCATTTTGGAAAAGCGATCCACTACTACAAATATAGAATCATGTCCATGTTTAGATCTAGGCAAGCCTAACGCAAAGTCCATGCTAATGTCCGACCAAGGTGCATGAGTAATAGGCAATGGCATATAAAGACCAAAGGGGTTGGACTTAGACTTAGCTTGGATACATGTAGTGCATCGTTGGACGTGGTGCTCCACGTCGCGCTTCATCTTTGGCCAAAAGTAGTGAGTGGAGAGCATGTCATATGTCTTGTCACGGCCAAAGTGACCCATAAGGCCTCCACCATGGGACTCTTGAAGAAGAAAAAGTTGGAGAGACGATTTCGGAATGCAAAGCTTGTTTTGTTTGAAAAGAAAACCCTTATGCAAATAGAAGTCATCAATCCCTTTGTCTATTGAACATTGTGCAAATATTGGTCCAAAGAAAGGGTCGGACGCGTACAAAGATTTGATGTCATCAAGACCCAAGACATTTACTTCGAGTCGTGTAAGAAGGCTTGTGTTTTTGCGAGACAAGGCGTCCGCTACCACATTTTCTTTGCCCTTCTTGTATTTGACAATGTAAGGAAAAGACTCCATGAACTCAACCCATTTTGCGTGCCTTTTGCTCAAATTGGCTTGGCCCTTAAGGCACTTCAACGACTCATGGTCGGAATGTATGATAAATTCTTTGGGCCAAAGATAGTGTTGCCACACTTGAAGAACTCGAACCAAGGCAAAAAGTTCTTTGTCATAAATGGGATAGTTTAGGCGTCGCCATAAAGTTTCTCACTATGGTAAGCAATAGGACGCCCATTTTGCATAAGGACGCCACCGATGCCAATACCACTAGCGTCACATTCAATCTCAAAAGTTTTTGTGAAATCCGGTAATGTAAGAAGTGGTGCTTCGGTGAGCCTCTTTTTGAGCTTGTCAAAAGCCCTTTGTTGTGCTTTTCCCCAAGCAGGCGTGACATTTTTCTTGGTCAACTCGTTGAGGGGGCAAGCAATGGTAGAAAAGTCTTTCACAAAGCGACGGTAAAAGCCAGCCAACCCATGAAAACTACGAAGTTCACTAACATTTGTAGGGATGGGCCAATCTCGTATGTCCTTTACTTTGGAGACATCAACTTCAATGCCATTAGAAGACACGACAAAACCAAGGAAAATCAACTTGTCTCTTGCAAAAGTGCACTTTGGGAGATTAGCATCAAGCTTTTCATGACGAAGGATTTGAAGGACCTCCTTAACATGAGTAACATGCTCCTCTAGTGACTTGCTATAGACAAGAATGTCATCAAAGTAAACAAATACACTCTTCCCAATGAGAGATCTCAAAATATGGTTCATGAGGCGCATGAAGGTAGATGGGGCATTAGATAAGCCAAAAGGCATAACCAACCATTCATAGAGACCAAGCTTGGTCCTAAAGGCGGTTTTCCACTCATCACCTTCGGCCATGCGAATTTGATGGTAACCACTACGAAGATCAATTTTCGAAAATATAGTGGCTCCACATAACTCATCAAGCATGTCATCAAGACGCGGTATAGGATGTCGATAACGCACGGTGATAGCATTGATTGGACGGCAGTCCATGCATAACCGCAACGTATCATCTGTTTTTGGAACTAGGATCACAGGGACCGCGCTTGGGCTCGTGCTTACTTGGATCAAAACTTTGGAGACGAGTTTGTTGATTTGACGTTCGATCTCCTTCGTCTCTTCCGGTTAAATGCGTCTGTGGCGGTTTGGGAGATCTTGCCGGGTATGAGGTCGATGCGGTGCTCGATTCCACGGAGAGGAGGAAGGCCATGAGGAAGCTCTTCGGGGAATACATCTTGGAATTCCTACAAAATAGCCATCAAAGAAGGAGGAACATTTGTCAAGTCGTTAGTTCCTTGCGCTAGTCCCTTGCATACAAGGACATAGTGCAATATGGATGGGCTGTTCCGCACTTCTCTCCTCTAACTTTTGGTGGCAAGAAGAACACTCTTAGTTTTTTCACTCGAGTTTGGCTTGTAGCTCTCACTCACTATGGTGTGGTTCTCTCGCTCACCACTCTTCTCACAAGGTGTTTTTGCGTATTGCGCCCTCGCTAAAGCCTTTGCATTGTCCGCAATTATTTGGCTAGGAGTCATTGGTTGCAACACACAAGTTTTATCAAGCCATTTGAAGCTGTAAGTGTTTGAGTGACCATTATGCAAAGCACGCTTGTCATATTGCCACGGTCGTCCGAGCAACATATGACAAACCGTCATTGGGACCACGTCACATTCCACCGTGTCCTTGTAGTGCCCAATTGAGAACGTCACCGAGACGGTGTGCTTGATCTTGACGGATCCTTGGTCACTTAGCCATTGGATATGGTAGGGGTGTTTATGCGGATGAAGGGTGAGGTTGAGTTTCTCACACAATTCCGTGCTTGCAAGGTTATGGCAACTCCCTCCATCGATGACAACTTTGATGGACTTCCCATTGATGCCGGCATGAGTTTGGAAGATGTTCGAGCGTTGGTCTTCATTTTCATTGACTTGGGTAGTCAAGACCCTTGTGACCTGGCGATGGACTTGTGTCATGCTCACACACAAGAAGTTCTTGGTCCTCTTCCAAATGTTGCCTTGCCAAGGCTTCCTTGACCCTTGCATCAAACTCTTCTTCACTCAAGTATTCTTCATCGCCGTTGTCATGGATGAACAAAACTTTCTTGTTTCCACATGCATTTGACTTGTTGCCTTTGCCTCCACACTTGTAGCATTCACCATTGAATGGTTGATCATCCTTGTGTGTTTGCCACTTGGGGGTTGTTTTCCTTGAGGAGAGTTGGCTTGAAGGAAGCTTGGTGGTACTTGAGGAGCTTCCACTTGGTGTTGTTGGAGTAGTGGTTGATGCTTGCTTGTAGGTGAAAATCGTCTTGACTTGTACTTGATGTCCTCTTGCACTTGACGCTCAGCCTTGGATGCGATGTGCACAAGCTCAACCATGTTGTTGTACTTTTGGAACTCGGTGATGCGCTTGATGGGATGGTTCAAGCCATTGACGAAGCGTGCCATTGTTTGTTCATCTCGCTCTTCAATGTTGGCACGGATCATGTTGAGCTCCATTTGCTTGAAGTACACTTCCACGGTCTTTGTCCCTTGACTAAGCGTTTGAAGCTTGTTGAAAAGGTCACGCGTGTAGTGTGAAGGAACAAAGCGGGATCTCATATGAGCCTTTATATCTTGCCAAGTTGCGATTGGAGGCTCTTCTTTTGCTTCGCGAGCGAGTTGGACTTGTTCCCACCAAAGGTTTGGCATACTCATCAAACTCGAGGGATGCCATGGCCATCATCTTCTCATTGCTATAGTTGTGCATGCGAAAGATCTTGTCGACCTTGAGTTCCCAAGAGAGATATTCCTCGGGCTCATTGGAACTGGTGAACTTTGGCATGGTGAACTTGAGCTTGCCGAAAGTTTCTTCTCCATTGCGGTTCCGGTTGCGGCGGTTGCCATGATTTGGGCGGTCATCATCATCATCCGAGCTCTCGTGTCTTGCTTGGTGATGGTTGCGTTGCTCTTGCGGTTGTTGAGGTGCCGCGTTTGGTGGTGGAACTTGGTTTTGACGACGAGCTTGGGGAGCTTGCTCGTTTTGTTCTTGTCGCGGTTGAGGACGAGGAGGAGGTTGTGCATCCTCACAACGAGCTTGGGGAGCTTTCTCTTGTTCTTGCCGTGGTTGATGCCGAGGAGCATTGGCTTGCGCCATGTGGCGAGGAGGACGTCGAGCCGCATGCGCAATGGGCTGCTCTTCTTCTTATTGGTGTAGAGGAGGCTCGGCATGACCACCATGTTGCCGACGTGGACGATCATGTCGATGATGACGCCTTGGGGGATCGTCGAGTGCGTCACGTCGACGGTGATCTTGTTCGTCCTCTTCGGGTGCTTCACTTGTTGTTGAAAGGACATGTCGACGGCGATGGGCTTGGTGGTCCATGTGAGGTTGCTCTTGTTGAATCACAAGTGCCCTTGGTTGTGGCCGGTTCGCTTCACGTCTTGGAGGTCTTGCGGAGAGGTCACCATCATAGCTTGACGTTGCGGCGTGTCGCGGAGATGGTACCGCTTGCGAAGAGCTCATGGATTGAAGAACGGGTCCATCCCGGTGCCTTGAAGCGTGACGGCGAGGTGCACTTGATTCACTTGAGGAGTGCCGAGATGAGCTTGATTCGCGTGAGCGTGAGCTTGCTAGTCCATCAATGAGGCGTTGAAGCTTCTCATCCGTTGAGGCGAGTGCACGACCAAGAGCTTCATTTTGATGACCGAGGTTGTGTTGCATGGCATGCATTTGGCCACGGACTTCTTCGAAGCAGTTGTCGATGTTCTTGAATTCCACGCGGGCCTCGCTAAATTGTTCATCTTGGCGCCGTTCGAGAGCTTCACAACGATAGTTGAATTCTCCTCGGACCTTCCAATGGTCCCATCTTGTCATGAATTGTGTGTCGTCCTCCGGAGGTGGTGGCTGTGACGGCTCGCCATTCCTGTCCATGATGCAAAGCCGACAAGGGTTGTATATGGATAATAAGGGTGCGGAGAGTTAGCCGTTTACCTCACCTTGGAGATTATATCAAACCAATTACCACACAAATGAGCGAACAGCGTGTAAAGTGAAATGGCAAAGAAACTCACACACAAGTATGCTATAACTCTGAAAAGCTTTTGGTGGAAGGTTAGTATTGTGGAAAACCAAACGAAACGATCCAAGCAAAAGGTTATTGTTCTATGTGGTAAAGAACCAAATATCAAAAGCAAAAGGATATGATCTACAAAAACACGAAAAACACACACGTGGAGTAAAACGGGGTTAGCACGACTATGAAAATGAGCACAAAAGGTCCTAACGAAGACTACGCTCGGTTGTCGTGCCAACGCAAGGAGAGACCACAACTCGTTTGCCAAAAGAGGATAAGCAACAGATTTGTGCACTTGCCTTGGTGCGCTCTTTTCCTCTCTCTTGTTGGCTTACAAGCTTGGTATTCTCTTTGTATTGGGAGACTATGTATCTTTTTCTATTTTTATTTTGTTCTTTTTTTTTGATTCTTTCTCTTTTTCTCCCTTTCTATGCTACTATGTTAACTTTTGTATTTGGCCTCACACTCTCACTTTCCAATGGCAAGTACACAATGCTTAGACAAACACAAAATGAGTTGCTCTCATAGGAGAGATACACACAAAGGAAGATATGGGGCTGTCAAAGTGATGCAAGTTATACCTTTGGTATTGTTGACGACTTGCAACCGTTGGTGGGGTATGATGTTCGAGTGTCGCGGTGTCGTTGAGCGTGTGATGACTTTGATGCGGAAGCTGTTATTAAAATGGCGACAAACACGTGAAACACGAACAAGTGAAGTGGAAAAGTCAGCAAACGAAGTTGAGGCGTCAAAGGAGCAAAGAAACGCGGTCAGAGGCGAGCGGTAGTACCGATGCAAACGTCCGGTAGTACCGCTTGTGCAACTGGTAGTATAGGTGAGTTGCGGTAGTACCGCTCGCACACCCGTTAGTACCGCAAGGCACGGAACTGGAACGAGATCAACTTGACAAAATCCTCAAATTCGTGGTGATTTGACCGAAAGGCTGGGCTAGGAACAACAGGGCTATAGATCGACTCCAAAAGCAACAGATCTATGGACCAAAACCACAAAAAACTCACCAAATCCAAAGATCGATCCGAAGGCAAATTGGGGCTCTTTTTGGTGGGATTTTCGATTTTAAGGGGGATCAAAGAAAAATTGGGGGGAAATTCGTGATCAACCGTGCTCTTGATACCAATATGTTATGGGGTAACCCTTGGGTTGGCCCGATCTTTCACGAATTCCACGAGAAACGAGGGGGAAAGCAGTGGTCGGGGGAAGAAGGGATGAAAACCACGAACACACGCACACAAAACACGATACACGCCGATCTCTCACGCCGGTGGAAACCGGTCCAACATAATCCCTAGGATCGGTGTTGGGCGAAGCTCTCTCTCCACGCCAACAACGGGGGACGAGGTGCTTGGTGAGCTCTTGACGACTTGGGGGCGAGAAACCGAGAACCCAAGGCCTTGTACAACTTGAACGCACTAGGCAAGATCCAAGAGGGGGGTGGATAATCCGGTGCTCCTTGGTAGGAGCATGAGACCAATAGATGTAAGTTCCTCAAAGGGGTTCCTTAATCTATTATTATCCAATTCTAGGGTTTACAATAGAGGGTGGGGGCTATATATAGTCCAGCCACATAAACTGGGGCAGTTTCGGAACAAAATAGGAAAATATGGAAAGGGGTACAGGGCGTTGGGCCGAATAGAGGTGTTCAGGTTCAGTCCGGACCGGTAGTACCGGTTGGGCAACCGGTAGTACCGGTCGCATCCGGTAGTACCGCTTCGGGGGCGGTAGTACCGCTCGCGGTCCTGGAGCTTCCGTCGGAGTCGCCTGTGGCGAGCGGTCGGAGGGGGCGGTAGTACCGGTTGTAGCTCTGGTAGTACCGCTGGCGTCTGGGGCGTGGAGTGGTTCCTCCTGGAGCGTCCGGGAGCGGGGCCCGGTAGTACCGCTTGTACCGGTAGTACCGGTCGCGTCAGCCGGTAGTACCGCTGGCGTCTGGCAGCGACTGGTTGCTTCCGCTCCGGATCCTCCGTCCACTGGGTCCTTCTCTTCGTACCTGATGATGCACAAGGTATGCGTTTGAAGTAGCAGGACATCCAAGGGTGTATCGAAGTCACACAAGGAGAGGAGCGAGTTCACCTTAGCTTGCAGGAGTTTGGCTCGGGCGCGAGTCATGGGTCCACTTGGGGAGCTTGTGGGAGTAGATGTAGTAGCGTTCGTGGTACGGGCTGCATCATTACCAATTAATATGCATGCTACAATGATAATAGCCACGACTTGCACATCCGGCTACATGCGAGAGGAAGAAGATACAGCTGACTTCTCCGTCCCATTCCAAATCTCATGGTTAACGCGTGATATACGATGCTAGAATCACTGATGTCATGGGTTGTTAAGTTCCTAGTTGATCATCATTGTTGCAAATAGAAAACTAAGTTCTATTGCTCTATTATATAATCACTTAGGATGATATCAACAATTTATTTGTTTGAGAAAATAATATTTTCTTTCTTTGAAACATAGATGATAACACACAATTTGCAAATACTTTGATAAAGACTCTTCAAAGTGGTGGGGACGAAGGGCGGGGGCTCCCTGCCTCTGCGGACCTCCCTCGCTAGAGGAGGATGGAGGAGGCGGCGTCCAGGGGAGCGGAAGAGGTGGGAGCGATGATGGCCGGAGAGGAGGACTGATCCGGGTGAGCGAAGATCCGGGTGAGAAGAGGAGGATGGGCCATAGCCGGAGAGAAGGATAGAGGCGAAGGATGGCGGCGGAAGAGATGAGGAACGAGAGGAGGAGAGGAGGACGCGGGTGAGCGGAAGAGGTGGGAGCGGCGGCAGACAGAGAGGAGGATGGAGGCAACAGCGGCGGCCAGAGAGGAGGATAGAGGCGACGCCGGTGGCCGGAAAGGAGGATGGAGGAGAGGTGTGGCAGTCGTGGACCCTGTGATCTTTGGTAGATCGTATCCTTTTTGCTCCACGTGTGTGTTTTCCGTGTTTTTGGTAGATCGTATCCTTTTTGCTTTTGATCTTTGGTTCTTTCCCACGTAAGACAATAACCTTTTGCTTGGATCGTTTCGTTTGGTTTTCCACAACCCTTACCTTCCACCAAAAGCCTTTGAGAGTTTCTTGCCATTTCACTTTGCACGCTTTTCGCTCATTTGTGTGGCAATTGGTTTGATATAATCTCCAAGGTGAGGTAAAAGGCTAACTCTCCACACCCTTTCTCTCCATATACAACCATTGTTGGCTTTGCATCATGGACAGGCATGGAGAGCCATCCCAACCACCACCACCTCCAGAGGATGATAACCAATTCATGACAAGATGGGACCATTGGAAGATCCGAGGAGAATTCAACTATCGTTGTGAAGCTCTCGAGCGGCGCCAAGATGAACAATTTAGCGAGGCCCGTGTGGAATTCAAGAACATCGACAACCGCTTCGAAGAAGTCCGTGGCCAAATGCATGCCATGCAACACAACCTCGGGCATCAAAATGAAGCTCTTGGCCGCACTCGCCTCAACGGATGAGAAGCTCCAACACATCATCGATGGACTCGCAAGGACACGCTTGCGCGAATCAAGCTCATCTCGGCACTCATCAAGTGAAACAAGTGCACCTCGCCGTCACGCTTCAAGGCACCGGATGGACCCGTTCTTCAATCCATGAGCTCTTCGCAAGTGGTACCATCTCCGTCACGCCGCGACATCAAGCTATGATGGTGACCTCTCCGCAAGACCTCCAAGACGTGAAGCAAACCGACCACAACCAAGGGCACTGGTGATTCAACAAGAGCAACCTCGCATAGACCACCACGGCCATCGACGTTGACACGCTCCTTCAACAACAAGTGAAACTTCCGAAGAGGACGAACAAGATCATCGCCGACGTGAAGCACTCGAAGATCCTCCAAGCGTCATCATCGACATGAGCGTCCTCGTCGCCAACATAATGGTCATGAGCCTCCCACACCAAGAAGAAGAGCGACCATGGCGCATACGGCTCGACGTCCTCCTCGCCACATGGCACAAGCTAATGCTCCTCGCCATCAACCACGACAAGAGCAAGAGCAAGCTCCCAAGCTCGTCGTGAGGACCATCAACCTCCTCCTCGTCGCATCGCGACAAGAAAACGACGCTCCCCAAGCTCGCTATCAACAACAAGTTCCTCCACCAAACGCGGCACCTCAACAACCACGCGAGCATCGCAACAATCACCAAGAAAGACATGAGAGCTCGGATGATGATGATGACCGTCAAAATAATGGCAACCGACGCACAGAACCGCAATGGAGAAGAAACTTTCGCAAGCTCAAATTCACCATGCCCAAGTTCACGGTTCCAATGAGCCCGAGGAATATCTCTTGGGAACTCAAGGTCGACAAGATCTTCCGCATGCACAATTATAGCAATGAGAAGATGATGGCCATGGCATCCCTCGAGTTTTATGAGTATGCCAACCTTTGGTGGGAACAAGTCCAACTTCGCCATGAAGCAAAGAAGAGCCTCAATCGCCACTTGGCAAGATATGAAGGCTCATATGAGATCCCGCTTTGTTCCTTCACACTACACGCGTGACCTCTTCAACAAGCTTCAAACGCTTAGTCAAGGGACAAAGACCGTGGAAGAGTACTTCAAGCAAATGGAGCTCAACATGATCTGTGCCAACATTGAAGAGCGAGATGAGCAAACAATGGCACGCTTCCTCAATGGCTTGAACCATCCCATCAAACGCATCACCGAGTTCCAAAAGTACAACAACATGGTTGAGCTTGTGCACATCGCATCCAAGGCCGAGCGCCAAGTGCAAGAGGACATCAAGTACAACAAGCCAAAGACGTACTTCACCTACAAGCAAGCGCCAACCACTACTCCAACAACACCAAGTGGAAGCTCCCCAAGTACAACCAAGCTTCCCTTCAAGCCAACTATTCACAAAGGAAAACAGCCCCCAAGTGGCAAACAAACACGGGATGATCAACCATTCAATGGTGAATGCTACAAGTGTGGAGGCAAAGGGCACAAGTCCAATGCATGTGGAAACAAAAAAGTTTTGTTCATCCATGACAACGGCGATGAAGAATACTTGAGTGAAGAAGAGTTTGATGCAAGGGTCAAGGAAGCCATGGCAAGGCAACACTTGGAAGAGGACCAAGAACTTCTTGTGTGAGCATGACGCAAGTCCATCGCTTGTGGTCACAAGGGTCTTGACTACCCAAGCCAATGAAAATGAAGACCAACGCACGAACATCTTCCAAACTCGTGCCAGCATCAATGGGAAGTCCATCAAAGTTGTCATCGATGGAGGAAGTTGCCACAACCTCGCAAGCGGAATTGTGTGAAACTCAACCTCACCCTTCACCCACATAGACACCCTACCATATCCAATGGCTAAGTGGCCAAGGATCCGCCGTCAAGATCAAGCACACCGTCTCGGTGGCGTTCTCCATTGGACACTACAAGGACACGGTGGAATGTGACGTGGTTCCAATGACGGTTTGTCACATGTTGCTCGGAAGGCCGTGGCAATATGACAAGTGTGCTTTGCATAATGGTCACTCAAACACCGCACTTTCAAATGGCTTGATAAAACTTGTGTGTTGCAACCAATGACTCCTAGCCAAATAATTGCGGACAATGCAAAGGCTTTAGCGAGGCGTAATACGCAAAACACCTTGTGAGAAGAGTGGTGGCGAGAGAACCACACCATAGTGAGTGAGCTACAAGCCAAACTCGAGCGGAAAAACTAAGAGTGTTCTTCTTGCCACCAAAAGTGAGATGAGAGAAGTGAGGAACAACCCATCCATCTTGCACTCGTCCTCGTATGCAAGGGACTAGCGCAAGGAACTAATGACTTGACAAATATTCCTCCTTCTTTGATGGCTGTTTTGGAATTCCAAGATGTATTTCCAAGAGCTTCCTCATGGCCTTCCTCCTCTTCGTGGAATCGAGCAATCGTCGACCTCATACCCGGCGCACCACTACCAAACTGCGTTGCGTATCGCAAACCGGAAGAGACAAAGGAGATCGAGCGTCAAATCAACCAACTCGTCTCCAAAGGTTTGATCCAAGTAAGCACTAGCCCAGCGGTTCCCGTGATCCTAGTCCCGAAACGGATGATACGTTGCGGTTATGCATGGATCGTCCGTCAATCAATGCTATCACCGTGCGTTATCGACATCCTATACCGTCTTGATGACATGCTTGATGAGTTATGTGGAGCCACTATATTTTGAAAATTGATCTTCGTAGTGGCTACCATCAAATTCGCATGGTCAAGGTGATGAGTGGAAAACCGCCTTCAAGACCAAGCTTGGTCTCTATGAATGGTTGGTTATGCCTTTTGGCTTATCCAATGCCCCATCTACCTTCATGCCTCATGAACCATATCTTGCGATCACTCATTGGAAAGAGTGTAGTTGTTTACTTTGATGACATTCTTGTCTATAGCAAGTCACTAGAGGAGCATGTTACTCATGTTAAGGAGGTCTTACAAATCCTTCGTCATGAAAAGCTTTATGCTAACCTCCCAAGTGCACTTTTGCAAGAGACAAGCTGATTTTCCTTGGTTTTGTTGTGTCTTCTAATGGCATTGAAGTTGATGTATCAAAAGTCAAGGACATACGAGATTGGCCCACCCTACAAATGTTAGTGAACTTCGTAGTTTTCATGGGTTGGTGGCTTTTACCGTCGCTTGTGAAAGATTTTCCAATTGCTTGCCCCTCAACGAATTGACCAAGAAGAATGTCACGTTCGTTTGGGGAAAAGCACAACAAAAGGCTTTGATGAGCTCAAAAGGAGGCTCACCAAGCACCACTTCTTGCATTGCGGATTTCACAAAAACCTTTGAGATTGAATGTGACGCTAGTGGTATTGGCATTGGTGGCGTCCTTATGCAAAATGGGCATCCTATTGCTTACCATAGTGAGAAACTTGATGGCGCACGCCTCAATTATCCCATTTATGACAAAGAACTTTTTGCCTTGGTTCGTGTTCTTCAAGTGTGGCAACACTATCTTTGGCCCAAAGAATTTATAATCCATTCCGACCATGAGTCGTTGAAGTACCTTAAGGGCCAAGCCAACTTGAGTAAAAGGCACGCAAAGTGGGTTAAGTTTATGGAGTCTTTTCCTTACATTGTAAAATACAAGAAGGGCAAAGAAAATGTGGTGGCGGACGCCTTGTCTCGCAAAACCACAAGCCTTCTTACACCACTCGAAGTCAATGTTTTGGGTCTTGAGGACATCAAATCTTTGTACGCGTCCGATTCTTTCTTTGGACCAATATTTGCACACTGTTCAATAGACAAAGGGATTGACGATTTCTATTTGCATAAGGGTTTTCTTTTCAAACAAAACAAGCTTTGCATTCTGAAATCGTCTCTCCAACTTTTGCTTCTTCAAGAGTCCCATGGTGGAGGCCTTATGGGTCACTTTGGCCGTGACAAGACATATGACATGCTCTCCACTCACTACTTTTGGCCAAAGATGAAGCGCGACGTGGAGCGCCACGTTCAACGATGCACTACATGTATCCAAGCTAAGTCTAAGTCCAACCCCTTTGGTCTTTATATGCCATTGCCTATTCCTCATGCACCTTGGTCGGACATTAGCATGGACTTTGTATTAGGCTTGCCTAGATCTAAACATGGTCACGATTCCATATTTGTAGTCGTGGATCGCTTTTCAAAAATGGCACATTTCATTCCGTGCCATAAGACCGATGATGCTTCACATGTCGCAAATTTGTTTTTCAGGAAAATAATTCGGCTACACGGCGTGCCACGAACAATCGTCTCCGACCGTGACGTAAAATTCATGAGCTACTTCTGGAAGACCCTCATGGCCAAGCTCGGCATCAAGCTCCTCTTCTCGTCCGCCTCGCATCCTCAAACCGATGGACAAACCGAGGTAGTCAATCGAAGTCTTGGCACACTTCTCCGGGTGTTGATAAAGAAGAACCTTAAAGACTGGGAGGAATGCATTCCACACGCCGAGTTCGCCTACAACCGCGCCAAGCACTCCACCACCATGAGGAGCCCGTTCATGATCGTCTATGGATTCGAGCCTCTCACCACTTCATGAACGTGCCAATATGGACGTTGTCAAGCGTGCCCAAGCAATGATGAAACTCCATGAAGACACACGAGCTACTATCGAGCAACAAGTCCTTCGCCAAGCATCAAGGCTAAACAAGACCAAGAAAGAGATGATCTTTGATGAGGGCGACCTTGTATGGATACACTTGAGTAAAGACCGCTTCCCCAAGGAACGCGACTCCAAGCTAAAGCCACGAGGTGCCGGACCATTCAAGGTGCTAAACAGGATAAACAACAACGCCTATGTGATCGATATTACCAACATCGAAGTATCTTGTGAGCTCGACATTCAATGTCAAGGACCTCTCACCCTACCATGGCGAAGAGGAAGTTGTGACGGTTGAAGAGTCGAGGACAACTCTTTCCCAAGGGGGGGAGCTGATGCAGCTCGTCCTCCGACCGCTACTACATCTACTCCCACGAGCTACCCAAATGGACCCATGACTCGTGCCCGAGCCAAGCTCCTTCAAACTAAGGTGAACTCGCTCCTCTCCTTGTGTGACTTCGACACCCCCTTGGATGGCTTGCTACTTCACACGCAAACTCATGCATCATCAGTGCAGAAGAAACCGCTCGCCGCCAGACGCATGGCGGTACTACTACGGTTGAGACGACCGTACTACCGCTCAAGCGGTCCCATCGCCTCTCCTACCGCCACAGAAGCACCACTCACGCCCCAGGCAAGCGGTACTACCAGTCCAGAACTGGTACTACGGACAGATTACGCCCCCTCTCCGCCGCCACAGGCGCCTCCGGAAGCTCCAGGCCCTCAAGCGGTACTACCGCTCCCGAGCGGTACTCTGGTTACCACCGGTACTAGATTCTGGGACAGATTACCGGTCTGCTCGACCTGATCACCTAAGTTCGCCTGCCTTGTAACCCAACCTATCATTTATCTCTCCATTCAAACTACCCCTGTTTTGTGGCTGGACTATATATAGCCCCCACCCTCTATTGTAAACGTTTAGATTTGGATAATAATAGATATTAAGGAAACCCTTTGAGGACTTATATCTATTGGTCTCATGCTCCTACCAAGGAGCACCGGATTATCCACACCCCTCTTGGATCTTGCCTAGTGCGTTCAAGTTGTACAAGGCCTTGGGTTCTCGGTTTCTCGCCCCCAAGTCGTCAAGGTCTCACCAAGCACCTCATCCCCCGTTGTTGGCGTGGAGAGCGAGCTTCGCCCAACACCGATCCTAGGGATTATGTTGGACCGGTTGCCACCGGCGTGAGGAGTAGGCGTGTATCGTGTTTTGGTGTGCGTGTGTTCGTGGTTTTCATCGCCTTCCCCGATTTCATACCCGACCACCTCTCTTCCCCTCGCTCCTCGTGGAATTCGTGAAAGATCGGGCCAACCCCAGGGTTACCCCATAACAAAAGTCTTTCACAAAACGACGGTAAAAGCCAGCCAACCCATGAAAACTACGAAGTTCACTAACGTTGGTAGGGATGGGCCAATCTCGTATGTCCTTAACTTTTGAGTCATCAACTTCAATGCCATTAGAAGACACAACAAAACCAAGGAAAATCATCTTGTCTTTTGGAAAAGTGCACTTTGGGAGATTGGCATAAAGCTTTTCATGACGAAGGATTTGAAGGACCTCCTTAACATGAGTAACATGCTCCTCTAGTGACTTGCTATAGACAAGGATGTCATCAAAGTAAACAACTACACTCTTCTCAATGAGAGATCTCAAAATATGGTTCATGAGGCGCATGAAGGTAGATGGGGCATTTGATAAGCCAAAAGGCATAACCAACCATTCATAGAGACCAAGCTTGGTCTTGAAGGAGGTTTTCCACTCATCACCTTCGGCCATGCGAATTTGATGGTAACCACTGCGAAGATCAATTTTCAAAAATATAGTGGCTCCACATAACTCATCAAGCATGTCATCAAGACGCGGTATAGGATGTCGATAACGCACGGTGATAGCATTGATTGGACGGCAGTCCATGCACAACCGCAACGTATCATCCGTTTTTGGAACTAGAATCACGGGGACCGCGCTTGGGCTAGTGCTTACTTGGATCAAACCTTTGGAGACGAGTTGGTTGATTTGACGTTCTATCTCCTTTGTCTCTTCCAGGTTCGTGCGATACGCGACGCGGTTTGGGAGTGGGGCGCCGGGTATGAGGTCGATGCGGTGCTCGATTCCACGAAGAGGAGGAAGGCCATGAGGAAGCTCTTCAGGAAATACATCTTGGAATTCCTGCAAAATAGCCATCAAATAAGAAGGGACATTTGTCAAGTCGTTAGTTCCTTGCGCTAGTCCCTTGCATACAAGGACATAGTGCAAGATGGATGGGTTGTTCCGCACTTCTCTCATCTCACTTTTCGTGGCAAGAAGAACACACTTAGTTTTTCCACTCGAGTTTGGCTTGTGGCACTCACTTACTATGGTGTGGTTCTCTCGCTCACCACTCTTCTCACAAGGTGTTTTTGTGTATTGCGCCCTCGCTAAAGCCTTTGCATTGTCCGCAATTATTTGGCTAGGAGTCATTGGTTGCAACACACAAGTTTTATCAAGCCATTTGAAGGTATAAGTGTTAGAGTGACCATCATGCAACACACGCTTGTCATATTGCCACGGTCTTCCGAGCAACATATGGCAAACTGTCATTGGGACCACGTCACATTCCACCGTGTCCTTGTAGGGCCCAATTGAGAACGTTACCGAGACGGTGTGCTTGATCTTGACGGATCCTTGGTCACTTAGCCATTGGATATGGTAGGGGTGTTTATGCGGGTGGAGTGTGAGGTTGAGTTTCTCACACAATTCCGTGCTTGCAAGATTGTGGCAACTCCCTCCATCGATGACAACTTTGATGGACTTCCCATTGATGTCGGCACGAGTTTGGAAGATGTTCGAGCGTTGGTCTTCATTCTCATTGGCTTGGGTAGTTAAGACCCTTGTGACCACAAGCGATGGACTTGCGTCATGCTCACACACAAGAAGTTCTTGGTCCTCTTCGAAATGTTGCCTTGCCATGGCTTCCTTGACCCTTGGATCAAACTCTTCTTCACTCAAGTATTCTTCATCGCCGTTGTCATGGATGAACAAAACTTTCTTGTTTCCACATGCAGCCAACTTGTGTCCTTTGCCTCCACACTTGTAGCATTCACCATGGAATGGTTGATCGTCCCTTGTGTATTTGCCACTTGGGGGATGTTTTCCTTGAGGTAGTGTTGGCTTTAAGGGAAGCTTGGTGGATCTTCGAGTGCTTCACGTCGACGGTGATCTTGTTCGTCCACTTCGGATGCTTCACTTGTTGTTGAAAGGACATGTCGACGGCGATGGGCTTGGTGGTCCATGTGAGGTTGCTCTTGTTGAATCACAAGTGCCCTTGGTTGTCGCCGGTTCGCTTCACGTCTTGGAGGTCTTGCGGAGAGGTCACCATCATAGCTTGACGTTGCGGCGTGTTGCGGAGATGGACCGCTTGAGAGGAGCTCATGGATTGAAGAACGGGTCCATCCCGGTGCCTTGAAGCGTGACGGCGAGGTGCACTTGATTCACTTGAGGAGTGCCGAGATGAGCTTAAGTCGCGCGAGCGTGGCCTTGCTAGCCCATCGATGAGGCGTTGAAGCTTCTCATCTGTTGAAGCGAGGGCGCGACCAAGAGCTTCATTTCGATGACCGAGGTTGTGTTGCATGGCATGCATTTGGCCTCGGACTTCTTCGAAGCGGTTGTCGATGTTCTTGAACTCGACGCGGGCTTCGCGAAATTGTTCATCTTGGCGCCGCTCAAGAGCTTCACAACGGTAGTTGAATTCTCCTCGGACCTTCCAATGGTCCCATCTTGTCATGAATTGTGTGTCATCCTCCGGAGGTGGTGGTGGTTGGGACGGCTCGCCATTCCTGTCCATGAGGCAAAGCCGACAAAGTTGTATATGGAGAAAAAGGGTGCGTACAGTTAGCCTTTTACCTCACCTTGGAGATTATATCAAACCAAATGCCACACAAATGAGTGAACAGCGTGCAAAGTGAAATGGCAAAGAAACTCACACATAAATATACTACACCTATCAAAAGCATTTGGTGGAAGGTTAGGATTGTGGAAAACCAAACGAAACGATCCAGGGAAAAGGTTATTGTTCTAAGTGGTAAATAACCAAAGATCAAAAGCAAAATGATACGATCTACAAAAACACGGAAAAACGCACACGTGGAGACAAACGGGGTTAGCACGACTATGAAAATGAGCACAAAAGGTCCTAACGAAGACTACGCTCGGTTGTCGTGCCAACTCAAGGAGACACCACAACTCGTTTGCCAAAAGAGGATAAGCAATAGATTTATGCACTTGCCTTGGTGCGCTCTTTTCCTCTCTCTTGTTGGCTTACAAGCTTGGTATTCTCTTTGTATTGGGAGACTATGTATCTTTTTCTATTTTTCTTTTGTTCATTTTTTTTGGATTCTTTCTCTTTTTCTCCCTTTGTATGCTACTATGTTAACTTTTGTATTTGTCCTCACACTCTCACTTTCCAAAGGCAAGTGCACAATGCTTAGACAAACACAAAATGAGTTGCTCTCATAGGATGGATACACACAAGGAAGATATGGGGTTGTCAAAGTGGCGCAAGTTATACCTTCGGTATTGTTGACGACTTGCAACCGTTGGTGGGGATGATGTTCGAGTGTTGCGGTGTCGTTGAGCGCGTGGTGACTTTGATGCGGAGGCTGTTGTGAGAACGGCTACAAACACGCGAAACACGAACAAGTGAAGTGGAAAAGTCAGCAAACGAAGTTGAGGCGTCAAAGGAGCAAAGAAATACGGTCAGAGGTGGGCGGTAGTACCGCTGGCAACGTCCGGTGTTAAGGGGGGTAACCCTGGGGTTGGCCCGATCTTTCACGAATTCCACGAGAAACGAGGGGAAAGGGGTGGTCGGGGGATGAAAACGAGGAAATCGATGAAAACCACGAACACACTCACACCAAAACACGATACACGCCTACTCCTCACGCCGGTGGCAACCGGTCCAACATAATCTCTAGGATCGGTGTTGGGCGAAGCTCGCTCTCCACACCAACAACGGGGGATGAGGTGCTTGGTGAGACCTTGACGACTTGGGGCGAAAAGAGAACCCAAGGCCTTGTACAACTTGAACGCACTAGGCAAGATCCAAGAGGGGGGTGGATAATCCGGTGCTCCTTGGTAGGAGCATGAGACCAACAGATATAAGTCCTCAAAGGGTTTCCTTAATATCTATTATTATCCAAGTCTAGGGTTTACAATGGAGGGTGGGGGCTATATATAGTCCAGACACAAAACAGGGGTAGTTTCGGAATGAAAAGGTAAATTATAGGTAGGGTTACAAGGCACAGGGCCGAACTTAGGCGATCAGGGTCAGGCAGGACCGGTAGTACCCGACAACCGTAGTACCGGTGGTAACGCTAGTACCGCTTCCGAGCGGTAGTACCGCTTGAGGGCCAGCTTGGTCGGGCGCTGTGGCGGTAGGAGGGCGGTACTGGTTGTCCGGTAGTACCGTTCTTGGACGGTAGTACCGCTTAAATGCAGGCGTGGAGTGGTGCTTCTGTGGCGGCGGTAGGAGAAGGCGATGGGACCGCTTGGGCGGTAGTACCGGTCGTCCCAACCGGTAGTACCGCTTGCGTCTGGCAGCGACTGGTGGCTTCTTCGTACCTGATGATGCACAGTGTTTGCGTGTGAAGTAGCAATCCATCCAAGGGTGTGTCGAAGTCACACAAGGAGAGGAGCGAGTTCACCTTAGCTTGAAGGAGTTTGGCTCGGGCGCGAGTCATGGGTCCACTTGGGGAGCTCGTGGGAGTAGATGTAGTAGCGGTCGTAGGATGGGCTGCATCAGCTCCCCCCCCTTGGGAAAGAGTCGTCCTCGACTCTTCAACCGTCACAACTTCCTCTTCGCCATGGTAGGGTGAGAGGTCCTTGACATTGAATGTCGAGCTCACAAGATACTTCGATGTTGGTATATCGATCACATTGGCGTTGTTGTTGATCCTCTTTAGCACCTTGAATGGTCCATCGCCTCTTGGCTTTAGCTTGGAGTCGCGTTCCTTGGGGAAGCGGTCTTTACTCAAGTGTAACCATACAAGGTCGCCCTCATCAAAGATCATCTCTTTCTTGGTCTTGTTTAGCCTTGATGCTTGGCGAAGGACTTGTTGCTCGATAGTAGCTCGTGTGTCTTAATGGAGTTTCTTCATTGTTTGGGCACGCTTGACAACGTCCATATTGGCACGTTCCTGAAGTGGAAGTGGAAGGATATCGAGCGCGGTGAGAGGCTCGAAGCCGTAGACGATCATGAACGGGCTCCTCATGGTGGTGGATGTAGCATCCCAATTGTCTAACAATTTCAATGCTACTAGCCTAGTCTATAAACGCTACTTCCTATATATAATTGTTGCATCATAACTATATCATGCTCATGTCATCATGCCACCTTGCATTTGAGCATCATATAAAACCATTTTTGTTTTGGATCTTCTCTCATATGCATTGTCAATTGTATTTGCCTCTTGATATTGTATTTGGTTATTGATATATTGTTTAAATGCCCAAGTTGAGTTGGGGGCATATCTTTTATTCCACACCACCACCCTTTCTTTCACCACCTTATAATTCCACCATTCCATTATCCATGAGCTTGTATTCTATTTTCTTTTGGTATTTAATCTAGCTCATGGGAGATACGATGGATCTACTTCTACAAATTCTTTTGCTTGGCTTTTATTCCACTTTTGGAAATGCATCAGAATAATTCCATGTTAATATTATTGTTTTCACAAGAATACACATGGCATTAATTATTTTGCATGGGCCATGCAAGTACCACCACATTCTAGTATTTTGGATTTTATTTGAATTTTTCAGTGAACCATCCATCTCCCTCTCTACCACTACTTTGGCTTGATCTAATTGGTCTTGCTAAAAAGCCACCACCATTACCCTCTCTCTCTCATCCTTTCTCCAAAACCTAAACCTAATCTAAACCCTACATCTCTCCCACCCCTTTTTGTATGATCTAGCTAGATGCATGCAAGTATCTAACCCTAAGCCCCCTCTCTTCTCACCCTCCCCTTCACCCATGCCGAGGTGCCCCTCTCCCTACCATGCTGTCCCCACCTGGCTACCCCCTCTCCCTGGCCGAGCTACCCTCCTACCCCAACCCTAGCACCAACCCTAACCCGAGCCTAGCTCCTAACCGAGCTCCACCTCTCTCTTCCTCTCTTCTCTCTCACTGCCTTGAGGGCCCCTCCAGCCCGAGCCACCTTCCTCTCCTCCCGCCCTGGCCTACCTGGCAGCCTCCATCACCTACCCCCCTGTAGCCCGGCCGAGCACGTGAGAGGAGGAGAGAGAAGAAAAGGTGGCACCGAGCCACCTTATCTACCCCCGCCACGGCTCCTCCTCCCTCCCTCCTTTTCCTCCTCCCACACGGCTTCTCCTGCATCTCCAGATCCACCCCAGGCCGCCTCCCTCCTTCTTCTCACCGACGCCAACCCTCTCCCGTCGGCCACCGCCAAGAGTGCCGCCTGCTCCAGTGGTGTGGATGATGGCGTGGAGGTCGAGGTGATCGAGAGGCTCCCCACTCGACGCCGACGCGAAGGAGGATCCCCAGGAACGCTGCACCCCGCCGGGCCCGACGAGAAACCCTAGCTCCTGGTGCGCCTGCAACGTCGTCGCCCTGCTGCTCCGCGATCCGATCCAACCTCTCCGTCGAACTCACGGTGAGCTATCCCACCTACCTGACATCCTCTCCCTCGCCAACCCCCTCTGGTCTCGCCGTTCGTTTCAGCAAGCACGCTCTATGCGCCGGTGGCCGCTGCTTCGGCTCGTCACCGTGCCACGGCATGCCTCACCTAGCGCCCCTGTAACCTCCTGACAACAACACCCGCTCACCGCACTGTACCGCTTCGTCATGGTTCGATTCCCCTCGCCAAGGCCGTGGCGTTCCGTCTTAAGCAGAGAAGAACAACGATGGCCGCTGCTTTGCATACCCCAAACCTTTTTCCTCAACCCGCAACCCATCGAGCCCCACCTGTCAGCCGCGGTTGAGCATTTACGAAAAGCGCCCAGAGTCTCCGCCCCTCAACCCGCAGTCCCCGCTATGCCGCGTGGCACCCCCTGGTCGCCCGCTGTCGCGTGGGCCTACGAAGCCTCCGGTCCCACATGTCTGTCTCATGGGCTAGATGAGCTCGCGGTGAGAGAGGTCGGCCGCGCGCCGATTCCGCCCAGTCAGCATCGGCCCCACCTGCCTGCGGCTATGGCTAGCTACGGCTGGGTATAAAAAGTTCTGCAGTTTATCTGTTTAATAAAACAATTTCTGGAAAATGTTTATATATGAATTTAAATTTGTTTTTAAATAATTTTTAAAATATAAATCCAAATAAAACATGTAATATATGTTTTGAAATCAGAAAAATGTGAGGATTTCAAATATGGCCTTCAAAATATATTTTGGACACTTTAATTTTTCGAGTTGATCAAAATTACAATAAAATGCCCTTTTGCCTTAATTAATTAATAACTTTTGTTTTATAACTCCAAATTTGACAAATAATATGTCTAAAATGTTTAGCTCGACGAGACCTTTCTGTTTATGCATACCATGTTCTGAATTGCAGCATGCATCATATAAATATAAAGTATACAGCAACTTATTCGAGTATAAAATGTGACCCAAACTCAATAAAATGCTTTATTCTTGTATTCCACACCTCACCCATGCCATGCTACATTATTGCCATGCAAATTGTGCATCATTCATCATGGCATGATTGTTTGCTTGTCGCATTTTATTCTTATGCTTGTGCACTTTATTTATGTTGGCCCTTATTTGTCTGGTTCTTCTTCGAATTGACGCTGAGCAGGGGATATATCAGGAAACCCAGGAGCACTACCCAGATCCGTCCCTCGCTTCAACTGAGCTGCCAGGCAAGCACTACCACATGCTTGCATACATATAGTACCTATTTCCTCTATCTTATTCTTGCATCATTGAGTCGCGATCGCATTAAACTGAATCCCAAGTACTGCATAGCCTTTACTTTTAAACCCCACCGAAGCTTGTTCCTCCATCCCATGAGCCATTACTACAGGAGTTGTTTGAGCCATGCGGGTCGAGAACGACATGTGTAGGGTATGTGAGTGTCGATGGATAACGAGGTACCTAAACAACTTAACCCGAGTAGTATGGGATAACTAATGAAAGTGGCACCGTGAGCAATATCTCGCTATTTGGTTTTTCATGCTCACTTGTGTCCGTGGGACCCCGAGTACTTGATTCCTGTTCCTTGAATATTCGCACTATCCACATCCGGAGGCTTATGGGACCCCCCGAGGCGAGCTTGATTCATTCTTATTTCTTGGGGCCACAAAGTAGTTTGGGGCTTTATTACTATCCTGTACTTATGCCATGCTTTCTTGCTTAATTTAAGTTTGTGAGGAGCACTGTCTTTATTTTAGCGGAGTATTTTCATGTATCAACAAGCCCACATTTTCGGGTTCCCGATCGTACCACCGACGCAAACCTTGAGTCCGTCTGAGTCGGATAACTTCGCTATGGTAGCTTAATGGGGTGGCCTGAAATATTTCAATCCTGTGATTGCTTTGTCGTGAATGCCTCGTTGGGTTTTGATTTGGTTTTTCCGAGGTTGATCGAGTGTGTGTTACTATTTGTGCACCTAGGGTAAAACTTCTGAAAGCCGTGTCGCGGTTATGGACGACTTGGAGCACAGCTTCTCGATCATAGACAAGTATAACTAAAGTACCGCCTTTAATTTGACTAAGTAATCGACTAGTAAATAGTGCAACACTCATGGAATGGATAATAAAACTGCCAACGGATGGGGGTGTTTCGCTTCCTCGTTGGTAGCGAGGAGGAGGATGGATCTGTTAATATCGTTATAACTGTTGTTATTAATTCACGGACATCCGTCTATCTTTGGTTAGGCGGATGGTTAGCGAGCATCTATAGAATTGTTAGGTATTATCTTTGCTGCAATTGCGTCACCCTGTTGTGTCCCTTTAGAGGCATAAAGACTTGCCGAGTAAATTAGGGTCTCACACGATAAATTGTTTGATTCAGATGAGCAGGTAAACTCGCAAGATGGATCTTTGGGTGGAGGAGGCGACGATGTGGGCAACGATCATTCGAGATGTAGATTGATTCGAACGGGATCCGTGAGATATAGGCGGGATGTGTTTATTTATGGGGCATCTTATGCCAATTTGCTTCTTATCCGTACTCGGATCTTGTTTGTCGCTTCCGCCTGATACTCTGATGTTTGATGTATGAGGAGATATCCTAAACTATATATCTATCTAGGATATTTGGATCTTGTCGTATGGCGTTGCAATATTTCTATTTATTTTAGATGGAATGGCTCTGAGGACTGTTGTATGGTGGCTTGCATACATACTCATTTGTGTATGTAGTTGATCCCTTCGCCTGTCGATTACGCCGCCCGTTCTTGTCCCGATGTTTGGAAATGGTTAGGACGGCCGAACGGTCTACCTGTGAGTGGCATTTGGGCCCCACCGTACTATTTTAACCATTTCCGCTCATCCAGGCTTGTAACTAGGAGCGTAATTCACCGAGGTAGTTACAGTGGAGTGCTTGGCGCGGTTGTAGGAGAACTCGGCGTGTGGGATACATTCCTCCCAGTCTTTGAGGTTCTTCTTTATCAACACCCGGAGGAGTGTGCCAAGACTTCGATTGACGACCTCGGTTTGTCCATCGGTTTGAGGATGCGAGGCGGACGAGAAGAGGAGCTTGATGCCGAGCTTGGCCATGAGAGTCTTCCAGAAGTAGCTCATGAATTTTACGTCGCGGTCGGAGACGATTGTTCTAGGCACACCGTGTAGCCGAATTATTTCCCTGAAAAACAAATTGGCTACATGTGAAGCATCATCGGTCTTATGGCACGGAATGAAATGTGCCATTTTAGAAAAGCGATCCACGACTACAAATATGGAATCATGACCATGTTTAGATCTAGGCAAGCCTAACACAAAGTCCATGCTAATGTCCGACCAAGGTGTATGAGGAATAGGCAATGGCATATAAAGACCAAAGGGGTTGGACTTAGACTTAGCTTGGATACATGTAGTGCATCGTTGAACGTGGCGCTCCACGTCGCGCTTCATCTTTGGCCAAAAGTAGTGAGTGGAGAGCATGTCATATGTCTTGTCACGGCCAAAGTGACCCATAAGGCCTCCACCATGGGACTCTTGAAGAAGCAAAAGTTGGAGAGACGATTTCGGAATGCAAAGCTTGTTTTGTTTGAAAAGAAACCCCTTATGCAAATAGAAATCATCAATCCCTTTGTCTATTGAACATTGTGCAAATATTGGTCCAAAGAAGGAGTCGGACGCGTACAAAGATTTGATGTCATCAAGACCCAAGACATTGACTTCGAGTCGTGTAAGAAGGCTTGTGTTTTTGCGAGACAAGGCGTCCGCTACCACATTTTCTTTGCCCTTCTTGTATTGACAATGTAAGGAAAAGACTCCATGAACTCAACCGATTTTGCGTGCCTTTTACTCAAGTTGGCTTGGCCCTTAAGATACTTCAACGACTCATGGTCGGAATGGATGATAAATTCTTTGGGCCAAAGATAGTGTTGCCACACTTGAAGAACTCGAACCAAGGCAAAAAGTTCTTTGTCATAAATGGGATAATTGAGGCGTGCGCCATCCAATTTCTCACTATGGTAAGCAATAGGACGCCCATTTTGCATAAGGACGCACCAATGCCAATACCACTAGCGTCACATTCAATCTCAAAGGTTTTTGTGAAATCCGGCAATGCAAGAAGTGGTGCTTCGGTGAGCCTCTTTTTAAGCTCATCAAAAGCCTTTTGTTGTGCTTTTCCCCAAACGAACGTGACATTTTTCTTGGTCAATTCGTTGAGGGGGCAAGCAATTGTATAAAAATCTTTCACAAAGCGACGGTAAAAGCCAGCCAACCCATGAAAACTACGAAGTTCACTAACATTTGTTGGGATGGGCCAATATCGTATGTCCTTGACTTTTGAGACATCCACTTCTATGCCATTAGAAGACACAACAAAACCAAGGAAAATCAGCTTGTCTCTTGCAAAAGTGCACTTTGGGAGATGAGCATAAAGCTTTTCATGACGAAGGATTTGGAGGACCTCCTTAACATGAGTAACATGCTCCTCTAGTGACTTGCTATAGACAAGAATGTCATCAAAGTAAACAACTACACTCTTTCCAATGAGAGATCGCAAAATATGGTTCATGAGGCGCATAAAGGTAGATGGGGCATTGGATAAGCCAAAAGGCATAACCAACCATTCATAGAGACCAAGCTTGGTCTTGAAGGCGGTTTTCCACTCATCACCTTCAGCCATGCGAATTTGATGGTAGCCACTACGAAGATCAATTTTCGAAAATATAGTGGCTCCACATAACTCATCAAGCATGTCATCAAGACGCGGTATAGGATGTCGATAACGCACGGTGATAGCATTGATTGGACGGCAGTCCATGCATAACCGCAACGTATCATCCGTTTTTGGTACTAGGATCACGGGGACCGCGCTTGGGCTAGTGCTTACTTGGATCAAACCTTTGGAGACGAGTTGGTTGATTTAATGTTCGATCTCCTTCGTCTCTTCCGGGTTTGTGCGATACGCGGCGCGGTTTGGAAGTGGTGCACCGGGTATGAGGTCGATGCGTGCTCGATTCCACGAAGAGGAGGAAGGCCATGAGGAAGCTCTTCGGGAAAAACATCTTGGAATTCCTGCAAAATAGCCATCAAAGAAGGAGGAACATTTGTCAAGTCGTTAGTTCCTTGCGCTAGTCCCTTGCATACAAGGACATAGTGCAAGATGGATTGGTTGTTCCGCACTTCTCTCATCTCACTTTTGGTGGCAAGAAGAACACTCTTAGTTTTTCCACTCGAGTTTGGCTTGTAGCTCTCACTCACTATGGTGTGGTTCTCTCGCTCACCACTCTTCTCACAAGGTGTTTTTGTGTATTGCGCCCTCTCTAAAGCCTTTCCATTGTCCGCAATTATTTGGCTAGGAGTCATTGGTTGCAACACACAAGTTTTATCAAGGCATTTGAAGGTGTAAGTGTTTGAGTGACCATTATGCAAAGCACGCTTGTCATATTGCCACGGCCTTCCGAGCAACATGTGACAAACCGTCATTGGGACCACGTCACATTCCACCGTGTCCTTGTAGTGCCCAATGGAGAACGTCACCGAGACGGTGTGCTTGATCTTGACGGATCCTTGGTCACTTAGCCATTGGATATGGTAGGGGTATCTATGCGGATGAAGGGTGAGGTTGAGTTTCTCACACAATTCTGTGCTTGCAAGGTTATGGCAACTCCCTCCATCGATGACAACTTTGATGGACTTCCCATTTATGCCGGCACGAGTTTGGAAGATGTTCGAGCGTTGGTCTTCATTTTCGTTGACTTGGGTAGTCAAGACCCTTGTGACCACAAGCGATGGACTTGCGTCATGCTCACACACAAGAAGTTCTTGGTCCTCTTCCAAATGTTGCCTTGCCATGGCTTCCTTGACTCTTGCATCAAACTCTTCTTCACTCAAGTATTCTTCGTCGCCTTGTCATGGATGAACAAAACTTTCTTGTTCCCACATGCATTCGACTTGTGCCCTTTGCCTCCACACTTGTAGCATTCACCGGTGAATGGTTGATCATCTCTTCTGTGTTTGCCACTTGGGGGCTGTTTTCCTTGAGGGAGAGTTGGCTTGAAGGGAAGCTTGGTGGTACTTGAGGAGCTTCCACTTGGTGTCATTGGAGTAGTGGTTGATGCTTGCTTGTAGGTGAAGTACGTCTTTGGCTTGTTGTACTTGATGTCCTCTTGCACTTGGCGCTCGGCCTTGGACGCGATGTGCACAAGCTCAACCATGTTGTTGTACTTTTGGAACTCGGTGATGCGCTTGATGGGATGGTTCAAGCCATTGAGGAAGCATGCCATTGTTTGCTCATCTCGCTCTTCAATGTTGGCACGGATCATGTTGAGCTCCATTTGCTTGAAGTACTCTTCCACGGTCTTTGTTCCTTGACTAAGCGTTTGAAGCTTGTTGAAAAGGTCATGCGTGTAGTGTGAAGGAACAAAGCGGGATCTCATATGAGCCTTCATATCTTGCCAAGTTGCGATTGGAGGCTCTTCTTTTGATTCGCGAGCGAGTTGGACTTGTTCCCACCAAAGGTTGGCATACTCATCAAACTCGAGGGATTCCATGGCCATCATCTTCTCATTGCTATAGTTGTGCATGCGGAAGATCTTGTCGACCTTGAGTTCCCAAGAGAGATATTCCTCAGGCTCATTGGAACCGGTGAACTTTGGCATGGTGAACTTGAGATTGCCGAAAGTTTCTTCTCCATTGCGGTTCCGGTTGCGGCGGTTGCCATGATTTTGGCGGTCATCATCATCATCCGAGCTCTCATGTCTTGCTTGGTGATTGTTGTGTTGCTCTTGCGGTTGTTGAGGTGCCGCGTTTGGTGGTGGAACTCGTTGTTGACAACGAGCTTGGGGAGCTTGCTCGTTTTGTTGTCGCGGTTGAGGACGAGGAGGAGGTTGATGGTCCTCACAACGAGCTTGGGGAGCTTGCTCTTCTTCTTCTTGGTGTAGGGGAGGCTCGTCATGACCATCATGTTGCCGACATGGACGATCATGTCGATGATGACGCCTTGGAGGATATTCGAGTGCTTCCCGTCGACGGTGATCTTGTTCATCCTCTTCGGAAGCTTCACTTGTTGTTGAAGGGACATGTCGACGTCGATGGACTTGGTGGTCCATGCGAGGTTGCTCTTGTTGAATCACAAGTGCCCTTGGTTGTGGCCGGTTCGCTTCGCGCCTTGGAGGTCTTGCGGAGAGGTCACCATCATAGCTTGACGTTGCGGCGTGACGCGGAGATGGTACCGCTTGCGAAGAGCTCATGGATTGAAGAACGGGTCCATCCCGGTGCCTTGAAGCGTGACGGCGAGGTGCACTTGATTCACTTGAGGAGTGCCGAGATGAGCTTGATTCGCGCGAGCGTGGCCTTGCGAGTCCATCGATGATGCGTTGAAGCTTCTCATCCGTTGAGGCGAGTGCACGACCAAGAGCTTCATTTTGATGACCGAGGTTGTGTTGCATGGCATGCATTTGGCCACGGACTTCTTCGAAGCGGTTGTCGATGTTCTTGAATTCCACACGGGCCTCGCTAAATTGTTCATCTTGGCGCCGCTCGAGAGCTTCACAACGATAGTTGAATTCTCCTCGGACCTTCCAATGGTCCCAGCTTGTCATGAATTGTGTGTCATCCTATGGAGGTGGTGGTGGTTGGGATGGCTCTCCATGCCTGTCCATGATGCAAAGCCAACAAGGGTTGTATATGGAGAGAAAAGGGTATGGAGAGTAAGCCTTTTACCTCACCTTGGAGATTATATCAAACCAATTGCCACACAAAGGAGCGAAAAGCGTGCAAAGTGAAATGGCAAGAAACTCACACACAAATATGCTACAACTCTCAAAAGGCTTTTGGTGGAAGGTTAGGATTGTGGAAAACCAAAAGAAACGATCCAAGCAAAAGGTTATTGTCCTACGTGGTAAAGAACCAAAGATCAAAAGCAAAAGGATACGATCTACGAAAAACACGGAAAACACACACGTGAAGAAAAACGGGGTTAGCACGACTGTGAAAATGAGCACAAAAGGTCCTAACGAAGACTACGCTCGGTTGTCGTGCCAACTCAAGGAGAGACCACGACTCGTTTGCCAAAAGAGGATAAGCAATAGATTTGTGCACTTGTCTCGGTGCGCTCTTTCTTCTCTTGTTGGCTTACAAGCTTGGTATTCTCTATGTATTGGGGGACTATGTATCTTTCTATTTTATATTTTTCTTTTCCTTTTTTTTGATTCTTTCTCTTTTTCTCCCTTGCTATGCTACTATGTTAGCTTTTGTATTTTGCCTCACACTCTCACTTTCCGAAGGCAAGTGCACAATGCTTAGACAAACACAAAATGAGTTGCTCTCATAGGATAGATACACAGAAAGGAAGATATGGGGCTGTCAAGGTGGTGCAAGTTATACCTTTGGTATTGTTGATGACTTGCAACCGTTGGTGGGGGATGGTGTTCGAGTGTCGCGGTGTCGTTGAGCGCGGGATGACTTTGATGCGGAAGCTGTTGTGAAAATGGCGACAAACACGCGAAACATGAACAAGCGAGGTGGAAAGGTCAGCAAACGAAAATGAGGTGTCAACGGGCGATGAAGGACGGTCAGGATCTAGCGGTAGTACCGCTTGCGACAACCGGTAGTACCGGTGACTTGCGGTAGTACCGCTTGCACGGTAATGAAGGTAGTACCGCATGATCTGAACGATGAACTTGCCAAAAACCTCAAATTCGTGGGAAATCTGACCGAAAGGCTGGGCTAGAAACAACAGGGGCTATAGATCGACTCCCAAAGCAACAAATCTATGGACGAAAACCACGAAAAACTCACCAAATCCAGAGATCGATCCGAAGGAAAATTGGGTCTCTTTTTGGTAGGATTTTCGTTTTTAAGGTGGATAAAAGAAAAATTGGGGGGAAATTCGTTATCAACCGTGCTCTTGATACCAATATGTTAAGGGGGTAACCCTGGGGTTGGCCCGGTCTTTCACGAATTCCACGAGAAACGAGGGGAAAGGGGTGGTCGGGGGATGAAATCGAGAAAAGCGATGAAAACGACGAACACACTCACACCAAAACACGATACACGCCTACTCCTCACGCCGGTGGCAACCGGTCCAACATAATATCTAGGATCGGTGTTGGGCGAAGCTCGCTCTCCACGCCAACAACGGGGGATGAGGTGCTTGGTGAGACCTTGACGACTTGGGGGCGAGAAACCGAGAACCCAAGGCCTTGTACAACTTGAACGCACTAGGCAAGATCCAAGAGGGGGGTGGATAATTCGGTGCTCCTTGGTAGGAGCATGAGACCAATAGATATAAGTCCTCAAAGGGTTTCCTTAATATCTATTATTATCCAAGTCTAGGGTTTACAATGGAGGGTGGGGGCTATATATAGTCCAGCCACAAAACAGGGGTAGTTTCGGAATGAAAAGGTAAATTATAGGTAGGGTTACAAGGCACAGGGCCGAACTTAGGCGATCAGGGTCAGGCAAGACTGAGTACGGTCCCCAACCCAGAGTGGCCCGAGCGGTAGTACCGCTTGAGGGCCTGGAGCTTTCGTCGGAGGCGCCTGTGGCGAGCGGTAGGAGGGGGCGGTAGTACCGCTGTCCGGTAGTACCGGTAGTACCGCTTGCGTCTGGGGCGTGGAGTGGTGCTTCCTGTGGCGAGCGGTAGGACCGCTTGGCGCGGTAGTACCGGTCGTCCCAACCGGTAGTACCGCTTGCGTCTGGCAGCGACTGGTGGCTTCTTCGTACCTGATGATGCACAGTGTTTGCCTGTGAAGTAGCAAGCCATCCAAGGGTGTGTCGAAGTCACACAAGGAGAGGAGCGAGTTCACCTTAGCTTGAAGGAGTTTGGCTCGGGCGCGAGTCATGAGTCCACTTGGGGAGCTCGTGGGAGTAGATGTAGTAGCGGTCGTAGGACAGTGTGGCATCCCGCAAAAACCACTACCAGAAAATCACGTTGATTTTGTGCATTGCATCGTCATCATCTTGCATTGTCGTCTAAACTATTTCGAAAAACCCTAGTTTTGCTTTGTACAAATACCCTCTTTATTTCAAATGCAAAACCCCGAGCATATCGGATATTTTATTTCCTAAAAACTATTTGCAAAGTGTTCTTGTTTTAAAATAAACAAAACCCAAACAAACACACATTTAAATCAGACCCCTCTAAATCCTATCCCCACCCAAATCTATCCTACCCACCAACCGCAGGCCGCCACCTCACCCTCTCACCCAATCTCTACCCACCTGCCACCTCATCGATCCATACCTTTTTTCCTCTCCCTTTTCTCACCCAGCTCTCCCTCACCCCTCTCTCTAGCACCCGGGCCCCACCCCACACCGACCCACTAGCCTCACCTGCCTCTCTCCCTAGCCACCCACTGACCCACCTGGCCACCCCACACCCCACCCACGCCACTGACTGTCGCGCCCGTGTCCCCAAATGGCCGACCCTGCCCCCACGGGACCCGCCACCAGCGCCCAGCCCTCTCCTCCTTCGCCTCCACCACCGCTCCTTGACGCTGCCAGGGCCGGCCAGCGTGGCCGCCTCGACTGCAGCCGCCCTTCTCCCACCTTCCCCGATCGCATCCTCCTCCTCCGCCGCGGCCACCTCCGCCTCCAGCAATGCCGCCGCCCCTCCTCAAACGCCTGCCCCGCCGAGCTCTCCGCCGCCTCTTCCCAACCTTCGCTCGTCCCCATCGGCCGGCAGACTCTCGCCGCATCCTCCTCCTCACAAGATCCCACCGGCGCCCGAGCCTCCTCTCGCCACGGCGTCCCCTCACCGCGCCCACGTCCGCGCCCACTGCGCCACGGTTGCCTCCACCGCCGCCTACCGCCTACCCACGCCCATCGTCTGACGCCACGAACCCTCGCCTGCACGCACTGCGGCAGAGCTTCCCCGAGCGTCGCGACCACCCGTTCGCGCCGCCACCCGACGCCACCGCCTCCAACCCTCGCCGCCGGCCACTTCGCCGCCGGCCGCCGCTGACCTTGCCTGGCCTCGCCAGCCCTCACCTCCGGAGAACTCGCCGCTGCCGCCCGCCCACGCCCGCCTCCCTCGTCGGGCCCTTGCTCTTCGGCCGTCTGCGCCGCTGCTAGCCTCGCCTGGCCGTCGCCATCCCCGCCCCGCAACAACCGCTCCCGGACGAGTTCCTCGATGCCGCCGTCTGCTCGGTTTCGCATGTTGCGATTACATAGAACAGAGCAAGATGGCATGTGTCCCTTAGGTTGTGTATGCTTGTCTGGGAGTCCTGACAAGATCCCCGACTTTTGGGTACACTAGAAGACTACCGATAAGGAGCCAACGACAAGTTCTACCTCATGAAAACAAGATCTTCGAGTCCGATGAACCTCGTCAAGACCCCGATGCACCAATCCGAAGACCGATCCCGGTGTTTGAAGCCCGAACCCCAAGATCTGCCTCACGGGATCGAACCCGGAAACCCCGATGCTTTCGACACGGATGCCATGATCTTCGTCACGGACGCCGAGACCCCGGACCCCGGAGACCCCGTGATCTTCGCCGCAGAACAACAAGGCCGTTGGAATGGAATCGACAAGATCTACCGCCGGACGACAAGTTCTACTTCACGGGCACGGAGCGTCAAGATCGCCTCACGGAATCCGAAGCGCGGGCCCGACAAGATCTTCGCGACGATAAGAACGACACCGACCTGGAAGAATCCGATGCGCCCCCGACGCCAGACCAAGTGCTTCCTCACGGAACGCCAGGATCTACTCTGTATCCGAGAACGAGCCCGCCGAGACCGTATCCGTCGAACCCTGAACCCCGAGGCCGAACCCCGAACCCCGGAACCCCAAGTTCTGCCGAACCCTAATGTGTGACCCCTTTCCGAGTCCTATTTTATAAATGCTAAATCTAAAACCTGTTGCATATTAATCAGTCATCTTGCATGCATGCTTGTCATGTGGTTTGGGGGCCTTATGCCGATTCACCTCATAATTAAATATGGGGCCCATATGCGGGCAAATATAGCCTTATATTGGACTCATTTAAATTGGTGTAGCGAACCGGTGCCATATTTTGCCATGTTCAAACAACATTTAATTTGCGGGGTAGCTAAACAACATGAACCACCTAATTAATTGTCGGGACCCCGGTTCCACTTAATATGACCTAATTGCATCGCACCTTGCCATGCCATGCATCATGCATGCATCATGCCCGATCTTTTGCCGTAGTATTAAATATTGCATCCGGTGTTTATTCTAGTGTTTTGCTTCTTCGCGGATAAGGCCGTTGAGTTGATGTGAGCTTCGCTCCGATCTTCGGTTGAACCTTCGCCAATGTTTTCAGGCGAGCATCTCCCCCTTTCTACCTATCTTACTTTTCTAGTATTTATTCCCTCCTGTTGATCTATTGCTATCTGTGTTGCGATGCTTTAGTTTTCGTACCCGTGATATCCTTTGCAGCCGTATATTGCCATGGACACCTCCTATTACCTGTTGTTTGATAGATAGTGGGACCTGCGCGTCGTAGTCGCTTGCTCAAGTGCTGTTGCGTGTCGTCAAGTGCCACAGTTGTTGGTGTATTGCCGTATGCTTTATGTTGGAGATGATCATGGCTTTACTTATCGTTCACTTTAAATTCCTGTTTAACAACTAAAATTGAAGTAAGCAGAGGCATCGGTGGGTGATAGATAATATTTGGTTTCCGAACGCCCACTTGTGTCCCGTAGGACCCCGAGTACTTGATACCTGTTCCTTGATTTATCGCGCTATCCACATCCGGGAGGATTATGGGACCCCCCTGAGCCAGAGCTTGATTCAGTCTTATTTCTTGGGGCCACAAACTAGTTTGAGGTTTATTTACTATCCTGTACTTATGCCATGCTTTACTGCTTTATTTAAATTGTCGCGAGATAGCACCGTATCATTTAGGATCGGACACGATTCGCGGTGTCGACAAGCCCAGTTTGGGTTCCCAAATGTTCACACCAGATACCCAAACCTTGAGTCCGTTTGAGTCGGCTAACTTCGTGGTGGTAGCTTAATGGGGTGGCCCCCTGAAATATTTCTGAATCCTGTGATTGCTTTGTCGTGAAGGCCTCGTTGAGTTTTGATTTGGTTTTTCCGAGGTTGATCGAGTGTGTGTTGCTATTTGTGCACCCCGGCCGGGTTAAAACTTTCAAAGCCGTGTCCATGTTATGGACGACTTGGAGCACAGTATCTCGATCATAGACAAGCATAACTAAAGTAGTGCTATAAATTTGACTTTATAATGACTAGTAATCAGTTTCACTACAATGGAATGGCTAAATAAAACTGCCCACAATTGCTTGTTTTGCCTATCTCTTGCGACAATTGTATCTAACTAGTAAGTATTGCAACTACAACGGAATGGCTTAATAAAAGTGCCAACAACTGCTGGGTTTTTGGGGTTATCTCATGCTAATTGTATCTGACTAGTAAGTGTTGCAACTATCACGGAATGGTTAACTAAAATGGCCCACTGCTTATTTTACCAGGACGATTATCCCTACCTGACTAGTAATTGCTGCAACGATAACCGAATAAATAAAACTGCCAACCGTGTGAGTTCCTCGGTTGACTTCCTCGTTTGGTCTCGAGGGGGTAAACGCTAGGATGGGTTTGATTGGTGGTAGTATCAGCTTGGTTCCGAGTAGGTCTTTCTTCCCCCTCTCTGTTTGCCGTCAGTTGTATCGAGTCTCTATAGGTTGTTTAGTGCATGCTGCCGCTGCCGCTCAGTCCACCATACCTATGTAGGCGAGGACCGCCGAATTCTAGCCTCGCCGTGCATCGCCTCGATCTTGACGCCTCTTTTCCTTTGCCCTTTGTCGGCACCCCTTTTGTTTAAGCAGGTTTTTGAGATCGACGTTAGCGTGGTTACCCTTCCTTGGCCTGGGCAGGTTATGGACGCCATTGGTTATTCTTCGTGGCTCTTAGCCCCATTTGCATCTTGTCCGTAGTCGGACGCTCTATCATTTTCAAGGTGATTTGGATCTTTGTATATTATATCTCGTATTCTTGACTCTTTGAGTCGTGTTGTATATGTATCTGCATCGTGTCCCATCGAGGACTGTTGTGTAATGTTATTACATCGTTTTCCACCCGCACGAAAGTGCCTGGTGGGCACCTTTGAATCGTTTCTATGCGGGTTTGGCGGGTTTTCGCTAAAACTTGCATAGGTCCGATTCTGAGGGTGTTACAGACAGGCTGCATCATCCGGTAGTACCGGCGAGCGGTAGTACCGCTTGTGCGGCCGGTAGTACCGCCAGGCGCGAAACAGGAACGAAAACAACTTGACAAAATCCTCAAATTCGTGGTGATCTGACCGAAAGGCTGGGCTAGGAACAACACGGTCTATAGATCGACTCCAAAAGCAACAGATCTATGGACCAAAACCACGAAAAACTCACCAAATCCAAAGATCGATCCGAAGGCAAATTGGGGCTCTTTTTGGTGGGATTTTCGATTTTACGGGGGAACGAAGAAAAATTGGGGGGAAATTCGTGATCAACCGTGCTCTTGATACCAATATGTTATGGGGTAACCCCTTGGGGTGGCCCGATATTTCACGAATCTCTGTGGGAATCGAGGGTAAAGCGGTGGAAGGGGGAGAGGGGATGAAATCCACGAACACATGCTCACGAAGAACCCGATGAACTCACGCACACAAAACACGATACACGCCGATAACTCATGCCAGTGGCAACCGACCCAACATAATCTCTAGGACCGGTGTTGGGCGAAGCTCTCTCTCCACGCCAACAACGGGGGACGAGGTGCTTGGTGAGACCTTGACGACTTGGGGGCGAGAAACCGAGAACCCAAGGCCTTGTACAACTTGAACGCACTAGGCAAGATCCAAGAGGAGGGTGGATAATAGGGTGCTCCTTGGTAGGAGCATGAGACCAATAGATGTAAGTTCCTCAAAGGGTTTCCTTAATCTATTATTATCCAAGTCTGAGGGTTACAATAAAGGGTGGGGGCTATATATAGGCCAACCACAAAAACAGGGGTAGTTTCAGAACGAAATGGGAAAATATAGAAAGGGTATGGGCGGGCCGAATCGTTCTGGTTCGGTCCAGACAGAGTACCGGGCCGGCAACCCAGTAGTACCGGTCATAACCGGTAGTACCGGCCTCGGTAGTACATTGCGGACTTGGAGCTTCCGTCGAGTCGCCAAGATGCCAGAGGAGGGGCGGTAGTACCGCCATCGGTAGTACCGTTCTGGGCCGTAGTACTGGCGTCTGGGCGTGGAGTGGTTCTTCTGGGCGTCTGGTAGCGGGGTCCGGTAGTACCGCTTGTACCGGTAGTACCGGTCGCCCTATCCGGTAGTACCGGTTGAGTCTGGCAGCGACTGGTTGCTTCCGCTCCGGTTCCTTCGTCCCATGGGTCCTTCTCTTCGTACCTGATGATGCATAGTGTATGCGTATGAAGTAGCAAGCCATCCAGAGGCGTATCAAAATCACACAAGGAAAGGAGCGAGTTAACCTTGGCTTGTAGGAGCTTAGCTCGGGCGCGAGTCATTGGTCCACTGGGAGGGCTAGGTGTTGTAGATGGAGGTGCGTCCGTAGGACGGGCTGCATCAGAGGTTATGTTGCATAGCCTGCATTTGTCCTCGGACTTCTTTGAAGCGGTTGTCAATGTTCTTGAATTCCACTCGGGCTTCGCTAAATTGTTCATCTTGGCGCCGCTCAAGGGATTCACAACGGTAGTTGAATTCTCCTCGGATCTTCCAATGATCCCATCTTGCCATGTATTGTGTGTCGTCCTCCGGAGGTGGTGGTGGTTGGGATGGCTCGCCATTCCTGTCCATGATGCAAAGCCGACAAGGGTTATATATGGAGAAGGAGAACGCGGGAAGTTAGCCTTTTACCACACCTTGGAGATTATATCAAACCAATTGCCACTTGAGAACTAATAGCTTTCAAAGTGAAATCTTTTGGTGGAAGGTTAGGATTGTGGAAAACCAAAGAATCAACCAAACGAAAAGGATAGTCAAAAGTGGAGAAGATCCAACAAAACTCAAGTCAAAAGGAAATGATCAACTCAAAATTTGACGGGAACCTGCGACTACACACACGCGTGGAGAAAAATGGGGTTAGCACGACTATGAAAGTAAGCACAAAAGGGCCTAACGAAGACTACGCTCGGTTGTCGTGCCAACTTAAGGAGAGACCACAACTCGTTTGCCAAAAGAGGGTAAGCAACGGATTTGTGCACTTGCCTTGGCGCGCCTTTTCCTCTCTCTTTTGCTTACAAGCTTGCTTACAATCTTGTATCTTTCTATTTTTCTTTTTCTTCCTTTTTTTGATTCCTTTTCTTTTTCTCCCTTTCTATGCTACTATGTTAACTTTTGTATTTGCCCTCACACTCTCACTTTCCAATGGCAAGTGCACAATGCTTAGACAAACACAAAATGAGTTGCTCTCATAGGATAGGTACACACAAAGGAAGATATGGCTACAAGGGTTGACACAAGTTATACCTTAGTTCTTGATGATGATCTTGTGTCGATGGAGCGGGTAAGAGTTTGGGGTCCATGGTGTCGAAGAGCGCGGGCGATGTTGCGGAAGCTATCTATTAGTTGGTGACACGCACACGGAACACAAACAACAAGGAGACAGATTAGCCAATGCAGAAAAGAGGAAATGTCAAAAACGACGTCCAGGGCCGGAGACTCCGGTGCACAGGGCCGGAGACTCCGATGCGGGAAATCAGCTCGTGTTCTTGAGCGGAAATTCACGCCTAGAGTCCTCAAATCCGCAAAAATTGGCTAAAATTGGGTTGGGAAACGCAGACAAAAGCTGGACCAACACCTAGACAAGATTTGGTCGGATCAAAACCACAAATAAGGCTCCAAAACAATAGATCGATCCAAAGGCAAATTGGGGCTATTTTTTGGGAAATTTTCGAATTTATGGTGGATAGAAGAAAAATTGAGGGGAAATTCGTGATCAACCTTGCTCTTGATACCAATATGTTGGGGTGACCCCTTGGGGTGGCCCGATCTTTCACGAATTCCGAGGAAATCGAGGGGAAAGCGGTGGAAGGGATAAGGGGATGAAATCCACGAACACACACGCGAAGAACTCGATGAACTCACACACACGAAAACACGATACAAGCCGATAACTCACGCCGGTGGCAACCGGTCCAACATAATCCCTAGGATCGGTGTTGGGCGAAGCTCTCTCTCCACGGCCAACAACGGGGGCGAGATGCTTGGCGAGATCTTGACTACTTGGGCACGAGACACCAAGATCCCAAGGACTTGTACAACTTGAACGCACTAGGCAAGATCCAAGAGGTTGTGGATAATTTGGTGCTCCTTGGTAGGAGCATGAGACAAATAGTTGATAGATCCTCAAAGGGGTGTCCACAACTATAATTATCCAAGTCTAGGATTTACAATAGAGGGGTGGGGCTTTATATAGGCCAGCCATTTAAACATGGGTAGTTTAGGAATAAAACTGAAAGTTGGGACGAAATTGGGGGTTACATGGGCCAGGCCCAAAAGGCCTTAACATGCCTGGCGTCGATCAGTCCGGAGACTCCGGTGTTGGGTCCGGAGACTCGGTCAGACGAGACTTGATCGGCCTCCGGACCCGTCTCCGGAGGGGCCTTCTGGTTGTCTCGGGCTTGGTTCCTAGGGCCGGACCGGAGGATGGTCCGGAGACTCCAGTGTACAGGACCGGAGACTCCGGTGTACACCGGAGATTTCGGTGTGCAGAGCTCCAGCAGCGACTCCTCATGGTCCTTCTTCCTTGGGGGCTTGGCGTGGTGATGTTGCTTCATAGCTGAGGATACACAACGTAGTTGCGTGAAGTAGAAAGCCATCCAAAGGTAGACCAAAATCACACGAGGAAAGGAGCGAGTTAACCTTAGCTTGTAGGAGCTTGGCTCGGCGCGAGTCATTGGTCCACTTGGGGAACTAGGTGTTGTAGATGGAGGTGTGTCCGTAGGACGGGCTGCATCAGAATGCCTAGCATGAATATCTAAGCCATCCAAACACCTGGTATTTGAGATATCCGGGCCTAGAGAATGTCAATGTCCAATACCAAGCCCCACTGCAAACATCCAAACGCAGCCTTATACTTTTGTTTATAATACTTGTATTTGTCTTATTGTGATTAATTATTTATAGTTAAAATTTCTCCCCTCATAACTTTAAAAAACAATTGAGTTCATGTCAAAATTCATCACACTCCCAACCTAGTTCATCGGAGTGAGAATTTTGATCATTCTAATCTTATAATTTGGCAAAAGAATTACCAGATTTTCAAATGCATGCATACAGATACACAAAATCCTAAATCTACCATTCGTTTAGTCCTAAATGTTGGGATATGACAACAAGTTTAGGGTTTAATTTAGACCGGATTCTCTAAATGAAGGTTAGGCTTCTCTCATCGGTGGGTGCAGTGGATCATGACGTGTGTCACCACGGTGAGGTACTCGGTAAAATTTAATGGAGCCATCTTGGATTCGTTCACACCGTCGCGAGGGCTACGGCAAGGTGATCCCCTCTCCCCGTTCTTGTTCCTTTTTGTGGCAGATGGCTTGTCGGCTTTGTTGAGACAACATGTGTTGCAACATGAGATAACTCCAGTCAGGGTGTGCCCGAGAGCCCCAGGAGTCTCGCACCTCCTTTTTGCAGATGACACACTACTCTTCTTTAAGGCAGAAAATCAGCAAGCGGAGGTGTTACGGGAGGTTGTTGGTACGTATGCACATGCCACGGGACAATTGATAAATCTGGAGAAGTGCTCGATCATGTTCGGTCAAGGGTGTCCGTCTCATATACAGGAGCAGATTCGGGCGACCTTGCAACGGCCAATGAGCATTCGGCCAAGTACTTAGGGTCGCCATCAAGGTAGAATGAACAGAGGTAAACTACAAAACCTGCAGGTCAAATTCACTAAACGTTTCATGGAATGGGGTGATTCATTTCCGTCCCAAGCTGCTAAGGAAACACTTATTAAAGCTGTTGCCCAATCTATTCCAACCTACATCATGAGCGTTTTTAAATTGCCCATGGCCTTATGTGACGACCTAAACCGCATGGTGAGAAACTACTGGTGGGGATCAAAGAAAGGGAAAAGAAAGGTCCATTGGAAGTCTTGGGATGCTCTGACTAGTCCCAAAAAATGTGGTGGATTAGGTTTCCGTGACTTTCGCCTCTTCAACCAAGCCTTGTTGGCGAGAGGCAAAGGGCGGTGGCGATTGTTAAGCCCGACAATGTGTGCTTGTACATCTTAAAAGCCAGGTATTATCCTAATGGGCGTCTTGAGGATACTGTCTTTGCAGGTAACGCTTCGTCAACCTGGCAGGCGATCACGTATGGCCTCGAGCTCCTTAAGAGAGGGCTTGTATGGAGGGTGGGCGATGGCAGTCAGATACGTATCTGGCGGGATGCTTGGCTACCTAGACCACCCTCGTACAGGCCCATCTCTATACAAGGGGACTGTCGTCTTCGTCGAGTGGCAGCGCTAATCACCGAAGCTGGAGAATGGAATGGGGAACTTCTACGCAAGCACTTCTGCGCGGCGGACACCGAGCAGATACTCAAGATCAAGCTGTCGACAAGCCAGTGCAATGATGTAATTGCTTGGGCCCCAAGTAGGGGACTCTTTTCCAAGAACGTGCATAAGGTCGCATGGGAGTTAAATCATCGCACGTCTATGTGCGCCGCGAGCAGGGCACCGGACGGTCGCCGTGCCGTCTGGGACACGGTATGGGGGTGCCCTGCTCCTCCTAAGGTACGCGTCCTGGCATGGCGTATTGCTACCAATGGTCTTGCTACTTGGGAGAATAAACATAAACGCAATATTGTTATTTCTGACATTTGTGTCCTTTGTGGCTTGGAACGGGAGGATACCTTCCACGCCTTCTGTAGATGTCCCATGGCGAGAGATCTCTGGGAAGCAATGAAGGACGTTTGGCCACTACCAGCGTGTGAGGACATCGTCAACACTGGCGCGGAATGGATCTTGCAGGTGCTTTCCCATGCATCTGAGCAGGAACGCATGATGATGATGATGGTCCGTATGATCCGCATGTTCGTAATGAGATCATCCATCACAAGCGGCGCCGCCATTGAAGCTTCTCGTCGATTTTTACAATATATGGATTCCCTACTCGCATCAAACAAGCTCCAATGGCGGATGCGATAAAGGGAAAACGGTGATTGATATGATCGAGGCCTCTGTGAGGCTAAGGACCAAGGGGATCAAAGCCGGTTACAGTTCAATTGTAAATGGTCTAAGCCACCTCCAGTCGGGCTAAACTTAATGTGGATGGTTCATGGACCATTGACACGATGGAGGAGGCGGCATGATACTCCGTGATGAACTTCGATCGTTATCTTCTCCTCTTGTCGCCATCTTTTCAAATGTGATAGCCCTCTTGAGTCCGAGCTTGGGCATGTGCCGATGGGATGAATTTGGCATTACAATGGACGATGCCTATAATTTTAGAGTCTTTGTTTGGAGGCAAAGGATGATTAATGATAATGAGGTTAACAGATCTAGCTATCTGCTATAATTCATGAAATAAAGCAGTTGTCTTTGTGGAGGTGGAGTGCCAGGTGCTGCATGTTCCTAGAGAAATAAATAGAGTGAGTCATAGTCTTGCCCAGCTTGGTCGTTTAAAACTGTGTACAAAAGTTTGGTTACGTTCTGTACCAGATGAACTTCTTGTAGTTTGTACTCAGGATGGAACTCCTGTTCCTTGATTAATAAAGCAGTTATCTTTTCGCAAAAAAAAAAGGTTCGAAAGAGCTGAATTTAGATTTTGGGGTTTAAATCAGGGTTGAAAATGGACTTTTTTCAAAAGAAAACAGCCCACGCCACCCATCTGCACGAATCGCGGAGCTAGATCTAACGGATGTAGAGATGACCGAGAAATAAGAATTTCTCAGGCGTATGAAAGCCCCTGGGACTCTACCGATTTCAGGTCAGAGGATGACGACAACGGCCACGAGGAGATGGTGGAAGCGGCGCGACGGCAGCGACGACGCCGACGACCTTGTCCCCATGGACACCCAAGGTATGCACCATCATATGCGCATCTCGTTTCCCCTCATCTTTCTTGTCCTCGGGTTCCAGCTACCTCCGATTCCCTGACCGTCCTTTCGTTGTTGCTTGCTCGTCGTTGTGATCTGCACGCAGAGCAGGAGGAACTGGTCGGTTCGTTGGAGCAGAAGCAGGCGCACCACAGCCGTCGCTGGAGGGTGCGTGCCACCGGAATCCTGACAAATTCGGGTCTAGGGTTTGGAGGCCCTGCGATGGGGGACCGTTCGATTCATTCGATTTGGTGCTCACGCTCGATCCTCATTTCTTGCCTGTGCAGCGCGTCTTTGCTGGATTCCTCCTCGGCTACGCGGCCTTCCTCGTCTACTCTAGCTTCCACCATGCCTGGTCTCCCTGGGAACTGGTTAGTTGCTTGTAGCTGCCCTTAGTAATTCTTAATTAATTATATGGTGTTTGCTATTTATCACTGATTTCATCCAATGTTCGATTCCATTTCAACTGGTGTAGAGTTTGGCATTGTCATTTGGCTGTACGCATTGGAATTATGTGTTGGATTGATTAAGGTTAATATATACTAGTAATTGAGTTTTCCCCATTGAAATATCACAGTTTTCTTTGTACGGCATGTATTACTGTCTTAGTGCTGTGTAATTTTAATCTACACTCTGAAACATTCACTAGTAGTAGAACTTAAGTGCTTACTGCTTAATCATCATAATCTACCAAATAGTGGTTACATGTATTGGTAAATCTAATTGTAATAATAATTCCTTCATTTACTTGCTAGTTGTCTGACCCATTGTTTACAAATTAACAGCGGTACCATGCTTACTTTATGGAAGATTTGCCTTCACCGATGGTCATATTTGCAGGTAACATTGGTTACTGAATATTTACAGTTGCTAACATAAACAAGACAATGTTGCATGGCATAGTTCTGCATACAACATTCAGAACAGCTTACGTAGTCTCTGCTTGTTACTTGTATTTAAATTTTAAACATTGAGACAACTCGTTTAGGTGCTAACATTGCGTCGTACTTTTGTGGAAGCTTTCTGGAATTGTATGCCCTTATATTAGGTCCCTGCATCAGTAGGGGCTTCCTTTGTCATTGCCACCAATATGATTAACACTCAGTTTACCTTTTTGGTGGTATTAGTAAAGCTGATTTTGAGAAATGACGATATTATGAAAGATTATGTTAGTGCGCTTGTTAGTGTCATCATCAATAAGTCCTTTCTGTACTCCTGTTATCCTGTATCTTCCTTCTTATTTTATTCCCAAGCATTCGGAAGAGTGTATGCCACTGATATACTCAAAACTATTTTAACTTCTCCTATTTATTCATATATGACCATGAATATTGCAGACTGGATAGCTTCCCTTGGATGCTTATTTGCAGTTAAGGGGCTACTACCAGCATTGGACTCCTCCAAGAAGTGGATGTGGTATTCATTATATGTCGGCATTGCAGTTTCCGTCTTCTGGACATACTACCTCTTGAAGTATGTTACGCTACAAACAGCTCATCTATTCTTGTTATGTCACAACATAGCATATACTAATACTACGAGCCGGGACCGATGCTGACCAACAAGTATAGCTTATTATTCAGTTATTATAATTGCTGTTTCTTCTGCGCCGCAGGTTACCAAGGATCCGATGGGACGTTGTTTGGCTACCACTTGGCCCTTTGATGTATGCTTACTTTCTCCTCCTCGGACCTGCTTTTCTCAGAGAATTGATGTATAATAACAACATTGTTGTCTTTTCCATGCTTGTTTTGGTAGTGCTTCTGCGTTGAGCCTCTACGTGGACCATACACTTGTGAAGTCAATGCAAGATATCAGCACATTGAGGAGCTATGTGTACAACTTCAAGTCCCTGTAACTTTGAGTACATGTCTATCTAGATCTTGCACTTAACTGTGCATGTGATAATTTGAACCCTATCAATTTTGGCCGTCTTCTTCATCATCTTCCATTCTTGGCCTCCGCCATCGGAAGGCAAAATTCTAAGTAGTCAATTGTGCCAGGCTAGCAGAGGTTTCCATGTACTTCTGCATTATCAGGTCATCTCATTGTACGGGATACTGTTTAGGTATCATGTGCGTTTCAGTTGCTTGTCGATCACTGTTACCTAAATTTGCATGGACGCTCTTCACATGAAATGCCATACAGTAAAATATTTTACTCCCTCCGTTCTAAATTTACTTACTTGAGTTTGTTTAGATTCGCATGTATCTAGATACTAAAACATGTCTAAATACATGTGAATATAGATGAAGTCACTTATTTTAGGACTTAGGGAGTACCATTCTTTGAGGATGGCGCCGTACTGTATTGAAGTGTGCTTATACCAATTGCTGACGGCATGATAAAGAAAACAGAGAGATACACTAAGCTGTCTGCTGGGATTGGTAGCTTCTGTTTATTCGGGTTGATGAAAAAGCGGGTTCCACAGGATGGAGCTAGCGTGGCTGTCACGGGTGCTCTCTGGCGACACGCATCGACGGACCCTCGCCTCGGTCCGCTCCCTCGGGAGGATATTCCCCTGAGTTTTCTCCCTCCCGCTTGCTACTCTCCACATACACTCTTGTCCTGTGCACCGGTGGGGAACGCTGATGGCGGATCAGGAGGATCATTAGAGAGCACGCGTAGGTTGCCGGCCTCGTCTCGCCGGGTGCGCGATTGAGGATAGGGTTGAGGGCGGCGACTCCTCGGCGAGAGGAGGAAGATCATCTACAAAGGCAACATAGGGAGGCGTCGAAGAGGTTCCGCTTGGAGAAGGAGGAACGGTTGCAGCATCAATGGTTGTTCCTCTGCGTGGTGGTTGGGACGGAAGAGGAGCGTGTGGCCAAGCAAGGGATCCTGCAGAACCCTAGCCATTCAACACGGCCACCAGATCAGTAAGTCAATTGAACTCCGCTGGCATAGGTCCGACTGCGATTTCTCATTCGGGAGAGGTAGAACCACCACCAGGTCGATGGGAGGTGAGCTACTTGATAGGCCAAAGGTGTCCGATCTTTCGATGAGATGGCGATAATCGATTTGATGGAGTTTAGACTTGACGATCCGACTACACGTGCGAGCACGAGCGCCAATGCAATCGCTAGGCCAATCTCCTAGAGGTTACCGATCCTGCGTGAACACGATCAGCCTGACCAGCGAGGGTCTTAATTCCTACCTAAAATCGAGAACAAGTAAAAACTAATATTGCAATCAAGATATTGCGGATTAAGATGAAAGCTTTATTGAAAAGGTGGGATCCTGAATAGGTGCGAAGTACAAGAGGCCTCTGCGATGCTCGAGCCTTGGCGAAGTTGCGACTATGGCTAACTTAATGTCTAAACAAAATCCGAGTCTAGGGGGTCGGCTATGGGGAGTATTTAAGGGCGAAAAGGTGGGGTTTCGGCCAGCCATAGAAGTGGTGGCCGAATCCAACCCTAAAAGTCCTTTTCCCCTCAAATACGGACTCTAAAAAGTGGCCAATTAAAATCCTGCGAAAATTACATGGGCCTGGCCCAAAATAAAGGTGTCGCAGCACCATATTAAGCTATGGACGAATTCGTAAAGTATTGATCTTGAATATTTCGTCCAAGCCTTCTTTCTTCATTATGGTGGCCTCAAAGTTCTGAAATCTTCATCCGTGGCCTTCTCTTGGATCATCACATGCTTGCTGCCATCTCCATGCATGGCCATACTCCAATGCTTGTCCCTCTCATCCATGCTTGGTCCATCATTCCTAAGAGTAAGAAATATATCTGATTTAGGCAGCATCAGATTCTCATGTATGTGAGGAATAGTTCCAAGAAACGAAAGTACCAGATAGTTAAGTTGTTTGGCACGAGATCTTGTGATGGGTCCTTGTATGTGTGTTACTGTAGGTACAACGGTTGTATCAATAGTAGGGATGTCCATATCATGCTCCCCTTCTTGAATTGAAGTCGTCCTCGACGCAATTTCATCTTCCTTACCAAAGTAAGGCTTCAAATCTGCAATGTTAAACGTAGGACTAACCGTACCAAAGTCTGCAGACAACTCAAGTTTATATGCATTATCATTGATTTTCTCTAACACCTTAAAGGGACCAGCAGCACGTGGCATTAACTTAGACTTGCGTAAATCAGGAAAACGATCTTTATGCAAATGTAACCAAACAAGATCTCCAACATCAAACACAACATGCTTTCTCCCTTTATCCCCAGCAAGTTTATACTTAGCATTCATGTGTTCAATGTTATCTTTAGTAGTCTTATGCAAGTTTAATATCATTTCAGCGCGTTGTGTAGCATCCAAATTATGTTGCACCGAAGAAGGTAAAGGCAATAAATCAATAGGTGCACGAGGAACAAAACCATACACAATCTCAAATGGGCACATCTTTGTGGTAGAATGCAATGACGATTATAAGCAAATTCTATATGAGGTAAACACTCTTCCCACAATTTTAAATTCTTCTTTAAAACAGCCCATAACATAGTAGACAAAGTTTTATTTACTACTTCTTGACCATCATTTGGGGATGACATGTAGTACTAAAGAGCAATTTAGTCCCCAACTTAGCCCATAAACATCTCCAAAAGTGGCTAAGAAATTTAGTATCACGATCGAGACAATAGTATTTGGCACACCATGCAAACGAACAATTTCACGAAAGAACAAATCAAGAATATGCACAAGATCATCCGTTTATGACAAGGAATAAAGTGTGCCATCTTAGAAAACCGATCCACAACAAAAAATACTATCCCTCATACGTGTTCGTGGCAATCCCAAAACAAAGTCCATAGAAATATCCTCCCAAGGAACACTAGGAACAGGAAGAGGCATATATAAACCATGTGGATTAAGGCGAGACTTAGCTTTTTGACAAGTAGTGCAGTACCACAAATCGCTCGAGATCTAGACGACACGTGGCCAAAAGTGTGCGAAGAACATCCTCCGCCTTCTTGACACCAAAGTGTCCCATCAATCCTCCTCCATGCGCCTCCAATAACAAAAGACGAATGAACTATCCTAATGCATAGTTTGTTAGCACGGAACACAAATCCATCATTGAAGACGAACTTGTTCCATGTTCTACCATCTCTACAATTCTGCAACACATCTTTAAATTCAGCATCATGCACATATTGTTCCTTAATAGTTTCTAATCCAAATATTTTGAAGTCAAGTTGAGATAAAAAAGTATAACGGCGCGACAAAGCATCAACAATAATATTATCTTTACCCTTTTTGTGTTTGATAACATAAGGAAAAGACTCAATAAATTTAACCCACTTTACATGCCGACGATTCAACTTAGCTTGACTACGAATATGCTTCAAAGATTCATGATCAGAATGTATAACAAATTCTTTAGGCCATAGATAATGTTGCCAAGTTTCTAATGTCCGAACCAAGGAATATAATTCTTTATCATAAGTAGAATAGTTCAGACTAGCCCCACTCAATTTCTCACTAAAATATGCAACAGGTTTTCCCTCTTGTAATAACACCCTTCCAAACCAATTCCACTAGTATCACATTCAAGCTCAAAAGTCTTAGTAAAATCAGGAAGTTGGAGTAAGGGAGCATGTGTTAGCTTATCTTTCAATATGACGAAGGCCTGTTGTTGTGCATCGCCCCAAACAAAGGGCACATCCTTCTTGGTAAGCTCATTCAGCGGCGCGGCAATTGATCCAAAGTCTTTGACAAAACGCCTATAAAAACCAGCGAGGCCAAGAAAACTTCTCACTTGTGTGACTGTCTTGGGCTGCGGCCAATTCTCAATAGCTTCAATCTTGGCTGGATCCACTTCAATACCCTGTGATGTAACAACATAGCCAAGAAATGCAACTCGATTGGTGCAAAAGGTGCACTTCTCAAGGTTACCAAACAAACGTGCATCATGTAAAGCATTGAAAACAGCACGTAAATGGTCCAAATGATCCTCTAAAGATTTGCTATAAATCAGAATATCATCAAAGTAGACTACCACAAAACGTCCAATGAAAGAACGTAAAACTTCGATCATTAATCTCATCAAAGTGCTAGGTGCATTAGTTAAACCAAACAACATTACTAACCACTCATATAAACCGAACTTAGTTTTAAAAGCTGTTTTCCATCCATCTCCTAATTTCATACGAATCTGGTGGTAACCACTACGCAAATCAACTTTAGAAAACATGGTAGAGCCACTCAATTCATCAAGCATGTCATCTAAACGTGGAATAGGATGACGATATCGAATAGTAATATTATTGATAGCTCTACAATCAGTACACATGCGCGAAGAACCATCTTTCTTAGGTACCAAAATAATAGGAACAACACAGGGGCTAAGGGACTCACGAATATGATCTCTGTCGAGTAGTTCCTGAATTTGGCGTTGTATGTCCTTTGTCTCCTCTGGATTGGTTCTATATGGCGCGCGGTTGGGCAACGTGGCACCAGGAATTAGATCAATTTGGTGCTCAATTCCTCTAATAGGAGGTAGTCACGGTGGCGGCTCGGTGGAAAATACGTCCTCATATTCCCGCAAAAGGGTAGCAATAGCGGGCGGCAAAGGAGGCATATCCTCAAATGAAAACAAAACCTCTTTGTAGACAATTGCATAACATTGAGTATTTTTTACATCTAGTTCAGCAATATCAATTTTATTTGCAAGCATACATGGACTCTTCAAACGAATTTCAAGTAGCATGTGTAGAATCGATTTAGTGTTCTTTGGTGGTATAAAATCTACAGACAACAATCTGATTCTCACTTTTATTTTTCCTCGGTTTAGCTCTACTAGCTCTAGCAAGATCATCTTTTAAAATATGTTCGGGAGTCATAGGTTTTAGACCAATTTTCTTTCCATCATGCATAAGAGAATAGTGATTAGTTTTGCCATTATGAACAGATTCTCTATCAAATTGCCATGGTCTACCAAGTAACAAAGAACAAGCTTGCATAGGTACAACGTCACAATCAACAAAATCAGAATATGTACCAATAGTAAAATGCACGCGTATCGTTCTTGTTACCTTGATCTTGCGAGAACTCTCAAACCATTGGATATAATATGAATGTGGGCGTTGTCTTGTTGGAAGCGCAAGCTTCTCTACCATATCAACACTGGCCAGATTATTCCAACTCCCTCCATCAATGATGATCCGTATAGCTCTTTCCTTGACAACACCACGTGTTTGGAACAGGTTGTGGCGTTGATCTTGCTCAGATTTGCTCAATTGCACACTCAACACACGTTGTGTAATTAAGCTCTTGTAGTGATAAGCAGCTTCAGCTCCCATTACCTCTGGCTCTTCATCAGCATCAGATTTGTCTCCATCTCGAGCAGAAATAAGGACTAGTGATGTAGCCCGACCTACGGTCGTTACTACATCTTGGTCTCCAACTTACGCCAAGTCGTCATGGACTCCAAAGGTGAATCTGTTCCTCTATGCGAGCCCCCTTCCTACCCTATTGAATGGTATGCTACTTCATACTCCGTCACATATGCATGATAGGTTCACATTGACAAGTACGGAGGCAAGGGAGGAAGCCCGGAGCATCAAGCCCGACAAGACGGAGGCTTGGAAGAGGAGGCGGAAGAAGACAGATCGCCAAATGCTCTATCGCCAGGTACTACTCGGACCTGGTGACTGTACTACCGCCAAAGACTACCTCCTCGCCGCCACCAACCGACGACGCCAGCAGAAGCCAAATACTCTGTCTCCGTGGTACTACGGATCTGGACCAGATTACCAGTCACTACCGCCTTACTACCGCTCCCCACCGATGGTTCCAGTGAAGCCCAGACGCAAGCGGTACTACGTCCAGAGCACTACGGGACCAAGCGGTACTACGGTCCCAAGTCCGATTACTACCGCTCATGGCGATGCTCACAGCACTAGTTGGGCCACAGCCCATGTATCCCCCTTACCTACCTATTCGCCTAGTTTATCCCCAAACTACCCTTGTTTATGTGGTTGGCCTATAAATAGAGCCCCCACCCCTCATGTATCCCTTAGGCATAGATGATAGACTAAAGACAACCCCCATTGTGGAATCTCTAGTTTTGCCTCATCCCCTTTACCAAGGGGAGCGACTATCGTCACCGACCTCAATTGGACTTTGCATCACGCATCCATCGTTGAACAAGGCCTTGGAGTTCGATGTCTCGTCTCCAAGTTGTCAAGACCCTCCCGAAGGTGTTCTTCCCTCTCCGATGTGGATTTGAGGGAGCACGTTGACCGATCTTTCCTTGCGAGGATTCTATCGACCGTGGCCGCTCGGGAGCAATCGGCCTTGTATCGTGTGAGTTTTGCGTGTGTTCATCGTGTTCTTCGCGAGGTGTGTTCGCTCGCTACCTTCTCCCTTTCCCTCGCTTTCCCATCGATTTGACCACGAGATCCGTGAAGATCGGGCACCCAAGAGGTTAACCCTCCATCATCCTGGTATCGAACTTTTTGTTGCCTCGGATTTCTCATCGATTTGGTCTTTTCCCCATAAATTCGAAAATTCCACCAAAAATAGCCCCAATTCGTGTTTTGGATCGATCTGTGATTTGAGTGCGTTTTGGTAGGTTTTGATCCGTGGATTGCTTGCTAAACTTGTTGATCTACCTTCCTTTGCGTTCCCATGGCCTAATTCCTTGATTTCCCCCGTCGATTTGGTGTTTTTCTTGAAGATTTTCCGCCCAAATCACCCCAAACTCGCGAAAACGCGTCGGATCTGGGCTTCTCTGTCTTGAGCGGTACTACCGATCCAAAAATATGGTACTACCGCCCACTGGTACTACCGGGCCCAAAATCGGGTACTACCGCCCAAGACAGAAAGAAAACAGCAGGTTCCAGATTTTAGCCTCTCACCGTTTTGAGCATAACTTTTGCATTCGAACTCGGATTTTGGTGTTCTTTAGCTCGTTTCGAAGAGGAGAAGGATCTCTACATCATCATCCACGCTGTTCATGCTATCTACTCCATCCAAATTCCGTGAGAAATGCGGAATCCAACAATAAAGGGTGAAGATCGTCAACGAAAGGTATAAACATTCCGCGACTTCTCCCCACTTGCATTCCTTTGTGAACCCCACTATCTTTGCGAGCAACAAATACCTATTGAGACTTGTTCCTCTTATGATTGCTTGGGCTATGCACATTTGATACCTTATAGATTCCGAGCAAACATTGTGAGCGCTATCTCATATAGTTATCTTGTATAGTTGTTGGCACAAGGAAGAGGCAAGTGAAAAATAAATAAAAATAAAAAGAGAAAAAATAGAAAAGAAAAGAAAAGAAAATAAAGAGATATACATGTGCCTTATAGAATAGGAAGCGCAAGCTCGATGAACATCATATAGGTGGTACTTATTATGCATATCTTGTAGCCCACCAATCTTATGCAATCGAACTAGCGTCTCTCCTTGTACTTGTGTGACACGAGCTTATAGTCTTTGCTAGGTAATCATTTGGTTCTTAGCTCACTTTCTCCGTCGCACAAGTCCCATTCATCCCACCGTGTGTGTTTCCTTGTACAATATTTCCTATCTTGTGGATTAACTTGTTTTGCTTTGTGATCATTGTGGTTCTTTACTTGCCATTACAACATCTTGATTTCGGATTGATTCTTGACATGCCACTTTCCATACCTATCCACCATAGGCCTTGTGTGTGTTTGTTTTTTGGTTCGTAGTTGGTTTTGGTGTTCCGCGTGAACTTCACTTTGCTTGGTTTATTGCTCTCAAGTGTGGCCACTTGCACGATACGATCTTCCAAGGTAAAGTAAGGTTTGACGTTGTATCCCTAACTCCCACTACCACTTCCATATACACCGCTTGGTCTTGTGCATCATGTCTAGGGACTCCGGAACCGAGGATGATATCTATGAAGAATCCATGATGAGCCACCATGACTACGACTCCACAAGTATAGAGGACATGACAGAGCACAACACCAACAATGGCTCCGCATGCTTTGAGGACCCGGAGCACTACACCTACGACGACTCCACATGCATGGAAGACATGGAGCTCTACGTCGACAATGGCTCCTCATGCATGGAGCCTATGGATCACTACACCGACAATGGCTCCACATGCTTGGGTGATATGGAGTACTACACCAACAATTACTCCCCAAGCATGGATGACTTCGAGTGCGACATCGACGATGCCTCGCCAAGCATGGAGGACACGAAGAACTTCATCGAGTTTGATGGCTCCTCCACGAGCCATGAAGAATTCCTCCACCGCGTGGAGATGGAAGCCTACTACGCCAAGCAAGAGGAGGCGCATCATCAAGATTCCATGACCTTCAAGGCCAAGCGTGCCACACCAAAGGGCACCACCTACTTCGATGATCCACCTCCAAGGCGACAAGTGCCACCACCTAGTAGCGTCAAGCGCCACCATCTCCAAGGCGCCAAGCTTCATCACCTCTAAGGCATCAAGCTCCACCATCTCCAAGGCGCCAAGCTACATCACCTCCAAGGCGCCAAGATCCACCTTCTATCCAAACAAGAGTGGCGTCCAAACATCATATGCATCAAGAGGCGCCAAGAAACAAGACTCTTCATCGACAAACATCCTCTCATGAGCATCGCCACCATAAAGAGGATACAAGACATCGTCAAAGGCATCTTCGCCACCAAGACGTAGAATTCATGATGAGCACCAACCATAATGCTCAAGCAAGCTCAAGAAGGCACCACAAGCACAAGAAGAGTGCCAAGGCAAATGATCACCATCGCGAGCGTCATGTGGATGACCAAGTGCTTCACCAACATCAACCATCGGCAAGACACGCCAATGACCTCCGTCGACACCATCATAGGGCACCTTCAACTACTAGTGCCACCACCAATATGGCACCAAGAGCAAGCCTTCCACCACGCCATCAAGCTTCAATGCCTACACTTGACTTCCACAACCTCGCCAACGAGGAAAATGTAGACCTCTACTTCGCCAAGTTGGATAGCATGAGCCTACCTCCACCACTACTACGCGATGGCCACGAGACGGCCGAGCATGGGATTTTCCCTTCGACCATGGAGGAGAGCAATGATGCCCATCTTGTGGCATCCAACCTTGAAGGCGACAAGGTCAAGAATGGTGAGCATGGATTTTCCCTTCACCAAAGGAGGCGCATGGAGTTGAGGAAACCAAGCCTACCCCCATATGCTTGAGTGATGATGTGGTACCAATCCCATGTGAGCATGAGAGCCACTTAGCCCACTTGAGTGAGAACAAGAGTGAGATGAGTGACTCCATGATAAGGGGTGGCCCGATCTTCTCGTTGAGCACGTCGTAGATGATTGTGGAGGTAATGGAGATAACTTGTGGGATGCTGTGAATCAGCGGTTGTTCCCCCGCTGCCAATGCAACAGATCTCAACCCAGATGGTATTCGCAACTTCACACACTTGCGCACGTAGCCGCTGACCACGAAGCGGTTTGCAATCTACCAATTCCCAATGGAACAGCAGAAAACACGAAGACTTTCAGTAGCAAACTCCAGATCGAATCAAAGTGGAGGTATGGTAGATATTCCTGATCGAATCAAAGAGGAACATATAATTTCAGATGAATGCTTGCAGCAGTTCAACGAAACAAGTATTGATTTAATCTAAACGTGGTCTAACCCTAATTGTGGCGGGCCGGGTATATATGAGGGCTGGGCGTCCTCCCCTTAAACGGGCCTAAAACAGCCATAACTTGGCCCAAACCGACTCGGTTCGACTCAACCGATACATACCGACCCATAGATGGATTCGGTCTAATTGGCACGCAGCCAAACGTCGTGGAACACCTCAAACATGTATTTCGGGTGCTTCTCATCCCTTTCTTGATCATACGTGATTTCCTCATTGTCTCCTAGTGCTTTGCCTCCTCTCCTCCCTCAAGACTTGTCGATATTGGAAATCGGTGCTTGTTCTTCTGTTGCAAATCTCCTTCTTCTCCACGTGCAACGCTTGTGTTATCAACAAACCTGATCATACAAAGATGCATAGACTTAGGCAAGATAAAGTTCTCATCAATTAAAATATCGATTCAATTAAGAGTGAATTCACTGTTGGCCTAGTAGCTTTGCACGTTCTTGTCATTGGTCCAATTCTGATTTCATTGGACTTGTCTTGTGCAACAACATCATCATCATCATTGGGAGATAATGGTAAAGGACTAGAGATATCCTCATCATCCTACTGCCTTCAAAAGGACTTCTCCATCATATGGCGTCAAATCAGCAACATTGAATGAATGACTGACGCCAAACTCATCAATAGGAAGATCAATCTTGTACGCATTATCATTTATCTTGGCAAGCACTTTATATGGACCAGACCTCTTGGTCAACTTGGACTTCTTGCGTTGTGGAAATCATCTTTGCGTAAATGCACCCATACCATGTCACCGGCCGAACAACACCTCCTTTCTTCTTATTAACACGATCAGCGGTGTACTTGCCCTTCTTCTCAATTGCTTCCTTTGTCTTCTCATGTATCTTCTTCACAAAATCTGCCCTCTTGGATGCCTCCATGTTAACTCTCTCTTGAAGTGGAAGGGGCAGCAAATCAAGTGGGGTAATTGGTTTAAAACCATAGACCACTTCAAATGGACAAAGCTGCGTTGTTGAGTGGACCGCCCTGTTATATGCAAACTCCACATGCGGCAAACAGTCCTCCCACACACGCAGGTTCTTCTTGATCATTGATCGCAGCAACGTTGAAAGTGTGCGATTTACCACCTCCGTTTGACCATCAGTTTGGGGATGACAAGTGGTACTGAATAGTAACTTTGTTCCCAGTTTTCCAAAGTGTCTTCGAAATAGCTCATAAACTTCACATCCCGGTCGAAACAATCGCCTTTGGTACTCCATGTAAGCGTCATATGTCCCTGAAAAACAGATTAGCAACATGCGACGCATCGTCGCTTTTGTGGCAGGCAATAAAATGTGCCATCTTAGAAAAACGACCAACTACCACAAAAACTGAATCATGTCCTCTCCTGGTTCGAGGTAGTCCTAACACAAAATCCATGCTGATATCTTCCCATGGTGTAGTAGGAGCAGGAAGAGGAGTATACAAACCGTGAGGCTTCAGTTTTGATTTGGACTTGTTGCAAGTAATGCAACACTTCACAAATCTGTCCACATCACGCCTCATCTTAGGCCAATAAAAGTGATCAACGAGCATGAGCAAAGTCTTCTCTCGTCCAAAGTGACCCATTAAACCACCGGCATGTGATTCCTGCAACAATAGCAAACGCACGGATGATTCTGGAACACACAGTTTGTTAGCTCGAAACAAAAAGCCATCATGTATATGGTATTTTTCCCATGCTTTCCCATTAGTACACAAACCATATGGTGCTGCAAAATCATGATCGGTAGCATATAAAGCACGCAAACTCTCTAAACCAGGAACCTTTACATCTAAGTGTGTCAACAACATATTTTTCCTAGATAGAGCATCAGCAACAACATTATCTTTACCCTTCTTATGCTTAATGATGTATGGGAAATACTCAATGAATTCAACCCACTTAGCAAGACGTCTATGCAAGTTGGATTGAGCTTTTAAATATTTCAAAGCCTCATGATCAGAATGTATGATAAATTCTTTTGGCCACAAATAATTGCCAAACTTCAAGAACTCTAACAAGCGCATACAATTCTTTGTCATAAACAGGATAATTTAACCGTGCACCACTCAATTTCTCAGTAAAATATGCAATTGGTTTACCCTCTTGCATCAAGACACCTCCAATACCAATGCCACTAGCATCACATTCAATCTCAAAGTGTTTATTAAAATCGAAGTGCAAGTAATGGCAGAGTTAACAAACGCTTCAGTTCATCAAAAGCATGATCTTGGGCTGGGCCCCAAACAAATTCAACACCTTTCTTAGTAAGTTCATTCAAAGGGCAAGAATAGTACTAAAATCTTTCACAAAACGCCTATAGAAACCAAAGAAGACCGTGAAAGCTTAGACTTGACTAACATTCATAGGAGTAGGCCAATTTTGTATAGCTTCAATTTTAGATGCATCTACCTCAACTCCATTTTTAGAAACAACATATCCCAGAAATATGACCTTATCTTTGCAAAATGTGCACTTTTCAAGATTGCCATAAAGCTTATTATCACGCAACACTTGCAAAACTTGTCGGATATGAGCACTATGTTCATTCATTGCGCTGTAAATTAAGATATCATCAAAGTACACAACCACAAACTTGCCAATGAAATGCCTTAAAACATGGTTCATCAATCGCATGAAAGTACTAGGTGCATTAGTTAACCCAAAAGGCATTACTAACCACTCATATAATCCGAACTTAGTTTTAAAGGCTGTCTTCCACTCATCCCCTTCTTTCATCCTAATTTGATGATAACCACTACGCAAATCAATTTTAGAGAAAATAGCAGCACCACTCAGTTCATCCAGCATATCCTCTAAGCGTGGAATAGGATGGCGATACCGAATAGTGATGTTATTAATAGCTCTACAATCTACACACATGCGCCATGTACCATCTTTCTTAGGAACTAAAATAACAGGAACAACACAAGGACTTAGGCTCACACGAATATACCCTTTGTCGAGAAGTTCTTGCACTTGCTTCTGAATTTCCTTCGTTTCTTCGGGGTTGGTGCAGTAGGGCGCTCGATTAGGCAACGATGCTCCTGGTATAAAATCAATTTGATGCTCAATACCTCGCACTGGTGGCAAACCTGCAGGTACCTCGCTCGAAAACACGTCGCTAAATTCCTGTAATACATTAGAAACACCAAGAGAGATAGGGGTCATGTCGTTAGAAACTAAAATTTCACCCTTGTACATAAGCACAAGTGGAGCAGAGGATCCTCACGAAACTCTCTCGATCAGATTTGGTGGCTAACATTACTAAGGAATGCACGCCTCACCTTTCTTTTTCCACTCATATTTGGCTTGTGGCTCTCACTCACCGAAGGTGTAGTCTCGCTCATCTACTCTCTCGCTTTCTTTCTCAAGATTCACTTCAATCTTTTGACGAGATTCATTTATAATATGTTGTGGTGTCATGGGCATAAAGTAATGTCTCTACCATGTCAATTCAAATGATATGTGTTGGCTCTCCCATTGTGTTGCACATTGCGATCATATTGCCATGGGCGGCCTAACAACAAATGACACACGGTCATAGGAACCACATCAAATTCAATGGTATCTTTACATGGTCCAATCTGAAATTCCACACGCACCATGTAGCTAACCTTCATCTCTCCATTATCACTCAGCCACTGAATATAATATGGATTGGGGTGCGGTAAATACTTCAGTTTCAGCTTTGCGCAAAGCTCTTTACTAGCCAAATTGCGATAGCTACCACCATCAACTATCACTTTGCACCCCTTGCCAGGACCAACAACAGCCTTTGTTTGGAACAAATTGCATCGCTGACTTTCAGAGCTAGGCGTAACATTCAGGACTTTCTGTGAGCAAACAATGGTGGGATAGTGAGTCGCATATGCATCAATAGGACCATCACTTGAATAACCTTCATCATCCAATGCTTCAGACTCAGGGTCAGCATCATCACCGGTTTCATACTCGTTGTCCTCATTAATCAGCATCACTTTCTTGTTAGGACAATCCTTCCTAAGGTGACCCAAGCCACCACATGTGTGACAAGCCATGTCCCGGTTCCGTGCGGTAGATGAAGATGAACCAGTACCACTAGCTGTAGGTTGTGCTATTTTCTTTGCATTCGAAACAATAGTATCTGACCTGTTCGATGATGAAGCACGAAAACCTGAATTGGTACTTTGCGGGGGTACGCTACCAGCCGGTCGAGGTGTGAAACGACCACTAGCTGGAGAAGAACGAGCTTTATATTTGGCTTCTTCAGCCAACTGAGCTTCAGCTTCACGTGCATGATGTAATAGATCATTCATATCATGATATTGGTGATGCCGAACAATGCGCTTGATATTATATGTCAAACCTGAGAGGAAACGCTGCAAGGTTTGTTCAGACTCTTCACGCATTTCAGCACGCTGCATAATCAACTCCATCTCCTCGATAATAATCATCAACACTCTTCGTGACTGCTTCAAATTCTGAGTTTATCATAGAGAGAACGAATGTAGTTCGCTGAATAAATCATCACGCATCACTTGCTTCATAGTTCTCCATGTAATAATTGGGGGTCACCTTCTTCTTGCCTTGTACGCACAATATTATCCCACCAACGCAAAGCATACCCATCAAATTCGTAAGATGCTAACTTGATTTTTCTATCCTCGGTGTATTCATGCAAACGCCATAATTTCTCTATCTTCACTCCATATAAGATACTCTTCAACATCATTAGAGCCCTCAAACTTGGGAAGAGAAATTTTGGTTTTCCTAGCCCATCCTCTTGTGAACCTCGGGATTAACAACATGAGGACGCAATCGAAGGAGCAAAGCCACGGCCATGAGGTATATCAACACCTCTTCCTCTATTGCCACGGCCTCCATTGCCACGGCCTCCATTGCCACGGCCTGCAGGATGTGCAGCAGGAGCAGCTGCATCATCATCAAAATTTCCATGATTGTCACCATGAATACTTGCATCACCCTCTTCCTCCTCAGTAGTTTGTTGCTGATTGTCTTTGAAGATCAGCTGCTTGCAACGTAGTCACAACTCGTGTTAAATCAGTGAGAGAACGCTGAATTGCAGTCATGGTGTCTTGAGTGGTGGCAGCCGTTTCTTTTGCCTCTTTAAGTTCTAAATCAATAACACGCACATCTTCGTGTATATTGGTAACAACATCTATCTGACGTGTCAAGTGATCTCGCAAGGCTTCATATTCATTCCAATGCACCATGGTAGGATCCTTTTCATCCGCACATTAACACTCTCGACATGATTAGTAGGTTAGTGCAAACAAAAATAGGTGTATGGTGGAACTCTCACAACTCACTCAACCGAAAGAAAACAATGTATCTTACCGCTCCAAAGTGAATTAGGATAGCTTACCAACTTGTATGAGCGTAACGCACGGATGTGACGGTTAATAGCGAGGGAAAGATTATCACACGACAACTAGGGGTATGTAGTGGAGCTTGGTATGGATACCTAACAACACCAATTCAGAAATCCTAGTGCTGACCGTATGACAAAGACCCACGGAAACACACACAGTGGAGATAAATGGGGCAATTGCAACTCTAAAAAGGAGCTCAAAATTAAGGTATATCGGAGTAATGCTCGTGTTGCAATGCACAAGGAGAGACGCTAGCAATGACTCAACAAAACGGGCACCAGATTGCTAAACTAAGCAGCCCGAAGAGCACTAAGCATGCTAGTCTCCTAGGATAGTTCTAGACACCAAGAAAGGCTAACTAAGACTCACAAAGATAGGAACGCTATGTGGACTCAGTAATTTTTTTTTGACTCGCTCAAGCTCAACTCTACGCCAAAGCACAGACGATTCTGAGGTCAAGCGAGCTAGCGGACGCGTTTTTTTTTTTTTGGACTCGCTTAACTCAACGCCAGAGCACAAACCAGTCTGAGGTCAAGCGAGCGAGCGGCCCTTTTTTTTTCTCTTCGCTCGCTCACGTACGAGCGCAGAACCGTCTCAGGTCCGGCGAGAAGTAGCAACGCGCGGAATTTTTTTTCTAAAATAGATCTAGCAACTCTAAATCAACCAAAATAAAAACGGATCTACTAGATCTAAAACTTCAGAACACGACAAACAGTCTAGAAACAGTCTAAAACTCCGATTATGAGACAAACTGAGACGAAAACTAGGCAAAAACTAGACAAAAACTATGACTCAGATTTAGAAGAAAGGTTACACAAAAATACTACGATCAACAACTAACTCACGAACAGTGTTATCTAGGCTATGGCAATACACTATGAACCCTAATATTTTTGTGTGGCTTTTTCTGTATAGGACTAAAACAACTAATCTATGGGGATGAATTGTTCACCGAGTAAACCTGAGAATCTGATACCAAGATGATAAGGGGTGGCCCGATCTTCTCGTTGAGCACGTCGTAGATGATGGTGGAGGTAATGGAGATAACTTGTGGGATCTTTGTCAGAATCACCTACTGCTCCCCACGCCAATGCAACAGATCTCAACCTGATGGTATTCAACTTCACACACTTGTGCACGTAGTCAACCACCAAGCGGTTTGCAATCTACCAATTCCCAATGGAACAAAGAAACACGAAGACTTTCAAGAGCAAACTCGATCGAATCAAAGTGGAGGTATGGAAGATATTCTGATCGAATCAAAGAGGAACATATAATTTATGAATGCTTGCAGCAGTTCAACGAAACAAGTATTGATTTAATCTAAACGTGGTCTAACCCTAATTGTGGCGGCCGGGTATATATGAGGGTGGGCGTCCTCCCCTTAAACGGGCCTAAAACAGCCATAACTTGGCCCAAACCGACTGTTCGACTCAATCGATACATACCGACCCATAGATGGATTCGGTCTAATTGGCACGCAGGCCAAACGTCATGGAACACCTCAAACATGTATTTCTGGGTGCTTCTCATCCCTTTCTTGATCATACGTGATTTCCTCATTGTCTCCTAGTGCGCCTGCCTCCCTCTCCTCCCTCAAGACTTCCGATATTGGAAATCAGTGCTTGTTCTTCCTGTTGCAAATCTCCTTCTTCTCCACGTGCAACGCTTGTGTTATCAACAAACCTGATCATACAAAGATGCATAGACTTAGGCAGTATAAAGTTCTCATCAATTAAAATATCAGATTCAATTAAGAGTGAATTCACCTGTTGGCCTAGTAGCTTTGCACGTGCCCTTGTCATTGGTCCAATTCTGATTTCATTGGACTTGTCTTGTGCAACAACATCATCATCATCATTGGGAGATAATGGTAAAGGACTAGAGATATCCTCATCACTCCACCTTATGTGAGATTGAGTGCTTCCACTTGGAGGGCATGAGTGATACTCCTAGTGAGTTGAGAGTGGTAGTTGATAGGTCAAGTGAGACCATTTCGGTTTCTAACAAATTACCCTCTACCTCTAGTGTGTTCTCTTGTGTTATGCTAGGTTCCATGGATGAAGAAGCGCCAAGACATGAAGCAATGATGCCTCGAATGGAGAAGATGTACATGGTGCACGAAGATGATGCGACGCCATGGCTACATGAAGAAGACGAAGTCGTCCACAAGGAGGCCACTACTTCCACAACACCCACTTCATATGAGAGGTATGAACAAGGTAACAATAAGGGTGTTGATGATGCCATGATCCCACTAGTGGACATGATGAATTGTGAGGATATGCATGCTATGGATGATACTTGTGACATTACATATGCTTCATCCACTTTCCCATGTGATGATTTGCCTTTGCATAATATTGATCATGTGGAATTGTTTGATTGCGAACTCATTGCCATAAACATGCCATGCTATGCATCTTGTGTGTATCCTCCAATTGCTTTGGACTTGCCTTGTCATGCTAGTCATTCAATTTCTCCTGTTGCTTGCGATAAGATGAATACTTGCTATTTCACTTGTTTTGCTTGCAACAATATTGATCATATGCGTTATAATGAGATGCCCCCATAGCTTTCTCAATTTTTGGAGATTTTGATGATTGCCATGATAAGCATGTTCCCCACTTGCATACTCACCATGCATCTATTTCATACTTAATTGGCATTAATGGTGATATGCACAAGAAGAGATACGTCATAATGGATGATGTGTATCTCTACCATGCACACACGTTCTTCATTTTACATATGATGTGTGTAGGTTCCCGCACGAGAATGTCAACCTCGGTTGAGCACGAGTTGACAAAAAGAGCTCTTGAGAGCATCCCACAAGTGAGTTCAAGATCGAACCCAGCTCTGATACCTTTTGCATGATTTGCATCTTTCATGTTGGCAAATTGCTCTTTCCTATGGTTTGATTGCAAGCATGTTGATGGTATTATCTCACCTTGTGACATTCATCCTTCTTCGCTTTTAGATAATGATGCTTTGTGTGTTGCAACAAAAATGTTGAACATTTTCTCTTTCCGATGTTTTGGGTGCAACCACAATTCCATTAAGAGCATGTATTGTCATGAGAGCTTCCAAGAATCTCTTTCATTTGGTTTGTTTGCAAATATGTTGTTTTTGCTTCCGCTTGGGATACTCATTTTCCCATGATATTTGCTTTCGATGATTTGTGTGTGACATCCAACATGTCAAACAATTTCTCTTTCCAATGGTTGGTTTGCACACATATTGTTGTTGATTTGGACATTCTTCCTCGTGTGTTTTTGCCACATTCTCCTATTCTTGCATCAAAGATGTTGTTTGAAATTTGGATCCAATGCTTTGAATGCCCCACTAATACGTTATATGGAGTTTTTTAGTTTCCACATTTGGATGATGTTCAAACGATTTCCATGCACATTGACCATGTATATGCATTCCGTTTGCTATACTTGAGTTGTGCTAATCGTGTTGTGAACAAGAATGGACATGCCACAAATGACATGCTCCTCTATCACACACAAACATATGTTGCTTGGTCTTTGTTGTATGAAGGTAGAAATGCATACACGTCAACCTCTATGGACTATATGTTGACAAGAAGAACCGAAGAGAGTTACCTATGGTTACCCTTCATCGAGCTATCTCTACAAGCTAAGGTGACTTCCTTCTACTTGAGGACTCATGCTATAATCTTCATGAATTGGCTACGCTTTGGGTGTTGCTTTGCTTTTGTTGTGAGCTTTGTAGACTTCAAGGAAGGTGAAGGAACATTGAAGTGTTGTCAAGTCAATTTTCACGAGGACGACTATATGGTGAACCCCAGGATCAAGAAGGTCTCTCGACCGCTTCTACTTTGTGACGAGCATGTAGAGTCGAGGACGACTCTTTTTGAAGGGGGGGGGGAGCTGATGTAGCCCGACCTACGGTCGTTACTACATCTTGGTCTCCAACTTACGCCAAGTCGTCATGGAATCCAAAGGTGAATCCGTTCCTCTATGCGAGCCCCCTTCCTACCCTATTGAATGGTATGCTACTTCATACTCCGTCACATATGCATGATAGGTTCACATTGACAAGTACGGAGGCAAGGGAGGAAGTCCGGAGCATCAAGCCCGACAATAGAGAGGCTTGGAAGAGGAGGAAGAAGATGATCGCAAATGCTCTCATGCCATGGTACTACCGACTGGCGACCGGTATTACCGCCAAAGCACTATCACTGCTACCGCCACCAACCGACGATGCCAACAGCCAAATACTCTGTCTCGGCGGTACTACCGGATCTGGACCCCAGATTACCGGTCACGGATTACCGCTTACTACCGCCTCATCGACGGCTCCAATGAAGCCCCAGATCGCAAGCGGTACTACCGGGTCAGAGAGGCACTCTGGGACCAAGCGGTACTACCGGTCCCAAGTCCGCTCATGGCAAAGGTTATGCGTACTAGTTGGGCCACAGCCCATGTATCCCCCTTACCTACCTATTCGCCTAGTTTATCCCCAAACTACCCTTGTTTATGTGGTTGGCCTATAAATAGAGCCCCCACCCCTCATGTATCCCTTAGGCATAGATGATAGACTAAAGACAACCCCCATTGTGGAATCTCTAGTTTTGCCTCATCCCCTTTACCAAGGGGACCGACTATCGTCACCAACCTCGATTGGACTTTGCATCACGCATCCATCGTTGAACAAGGCCTTGGAGTTCGATGTCTCGTCTCCAAGTTGTCAAGACCCTCCCCAAGGTGTTCTTCCCTCTCCGATGTGGATTTGAGGGAGCATGTTGACCGATCTTTCCTTGTGAGGATTCTATCGGACCGGTGGCCGCCGTTCGGGAGCAATCGGCCTTGTATCGTGTGAGTTTTGCGTGTGTTCATCGTGTTCTTCGCGAGGTGTGTGTTCGCTTCCGCTACCTTCTCCCTTTCCCCTCGCTTTCCCATCGATTTTACCATGAGATCCGTGAAGATCGTCACCCAAGAGGTTAACCCCTCCATCAGCTAGTGTATCTTCATCGAAGTAACTCACTGAATCGTATTTACCATCTTCTCGCACCATCATCACACGTTGTGTTGTGCACTGTCTCTCAATATGACCAAAACCCCAGCACTTGCGGCATTGTATATCCTTTGTCTTACCCGTGGAAGCTATAGAAGATGCACTACGAGCAGGAGCATTGGATGATGGTGGAGGAGCAACTGGAAATCTTATGGCGGTCTTGGAGGTGGTAGTAGCTGGTGGCGAATCACGAGGAGGCGCTGATTGTCGGGATGTCCAAGTGGATGTAGGACCTGCAGAATTATTAGTCCTCCTCCATGGTGTTTGGCGATCCTGCACTTCACGTTCAGCTTTGCAAGCAAGATGAAACAAACGAGTGATAGAATTATATTCCTTATAATCTAAGATGTGCTGAATGTCCTTGTTTAATCCACCAAAGAAACGTGCAAGCATTTGTTCATTAGATTCAACAAGACCACACCGAACCATCCTCGTTTGCAATTCCTGATAATACTCTTCTACAAAATTTTCCCTTACTCTAAACGTGTCAGATTCTTTAGTAAATCACGTTGATAAGTGGGAGGTAAAAAACGAACACGCATATCAGTTTTTAAAGCAGTCCAAGTACTAGGAATATTAGTAGGATTTAAACGACAATACTCAGACCACCAAAGGGAAGCAAATTTAGTAAATTCACATGTAGCAGCACTAACACGCATATTCTCAGGATATTTTAAGCATGCAAAACGTTGTTCTACTTCCATCTCCCACGTAAGATATGCATCAGGATAATATTTACCCTCAAAAGATGGAATATTTAATTTAAGCTTTGCAACATGATCATCATCACGTACCGGTGGGCGAGCGTTGCGGTAGTAATGTCGGGGACGACCAACAGGTACCTGTGGAGGTTGTTCAACCTCCTCGTCAAATAGATCGTCGTCGTCGGGGTCGTAGTAGTACCCGTCGTCTGTCCCCAATGTTGCGTTACAAGCCTGGAAGTCCGAGGTGCGTCGGCCCTAGATGCCGCAGAAGTCGCCAGCGGCAACCACCGGTCAGGCCGTGATCAGAATGCGCCGTGCACCATGTGTGTGTGCGGGTGCGGGTGCGGGCAATCTGTTCAAAAGCTCCTTGAACCGAACGTCAAGCTTGACGTTGAAGGATTTCTCGAGTCCATCGATCTTATCCACGGCGTTGGTGAGCTTGGTGTCAAACTCCCCTAGGTGCGTATCCACGTCTTCAGCGCGACTGACCAAGAGCGCGGAGAAGTGGGCATGTAGTTCTTCTGATGGAGGGGTTAACCTCTTGGGTGCCCGATCTTCACGGATCTCGTGGTCAAATCGATGGGAAAGCGAGGGGAAAGGGAGAAGGTGGCGGAAGCGAACACACACCTCGCGAAGAACACGATGAACACACGCAAAACTCACACGATACAAGGCCGATTGCTCCCGAACGGCGGCCACCGGTCCGATAGAATCCTCGCAAGGAAAGATCGGCCAACGTGCTCCCTCAAATCCACATCGGAGAGGGAAGAACACCTTGAGGAGGGTCTTGACGACTTGGGGGCGAGAAACCGAGAACCCAAGGCCTTGTTCAACGATGGATGCGTGATGCAAAGTCCAATCGAGGTTGGTGACGATAGTCGATCCCCTTGGTAAAGGGGATGAGGCAAAACTAGAGATTCCACAATGGGGGTTTTCTTTAGTCTATCATCTATGCCTAAGGGATACATGAGGGGTGGGGGCTCTATTTATAGGACAACCACATAAACAACGGTAGTTTGGGGATAAACTAGGCGAATAGGTAAGTAAAGGGGGCTACATGGGCTGTGGCCCAACTAGTGCGCGCAGGCACTGCCAGGAGCGGTAGTACCGGACTTGGGCCGGTAGTACCGCTTGGTCCGGTAGTACCGCTCTGGGACCGGTAGTACCGCTTGCGGTCCTGGGGCTTACGCTGGAGCCTTCTGTTGGTGGCGGTAGCAGGGGGCGATATACCATTAACATGCTTGCAATCAAACCATATGAAAGAGCAATTTGCCAACATGAAAGATGCAAAGCATGCAAAAGGTATCAGAGCTGGGTTCGATCTTGAACTCACTTGTGGGATGCTCTCAAGAGCTCTTTTTGTCAACTCGTGCTCAACCGAGGTTGACATTCTTGTGCGGGTACCTACACACATCATATGTAAAAGGAAGAACGTGTGTGCATGGTAGAGATACACATCATCCATCATGACGTATCTCTTTTTGTGCACATCACCATTAATTTCAATCAAGTATGAAATAGATGCATGGTGAGTATGCAAGTGGGGAACATGCTTATCATGGCCATCATCAAAATCTCCAAAAATTGAGAAAGCTATGGGGGCCATCTCATTAGAACGCATATGATCAATATTGTTGCAAGCAAAACAAGTGAAATAGCAAGCATTCATCTTATCGCAAGCAACGGGAGAAATTGAATGACTAGCATGACAAGGCAAGTCCAAAGCAATTGGAGGATACACACAAGATGCATAGCATGGCATGTTTATGGCGATGATATCGCAATCAAACAATTCCACATGATCAATATTATGCAAAGGCAAAGCATCACATGGGAATGTGGATGAAGCATATGTAATGTCACAAGTATCATCCATAGCATGCATATCCTCACAATTCATCATGTCCACTAGTGGGATCATGGCATCATCAACACCCTTATTGGTACCTTGGTCATACCTCTCATATGAAGTGGGTGTTGTGGAAGTAGTGGTCTCCTTGTGGACGACTTCGTCTTCTTGATGTAGCCATGGCATAGCATCATCTCCGTGCACCATGTACATCTTCTCCAATTGAGGCATCATTGCTTCATGGCTTGGGGAGTCGTCCTCCATGGAACCTAGCACAACACAAGAGAACACACTAGAGGTAGAGGGTAAGTTGTTAGAAATCAAAATGGTCTCACTTGACCTATCAACTACCACTCTCAATTCACTAGTAGTATCGCTCATGCCCTCCAAGTGGAAGCACTCAATCTCACATAAGGTGGAGTCACTCGTCTCACTCTTGTTCTCACTCAAGTGGGCTAAGTGGCTCTCATACTCACATGGGATTGGTACCACGTCATCACTCAATCATATGGGGGTAGGCTCGGTTTCCTCAACTCCATGCGCCTCCTTTGGTGAAGGGAAAATCCCATGCTCACCATTCTTGACCTTGTCGCCTCAAGGTTGGATGCCATAAGATGGGCATCATTGCTCGCCTCCATGGTCGAAGGGAAAATCCCATGATCAACCGTCCTGTGGCCATCTTGTAGTAGTGGTGGAGGTAGGCTCATGCTATCCAACTTGGCGAAGTAGAGGTCTTCATTTTCCTCGTTCATGAGGTCTTCAAATGCAAGCGTAGTCGTTGAAGCTTGATGGCGTGGACGAAGGCTTGCTCTTGGTGCCATTTTGGTGGTGGCACAAGAAGTTGAAGGTGCCTTGTGACGGTGTCGACGGAGGTCATTGGCGTGCCTTGCCGATGGTTGATGTAGGTGGCGCACTTTGTCATCCATATGACGCTCACGACGATGGCCCTTGACCTTGGCACGCTTCCTTATAAGTTCTTCTAATGAGCACAAGGCATCATTAGTTTTGGCGACCATGCTCATGTTTTTGTCGAAGTCATTCTCCATGTCCTTCTTGAAGTTGTGGAGGTCGCTCTCGAACTTGTCCATTTCATGGTGGACCTTGGCGCACTCGAGGTGTAGGCTCCGTCTTGGCCGGTGCGACTTGAGGAGCTTGTCGTTGTCGTTATTGAAGTCGCCCATGCTTGGGGAGTTGTTGTTGTTGTTGTAGCACTCCATATCACCTAAGCATGTGGAGCCATTGTTGGTGTAGTGCTCCATCATGTTATCCATGCTTGTGGAGACATAGGCATGGTGGCTCATCGTGGATTCTTCATAGAAATTATCCTCGGTCCCGGAGTCCCTAGACATGCTTCACAAGACCAAGTGTTGTATATGGAAGTGGTAGGGGGTTTTAGGGATACAACGTCAAACCTTACTTTACCTTGGAAGATCGTATCGTGCAAGTGGCCACACTTGAGAGCAATAAACCAAGCAAAGTGAAGTTCACGCGGAACACCAAAACCAACTACCAACAAAAAAACACACACACACACAAGGCCTATAGTGGATAGGTATGGAAAATGGCATGTCAAGAACCAATCCGAAATCAAGATGTTATAATGGCAAGTAAAGAACCACAATGATCACAAGCAAACAAGTCAATCCACAAGATAGGAAATATGTACAAGGAAACACACACGGTGGGATAAATGGGACTTGTGCGACGGAGAAAGTGAGCTAAGAACCAAATGATTACCTAGCGAAGACTATAAGCTCGTGTCACACAAGTACAAGGAGAGACGCTAGTTCGATTGCACAAAATTGGTGGGCTACAAGATATGCACAATAAGTACCACCTATATGATGTTCATCGAGCTTGCGCTTCCTATTCTATGAGGCACATGTGTATCTCTTTTTTTTCTTTTCTTTTCTTTTTCTATTTTTTTTCTCTTTTCCTTTTTCTTTCTTTCTTTTTCACTTGCCTCTTCCTTGTGCCAACAACTATACAAGATAACTATATGAGATAGTGCTCACAATGTTTGCTCGGAATTCTACAAGGTATCAAATTTGCATAGCCCAAGCAATCATAAGAGGAACTAGTCTCAATAGGTGTTTGTTGCTCGCAAAGATAGTGGGGTTCACAAAGGAATGCAAGTGGGGAGAAGTCGCAGAATGTTTATACCTTTCGTCGCCGATCTTCACACTTTATTGTTGGATTCCGCCTTGCTCACGGAATTTGGATGGAGTAGATAGCATGAACCACGTGGATGATGATGTAGAGCTCCTTCTCCTCTTCGAAACGAGCTAAAGAACACCAAAATCCGAGTTCGAATGCAAAAGTTATGCTCAAAACGGTGAGAGGCTGAAATCTGGAACTTGCTGTTTTCTTTCTGTCTTGGGCGGTAGTACCGGATTTTGGTACCGGTGGGCGGTAGTACCGTAGATTTGGAGCGGTAGTACCGCTCGAGACAGAGAAATCCAGATCTGACGCGATTTCGCGAGTTTGGGGCGATTTGGGCGGAAAATCTTCAAGAAAAACACCAAATCGACGGGGGAAATCAAGGAATTAGGCCATGGGAACGCAAAGGAAGGTAGATCAACAAGTTTATCAAGTAATCCACGGATCAAAACCTACCAAAATGCACTCAAATCACAGATCGATCCAAAACACGAATTGGGGTTATTTTTGGTGGAAATTTAAAATTTATGGGGAAAAGACCAAATCGATGAGAAATCCGTGGCAACCAAAAGCTGCTGATACCAGATGATGGAGGGGTTAACCTCTTGGGTGCCCGATCTTCACGGATCTCGTGGTCAAATCGATGGGAAAGAGAGGGGAAAGGGAGAAGGTAGCGGAAGCGAACACACACCTCGCGAAGAACACGATGAACACACGCAAAACTCACACGATACAAGGCCGATTGCTCCCGAACGGCGGCCACCGGTCCGATAGAATCCTCGCAAGGAAAGATCGGTCAACGTGCTCCCTCAAATCCACATCGGAGAGGGAAGAACACCTTGAGGAGGGTCTTGACGACTTGGGGCGAGAAACCGAGAACCCAAGGCCTTGTTCAACGATGGATGCGTGATGCAAAGTCCAATCGAGGTTGGTGACGATAGTCGGTCCCCTTGGTAAAGGGGATGAGGCAAAACTAGAGATTCCACAATGGGGGTTTTCTTTAGTCTATCATCTATGCCTAAGGGATACATGAGGGGTGGGGGCTCTATTTATAGGCCAACCACATAAACAAGGGTAGTTTGGGGATAAACTAGGCGAATAGGTAAGTAAAGGGGGGATACATGGGTCAGACCCAACTAGTGCGTGCACTGCCAGAGCGGTAGTACCTGGGACTTGGGTAGTACCGCTTGTCCCAGAGTACCGCTCTGGGACCGTAGTACCGCTTATGTCCTGGGCTTCCGGAGCCTTCATTGGTGGCGGTAGCGAGGGTTGTAGTCTTGGTAGTACCGGATCCGGGACGGTAGTACCGCTTGATGTAGAGCATTTGGCTTGCTGGTATCGTCTCGTCTGGCGATAGCATAGAGTAGTACCGGTCCCAGTCCGTAGTACCGGGCGACGAGCATTTGGCTGTCTTCTTCCGCCTCCTCTTCCAAGCCTCCGTCTTGTCGGGCTTGATGTTCCGGGCTTCCTCCCTTGCCTCCGTACTTGTCAATGTGAACCTATCATGCATATGTGACGGAGTATGAAGTAGCATGCCATTCAATAGGGAAGGAAGGGGGCTCGCATAGAGGAACGGATTCACCCTTGGAGTCCATGACGACGTGGTGTAAGTTGGAGACCAAGATGTGGCAACGACCGTAGGTCGGGCTACATCATCTTCGTTCGTCATGGTGGCAGGGTTTCGCGAAGTATCTGTCATGGTTAGTCCTTAAAAAGCACAGGTATATACTACGGAATATGGTGGAAGTCACGCGTAATCCGTCAAGCAATATAAGCTCTTACAAGTTCTTACCAAACAGCAGGAAAAGACGATGTGCAACTGCGAGGATCAGTGGGTCCAGAGATTGAACCAAGCGATTACCAGGAGTCGAGACACCGCACGTGGAGAATATCTGTGGAGCTCTGGGAAGGCTTAGCAAGGGGGTTAGCAATTATCAAAACAGCAATGCAAAAGTTGAAAAAATGCTCAACGACGGATCTTGTCTGGTCCTAGGCTAGACCAGTACTAGACGCGAGCCTAGATCACCAACGATGTCACGACGCGACACAACAAGCAATGTATGATGATATGGCACCCTGAAAAGCGAACCGAGAGGTGGAAAATCACTATGATGGCAAGTGTCTAGAACTGATCTACGGGGTCTAAAAAGAGGTTAGCCCCAAATTTTTTTTTGAATTTTTTTATTTTGCTCCGAAAAGCGCGCAGGCGCCAAAAAAATATCGCTATAACGGCCGATGGAGAAAAGTGATCCCCGGGGTCGAAAAACAGTATAGCCAGAAAATTGGTGATCTATATAATTTTTTGGGGCTAACCTCTTTTTAGACCCGATAGATCAGTTCTAGACACTTGCCATCATAGTGATTTTCCACCTCTCGGTTCGCTTTTCAGGGTGCCATATCATCATACATTGCTTGTTGTGTCGCGTTGTGACATCGTTGGTGATCTAGGCTTGCGTCTCTAGTACGGTCTAGCCTAGGACCAGCACAGTACCGTCGTTGAGCATTCTTTCAACTTTTGCATTGCTGTTTTGATAATTGCTAACCCCTTTTGCTAAGCCTTCCCAGAGCTCCACAGATACTCTCCACGTGCGGTGTTTCGACTCCTGGTAATCGCTTGGTTCAATCTCTGGACCCACTGATCCTCGTGGTTGCACATCGCCTTTTCCTGCTGTTTGGTAAGAACTTGTAAGAGCTTCGTATATTGCTTGACGGATTACGCGTGCCTTCCACCATATTTCCGTAGTATATACCTGTGCTTTTTAAGGACTAACCATGACAGATACTTCGCGGAACCCTGCCACAATGACGAATGAAGAACTACATGCCCACTTCTCCGCGCTCTTGGTCAGTCGTGCTGAAGACGTGGATACGCGCCTAGGGGAGTTTGACACCAAACTCACCAACGCCGTGGACAAGATCGATGGACTCGAGAAATCCTTCAACGCCAAGCTTGACGTTCGGTTCAAGGAGCTTTTGAACAGATTGCCCGCATCTGCACCCACACATGGCGCCGCGCATTCCGATCACGGTCGGACTGGCTGGTTGTTGCCGCCGCGCTGACTACCGCACGGTACGACTCGGACTTCCGTGGCATGCTGCGACATTGGGGGGAGACGGCGGGTACTACTACGACCGGCGACGACGATCTTTGACGAGGAGGTTGAACAACCTCCAGGTACTACTGGTCGTCCCCGACATTACTACCGCAACGCTCGACCACCGGTACGTGATGATGATCATGTTGCAAAGCTTAACTTAAATATTCCATCTTTTGAGGGTAAATATAATCCTGATGCATATCTTACATGGGAGATGGAAGTAGAACAACGTTTTGCATGCTTAAAATATCCTGAGAATATGCGTGTTAGTGCTGCTACATGTGAATTTACTAAATTTGCTTCCCTTTGGTGGTCTGAGTATTGTCGTTTAAATCCTAATACTATTCCTAGTACTTGGACTGCTTTGAAAACTGCTATGCGTGTTCGTTTTGTACCTCCTACTTATCAACGTGATTTACTAAACAATCTGACACGTTTAGAGCAAGGGAAAAATTCTGTCGAAGAGTATTATCAGGAATTCCAAACGGGGATGGTTCGGTGTGGTCTTGTTGAATCTAATGAACAAATGCTTGCACGTTTCTTTGGTGGATTAAACAAGGACATTCAGCACATCTTAGATTATAAGGAATATAATTCTATCACTCGTTTGTTTCATCTTGCTTGCAAAGCTGAACGTGAAGTGCAGGATCGCCAAACACCATGGAGGAGGACTAATAATTCTGCAGGTCGCACATCCACTTGGACATCCCGACAATCAGCCTCCTCGTGATTCGCCACCGCTACTACCACATCCAAGGCCACCACAAGACTTCCGTGCTCCTCCACCATCATCCAATGCTCTTGCTCGGAGTGCATCTTCTATGGCTTCCACGGGTAAGACAAAGGATATACAATGCCGCAAGTGCTGGGGTTTTGGTCATATTGAGAGACAGTGCACAACACAACGTGTGATGATGGTGCGAGAAGATGGTCAGTACGATTCAGCAAGTGACTTTGATGAAGATACACTAGCCCTTATTTCTGCTCGAGATGGAGACAATTACGATCTTGATGAAGAGAGAGGTAATGGGAGTCAAGTCGATCAATACAGAGCTTAATTACACGTGTGTTGAGTGTGCAATTGAGCAAATCTGAGCAAGATCAACGCCACAACCTGTTCCAAACACGTGGTGTTGTCAAGGATAGATCTATACGGATCATCATTGATGGAGGGAGCTGTAATAATCGGCGGTGTTGACATGGTAGAGAAGCTTGCGCTTCCAACAAGACAACGCCACATTCATATTACATCCAATGGTTTGAGAGTTCTCGCAAGATCAAGGTAACAAGAACGATGCAGCGTGCATTTTACTATTGGTACATATTCTAATTTTGTTGATTGTGATGTTGTACCTATGCAAGCTGTTCTTTGTTACTTGGTAGACCATGGCAATTTGATAGAGAATCTTCATAATGGCAAAACTAATCACTATTCTCTTATGCATGATGGAAAGAAAATTGGTCTAAAACCTATGACTCCTAACAGATTTTAAAAGATGATGCTAGAGCTAGTAGAGCTAAAACCGGAGAGAAAAATAAAAGTGAGAATCAGATTGTTGTCAGAGATTTTATACCACCAAAGAACACTAAATCGATTCTACACATGCTCTGAAATTCGTTTGAAGAGTCCATGTATGCTTGCAAATAAAATTGATATTGCGAACTAGATGTAAACAATACTCAATGTTATGCAATTGTCTGCAAAGAGGTTTTGTTTTCATTTGAGGATATGCCTCCTTCTTTGCCACCCGCATTGCTAACCTTTTGCGGGAATATGAGGACGTCTTTCCCGAGCCGCCACTGTGACTACCTCCTATTAGAGGAATTGAGCACCAAATTGATCTAATTCCTGGTGCCACGTTGCCCAACCGCCATATAGAACCAATCCAGAGGAGACAAAGGAGATACAACGCCAAATTCAGGAACTACTCGACAGAGATCATATTCGTGAGTCCCTTAGCCCTTGTGCTGTTCCTATTATTTTGGTACCTAAGAAAGATGGTTCTTCACGCATGTGTACTGATTGTAGAGCTATCAATAATATTACTATTCGATATCGTCATCCTATTCCACGTTTAGATGACATGCTTGATGAATTGAGTGGCTCTACCATGTTTTCTAAAGTTGATTTGCGTAGTGGTTACCACCAGATTCATATGAAATTAGGAGATGAATGGAAAACAGCATTTAAAACTAAGTTCGGTTTATATGAGTGGTTAGTAATGCCGTTTGGTTTAACTAATGCACCTAGCACTTTCATGAGATTAATGAACGAAGTTTTACGTGCTTTCATTGGACGTTTTGTGGTAGTCTACTTTGATGATATTCTGATTTATAGCAAATCTTTAGAGGATCATTTGGACCATTTACGTGTTGTTTTCAATGCTTTACGTGATGCACGTTTGTTTGGTAACCTTGAGAAGTGCACCTTTTGCACCAATCGAGTTGCGTTTCTTGGCTATGTTGTTACATCACAGGGTATTCAAGTGGATCCAGCCAAGATTGAAGCTATTGGGAATTGGCCGCAGCCCAAGACGGTCACACAAGTGAGGAGTTTTCTTGGCCTCGCTGGTTTTTATAGGCGCTTTGTCAAAGACTTTGGATCAATTGCCGCGCCGCTGAATGAGCTTACCAAGAAGGATGTGCCCTTTGTTTGGGGCGATGCACAACAACAGGCCTTCGCCATATTGAAAGATAAGCTAACACATGCTCCCTTACTCCAACTTCCTGATTTTACTAAGACTTTTGAGCTTGAATGTGATGCTAGTAGAATTGGTTTGGGAGGGGTGTTACTACAAGAGGGAAAACCTGTTGCATATTTTAGTGAGAAATTGAGTGGGGCTAGTCTGAACTATTCTACTTATGATAAAGAATTATATGCGTTGGTTCGGACATTAGAAACTTGGCAACTGATCATGAATCTTTGAAGCATATTCGTAGTCAAGCTAAGTTGAATCGTCGTCATGCAAAGTGGGTTGAATTTATTGAGTCTTTTCCTTATGTTATCAAACACAAAAAGGGTAAAGATAATATTATTGCTGATGCTTTGTCGCGCCGTTATACTTTGTTATCTCAACTTGACTTCAAAATATTTGGATTGGAAACTGTTAAGGAACAATATGTGCATGATGCTGAATTTAAAGATGTGTTGCAGAATTGTAGAGATGGTAGAACATGGAACAAGTTCGTCTTCAATGATGGATTTGTGTTCCGTGCTAACAAACTATGCATTCCGGATAGTTCTGTTCGTCTTTTGTTGTTACAGGAGGCGCATGGAGGAGGGTTGATGGGACACTTTGGTGTCAAGAAGACGGAGGATGTTCTTGCTGCACACTTCTTTTGGCCACGTATGCGTCGAGATGTTGAGAGATTTGTGGCATGCTGCACTACTTGTCAAAAAGCTAAGTCTCGCCTTAATCCACATGGTTTCTACATGCCTCTTCCTGTTCCTAGTGTTCCTTGGGAGGATATTTCTATGGACTTTGTTTTGGGATTGCCACGAACACAGAAGGGGAGGGATAGTATTTTTGTTGTTGTGGATCGGTTTTCTAAGATGGCACACTTTATTCCTTGTCATAAAACGGATGATGTCATGCGATATTGCTGATTTGTTCTTTCGTGAAATTGTTCGTTTGCATGGTGTGCCAAATACTATTGTCTCTGATCGTGATACTAAATTTCTTAGCCACTTTTGGAGATGTTTATGGGCTAAGTTGGGGACTAAATTGCTCTTTAGTACTACATGTCATCCCCAAACTGATGGTCAAACTGAAGTAGTAAATAGAACTTTGTCTACTATGTTACGGGCTGTTTTAAAGAAGAACTTAAAATTGTGGGAAGAGTGTTTACCTCATATAGAATTTGCTTATAATCGCTCTTTGCATTCTACCACAAAGATGTGCCCATTTGAGATTGTGTATGGTTTTGTTCCCGTGCACTATTGATTTATTGCCTTTACCTTCTTCGGTGCAACATAATTTGGATGCTACACAACGCTACCGAAATGATATTAAACTTGCATAAGACTACTAAAGATAACATTAAACACATGAATGCTAAGTATAAACTTGCTGGGGATAAAGGGAGAAAGCATGTTGTGTTTGATGTTGGCGATCTTGTTTGGTTTCATTTGCGTAAAGATCGTTTTCCTGATTTACGCAAGTCTAAGTTAATGCCACGTGCTGCTGGTCCCTTTAAGGTGTTAGAGAAAATCAATGATAATGCATACAAACTTGAGTTGCCTGCAGACTTTGGTACGGTTAGTCCTACGTTTAACATTGCAGATTTGAAGCCTTACTTTGGTGAGGAAGATGAGATTGCGTCGAGGACGACTTCAATTCAAGAAGGGGAGCATGATGTGGACATCCCTACTATGGATACAACTGTTGTACCTGCAGCAACACACATACAAGGACCCATCACAAGATCTCGTGCCAAACAACTTAACTATCAGGTACTTTCGTTTCTTGGAACTATTCCTCACATACATGAGAATATGATGCTGCCTAAATCAGATATATTTCTTACTCTTAGGAATGGTGGACCAAGCATGGATGAGAGGGACAAGCATTGGAGCATGGCCATGCATGGAGATGGCAGCAAGCATGTGATGATCCAAGAGAAGGCCACGGATGAAGATTTCAGAACTTTGAAGCCACCATAATGAAGAAAGAAGGCTTGGACGAAATATTCAAGATCAATACTTTATGAATTCGTCCATAGCTTAATATGGTGTCATGACACCTTTATTTTGGGCCAGGCCCATGTAATTTTCGCAGGATTTTAATTAGCCACTTTTTAGAGTCCGTATTTGAGGGGAAAAGGACTTTTAGGGTTGGATTCGGCCACCACTTCCATGGCTGGCCGAAACCCCACCTTTTCGCCCTTAAATACTCCCCATAGCCGACCCCCTAGACTCGGATTTTGTTTAGATATTAAGTTAGCCATAGTCGCAACTTCGCCAAGGCTCGAGCGTCGCAGAGGCCTCTTGTACTTCGCACCTATTCAGGATCCTACCTCTTCAATAAAGCTTTCCTCTTAATCCGCAATATCTTGATTGCAATATTGGTTCTTACTTGTTCTCGATTTCAGGTAGGAATTAAGACCCTCGCTGGTCAGGCTGATCGTGTTCACACAGGATCGGTAACCTCCAGGAGATTGGCCTAGCGATTGCATTGGCGCTCGTGCTCGCACATGTAGTCAGATCGTCAAGCCCGAACTCCACCAAATCGAATATTGCCATCTCATCGAAAGATCGGACACCTTTGCCCTATCAGAGCATGGGATTTTCCCTTCGACCATGGAGGCGAGCAATGATGCCCATCTTATGGCATCCAACCTTGAAGGCGACAAGGTCAAGAATGGTGAGCATGGGATTTTCCCTTCACCAAAGGAGGCACATGGAGTTGAGGAAACCGAGCCTATCCCCATATGCTTGAGTGATGATGTGGTACCAATCCCATGTGAGTATGAGAGCCACTTAACCCACTTGAGTGAGAACAAGAGTGAGATGAGTGACTCCACCTTATGTGAGATTGAGTGCTTCCACTTGGAGGGCATGAGCGATACTCCTAGTGAGTTGAGAGTGGTAGTTGATAGGTCAAGTGAGACCATTTCGATTCCTAACAACTTACCCTCTACCTCTAGTGTGTTCTCTTGTGTTATGCTAGGTTCCATGGATGAAGACGCGCCAAGCCATGAAGCAATGATGCCTCAATTGGAGAAGATGTACATGGTGCATGAAGATGATGCTATGCCATGGCTACATCAAGAAGACGAAGTCGTCCACAAGGAGACCACTACTTCCACAACACCCACTTCATATGAGAGGTATGAACAAGGTAACAATAAGGGTTTTGATGATGCCATGATCCCACTAGTGGACATGATGAATTGTGAGGATATGCATGCTATGGATGATACTTGTGACATTACATATGCTTCATCCACTTTCCCATGTGATGATTTGCCTTTGCATAATATTGATCATGTGGAATTGTTTGATTGCGATATCATTGCCATAAACATGCCATGCTATGCATCTTGTGTGTATCCTCCAATTGCTTTGGACTTGTCTTGTCATGCTAGTCATTCAATTTCTCCCGTTGCTTGCGATAAGATGAATGCTTGCTATTTCACTTGTTTTGCTTGCAACAATATTGATCATATGCGTTCTAATGAGATGTCCCCCATAGCTTTCTCAATTTTTGTAGATTTTGATGATTGCCATGATAAGCATGTTCCCCACTTGCATACTCACCATGCACCTATTTCATACTTGATTGACATTAATGGTGATGTGCACAAGAAGAGATACGTCATGATGGATGATGTGTATCTCTACCATGCACACACGTTCTTCCTTTTACATATGATGTGTGTAGGTGCCCGCACGAGAATGTCAACCTCGTTTGAGCACGAGTTGACAAAAAGATCTCTAGAGAGCATCCCACAAGTGAGTTCAAGATCGAACCCAACTCTGATACCTTTTGCATGCTTTGCATCTTTCATGTTGGCAAATTGCTCTTTCCTATGGTTTGATTGCAAGCATGTTAATGGTATTATCTCCCCTCGTGACATTCATGTTTCTTCGCATTTAGATAATGATGCTTTGTGTGTTGCAACAAAAATGTTGAACATTTTCTCTTTCCGATGTTTTGGGTGCAACCACAATTCCATAAAGAGCATGTATTGTCATGAGAGCTTCCAAGAATCTCGTCTTGTTGTTGCAACAAACATAAGGACCACTTGCTCTTTCATTTGGTTAGTTTGCAAACATGCCGTTTTTGCTTCCACTTGGGATACCCATACTCCCATGAAATTTGCTTTTGATGATTTTTGTGTGACATCCAACATGTTGAACAATTTCTCTTTCAAATGGTTGGTTTGCACACATAATGACGTTTCTTTGAACATTCTTCCTTGTGTGTTTTTGCCAAATTCTCCTATTCTTGCATCAAAGATGTTGTTTGAAATTTGGATCCAATGCTTTGAGTGCCCCACTACTACATTATATGGAGTTTTTGAGTTTCCACATTTGGATGATGTTCAAACGATTTCCATGCACATTGACCTTGCATATGCATCCCGTTTGCTATACTTGAGTTGTGCTAATCGTGTTGTGAACAAGAATGGACATGCCACAAATGACATGCTCCTCTATCACACACAAACATAAGTTGCTTGGTCTTTGTTGTATGAAGGTACAAATGCATACACGCCAACCTCTATGGACTATATGTTGACAAGAAGAACCGAAGAGAGTTACCTATGGCTACCCTTCATCGAGCTGTCTCTATAAGCTAAGGTGACTTCCTTCTACTTGAGGACTCATGCTATAATCTTCGTGAATTGGCTAGGCTTTGAGTGTTGCTTTGCTTTTGTTGTGAGCTTTGTAGGCTTCAAGGAAGGTGAAGGAACATTGAAGTGTTGTCAAGTCAATCTTCCCGAGGACGACTATATGGTGAACCCCAGGATCAAGAAGGTCTCTCGACCGCTTCTACTTTGTGATGAGCATGTAGAGTCGAGGACGACTCTTTTTGAAGGGGGGGGGGGGAGCTGATGTAGCCCGACCTACGGTCATTACCACATCTTGGTCTCCAACTTATGCCAAGTCGTCATGGACTCCAAAGGTGAATCCATTCATCTATGCGAGCCCCCTTCCTACCCTATTGAATGGTATGCTACTTCATACTCCGTCACATATGCATGATAGGTTCACATTGACAAGTACGGAGGCAAGGGAGGAAGCCCGGAGCATCAAGCCCGACAATACGGAGGCTTGGAAGAGGAGGCAGAAGAAGATGGATCGCCAAATGCTCTCTGTCGCCAGTGGTACTACCGGACCTGGCGACCGGTACTACTGCCCGGCGGCACTACCGCCTCCTGCTACCGCCCACTACAGACGGCTCCAGCTGATGCTCCAGGACCGCAAGCGGTACTACCGGTCCCAGAGTGGTACTACCGGTGTTGACCGGTACTACCGGACTTGGTGTGCCTGCGCTCACATGTTGGGACTTTGGCCCATGTACCCCTTTAGCTCGTCCAAACCCTAGTTTTATCCCTAAACTACCCTTGTTTAGTGGTTGGCCTATAAATAGAGCCCCCACCACTTCATGTATCCCTTAGGCATAGATGATAGACTAAAGACAACCCCCATTGTGGAATCTCTAGTTTTGCCTCATCCCCTTTACCAAGGGGACCGACTATCGTCACCAACCTCGATTGGACTTTGCATCACGCATCCATCGTTGAACAAGGCCTTGGAGTTCGATGTCTCGTCTCCAAGTTGTCAAGACCCTCCCCAAGGTGTTCTTCCCTCTTCGATGTGGATTTGAGGGAGCACGTTGACCGATCCTTCCTTGCGAGGATTCTATCGGACCGGTGGCCGCCGTTCGGGAGCAATCGGCCTTGTATCGTGTGAGTTTTGCGTGTGTTCATCGTGTTCTTCGCGAGGTGTGTGTTCGCTTCCGCTACCTTCTCCCTTTCCCCTCGCTTTCCCATCGATTTGACCACGAGATCCGTGAAGATCGGGCACCCAAGAGGTTAACCCCTCCATCAGATTCGGCCACCACTTCCATGGCTGGCCGAAACCCCACCTTTTCGCCCTTAAATACTCCCCATAGCCGACCCCTAGACTCGTATTTTGTTTAGACATTAAGTTAGCCATAGTCACAACTTCGCCAAGGCTCGAGCGTCGCAGAGGCCTCTTGTACTTCTCACCTATTCAGGATCCCACCTCTTCAATAAAGCTTTCCTCTTAATCCGCAATATCTTGATTGCAATATTGGTTCTTACTTGTTCTTGATTTCAGGTAGGAATTAAGACCCTCGCTGGTCAGGTTGATCGTGTTCACGCAGGATCGGTAACCTCCAGGAGATTGGCCTAGAGATTGCATTGGCGCTCGTGCTCGCACGTGTAGTCGGATCGTCAAGCCCGAACTCCATCCAAATCGATTATCGCCATCTCATCGAAAGATCAGACACCTTTGCCCTATCAGCCAATCTCGTATGTCCTTAACTTTTGAGACATCAACTTCAATGCCATTAGAAGACACAACAAAACCAAGGAAAATGAGCTTGTCTTTTGAAAAAGTGCACTTTGGGAGATTAGCATAAAGCTTTTCATGACGAAGGATTTGAAGGACCTCCTTAACATGAGTAACATGCTCCTCTAGTGACTTGCTATAGACAAGGATGTCATCAAAGTAAACAACGACACTCTTCCCAATGAGAGACCTCAAAATATGGTTCATGAGGCGCATGAAAGTAGATGGGGCATTTGATAAGCCAAAAGGCATAACCAACCATTCATAGAGATCAAGCTTAGTCTTGAAGGCGGTTTTCCACTCATCACCTTCGGCCATGCGAATTTGATGGTAACCACTACGAAGATCAATTTTCGAAAATATAGTGGCTCTACATAACTCATCAAGCATGTCATCAAGACGCGGTATATGATGTTGATAACTTACGGTGATAGCATTGATTGGACGACAGTCCATGCATAACCGCAACATATCATCCGTTTTTGGAACTAGAATCACGGGGACCGCGCTTGGGCTAGTGCTTACTTGGATCAAACCTTTGGAGACAAGTTGGTTGATTTGTCGTTCTATCTCCTTCGTCTCTTCCGGGTTCGTGCGATACGCGGCGCGGTTTGGGAGTGGGGCGCCGGGTATGAGGTTGATGCGGTGCTCGATTCCACGAAGAGGAGGTAGGCCATGAGGAAGCTCTTCGGGAAATACATCTTGGAATTCCTGCAAAATAGCCATCAAAGAAGGAGGAACATTTGTCAAGTCATTAGTTCCTTGCGCTAGTCCCTTGCATACAAGGACATAGTGCAAGATGGATGGGTTGTTCCGCACTTCTCTCATCTCACTTTTGGTGGCAACAAGAATACTCTTAGTTTTTCCACTCAAGTTTGGCTTGTGGCACTCACTCACTATAGTGTGGTTCTCTCGCTCACCACTCTTCTCACAAGGAATTGTTGTGTATTGCGCCCTCGCTAAAGCCTTTGCATTGTCCGCAATTATTTGGCTAGGAGTCATTGGTTGCAAAACACAAGTTTTTTCAAGCCATTTGAATGTATAAGTGTTTGAGTGACCATTATGCAAAGCACGCTTGTCAAATTGCCACGGACTTCCTATCAACATATGGCAAACCGTCATGGGGACCACGTCACATTCCACCGTGTCTTTGTATGGTCCAATTGAGAACGTTACCGAGACGGTGTGCTTGATCTTGACGGACCCTTGGTCACTTAGCCATTTTATATGGTTGTAGAGGTTCCCAACCTTAATAAGGTAGATTCCTCCTGTGTTTTATAATGCTAGTCCCTGGATCAATAGCTAGCATCCACAGTATAGATGTGATATCAAGAAACAAAGGTCATATTACAACTTTATAACCAGGAATAACATAATTTTATTACATCAATACATAGCTCATTTGGATATTACAATACATTGCAGCGGAATAACTATAATCATGGGGTCCTTCATCTTCAAGTGCCACAGGCAGATGTTGGTTGTAGACTTTGTAATCCTAATCAATCTTCACTAAAAACAATCAAACCTGCAACATACAAGTTACAGCCACAAGGGTCAATACATTTGAATTGTATTGGCAAGTTTCACTGTTATGTATAATATAAGTGGATTCTATCATTACATGCAAATTTGGCTAAGTAGAGTTTTAGGCTTATTTGCACAAAGCAATATTTTATCCTATCTTTTCATAAATGGTTTTGGTCCTTTGTCAAATCTCTTTTCCAAGAATCCCTTGAACTCCTTGGTAGAAACTCAAGTGTTCAAGTCCTTGTCAAAACTCCTTGAGCACCTTGGTAACCCCAAGTACATCAAGTGTTTAAGCAAAATCTCTTAAGCACCTTGGTAACCCCAAGTGCATCAAGCTTAACAAAATCTCTTTGAATTCCTTGGTAGACACACAAGGGCATCAAGTTTTTATTTTAGAAGTTGGAATGTCGAGATCTCCCATAGTTCAAACTTTAGTTGCTTAGTATTGTCCATAACCGGGGACACGGCTAAGTACTTAGATTTTATTAACTTCTGCAGAAGGAGTACACTTTACCCACATGTCACAATCCCATCTTGTTGCCACCAGTGGCCTACTGGATTAGTGCTCACCAAGATGGAGTACCCGCAGACTGAGAGTGTGACGAAGTCTTTCTAAAAGGTCCTCCCATACATCATTGCTAGCTTGTCTTCAGCCCCCATGAAGCATTCCAGATCCCCATGTCCGGTAACTAAAGACAATGTATGGGTCTTCCTAATGTAGTTGACTAAGCCAGAGCCATAATAGCATGTGGTTGCACACGAAAGCCACAATTGGAGAAGCATGTTCAATCTCTAAGTTTCCTAGGTGGTTTTCATTTGGAGCACAACACAAAGTGATTGCCATAGACATGGTTCCTTTTGTTGCCACTTTCTCCAAAACTTAAAGTATCCTCCACCTAGGTGATTCATTGAGTCCTTGTTTTATTATATGAAACACAAGTCCTTTTCTCAACCTTTGTAAAATCTCAACATGTATCTCTTTTCAAAATATAGCATGGATAAGCATGTATCAACTACAATATATCACTAAGGAGTGTATAGGGAATCCTATTAGGATTTAGCATAGCATAAGTATAAAGATATCTTTTTCATGCATGTTTTCATAATCCTCTAAGTATAATGAAAATAGTAGGACTTTTGTATGATAGTGTAACTTGCCTTTTTGGTAGGGAATGAAGGTTCACTCCTTGATCTTGCTAGTCTTACACTTTGCAAATTTCACTACAATCAATCAACAAGCATAGTATCAAGTAGCATTCCAAACCAATATTCAAACAACATTTCACACACACAAAGCAATGGATTTTAAGTCATGCATGGGAACATGCTTAAGATGGTTTTATTCACAAGGGAGGTCTCCACTAGGCTTATAACTTTGTAAGGTCCAAATTGGTCATTTACCAAAATGGCAAAGTCATTTGCAAATGTGTTTTATCCTTAAACCATTTTCAAACCTTTCATCATTTTATGTGGTGAAAAATATTTTCTTATCAAAGCAAAACTTTATGTTTTTTCACCAAATGAGTTGCCATTGCAAAACTTGGTGTTTTTGGGTCAGTAGGTTTGGTCCAAACCATTTTCTCAAAGTTTTCTTTCCATAAACATTTCCATAATAAAATCAATAATTTTATTTGGCTAAAAAAATGGCTAAGTCAAATAATCCAACCTAAATTTTACCAAAATCATTTTTAACACCAAGGGTTGGTTCCTAGGGTCAGTAAGGTCACAAGAAACCAATTTGCCAAGGTTTCAAACTTATAAACATTTTTGAATCATTTTTCTATTCTAAACAAGCACACAAATGATTCTGTAAAAACAAGCAAATTAAAAGTTACTATTCACTAAAATAATTCCACAGTTGGCTAGGGCTTTTTCTCCTGAATCCAACGACATAAAATTTGTAATTTTTGGACGTGTGGATCCAAAGTTATAAGGGTTTGAATTTCACAACTAAATCAGATTTCAAATCTTTTAAATGTATCAGGGACACGCGACTTTGCTATTCATGGTACCGGTTCGGTGGATCGCGCTATGGCGCGTTGGATCAAACGTGAATCGTGCGGCTCGAATCATCACTTACCCTTCGCTAACTTTCTATCGTATCCGTTAGATCCGATCCTACGGTTACTAACACGCTTGCAAAGTCCGGCGGCTGGCGGTGGCTAGCGGCACGCCAAGGTGGTGCTACGGTGGTTCTAGGAAGCGAGGAAGACAGAGGGGTGCTCACCTTGTTCGCGAGGACGAGGTGGTGCTCAAGGTACTCGAGAAGCAAGGCGACGGAGACGGAGATAATCGCTCGCCGAGTCGCCGTCGCCGATGGTCCCGCTGCGGTGTCGACGCTACAGACCACGAGAAGAACAACCGAAGGTATGGTTAAACGCAGGAGGTCACGGAGATGCTGTGAGCGTGAACGAGAAGAAGAGGGGCGGTCAGCATTTACCAGGGGAGGTCGCCGGAGAGGTTGCAGACGGCGGCGTCGTTCAGAGCTTGTCGTAGCCGACGCTCTGGGGTGCCCGCTGTCGAACTAATGGTACTGGGAGGTGTGTCTGGGGATGGGGAAGCTACCAGCGTGCTCAGGGAGGTTCAGGGCAGTGTCGAGTCGTCGGAATCGGCACTGGACTTCGTCGGAACAGAGGGTGCTCGGGGAGGAAATTGGGGTGGTCTAAGGCGTGCGAGCGCGAGGTGTCAGAGGGGAAATATAGAGGAGGCATGGGCGTTTCAACCTGCGTGATCAAAGCTGGTAACGGTGGTCGAGTTAAAGCGAATTAAGGCCGCGAAATCATCGGCAGGAGCGGTGTCGAAGGAGGAGAAGGGTCAAGGGTGAGGAGGAAGAACAGTGGAAAGAGGGCCTACCGGTCGATGGGGAAGAAATGAGGAGAGGGTCCACCGGTCATACTCAAGGGTCGAACGCTGCGAATCGTTTTCTTCGGGAGAGGGCTCAAGCTTCGGGCTTTAGTGGGCTGTTGGGTTGGGTCTGGTTCAATCCATTTTTTTTATTCTGTAACTTTTGTTTTTCTAATTCTAATTTCTGTTTTGAAATTCCAAACAAACAAACAATAATCAAATTGATTCAAACAATCTCCAAATTTCACAACTTTGAACTTGGTTCTGTTTATCAACATACACCAAGTTCCAAAATAATAATTTTTATTCTTTTTAGGATCCATTCTTTAATTAAATAGAATGGGTCTTTAGTTATTTAATAAAATAGGGTTTGATTTAATTAATAAAATCTCTATTTTAAAATCCAAATATTTTCAAAACCAAATCAGTAGGTTTTATTTGAAAATAAATAATATTTGGAAACTGTTTAAAACAAAATAATCTTTTATTTTTAGGGTCCATTAATATTTAAATATAATAGACCTTCATTATAAAATCAATTAGGATTTATTTTATATAAAATATTCATTTTGAAATCTAAAATAAAGCCAAAACACTTCAGTAGGTTTTATGTGAGAATAAATTATGTTTGTAAAGACCTATTTTAAATAACTTAATAAGTTTTTGCTGTGTTAATTAAAATGGTATAACCTTTTATTTAAATGGAAATGGATATTAAATCCTTTTTAATTTGTTTAATTAACCCTTTGTTATATTTTTTTATTCAAAACCAAATGTTTTAATTCCAAAGCTTGGCCAAGGTTTAATTTGGCTTTATAAAATAATCTTTATTTATAAATCCACCTTTTCATTTGAAAACCAAATCCTTTTATTTAAAGATCCAAACTAGTGATTTCTTTTTAAACATTTTTATTTTCCTTTATTAAAAGTTTATCTTGTTATATCCCTTTAGGATTTTATTTAATTCAAATGGGTTTGAAGTTCCAATTGAATTCAAAAAAAATTCTTCTGGCTCTGAAAATCAAACAAAGTTTTATTTTATTCATTTATTTTCACATTACAAGATTTGGAAAATCTTGGGATGTGACAGGCTACCACCCTTAAAATAAATCTCGTCCCGAGATTTGGGGAGGCTAGGGTTACAAGCAAGTTCAAAACAACTAGGGTACTACCACCCTTAAAAATTTTCAAACAAAATTACATATTGTCCTTCTTGGGATCTTGGAAAACTTCTTTAAGCAAACTTTGCATGTGTCCTTGGTTTCCATACTTGACTCATGGGCCAAGGTTGAGTTTCTCCATAGGCTTGTTCAACTTGTTCTTCATCTTTTCTGTACAGTTGCTTGCATAATGTCCTGGATTCTTGCAGTTGAAATAGTGGATATCCTGGAGTTCCTTGCGTTGTTCTTGTGGACAAGTTGCTACATAATGGCCTGGCTCTTTGCAGTTGTTACACACCACTTGGTCAATTCCCTTATTTTTCTTGTTCTCTGGGCACTCACTGGAGTAGTGTCCCATTTCCTTACATTTATGGCATTGCACAAGGTGCATGTCCTGTCTTGGTTTCTTGGGTTTCTTTGATCCTTTGAATTGGGTTGTCTTGTTTGGAGGTATGAGTGGTCCTTTCCCTTTGGTAGACTTGGATCCTTCTTGTTTCCTTTGTTCCACCATGGCATAGATGGGGCATTGGGTAGGGACATGGTCGTTTTCTTCACATAGGTAACAAGTAGCTTGATGTAACACCCTCAGAATCGGCCCTACGCAAGATTTAGCGAAACTCGCCAAACCCGCATAGAAACGATTCAAAGGTGCCCACCAGGCACTTTCGTGCGGGTGGAAAACGAAGTAATAACATTACACAACAGTCCTCGATGGGACCCACAGAACAGATATTTATACAGCAGCGACTCAATGAGTCAAGAATACAGATATACGGTACAAAGATCCACAAATCACCTTGAAAAGATGGAGCGTCCGACTACGGACAAGATGCAAATGGGGCTAAGAGCCCTGAAGAATAACCAATGGCGTCCATAACCCTGCCCAGGCCAAGCCGGAAGGGTAACCCTGCTAACGGCGTCGATCTCAAAACCTGCTTAAACAAAAGGGGTGCCGACAAAGGGCAAAGGAAAAATAGGAGCGTCGATCGAGGCGACACAGCGAGGCTAGAATTGCGGTCCTCGCCTACATAGGTATGGTGGATCAAGCGGCAGGCAAGATGCGCTAAACAACCTATAGAGACTCGGTACAACTAGCGGTTATCAGAGAGGGGTAAGAAAGACCTATTCGGAACCAACCTGATGCTACCATCAAACAAACCCATCCTGGTGTTTCCCCTTCGAGACCAAACGAGGAAGTCAACCGAGGAACTCACACGGTTGGCAGTTTTATTTATTCAGTTATCATTGTAGCAATTACTAGTCAGGTATAGATAATCATCCTGATAAAGTAAGCAGTGGGCACTTTTAGTTAACCATTCCGTTGTAGTTTTGACACTTACTAGTCAAATACAATTAGCATGAGATATCCCAAAAACCCAGCAGTTGTTGGTACTTTTATTTAGCCATTCCGTCGTAGTGAAGCTGATTACTAGTCATATCGGATACAAGTCAATTTATAACAGTAAACTTTAGTTATAGTTGTCTATGATCAAGCACTGTGCTCCAAGTCATCCATAAACGCGGACACGGCTTCTCGAAAAGATTTAACCCTGCAGGGGTGCACCAAAGTATCCACAAGCACTTTGACCCTTTTTGCCAGATCTGTTAACATACACCCATCGGTATGTCGGCGGGGCCTAAGTCATGACGTTCCCAGACCCAAAGCAAGCACGGGGGGCCACCCCACTAAGTCTACCCGCAACGAAGTCGGCCGATCTCCGAGACGGACTCAGGGTTTGCGTCGATGGTATAAACGACAAATCCCAAACTGGACCGCCGATACCGCGAAAACACTCCGCTTCCTAAACAGTATAGTGTGCTCCTCGCACAAACGTAAATAAAGCAGTAAAGCATGGCATAAGTACAGGATGGTAAATAAAACCTCAAACTAGTTTGTGGCCCCTAGTACAATACTTTGAAATCAGGTACTAATCAATGGGGGGCCCATATCTCCCCACCTATGGTTAGCGCGCTCGATCTCGGAACAGGTGTCAAGAACTCGGGGTCCTACGGGACACAAGTGGGCGGTCGGAAACCAACATTATCTATCACCCACCGATGCCTCTGCTTACTTACTTCAATTTTAGTTGTTAAATAGTAATTAAAGTGAACGAAAAGTAAAGCCATGATCATCTCCAACATTGAACATGCGGCACTTCTCCAACAGCTGTGGTTCTTGGCGACACGCATCAGCACCTGAGCAAGCGACTACGACGCGCAAGTCCAACTATCTACCAAACAACAGGTAATAGGATGTGTCCAAGGCAATATGAGGCTGCAAGGAATATCACGGGTACGAAAACTAGAGCACCGCGACACAGATAGCAATAGATCAACAGGAGGGAAATAAATACTATAAAGTAAGATAGGTAGAAAGGGGAAGATGCTCGCCTGAAAACATTGTCGAAGGTTCAACCGAAGATCGGGTCGAAGCTCACATCAACTCAACGGCCTTATCCGCGAAGAAGCAAAACACTAGAAGAAACACCGGATGCAATATTTAATACAACGGCAGAAGATCGGCATGATGCATGTATGATGTATGGCATGGCAAGGTGCGATGCAATTAGACAGTATTAAACGGAAACGGGGTCCCGATATGTAGTTAAATGGTTCAAGTTGTTTAAATACCCCATAATTTAGATGTTGTTTTAACAAGGCAAGGTAAGTTACCGGTTCGCTACACAAATTTAAATGAGGCCGATATGAGACTAGATTTGCCCGCATATGGGCCCCATATTTAATTATTAGGTGAATCGGCATAAGGCCCCCAAACCACAGACAAGGATGCATGCAAGTATGACAATTAAATATGCAACAAGTTGTTATTACAATTATAAAATAGGGCTCGAGAAAAGGGGTCACACATTAGGGTTCGGCAGATCTTGGGGTTCCGGGGTTCGTGGTTCGGTCTCAGGGTTCGACGGAATCGTTCTCGGACTCCGGGATTAGGGTCTTCGGATCGGGGTAGTAGATCTTTTCGCACGAGCGTCAATGCTTCCGGGAAGGAGAACTTGTCGTCCAGGGTCTCGGTGTCCGGGTGAAGAACTTGGCGTCCTCGAGGAAGTACTTGGCGCATCCGTGTCGGCGACCTTGGCGTTCAGGGGGGAAGTTCTCGGTGTTCCATGAGGTAGACCTTGTCGCATCCGTGGTCTTCGGGCCCGCAGGATCGAGGCGTCAAATTCCGGGAAGGCGATCTTGGGGTATCATCCTGATCATCGGTGGCGAACTTGGGGCTCGACAACGGGGGTCTTCAGGGTTCCATGTCGGAGTACTTGTTGTTTCGTGAACTGGAACTTGTGTCGATGGCCTTCGAGCGGCAGTGACTCTAGAAGATCTTGCGGGTACTTGACAGAATCAATCTTGTCATCGGGGGCCATGTTGAAGATCTTGTGGTCGGTGATGTTCGTGGATCGTTAGCCGATGGTCTTAGGTCGCACCGAACCAGAGTATCCCTTGTCCGACCTCCCACTATCTTGGCATCTGTCGCTCTTGGTGACAGTACTACAACCTTTAGAGGGCCACAGGGGCACACAACTCTGGGAGGAACTCACGATGGACACTACCTGCGACCCAGAGAAGCACAGCTAGAACAGGGCAGCGGCTCTGCAGGGACCTCGGCGACGCTGGGACACAGAGGACGGCGGCGCTCGGGGAGGTCGCGGGCGGCCGACGCGCCGGAGGACGAGGGCGTGGGGCCGCGGGAGGGGACGCCGGCGAGCTGCTGCAGGCCGCGCCTGCGGACAGAGAGGGCCGACGCGGTACAGGAAGGCGCAGAGGGAGGCGGCCCAGCGGACGAGGACGGCGGCCGACGGGGAGCTCGCAGGCGGCCCGGCGAAGCTCGGGCGACGCGCCGAGGACTGAGGCGGAGGCGGAATCGAGGGGCGGGAGCCTGGAGACGCAGCGCGGGCCGCGGGGTCGAGGAGGGCCGCAGGTGGGGTCCGGGAGGCGCGCCGGGCGTGAGGTCGGAGGCGAGGATCTCCGAGACGCCATGAGCTGCGTCAGGAGGAGGAGGTGGCCCATGCTGGAGGCGGGCTCTGGCGGCGGAAGGGCGAGGCCGAGGCGCAGGAGGACGCGGGAGAGGTCGGGCGGTGGCGGCGTGAGGCGAGAGGGCGAGGGGACGCCGGGCGGTGGCGGGCGCCGAGAGGCGGGCGGGCGGGCGAGGTGGAGGGGGCGAGGGCGGGCGGTCATTGGCAGGGGAGCTCGCCCGGCGGCAGTTGAGGAGAGTGCGGCGAGGGAGCGAGCAGAGCCGGAGGAGGAAGAGGGAGAGAGGAGCGTCGGGTGGGAGAGAGAGACGCGAGGACGGTGTCGGTGTTAGTGTGGGCTGACGCTGGTCGAGGGGCCAGCCGGGTTGGTCCCAAAGGGTGGAAATCGCCTGTGTGGTGTGGGTGTGCTGGTTTTGGGGTGGGGTGAAGTGGCGGGTGCTCTGGTTGGAGGGAGGATAGGGCCAGGTGAGGTGGCGTCTCGCGATAGGAGGGGGTGATGTGGCTGGAGGGGTGGTAGATTAGGTCTAGGTATAAAAGGATTTTAGGTGGACCGATTGTACTAGGGGTGGCCGGGTCGGATCGCCCATTCTGCCCCACTAAAATAATCTAACTTTTATTTAATTTGCAATAAACTTTTGTAAATAGTTTTAGACAACAAAATATCCTAAGCTTAGGGTTTAATTTGAAATAAAAGGAGGGCTAGTTTCAGAAAACAGTAGACTTTCGCAACCTAGTTTCAAGTAAAAATAATATGCATGATGATGACGATGCTCAAATACAATGTGGCATGATGACATGAGCACGCGGTCATGATGATGCAATGCACAAAAACAATGCGATTTTCTAGTAGTGGTTTTGCGGGATGCCACACTTGAGAGGTGGGACATTGTCCAACAGGATGATTTTCTTCACAGTTAGGGCATTGACCTTCATGCTCCTTGGAAGTGTGATCCTTGTGTCCACAAATAATGCAAGCTGGGGCTCCATCTAGAACAACATTCTTGTCATCTTTGTTATCATAAACTCCTTTGGGATAGCTTTCTTCCATGCTGATCATTTGATTAGTCACCTTAAGCATCAGTTGGGATTGTTCCTCCAAAAACTTTTGCAGTGCTGGATCTTTATCACTATTGTTGGCTATGAACTGAGCTGTCAGTTGGTTCAACTGGTGTTGGGTTGCTATGAGCTCTTTCATGCAATCAGCTTGGTTGGTGTTGGTGTCATCAACCTTGGAGTCCTTTGGAGTAGTCATCTGTTTGGGTTGAAGGGAGATTAGAATAGGCAAGATATTTCTAAGGAGTCAATTCTAGTCACACACATCACAATTCACACAAGCAGTGTGCATGCAATCACAAGTCAAACATTTCTCTCAAACAAGGTTCAAGCTCATACTTAGTCAATAAAATATTTTTTTGTGGCACTACATAGGTTGGTGGTTTTGTCTTAACTAAAATATGGTGGTCCATCTATATGGTTCACTTGTGATCTTTCCTTCCTTTATGATTCTTCTTGTATGAGATCATGGTTTCCTTGAGAAAAACTCTTGGTTACAATACTTCAAAGTTGTTGATGGCTCCTTCTTATTTTGCATTCCCTCAGTCTCTAAATCTTGAGTAAGATTTCTTTTTCTCACTTGTAGTCCTTAGTGATTTCCAGGTTGGAAGTCCTTGGTGAATATGCTGAAGATGTTGAAGTCATTAGAGTTGAAGAAGTTGAAGTCATTAGAGTGGATGTTGTCCTTTGTTCATGGTGAAGTCTTTGGCCATGGGGTAGGTTTTCCATCAAGTTGAAGTAGAAGAGGTGTAGAGTTGAAACCAAAATGGTTGAGGAAAGAGTTTACAAGTGTTTTTGTAAATAAGTTTTTGGATCAAAATATAACTCCTATTCTTCTAAGGGTTTTTGTCCAATCCTAGGGTTTACAAATCCTACAGGCAACACAATGCTCTGATACCATCTGTAGAGGTTCCCAACCTTAATAAGGTAGATTCCTCCTGTGTTTTACAATGCTAGTCCCTGGATCAATAGATAGCATCCACAGTGTAGATGTGATATCAAGAAACAAAGGTCATATTACAACTTTATAACCAGGAATAACATAATTTTATTACATCAATACATAGCTCATTTGGCTATTACAATACATTGCAGCGGAATAATTATAATCATGGGGTCCTTCATCTTCAAGTGCCACAGGCAGATGTTGGTTGTAGACTTTATAATCCTAATCAATCTTCACTAAAAAAATCAAACCTACAACATACAAGTTACAGCCACAAGGGTCAATACATTTGAATTGTATTGGCAAGTTTCACTGTTATGTATAATATAAGTGGATTCTATCATTACATGCAAATTTGGCTAAGTAGAGTTTTAGGCTTATTTGCACAAAGCAATATTTTATCCTATCTTTTCATAAATGGTTTTGGTCCTTTGTCAAATCTCTTTTCCAAGAATCCCTTGAACTCCTTGGTAGAAACTCAAGTGTTCAAGTCCTTGTCAAAACTCCTTCAGCACCTTGGTAACCCCAAGTACATCAAGCGTTTAAGCAAAATCTCTTGAGCACCTTGGTAACCCCAAGTGCATCAAGCTTAACAAAATATCTTTGAATTCCTTGTTAGACACACAAGGGCATCAAGTTTTTATTTTAGAAGTTGGAATGTCGAGATCTCCCATAGTTCAAACTTTAGTTGCTCAGTATTGTCCATAACCGGGGACACGGCTAAGTACTTAGATTTTATTAACTTCTGCAGAAGGAGTACACTTTACCCACATGTCACAATCCCATCTTGTTGCCACCAGGGCTCTTGGATTAGTGCTCACCAAGATGGAGTACCGGCAGACCGAGAGTGTGACGAAGTCTTTCCAAAAGGTCCTCCCATACATCATTGCTAGCTTGTCTTCAGCCCCCATGAAGCATTCCAGATCCCCATGTCCGGTAACTAAAGACAATGTATGGGTCTTCCTAATGTAGTTGACTAAGCCAGAGCCATAATAGCATGTGGTTGCACACAAAAGCCACAATTGGAGAAGCATGTTCAATATCTAAGTTTCCTAGGTGGTTTTCATTTGGAGCACAACACAAAGTGATTGCCATAGACATGGTTCCTTTTGTTGCCACTTTCTCCAAAACTTAAAGTATCCTCCACCTAGGTGATTCATTGAGTCCTTGTTTTATTATATGAAACACAAGTCCTTTTCTCAACCTTTGTAAAATCTCAACATGTATCTCTTTTCAAAATATAGCATGGCTAAGCATGTATCAACAAAAATATATCACTAAGGAGTGTATAGGGAATCCTATTAGGATTTAGCATAGCATAAGTATAAAGATATCTTTTTCATGCATGTTTTCATAATCCTCTAAGTATAATGAAAATAGTAGGACTTTTGTATGATAGTGTAACTTGCCTTTTTGGTAGGGAATGAAGGTTCACTCCTTGATCTTGCTAGTCTTACACTTTGCAAATTTCACTACAATCAATCAACAAGCATAGTATCAAGTAGCATTCCAAACCAATATTCAAACAACATTTTGATGCATCCCGACCTACGGTTGTTGCTACATCAAGGTCTCCAACTTACGCCAAGTCGCCATGGACTCCAAAGGTGAATCCGTTCCTCTATGAAAGCTCACTTCCTACCCTATTGAATGGTATGCTACTTCATACTCCGTCACATATTCATGATAGGTTCACACCGAAGACGGAGGCAAGGGAGGAAGCTTGAGCATCAAGCCCGACAAGACTAAGCTTGGAAGAGGAGGAGGACGAAGATGATCGGAATTGCCGAGTTCAAGCGGTACTACCGGTCGGTGAACCAGATTACCGGGTCACGCAGACCACTGACATCAAGCTCGCGCCATCGCCACTGGATGCCCTTTGATCGCTTGCAAGATTACCGCCATAAGGTACTACCGGTCCCAGAGCGGTACTACCGGTGATGACAGGTACTACCGGTCCTAAGTCCGGTACTACCGGTCATGTCAGTGCCTGCGTTCACTAATTGGGCCACAGCCCATGTATTCCCCTTTACTTACCTATTCGCCTAGTTTATCCCCAAACTACCCTTGTTTATGTGGTTGGCCTGTAAATAGAGCCCCCACCCCTCATGTATCCCTTAGGCATAGATGATAGACTAAAGACAACCCCCATTGTGGAATCTCTAGTTTTGCCTCATCCCCTTTACCAAGGGGACCGACTATCGTCACCAACCTCGATTGGACTTTGCATCACGCATCCATCGTTGAACAAGGCCTTGGGTTCTCGGTTTCTTGCCCCCAAGTCGTCAAGACCCTCCTCAATGTGTTCTTCCCTCTCCGATGTGGATTTGAGGGAGCACGTTGACCGATCTTTCCTTGCGAGGATTCTATCGGACCGGTGGCCGCCGTTCGGGAGCAATCGGCCTTGTATCGTGTGAGTTTTGCGTGTGTTCATCGTGTTCTTCGCGAGGTGTGTGTTCGCTTCCGCTACCTTCTCCCTTTCCCCTCGCTTTCCCATCGATTTGACCACGAGATCCGTGAAGATCGGGCACCCAAGAGGTTAACCCCTCCATCACATTTCACACACACAAAGCAATGGATTTTAAGTCATGCATGGGAACATGCTTAAGATGGTTTTATTCACAAGGGAGGTCTCCACTAGGCTTATAACTTTGTAAGGTCCAAATTGGTCATTTACCAAAATGGCAAAGTCATTTGCAAATGTGTTTTATCCTTAAACCATTTTCAAACCTTTCATCATTTTATGTGGTGAAAAATATTTTCTTATCAAAGCAAAACTTTATGTTTTTTCACCAAATGAGTTGCCATTGCAAAACTTGGTGTTTTTGGGTCAGTAGGTTTGGTCCAAACCATTTTCTCAAAGTTTTCTTTCCATAAACATTTCCATAATAAAATCAATTATTTTATTTGGCTAAAAAAATGGCTAAGTCAAATAATCCAACCTAAATTTTACCAAAATCATTTTTAACACCAAGGGTTGGTTCCTAGGGTCAGTAAGGTCACAACAAACCAATTTGCCAAGGTTTCAAACTTATAAACATTTTTGAATCATTTTTCTATTCTAAACAAGCACACAAATGATTCTGTAAAAACAAGCAAATTAAAAGTTACTATTCACTAAAATAATTCCACAGTTGGCTAGGGCTTGTTCTCCTGAATCCAACGACATAAAATTTGTAATTTTTGGACGTGTGGATCCAAAGTTATAAGGGTTTGAATTTCACAACTAAATCAGATTTCAAATCTGTTTAAATGTATCAGGGACACGCGCACTTTGCTATTCGGGTACCGTTCGTGGATCGCGGCTATGGCGCGTTGGATCAAACGTGAATCGTGCGGCTCAGAATCATCACTTACCCCTTCGCTAACTTTCTATCGTATCCGTCAGATCCAGATCCTACGGTTACTAACACGCTTGCCAAAGTCTGGCGGCGCTGGCGGTGGCTAGCGGCGGCGCACGGCCAGGCGGTGGTGCTACGGTGGTTCTAGGAAGCGAGGAAGACAGAGGGGGTGCTCACCTTGTTCGCGAGGACGAGGTGGTGCTCAAGGTAAATACTCTCGAGGAAGCAAAGGCGCGGAGACGGAGATAATCGCCGGAGTCGTCGTCGGCGCCGATGGTCCTTGCTGCGGTCGACGGCCTTCTGAGACCACGAGAAGAACAACCGAAGGTATGGTTAAACGCAGGAGGTCACGGAGATGCTGTGAGCGTGAACGAGAAGAAGAGGGGCGGTCAGCATTTACCAGGGGAGGTCGCCGGAGAGGTTGCAGACGGCGGCATCGTTCAGAGCTTGCCGTAGCCGACGCTCTGGGGAGCCCGCTGTCGAACTAATGGTACTGGGAGGTGTGTTTGGGGATGGGGAAGCTACCAGCGTGCTCAGGGAGGTTCAGGGCAGTGTCGAGTCGCCGGAATCGGCACCGGACTTCGTCGGAACAGAGGGTGCTCGGGGAGGAAATTGGGGTGGTCTAAGGTGTGCGAGCGCGAGGTGTCAGAGGGGAAATATAGAGGAGGCATGGGCGTTTCAACCTGCGTGATCAAAGCTGGTAACGGTGGTCGAGTTAAAGCGAATTAAGGCCGCGAAATCATCGGCAGGAGCGGTATCAAAGGAGGGAGAAGGGGTCGTGCGGGTGAGGAGGAAGAACAGTGGAAAGAGGGCCTACCGGTCAGTGGGGAAGAAACGAGGGGGAGGGTCCACTGGTCATACTCAAGGGTCGAAATGCGTTTTTCGGGGAGAGGGGAGTCATTTCTGGGCTTTAGTGGGCTGTTGGGTTGGGTCTGGTTCAATCCATTTTTTTTATTCTGTAACTTTTATTTTTCTAATTCTAATTTCTGTTTTGAAATTCCAAACAAACAAACAACAATCAAATTGATTCAAACAATCTCCAAATTTCACAACTTTGAACTTGGTTCTGTTTATCAACATACACCAAGTTCCAAAATAATAATTTTTATTCTTTTTAGGATCCATTCTTTAATTAAATAGAATGGGTCTTTAGTTATTTAATAAAATAGGGTTTGATTTAATTAATAAAATATCTATTTTAAAATCCAAATATTTTCAAAACCAAATCAGTAGATTTTATTTGAAAATAAATAATATTTGGAAACTGTTTAAAACAAAATAATCTTTTATTTTTAGGGTCCATTAATATTTAAATATAATAGACCTTGATTATAAAATCAATTAGGATTTATTTTATATAAAATATTCATTTTGAAATCTAAAATAAAGCCAAAACACTTCAGTAGGTTTTATGTGAGAATAAATTATGTTTGGAAAGACCTATTTTAAATAACTTAATAAGTTTTTGTTGTGTTAATTAAAATGGTATAACCTTTTATTTAAATGGAAATGGATATTAAATCCTTTTTAATTTGTTTAATTAACCCTTTGTTATATATTTTTTATTCAAAACCAAATGTTTTAATTCCAAAGCTTGGCCAAGGTTTAATTTGGCTTTATAAAATAATCTTTATTTAAAATCCACCTTTTCATTTGAAAACCAAATCCTTTTATTTAAAGATCCAAACTAGTGATTTCTTTTTAAACATTTTTATTTTCTTTTATTAAAAGTTTATCTTGTTAAATATCTTTAGGATTTTATTTAATTCAAATGGGTTTGAAGTTCCAATTGAATTCAAAAAATAATTCTTCTGGCTCTGAAAATCAAACAAAGTTTTATTTTATTCATTTATTTTCACATTACAAGATTTGGAAAAATCTTGGGATGTGACAATGGTAGGGGTGCTTATGCGGATGGAGGGTGAGGTTGAGTTTCTCACACAATTCCATACTTGCAAGATTGTGGCAACTCCCTTCATCGATGACAACTTTGATGGACTTCCCATTGATACCGGCACGAGTTTGGAAGATGTTTGATCGTTGGTCTTCATTCTCATTGACTTGAGTAGTTAAGACCCTTGTGACCACAAGCGATGGACTTGCGTCATGCTCACACACAAGTAGTTCTTGGTCCTCTTCCAAATGTTGCCTTGCCATTGCTTCCTTGACCCTTGCATCAAACTCATCTTCACTCAAGTATTCTTCGTCGCCATTGTCATGGATGAACAAAACTTTCTTGTTCCCACATGCGGCCGACTTGTGTCCTTTGCCTCCACACTTGTAGCACTCACCATTGAATGGTTGATCATCCCTTGTGTATTTGCCACTTGGGGGCTGTTTTCCTTGAGGGAGTGTTGTCTTGAAGTGAAGCTTGGTGGTACTTGATGAGCTTCCACTTGGTGTTGTTGGAGTAGTAGTTGGGGCTTGCTTGTATGTGAAGTACGTCTTTGGCTTGTTGTACTTGATGTCCTCTTGCACTTGACGCTCGGCCTTTGATGCGATGTGCACAAGCTCAACCATGTTGTTGTACTTTTGGAACTCCGTGATGCGCTTGATTGGATGGTTCAAGCCATTGAGGAAGCGTGCCATAGTTTGTTCATCGCGCTCTTCAATGTTGGCACGGATCATGTTGAGCTCCATTTGCTTGAAGTATTCTTCCACGTCTTTGTACCTTGACTAAGCGTTTGAAGCTTGTTGAAGAGGTCACGCGTGTAGTGCAAAGGAACAACGCGGGATCTCATATGGGCCTTCATATCTTGCTAAGTAGAGATTGGAGGCTCTTCTTTTGCTTCTCAAGCGAGTTGGACTTGTTCCCACCAAAGGTTGGCATACTCATCAAACTCGAGGGATGCCATTTCCATCATCTTTTCATTGCTATAGTTGTGCATGCGGAAGATCTTGTCAACCTTGAGTTCCCACGAGAGATATTCTTCGGGTTCATTGGAACCGGTGAACTTGGGCATGGTGAACTTGAGCTTGCCAAAGGTTTCTTCTTTATTGCGGTTCCGGTGGCAGCGGTTGCCATGATTTTGGCGGCCCTCATCATCATCCGAGCTCTCATGTCTTGCTTGGTGATGGTTTCGTTGCCCTTGCGGTTGTTGAGGTGCCGCATTTGGTGGTTGAACTTGGTTTTGACGACGAGCTTGGGGAGCTTGCTCGTGTTGTTGGCGCTGTTGAGGACGAGGAGGAGGTTGATGGTCCTCACGACGAGCTTGGGGAGCTTGATCTTGTTCTTGTCGTGGTTGATTCTGATGAGCGTTGTCTTGTGCCATGTGGCGAGGAGGACGTCGAGCCGCATGCGTAATGGGCTGCTCTCCTTCTTCTTGATGTGGAGGAGGCTCTTCATGATGATCATGTTGTCTACGTTGACGTTCATGTCGATGATGATGCCTTGGTGGATCTTCGAGTGCTTCACGCCGACGGTGATCTTGTTCGTCCACTTCGGATGCTTCACTTGTTGTTGAGCGAACACGTTGTTGACGATGGGCTTGGTGGTCCACGTGAGGCTGCTCTTGTTGAATCACAAGTGCCCTTTACTGAGGCCGGTTTGCTTCACGTCTTGGAGGTCTTGCGGAGAGGTCACCATCATAGCTTGACATCACGGCGTGTCGCGGAGATGGTACCACTTGAGAAGAGCTCATGGAGGGAAGGACGGGTCCATCCCGGTGCCTTGAAGCGTGACGGCGAGGTGCGCTTGATTCACTTGAGGAGTGTCGTGATGAGCTTAAGTCGCGCGATCGTGGCGTTGCGAGCCCATCAATGAGGCGTTGAAGCTTCTCATCCGTTGAGGCGAGGGCGCGACCAAGAGCTTCATTTTGATGGCCGAGGTTGTGTTTCATGGCATGCATTTGTCCTCGAACTTCTTCGAAGCGGTTGTCGATGTTCTTTAATTCCATGCGGGCTTTGCTAAATTGTTCATCTTGGCGCCGCTCAAGAGCTTCACAACGGTAGTTGAATTCACCTCGGATCTTCCAATGATCCCATCGTGTCATGTATTGTGTGTCGTCCTCCGGAGGTGGTGGTGGTTGGGACGGCTCGCCGTTCCTGTCCATGATGCAAAGCCGACAAGGGTTGTATATGGAGAAGGAGGATGCAGAGAGTTAGCCTTTTACCTCACCTTGGAGATTATATCAAACCAATTGCCACACTTGAGAACTAATGGCGTGCAAAGTGAAATCGCAAAGAAACTCACACATCTTTTGGTGGAAGGTTAGGATTGTGGAAAACCAAACAAAACGATCTAAGCAAAAATGTTATTGTTCTAAGTGGTAAAGAACCAAAGATCAAAAGCAAAAAGATACGATCTACAAAAACACGGAAGAACGCACACGTGGAGAATAACGGGGTTAGCACGACTATGAAAATGAGCACAAAAGGTCCTAACGAAGACTATGCTCAGTTGTCGTGCCAACTCAAGGAGAGACCACAACCGTTTGCCAAAAGAGGATAAGCAACAGATTTGTGCACTTGCCTTGGTGCGCTTTTTCCTCTCTCTTTTTGGCTTACAAGCTTGATATTCTCTTTGTATTGGGAGACTATGTATCTTTCTATTTATCTTCCTTTTTTTTATTCTTTTTCTTTTTCTCCCTTTCTATTCTACTATGTGAACTTTTGTATTTGGCCTCACACTCTCACTTTTCAAAGGCAAGTGCACAATGCTTAGACAAACACAAAATGAGTTGCTCTCATAGGATAGATACACACAAAGGAAGTGATGTGGACATCCCTTCTATTGATACAACCGTTGTACCTACGGCTACACACATACAAGGACCCATCATAAGATCTCGTGCCAAACAACTTAACTATCAGGTACTTTCGTTTCTTGGAACTATTCCTCATATACATGAGAATATGATGCTGCCTAAATCAGATGTATTTCTTACTCTTAGGAATGATGGACCAAGCATGGATGAGAGGGACAAGCATTGGAGCATGGCCATGCATGGAGATGGCAGCAAGCATGTGATGATCCAAGAGAAGGACACGGATGGAGATTTCAGAACTTTGAGGCCACCATAATGAAGAAAGAAGGCTTGGACAAAATATTCAAGATTAATACTTCACGAATTCGTCCATAGCTTAATATGGTGCTGCGACACCTTTATTTTGGGCCAGACCCATGTAATTTTTGCAGGATTTTAAATAGCCACTTTTTAGAGTCTGTATTTGAGGGGAAAAGGACTTCTAGGGTTGGATTCGGCCACCACTTCCATGGCTGGACGAAACCCCACATTTTCCTCCTTAAATACTCCCCATAGCCGTCACCTTAGACTCGGATTTTGTTTAGACATTAAGTTAACCATCGTAGCAACTTCGCCAAGGCTCGAGCGTCGCAGAGGCCTCTTGTACTTCGCACCTATTCATGATCCCACCTTTTCAATAAAGCTTTCCTCTTAATCCGCAATATCTTGATTGCAATATTAGTTCTTACTTATTCTCGATTTCAGGTAGGAATTAAGACCCTCGTTGGTCAGGCTGATCGTGTTCCCGCAAGATCGGTAACCTCCAGGAGATTGGCCTAGCGATTTCATTGGCGCTCGTGCTCGCACGTGTAGTCGGATCGTCAAGCCCGAACTCCACCAAATCGACTATCATCATCTCATCGAAAGATCGGACATCTTTGCCCTATCAAGTGGTATCAGATTTCAGGTTGCTCGGTGAGATTTTACTGCTTTCGTAGATTAGATCTGTTTTTACCTATAACCCACGAAAAAGCCAAAAACACAGTTAGAGTTTAGATCCATCCCATAACCAATCTACGCCTCGCATTATCTTTTCAGTTTTTGCATTGTTGAATTTGTGTCTACATCGTCGCGTCGAGTTGCTGGTCTTAGTGTCTCGTCCCTTAGAGTTTCGAGTTCTGACCATAGTAGTCACCGCCACACTCGCCGATCACCGCCACCATAAACCCTAATACCCTGCCACCGCCTTCCTACCACGACACAAATCCGATCAGTTTTCCTGCCGCGGTACGAGTCCAAGTAGAGTTATTGTTTCCTAATTATTTTGTTTTTACTTTCCTTCTTTGTTGTTTCCTTGTTAAGCTAAAGTCCGTGTCGAGCTCCGAGTTCGGTCGTAAGTCCAGAAGGAGAGCAAAAAAAAAATTCTAAAACCGCCTCCGAAAAAAAATTCTAAAACCGCCTCCGAAAAAAAATTCTGGAACCGCCTCCGAATTTTTTTCTAGCTATACTAGTTTTCGACCCCGGGGATCACTTTTCTCCATCGGCCGTTATAGCGATATTTTTTTAGCGCCTGCACGCTTTCCGGAGCAAAATAAAAAAATTCGAATTTTTTTGGGGGCTAACCTATTTTTAGACCCCGTAGATCAATTCTAGACACTCGCCATCATAGTGATTTTGTGCATCTCGGTTCGCTTTTCAGGGTGCCATATCATCATACATTGCTTGTTGTGTCGCGTCGTGACATCGTTGGTGATCTAGGATCGCGTCTCTAGTACGGTCTAGCCTAGGACCAGCACAGTACCGTCGTTGAGCATTCTTCAACTTTTGCATTGCTGTTTTGATAATTGCTAACCCCCTTTGCTAAGCCTTCCCAGAGCTCCACAGATATTCTCTACGTACGGTGTCTTGACTCCTGGTAATCGCTTGGTTCAATCTCTAGACCCACTGATCCTCGCGGTTGCACATCGCCTTTTCCTGCTGTTTGATAAGAACTTGTAAGAGCTTCGTATATTGCTTGACGGATTACGCGTGCCTTCCACCATATTTCCATAGTATATACCTGTGATTTTTAAGGACTAACCATGACAGATACTTCGCGGAACCCTGCCACAATGACGAACGAAGAACTACATGCCCACTTCTCCGAGCTCTTGGTCAGTCGCGCTGAAGACGTTGATACACTCCTAGGGGAGTTTGACGCCAAGCTCACCAACGCCGTGGAAAAGATCGATGGACTCGAGAAATCCTTCAACGACAAGCTTGACGCCCGGTTCAAGGAGATTTTGAACAGATTGCCTGCACCCGCACCCGCACCCACACATGGCGCACGACGCATCCCGATCACGGGTCGGATCACGGTTCGCCGCCGCACCAGCCGCGATCGACGCACCTGACTTTCGCCGCCATCTGCCGCGACATTGGGGATGCGACGTGTACTACTACGGCCCCGACGACGATGATCTGCTTGATGAGGAGGTTGAACAACCTCCACAGTACCGCCGTCCCGACATTACTACATGAACGCCGACCACCCAGACGTGATGATGATCATGTTGCAAAGCCTAAATTAAATATTCCATCTTTTGAGGGTAAATATAATCCTGATGCATATCTTACATGGGAGATGGAAGTAGAACAACGTTTTGCATGCTTAAAATATCCTGAGAATATGCGTGTTAGTGCTGCTACATGTGAATTTACTAAATTTGCTTCCCTTTGGTGGTCTGAGTATTGTCGTTTAAATCCTACTACTATTCCTAGTACTTGGACTGCTTTAAAAACTGCTATGCGTGTTCTTTTTGTATCTCCCACTTATCAACGTGATTTACTAAATAATCTGACACGTTTAGAGCAAGGGAAAAATTCTGTAGAAGAGTATTATCAGGAATTGCAAACGGGGATGGTTCGGTGTGGTGTTGTTGAATCTACTGAACAAATGCTTGCACGTTTCTTTGGTGGATTAAACAAGGATATTCAACACATCTTAGATTATAAGGAATATAATTCTATCACTCGTTTGTTTCATCTTGCTTGCAAAGCTGAACGTGAAGTGAAGGATCGCCAAACACCATGGAGGAGGACTAATAATTTTGCAGGTCGCACATCCACTTGGACATCCCGACAATCAGCACCTCCTTCTCGTGATTCGCCACCAGCTACTACCACATCCAAGGCCACCACAAGATTTCGAGTTGCTCCTCCACCGTCATCCAATGCTCATGCTCGTAGTGCATCTTCTATGGCTTCCACGGGTAAGACAAAGGATATACAATGCCGCAAGTGCTGGGGTTTTGGTCATATTGAGAGACAGTGCACAACACAACATGTGATGATGGTGCGGCATGATGGTCAATACGATTCAGCGAGTGACTTTGATGAGATACATTAGCCTTTATTTCTGCTCGAGATGGAGAAAATTCTGATGCTGATGAAGAGATAGAGGTAATGGGAGCTGAAGCTGCTCATCAATACAGGAGCTTAATTACACAACGTGTGTTGAGTGTGCAATTGAGCAAATCTGAGCAAGATCAACGCCACAACCTGTTCCAAACACGTGGTGTTGTCAAGGAAAGAGCTATACGAATCATCATTGATGGAGGGAGTTGTAACAATCTGGCTAGTGTTGACATGGTAGAGAAGCTTGCACTTCCAACAAGACAACGCACACATTCATATTACATCCAATGGTTTGAGAGTTCTCGCAAGATCAAGGTAACAAGAACGGTACGCGTGTATTTTACTATTGGTACATATTCTGATTTTGTTGATTGTGATGTTGTACCTATGCAAGCTTGTTCTTTGTTACTTGGTAGACCATGGCAATTTGATAGAAAATCTGTTCATAATGGCAAAAATAATCACTATTCTCTTATCCATGATGGAAAGAAAATTGGTCTAAAACCTATGACTCCCGAACAGATTTTAAAAGATGATCTTGCTAGAGCTAGTAGAGCTAAAACTGAGGAGAAAAATAAAAGTGAGAATCAGATTGTTGCTGCAGATTTTGTACCACCAAAGAACACTAAATCTGATTCTACCCATGCTACTGAAATTCGTTTGAAGAGTCCATGTATGCTTGCAAATAAAATTGATATTGCTGAACTAGATGTAAACAATACTCAATGTTATGCAATTGTCTGCAAAGAGGTTTTGTTTTCATTTGAGGATATGCCTCCTTCTTTGCCACCCGCTATTGCAAACCTTTTGCAGGAATATGAGGACGTCTTTCCCACCGAGTGCCACCAGGACTACCTCCTATTAGAGGAATTGAGCACCAAATTGATCTAATTCCTGGTGCTACGTTGCCCAACCGCGCGCCATATAGAACCAATCCAGAGGAGACAAAGGAGATACAACGCCAAATTCAGGAACTACTCGACAGAGATCATATTCGTGAGTCCCTTAGCCCCTGTGTTGTTCCTATTATTTTGGTACCTAAGAAAGATGGTTCTTCGCGCATGTGTACTGATTGTAGAGCAATCAGTAATATTACTATTCGATATCGTCATCCTATTCCATGTTTAGATGACATGCTTGATGAATTGAGTGGCTCTACCATGTTTTCTAAATTTGATTTGCGTAGTGGTTACCACCAGATTCGTATGAAATTAGGAGATGAATGGAAAACAGCATTTAAAACTAAGTTCGGTTTATATGAGTGGTTAGTAATGCCGTTTGGTTTAACTAATGCACCTAGCACTTTTATGAGATTAATGAACGAAGTTTTACGTGCTTTCATTGGACGTTTTGTGGTAGTCTACTTTAATGATATTCTGATTTATAGCAAATCTTTAGAGGATCATTTGGACCATTTACGTGATGTTTTCAATGCTTTACGTGATGCATGTTTGTTTGGTAACCTTGAGAAGTGCACCTTTTGCACAAATCGAGTTGCGTTTCTTGGCTATGTTGTTACATCACAGGGTATTGAAGTGGATCCAGCCAAGATTGAAGCTATTGAGAATTGGCCGCAGCCCAAGACGGTCACACAGTGAGGAGTTTTCTTGGCCTCGCTGGTTTTTATAGGCTCTTTGTCAAATACTTTGGATCAATTGCCGCGCCGCTGAATGAGATTACCAAGAAGGATGTGCCCTTTGTTTGGGGCGATGCACAACAACAGGCCTTCGTCATATTGAAAGATAAGCTAACACATGCTCCCTTACTCCAACTTCCTGATTTTACTAAGACTTTTGAGCTTGAATGTGATGCTAGTGGAATTGGTTTGGGAGGGGTGTTATTACAAGAGGGAAAACCCGTTGCATATTTTAGTGAGAAATTGAGTGGGGCTAGTCTGAACTATTCTACTTATGATAAAGAATTATATGCATTGGTTCGGACATTAGAGACTTGGCAACATTATCTATGGCCTAAAGAATTTGTTATTCATCCTAATCATGAATCTTTGAAGCATATTCGTAGTCAAGCTAAGTTGAATCGTCGTCATGCAAAGTGGGTTGAATTTATTGAGTCTTTTCCTTATGTTATCAAACACAAAAACGGTAAAAATAATATTATTGCTGATGCTTTGTTATCTCAACTTGACTTCAAAATATTTGGATTGGAAACTATTAAGGAATAATATGTGCATGATGCTGAATTTAAAGATGATGGAGGGGTTAACCTCTTGGGTGCCCGATCTTCACGGATCTCGTGGTCAAATCGATGGGAAAGCGAGGGGAAAGGGAGAAGGTAGCGGAAGCGAACACACACCTCGCGAAGAACACGATGAACACACGCAAAACTCACACGATACAAGGCCGATTGCTCCCGAACGGCGGCCACCGGTCCGATAGAATCCTCGCAAGGAAAGATCGGTCAACGTGCTCCCTCAAATCCACATCGGAGAGGGAAGAACACCTTGAGGAGGGTCTTGACGACTTGGGGGCGAGAAACCGAGAACCCAAGGCCTTGTTCAACGATGGATGCGTGATGCAAAGTCCAATCGAGGTTGGTGACGATAGTCGGTCCCCTTGGTAAAGGGGATGAGGCAAAACTAGAGATTCCACAATGGGGGTTTTCTTTAGTCTATCATCTATGCCTCCTGGGTACATGAGGGGTGGGGGCTCTATTTATAGGCCAACCACTTAACAAGGGTAGTTTGGGGATAAACTAGGCGAATAGGTAAGTAAAGGGGGGGATACATGGGCTGTGGCCCAACTAGTGCGCGCAGGCACTGACATGACCGGTAGTACCGGACTTGGGACCGGTAGTACCGGTCATCACCGGTAGTACCGCAAGCCAGTACCGGGGCATCCAGTGGCGATGGCGCAGTGATCAAGACGGGCAAGAGCAGGCTGAGTACCACCGACCGGTAGTACCCGGCCACGACCGGTAGTACCGCTTGAACCTCGGCAACACGATCTGTCTTTTTCCTCCTCCTTCCAAACTTCCGCCTTGTCGGGCTTGATGCTCCGGCTTCCTCCCTTGCCTCCGCGTCTGGTCGGTGTGAACCTATCATGAATATGTGACGGAGTATGAAGTAGCATACCATTCAATAGGGTAGGAAGTGAGCTTTCATAGAGGAACGGATTCACCTTTGGAGTCCATGGCGACTTGGCGTAAGTTGGAGACCTTGATGTAGTAACGACCGTAGGTCGGCCGCATCATCTCCCCCTTCAAAAGAGTCGCCTCGACTCTACATGTTCATCACAAAGTATAAGCGTCGAGACCTTCTTGATCCCGGGTTCACCATATAGTCGCCCTCTGAAGATTGACTTGACAACACTTCAATGTTCCTTCACCTTCCTTGAAGCCTACAAAGCTCACAACAAAAGCAAAGCAACACTCAAAGCGTAGCCAATTCATGAAGATTGCATGAGTCCTCAAGTAGAAGGAAGTCACCTTAGCTTGTAGATATAGCTCAAAGAAGTGTAGCCATAGGTAACTCTCTTCGGTTCTTCTTGTCAACATATAGTCCATAGAGGTTGACGTGTATGCATTTGTACCTTCATACAACAAAGACCAAGCAACATATGTTTGTGTGTGATAGAGGAGCATGTCATTTGTGGCATGTCCATTCTTGTTCACAACACGATTAGCACAACTCGAGTATAGCAAACGGGATGCATATGCAAGGTCAATGTGCATGGAAATCGTTTGAACATCATCCAAATGTGGAAACTCAAAAACTCCATATAACATAGAAGTGGGGCATTCAAAGCATTGGATCCAAATTTCAAACAACATCTTTGATGCAAGAATAGGAGAATTTGGCAAAAACACACAAGGAAGCATATCCAAAACAAAAGTATTATGTTTGCAAACAAACCAAATGAAAGAGCAAGTGGTCCTTATGTTTGTTGCAACAACAAGATGAGATTCTTGGAAGCTCTCATGACAATTCATGCTCTTAATGGAATTGTGGTTGCACCCAAAACATCGGAAAGAGAAAATGTTCAAATTTTTTGTTACAACACACAAAACATCATTATCTAGATGCGAAGAAACATGAATGCCACAAGGGGAGTTAATACCATTAACATGCTTGCAATCAAACCATAGGAAAGAGCAATTTGCCAACATGAAAGATGCAAAGCATGCAAAAGGTATCAGAGCTGGGTTCGATCTTGAACTCACTTGTGGGATGCTCTCTAGAGCTCTTTTTGTCAACTCGTGCTCAACCGAGGTTGACATTCTCGTGCGGGTACCTACACACATCATACACAAAAGGAAGAACGTGTGTGCATGGTAGAGATACACATCATCCATCATGACGTATCTGATCTTGTGCACATCACCATTAATGTCATTCAAGTATGAAATAGATGCATGGTGAGTATGCAAGTGGGGAACATGCTTATCATGGCAATCATCAAAATCTCCAAAAATTGAGAAAGCTATGGGGGCCATCTCATTATAACGCATATGATCCATATTGTTGCAAGCAAAACAAGTGAAATAGCAAGCATTCATCTTATCACAAGCAACGGGAGAAATTGAATGACTAGCATGACAAGGCAAGTCCAAAGCAATTGGAGGATACACACAAGATGCATAGCATGGCATGTTTATGGCAGTGAGTTCGCAATCAAACAATTCCACATGATCAATATTATGCAAAGGCAAATCATCACATGGGAATATGAGTGAAGCATATGTAATGTCACAAGTATCATCCATAGCATGCATATCCTCACAATTCATCATGTCCACTAGTGGGATCATGGCATCATCAACACCCTTATTGTTACCTTGGTCATACCTCTCATATGAAGTGGGTGTTGTGGAAGTAGTGGCCTCCTTGTGGACGACTTCGTCTTCTTGATGTAGCCATCGCGTAGCATCATCTTCGTGCACCATGTACATCTTCTCCAATTGAGGCATCATTGCTTCATGGTTTGGCGCGTCTTCCTCCATGGAACCTAGCATAACACAAGAGAACACACTAGAGGTAGAGGGTAAGTTGTTAGAATTCGACATGGTCTCACTTGACCTATCAACTACCACTCTCAACTCACTAGGAGTATCACTCATGCCCTCCAAGTGGAAGCACTCAATCTCACATAAGGTGGAGTCACTCTTCTCACTCTTGTTCTCACTCAAGTGGGCTAAGTGGCTCTCATACTCACATGGGATTGGTACCACATCATCACTCAAGCATATGGGGGTAGGCTCGGTTTCCTCAACTCCATGCGCCTCCTTTGGTGAAGGGAAAATCCCATGCTCACCATTCTTGACCTTGTCGCCTCCAAGGTTGGATGCCATAAGATGGGCATCATTTCTCTCCTCCATGGTTGAAGGGAAAATCCCATGCTCGACCGTCTTGTGGCCATCGCGTAGTAGTGGTGGAGGTAGGCTCATGCTATGCAACTTGGCGAAGTAGGCGTCTACATTTTCCTTGTTCGTGAGGTCGTAGAAGTCAAGCGTCGGCTTTGAAGCTTGATGGCGTGGAGGAAGGCTTGCTCTTGGTGCCATTATGGTGGTGGCACGAGTAGTTGAAGGTGCCCTATGATGGTGTCGACGGAGGTCATTGGCGTGCCTTGCCGATGGTTGATGTAGGTGGCGCACTTGGTCGTCCACATGACACTCGCGACGATGATCACTTGCCTTGGCACTCTTCTTGTGCTTGTGGTGCCTTCTTAAGCTTGCTTGAGCATTATGGTTGGTGCTCATCTTGAATTCTTCGTCTTTATGGCGAAGATGCCTTTGACGATGTCTTGTATCCTCTTTATGGTGGCGATGCTCATGAGAGGATGTTTGTCGATGAAGAGTCTTGTTTCTTGGCGCCTCTTGATGCATATGATGTTTGGACGCCACTCTTGTTTCGATAGGAGTTGGAGCTTGGCGCCTTGGCGGTGATGAAGCTTGGCGCCTTGGAGATGGTAGAGCTTGACGCCTTGGAGGTGATGGAGCTTGGTGCCTTGGAGATGGTGGCGCTTGACGCCATCTAGGTGGTGGCACATGTCGCCTTGGAGGTGAATCATCGAAGTAGGTGGTGCCCTTTGGTGTGGCACGCTTGGCCTTGAAGGTCATGGAATCTTGATGATGCGCCTCCTCTTGCTTGGCGTAGTAGGCTTCCATCTCCACACGGTGGAGGAATTCTTCATGGCTCATGGAGGAGCCATCAAAGTCGATGAAGTTCTCCGTGTCCTCCATGCTTGGCGAGGCGTCATCGATGTCGCACTCGAAGTCGTCCATGCTTGGGGAGTAGTTGTTGGTGTAGTACTCCATATCACCCAAGCATGTGGAGCCATTGTCGGTGTAGTGCTCCATAGGATCCATGCATGAGGAGCCATTGTCGACGTAGAGCTCCATGTCTTCCATGCATGTGGAGTCGTCGTAGGTGTAGTGCTCCGGGTCCTCAAAGCATGCAGAGCCATTGTCGGTGTTGTGCTCCGTCATGTCCTCTATACTTGTGGAGTCGTAGTCATGGTGGCTCATCATGGATTCTTCATAGATATCATCCTCGGTTCCGGAGTCCCTAGACATGATGCACAAGACCAAGTGGTGTATATGGAAGTGGTAGTGGGAGTTAGGGATACAACGGCAAACCTTACTTTACCTTGGAAGATCGTATCGTACAAGTGGCCACACTTGAGAGCAATAAACCAAGCAAAGTGAAGTTCACGCGGAACACCAAAACCAACTACGAACCAAAAAACACACACACACAAGGCCTATGGTGGATAGGTATGGAAAGTGGCATGTCAAGAACCAATCCGAAATCAAGATGTTGTAATGGCAAGTAAAGAACCACAATGATCACAAAGCAAAACAAGTTAATCTACAAGATAGGAAATATGTACAAGGAAACACACACGGTGGGATAAATGGGACTTGTGCGACGGAGAAAGTGAGCTAAGAACCAAATGATTACCTAGCGAAGACTAAGCTCGTGTCACACAAGTACAAGGAGAGACGCTAGTTCGATTGCATAAGATTGGTGGGCTACAAGATATGCACAATAAGTACCACCTATTTGATGTTCATCGAGCTTGCGCTTCCTATTCTATGAGGCACATGTATATTTCTTTCTTTTTCTCTTTTCCTTTTTCTTTTTTTTCTTTTTTTTTGTATCACTCCTTTTCTTTTTATTTCTTTTTCACTTGCCTCTTCCTTGTGCCAACAACTATACAAGATAACTATATGAGATAGCGCTCACAATGTTTGCTCGGAATCTACAAGGTATCAAATGTGCATAGCCCAAGAAATAATAAGAGGAACTAGTCTCAATAGGTGTTTGTTGCTCGCAAAGATAGTGGGGTTCACAAAGGAATGCAAGTGGGGAGAAGTCGCGGAATGTTTATACCTTTCATCGACGATCTTCACCCTTTATTGTTGGATTCCGCCTTGCTCACGGAATTTGGATGGAGTAGATAGCATGAACCACGTGAATGATGATGTAGGGCTCCTTCTCCTCTTCGAAACGAGCTAAAGAACACCAAAATCCGAGTTCGTATGCAAAAGTTATGCCCAAAACGGTGAGAGGCTGAAATCTGGAACTTGCTGTTTTGGATCAGTATGGGGCGGTAGTACCGGTTGTTTGGGCCCGGTAGTACCGGTTAAGGGCGGTTGATAGGGCAAAGGTGTCCGATCTTTCGATGAGATGGCGATAATCGATTTGGTGGAGTTCGGGCTTGACGATCCGACTACACGTGCGAGCACGAGCGCCAATGCAATCGCTAGGCCAATCTCCTGGAGGTTACCGATCCTGCGTGAACACGATCAGCCTGACCAGCGAGGGTCTTAATTCCTACCTGAAATCGAGAACAAGTAAGAACCAATATTGCAATCAAGATATTGCGGATTAAGAGGAAAGCTTTATTGAAAGAGGTGGGATCCTGAATAGGTGCGAAGTACAAGAGGCCTCATGACGCCGAGCCTTGGCGAAGTTGCGACTATGGCTAACTTAATGTCTAAACAAAATCCGAGTCTAAAGGTTCGGCTATGGGGCGATTTATGAAGGCAGGGTTTCGCCAGCCATGGAAGTGGTGGCGAATCCAACCCTAAAAGTCCTTTTCCTCAAATACGGACTCTAAAAAGTGGCTAATTAAAATCCTGCGAAAATTACATGGGCTGGCCCAAAATAAAGGTGTCGCACACCATATTATGCTATGGACGAATCAGAAAGTATTGATCTTGAATATTTCGTCCAAGCCTTCTTTCTTCATTATGGTGGCCTCAAAGTTCAAATCTTCATCCGTGGCCTTCTCTTGGATCATCACATGCTTGTCGCCATCACCATGCATGGCCATGCTCCAATGCTTGTCCCTCTCATCCATGCTCGGTCCATCATTCCTAAGAGTAAGAAACATTTGATTTAGGCAGATCATATTCTCATGTATGTAAGGAATAGTTCCAAGAAACGAAAGTACCGATAGTTTAGTTGTTTGCACGAGATCTTGTGATGGGTCCTTGTATGTGTGTCTTTGAGGTACAACGGTTGTATCAATAGTAGGGATGTCCACATCATGCTCCCCTTCTTGAATTGAAGTCGCCTCGACGCAATCTCATCTTCCTCACCAAAGTAAGGCTTCAAATCTGCAATGTTAAATGTAGGACTAACTGCACCAAAGTCTGCAGCAACTCAAGTTTATATGCATTATCATTGATTCTCTAACACCTTAAAGGGACCAGCAGACGTGGCATTAACTTAGACTTATGTAAATCAGGAAAACGATCTTTACGCAAATGTAACCAAACAAGATCGCCAACATCAAACACAACATGCTTTCTCCCTTTATCCCCAAAGAAGTTTATACTTAGCATTCATGTGTTCAATGTTATCTTTAGTAGTCTTATGCAAGTTTAATATCATTTCAGCGTTGTGTAGCATCCAAATTATGTTGCAATCAAGAAGGTAAAGGCAATAAATCAATAGGTGCACGAGGAACAAAACCATACACAATCTCAAATGGGCACATCTTTGTGGTAGAATGCAATGAACGATTATAAGCAAATTCTATATGAGGTAAACACTCTTCCCACAATTTTAAGTTCTTCTTTAAAACAGCCCGTAACATAGTAGACAAAGTTCTATTTACTACTTCAGTTTGACCATCATTTGGGGATGACATGTAGTACTAAACAGCAATTTAGTCCCCAACTTAGCCCATAAACATCTCCAAAAGTGGCTAAGAAATTTAGTATCACGATCGAGACAATAGTATTTGGCACACCATGCAAACGAACAATTTCACGAAAGAACAAATCAGCAATATGCGCAGATCATCCGCTTTATGACAAGGAATAAAGTGTGCCATCTTAGAAAACCGATCCACAACAACAAAAATACTATCCTCCCTTCCGTGTTCGTGGCAATCCCAAAACAAAGTCCATAGAAATATCCTCCCAAGGAACACTAGGAACAGGAAGAGGCATATACAAACCATGTGGATTAAGGCGAGACTTAGCTTTTGACAAGTATTGCAGCGCCACAAATCTCTCAACATCTCGACGACACGTGGCCAAAAGAAGTGTGTAGCAAGAACATCCTCCGCCTTCTTGACACCAAAGTGTCCCATCAATCCTCCTCCATGCGCCTCAGTAACAACAAAAGACGAATGAGCTATCGAATGCATAGTTTGTTAGCACGAACACAAATCCATCATTGAAGACGAACTTGTTCCAAGTTCTACCATCTCTACAATTCGCAACACATCTTTAAATTCAGATCATGCACATATTGTTCCTTAATAGTTTCCAATCCAAATATTTTGAAGTCAAGTTGAGATAACAAAGCATAACGGCGTGACAAAGCATCAGAATAATATTATCTTTACCCTTTTGTGTTTGATAACATAAGGAAAGACTCAATAAATTCAACCCACTTTGCATGACGACGATTCAACTTAGCTTGACTACGAATATGCTTCAAAGATTCATGATCGTAATGAATAACAAATTCCTTAGGCCATAGATAATGTTGCCAAGTTTCTAATGTCCGAACCAACGATATAATTCTTTATCATAAGTAGAATAGTTCAGACTAGCCCCACTCAATTTCTCACTAAAATATGCAACAGTTTTCCTCTTGTAATAACACCCTCCCAAACCAATTCCACTAGCATCACATTCAAGCTCAAAAGTCTTAGTAAAATCAGGAAGTTGTAGTAAGGGAGCATGTGTTAGCTTATCTTTCAATATGACGAAGGCCATTGTTGTGCATCGCCCCAAACAAAGGGCACATCCTTCTTGGTAAGCTCATTCAATGCCGCAATTGATCCAAAGTCTTTGACAAAGCCTATAAAACCAATGAGGCCAAGAAAACTCCTCACTTGTGTGACCGTCTTGGCTGCGCCAATTCTCAATAGCTTCAATCTTGGCTGGATCCACTTCAATACCCTGTGATGTAACAACATAGCCAAGAACGCAACTCGATTGGTGCAAAAGGTGCACTTCTCAAGGTTACCAAACAAACAAACGTGCATCACGTAAAGCATTGAAAAGCACGTAAATGGTCCAAATGTTCCTCTAAAGATTTGCTATAAATCAGAATATCATCAAAGTAGACTACCACAAAACGTCCAATGAAAGCACGTAAAACTTCGCTCATTAATCTCATGAAAGTGCTAGGTGCATTAGTTAAACCAAACGGCATTACTAACCACTCATATAAACCGAACTTAGTTTTAAATGCTTTCCATTCATCTCCTAATTTCATACGAACTGTGGTAACCACTACGCAAATCAACTTTAGAAAACATGGTAGAGCCACTCAATTCATCAAGCATGTCATCTAAACGTGGAATAGGATGACGATATCGAATAGTAATATTATTGATAGCTCTACAATCAAGACACATGCGCCAAGAACCATCTTTCTTAGGCACCAAAATAATAGGAACAAAGACAAGGGCTAAGGGACTCACGAATATGATCTCTCGCGAGTAGTTCCTGAATTTGGCGTTGTATCTCCTTTGTCTCCTCCGGATTGGTTCTATATGGCGCGGTTGGGCAACGTGGCACCAGGAATTAGATCAATTTGATGCTCAATTCCTCTAATAGGAGGTAGTCCTGGTGGCAACTCAGTGGGAAATACGTCCTCATATTCCTGCAAAAGGTTAGCAATAGCGGGTGGCAAAGAAGGAGGCATATCCTCAAATGAAAACAAAACCTCTTTGCATACAATTGCATAACATTGAGTATTGTTTACATCTAGTTCAAAAATATCAATTTTATTTGCAAGCATACATGGACTTTTCAAACGAATTTCAAGAGCATGTGTAGAATCGATTTAGTGTTCTTTGGTGGTATAAAATCTGCAGCAACAACTGATTCTCACTTTTATTTTTCTCCTCGCTTTAGCTCTACTAGCTCTAGCAAGATCATCTTTTAAAATCTGTTCGAGTCATAGGTTTTAGACCAATTTTCTTTCCATCATGCATAAGAGAATAGTGGTTAGTTTTGCCATTATGAACAGATTCTCTATCAAATTGCCATGGTCTACCAAGTAACAAAGAACAAGCTTGCATAGGTACAACATCACAATCAACAAAATCGAATATGTACCAATAGTAAAATGCACGCTGCATCGCTCTTGTTACCTTGATCTTCGAGAACTCTCAAACCATTGGATGTAGTATGAATGTGGGCGTTGTCTTGTTGGAAGCGCAAGCTTCTACCATGTCAACACGCCGATTATTACAACTCCTCCATCAATGATGATCCGATAGCTCTTTCCTTGACAACACCACGTGTTTGGAACAGGTTGTGGCGTTGATCTTGCTCAGATTTGCTCAATTGCACACTCAACACACGTTGTGTAATTAAACTCTTGTATTGATCGCCAGCCTTCAGCCCATTACCTCCGCTCGTCATCATCATCGAATTGTCTCCATCTCGAGCGAAATAAGGGCTAGTGTATCTTCATCAAGTCACCGGAATCGTATTCACCATCTTCGCACCATCATCACACGTTGTGTTGTGCACCGCCTCTCAATATGACCAAAACCCCAAAGACTTGCGGCATTGTATATCCTTAGTCTTACCCGTGGAAGCCATAGAAGATGCACTACGAGCAGGAGCATTGGATGATGGTGGAGGAGCAATGGAAATCTTGTGGTGGCCTTGGATGTGGTAGTAGTGGAGGCGAATCACGAGGAGGCGCTGATTGTCGGGATGTCCAAGTGGATGTGCGACTGCAGAATTATTAGTCTTCCTCCATGGTGTTTGGCGATCCTCACTTCACGCTCAGCTTTGCAAGCAAGATGAAACAAACGAGTGATAGAATTATATTCTTATAATCTAATATGTGCTGAATGTCCTTGTTTAATCCACCAAAGAAACGTGCAAGCATTTGTTCATTAGATTCTACAAGACCACACCTAACCATCCCGCTTGCAATTCTGATAATACTCTTCTACAGAATTTTTCCTTGCTCTAAGCGTGTCGATTCTTTAGTAAATCACGTTGATAAGTGGGAGGTACAAAACCGAACACGCATAGCGCTTTTAAAGCAGTCCAAGTACTAGGAATAGTAGTAGGATTTAAACGACAATACTCGGCACCACCAAAGGGAAGCAAATTTAGTAAATTCACATGTAGCACTAACACGCATATTCTCGTGATATTTTAAGCATGCAAAACGTTGTTCTACTTCCATCTCCCATGTAAGATATGCATCGATTATATTTACCCTCAAAAGATGGAATATTTAATTTAAGCTTTGCAACATGATCATCATCAAGACGCATCGTGGGCGGCGTTATGTAGTAATGTCGGGACGACCAGCAGTACTGGAGGTTGTTCAACCTCGTCAAATGATCGTCGCCGGGGTCGTAGTAGTACCCGCCGTCGTCCCAATGTCGCAGCAGCGCCACGGCGGAAGTCCGAGGAACGTCGCCGCAGCAGAGCCGCCGGTGCGGCGGTACCGTATCAGCAGCCGTGATCGAATGCGCCAGGCACCATGTGTGGGTGCCGGTGGTGCGGGCAATCGGTTCAAGCTCCTTGAACCGAACGCTGCTTGGCGTTGAAGGATTTCGAGTCCATCGATCTTGTCCACGGCGTTGGTGAGCTTGGTGTCAAACTCCCTAGGCGCTGTCCACGCCTTCATGACCGACTGTGAGCGCGAGAAGTGGGCATGTAGTTCTTCGTCATCATGGTGGCGGGTTCAAGTATCATGGTTAGTCCTTAAAAGCATGTATATACTACAGAATATGGTGGAAGTCACGCTAATCCGTCAAGCAATATACGAAGCTCTTACAAGTTCTTACCAAACAGGAAAAGGCGATGTGCAACCACGAGGATCAATGGGTCCAGAGATTGAACCAAGCGATTACCGTGAGTCGAAACACCGCGTGGAGAGTATCTGTGGAGCTCGGGAAGGCTTAGCAAAGGGGTCAGCAATTATCAAAACAAAGAATGCAAAAGTTGAAAGAATGCTCAACGACTTGCATCAGGGTCCTAGGCTAGACGCACTAGAGACGCGAGCCTAGATCACCAATGATGTCACGACGACACAACAAGCAATCGTATGATGATATAGCACCTCGAAAAGCGATCCGAGATGCGAAAGTCACTATGATGGCGAGTGTCTAGAATCGATCTACGGGTCTAAAAAGAGGTTAGCCCCAAAATTTTTTCAAATTTTTATTTTGTTCGAAGCGCGCCAAAAAATATCGCTATAACGGCCGATGGAGAAAAGTGATCCCCGGGTCGAAAAAATAGTATAGCCGTAAAATTTTTTCTGAGGCGGTTCGCACTTTTTTTTTTTTTTTTTTTTGCTCCTTCCGACTTACGACCGGACTCTTAGCTCGACACGGACTTTAGCTGAACACGGAAACAAAGAAAGAAGGAAAGTCAAAAGAAATAACGAGGAACAAAGAATTTCTCGGACTCGCATTACCTGTAAAAACCGATCGGATCCGTGTCGCGTAGGAAGGCGTATGAGTATTAGGTTTATGGTGGCGGGGTATATGGCGGCGGAATATGGTGGCGGTGGTATATCGGGTGATCGGCGAGTGTGGTGGTGACTAGTATGATCGAACTCAAACTCTAAGGACGAGACACTAAGACCAAAGAACTCGACGATGTAGACACAAATTCAACAATGCAAAACGAAAAGATAATGCGAGGCGAGATTGGTTATGGGATGGATCTAAACTCTAATCTGTGTTTTTGGCTTTTTCGTGGGTTATAGGTAAAAAGATCTAATCTACTGAAACAAGAAAATCTCACCGAGCAACCCGAAATCGATACCACTTGATAGGGCAAAGGTGTCCGATCTTCGATGAGATGGCGATAATCGATTTGGTGGAGTTCGGCTTGACGATCCGACTACACGCGAGCACGAGCGCCAATGCAATCGCTAGGCCAATCTCCGAGGTTACCGATCCTGCGTGAACACGATCACCGACCATGAGGGTCTTAATTCCTACCAAATCGAGAACAAGTAAGAACCAATATTGCAATCAAGATATTGCGGATTAAGAGGAAAGCTTTATTGAAAGAGGTGGGATCCTGAATAGGTGCGAAACAAGAGGCCTCTGACGCCGAGCCTTGGCGAAGTTGCGACTATGGCTAACTTAATGTCTAAACAAAATCCGAGTCTAAAGGTTCGCTATGGGCGATGGCGGGCGAAAGGTGGGGTTTCGCCAGCCATGGAAGTGGTGGCGAATCCAACCCTAAAAGTCCTTTTCCCTCAAATACGGACTCTAAAAAGTGGCTAATTAAAACTCATGAAAATTACATGGGCTGGCCCAAAATAAAGGTGTCGCAAGACCATATTATGCTATGGACGAATTCGTAAAGTATTGATCTTGAATATTTCGTCCAAGCCTTCTTTCTTCATTATGGTGGCCTCAAAGTTCAAATCTTCATCCGTGGCCTTCTCTTGGATCATCACATGCTTGCTGCCATCACCATGCATGGCCATGCTCCAATGCTTGTCCCTCTCATCCATGCTCGGTCCATCATTCCTAAGAGTAAGAAACATTTCTGATTTAGGCAGCATCATATTCTCATGTATGTAAGGAATAGTTCCAAGAAACGAAAGTACCTGATAGTTTAGTTGTTTGGCACGAGATATTGTGATGGGTCCTTGTATGTGTGTTGCTGTAGGTACAACGGTTGTATCAATAGTAGGGATGTCCACATCAGCGGTAGTACCGGTTTTTGGACCCGGTAGTACCGCTTGGACCTGGGACGCCCAGATTTGACGCGTTTTCGCGATTTTGGGGTGATTTGGACGGAAAATCTTCAAGAAAAACACCAAATAGAAGGGGGAAATCAAGGAATTAGGCCATGGGAACGCAAAGGAAGGTAGATCAACAAGTTTAGCAAGGAATCCACGGATCAAAACCTACCAAAAAGCACTCAAATCACAGATCGATCCAAAACACGAATTGGGGCTGTTTTTGGTGGAATTTTCGAATTTATGGGGAAAAGACCAAATCGATGAGAAATCTGTGGCAACCAAAAGCTGCTGATACCAGATGATGGAGGGGTTAACCTCTTGGGTGCCCGATCTTCACGGATCTCGTGGTCAAATCGATGGGAAAGCGAGGGGAAAGGGAGAAGGTAGCGGAAGCGAACACACACCTCGCTAAGAACACGATGAACACACGCAAAAACTCACACGATACAAGGCCGATTGCTCCCGAACGGCGGCCACCGGTCCGATAGAATCCTCGCAAGGAAAGATCGGTCAACGTGCTCCCTCAAATCCACATCGGAGAGGGAAGAACACCTTGAGGAGGGTCTTGACGACTTGGGGGCGAGAAACCGAGAACCCAAGGCCTTGTTCAACGATGGATGCGTGATGCAAAGTCCAATCGAGGTTGGTGACGATAGTCGGTCCCCTTGGTAAAGGGGATGAGGCAAAACTAGAGATTCCACAATGGGGGTTTTCTTTAGTCTATCATCTATGCCTCCTGGGTACATGAGGGGTGGGGGCTCTATTTATAGGCCAACCACTTAACAAGGGTAGTTTGGGGATAAACTAGGCGAATAGGTAAGTAAAGGGGGGGATACATGGGTCAGGGCCCAACTAGTGCTGCAGCATCGACATGACCTGGTAATCCGACTTGGGACCGTAGTACCGGTCATCACCGTAGTACCGCAAGCCAGACTGGGCATCCAAAGGGCGATGGCGCAGGCTTGATCGGCAAGAGAGTGGGGCGGTAGTACCACCGACCGTAGTACCGGTTCCGACCGGTAGTACCGCTTGAACTCCGGCAGCCGATCTGTCTTCTTCCTCCTCCTCTTCCAAACTTCCGCCTTGTCGGGCTTGATGCTCAAGCCTCCCTTGCCTCCGATCGGTCGGTGTGAACCTATCATGAATATGTGACGGAGTATGAAGTAGCATACCATTCAATAGGGTAGGAAGTGAGCTTTCATAGAGGAACGGATTCACCTTTGGAGTCCATGGCGACTTGGCGTAAGTTGGAGACCTTGATGTAGTAACGACCGTAGGTCGGGCTGCATCAAAAGATGTGTTGCGGAATTGTAGAGATGGTAGAACTTGGAACAAGTTCGTCTTCAATGATGGATTTGTGTTCCGTGCTAACAAACTATGCATTCCAGATAGTTCTGTTCGTCTTTTGTTGTTACAGGAGGCGCATGGAGGAGGATTGATGGGACACTTTGGTGTCAAGAAGACGGAGGATGTTCTTGCTGCATACTTCTTTTGGCCACGTATGCGTCGAGATGTTGAGAGATTTGTGGCACGCTGCACTACTTGTCAAAAAGCTAAGTCTCGCCTTAATCCACATGGTTTATATATGCCTCTTCCTGTTCCTAGTGTTCCTTGGGAGGATATTTCCATGGACTTTGTTTTGGGATTGCCATGAACACAGAAGGGTAGGGATAGTATTTTTGTTGTTGTGGATCGGTTTTCTAAGATGGCACACTTTATTCCTTGTCATAAAACGGATGATGCTGCGCATATTGCTGATTTGTTCTTTCGTGAAATTGTTCGTTTGCATGGTGTGCCAAATACTATTGTATCTGATCGTGATACTAAATTTCTTAGCCACTTTTGGAGATGTTTATGGGCTAAGTTGGGGACTAAATTGCTGTTTAGTATTACATGTCATCCCCAAACTGATGGACAAACTGAAGTAGTAAATAGAACTTTGTCTACTATGTTTCAGGCTGTTTTAAAGAAGAACTTAAAATTGTGGGAAGAGTGTTTACCTCATATAGAATTTGCTTATAATCGTTCGCTGCATTCTACCACAAAGATGTGCCCGTTTGAGATCGTGTATGGTTTTGTTCGTCGTGCACCTATTGATTTATTGCCTTTACCTACTTCGGTGCAAAATAATTTGGATGCTACACAACGCGTTGAAATGATATTAAACTTGCATAAGACTACTAAAGATAACATTGAACACATGAATGCTAAGTATAAACTTGCTGGGGATAAAGGGAGAAAGCATGTTGTGTTTGATGTTGGAGATCTTGTTTGGTTACATTTGCGTAAGGATCGCTTTCCTGATTTACGCAAGTCTAAGTTAATGCCGCGTGCTGCTGGTCCATTTAAGGTGTTAGATAAAATAAATGATAATGCATATAAACTTGAGTTGCCTGCAGACTTTGGTACGGTTAGTCCTACGTTTAACATTGCAGATTTGAAGCCTTACTTTGGTGAGGAAGATGAGATTGCGTCACGGACGACTTCAATTCAAGAAGGGGAACATGATGTGGATATCCCTTCTATTGATACAACCGTTGTACCTACAGCTGCACACATACAAGGACCCATCCCAAGATCTCGTGCCAAACAACTTAACTATCAGGTACTTTTGTTTCTTGGAACTATTCCTCATATACATGAGAATATGATGCTGCCTAAATCAGATGTATTTCTTACTCTTAGGAATGATGGACCAAGCATGGATGAGAGGGACAAGCATTGGAGCATGGCCATGCATGGAGATGGCAGCAAGCATGTGATGATCCAAGAGAAGGCCACAGATGGAGATTTCAGAACTTTGAGGCCACCATAATGAAGAAAGAAGGCTTGGACGAAATATTCAAGATTAATACTTAACGAATTCGTCCATAGCTTAATATGGTGCTGCGACACCTTTATTTTGGGCCAGGCCCATGTAATTTTCACAGGATTTTAAATAGCTACTTTTTAGAGTACGTATTTGAGGGGAAAAAGATTTCTAGGGTTGGATTCGGACACCACTTCCATGGCTGGCCGAAACCCCACCTTCTCCTCCTTAAATACTCCCCATAGCCGTCACCTTAGACTCGGATTTTGTTTAGACATTAAGTTAGCCATCGTAGCAACTTCGCCAAGGCTCGAGCGTCGCAGAGGCCTCTTGTACTTCACACCTATTCAGGATCCCACCTTTTCAATAAAGCTTTTCTCTTAATCCGCAATATCTTGATTGCAATATTAGTTCTTACTTGTTCTCGATTTCAGGTAGGAATTAAGACCCTCATGGTCAGCCGATCGTGTTCCCCGTGATCGGTAACCTCCAGGAGATTGGCCTAGCGATTGCATTGGCGCTCGTGCTCGCACGTGTAGTCGGATCGTCAAGCCCGAACTCCACCAAATCGACTATCATCATCTCATCGAAAGATCGGACACCTTTGCCCTATCAGGAAGATATGGGGTTGTCAAAGTGGCGCAAGTTATACCTTTGGTATTGTTGATGACTTGCAACCATTGGTGGGGATGATGTTCGAGTGTCGCGGTGTCGTTGAGCGCGTGGTGACTTTGATGCCGAAGCTTTTGTTAAAATGGCGACAAACATGCAAAACACGAACAAGTTAAAGAGGACAGTCAGCAAACGAAGTTGAGGCATCAAAGAGAAAAGAAATACGGTCAGTCGCTGATGTGGACATCCCTACTATTGATACAACCGTTGTACCTACAGCAACAAACATACAAGGACCCATCACAAGATCTCGTGCTAAACAACTTAACTATCAGGTACTTTCGTTTCTTGGAACTATTCCTTACATACATGAGAATATTATGCTGCCTAAATCAGATACATTTCTTACTCTTAGGAATGATGGACCAAGCATGAATGAGAGGGACAAGCATTGGAGCATGGCCATGCATGGAGATGGCAGCAAGCATGTGATGATCCAAGAGAAGGCCACGGATGAAGATTTCAGAACTTTGAGGCCACCATAATGGAGAAAGAAGGCTTGGACGAAATATTCAAGATCAATACTTTACGAATTCGTCCATAGCATAATATGGTCCTGCGACACCTTTATTTTGGGCCAGGCCCATGTAATTTTCGCAGGTTTTTAATTAGCCACTTTTTAGAGTCCGTATTTGAGGGGAAAAGGACTTTTAGGGTTGGATTCAGCCACCACTTCCATGGCTGGCCGAAACCCCACCTTTTCGCCCTTAAATACGCCCCATAGCCGAACCTTTAGACTCGGATTTTGTTTAGACATTAAGTTAGCCATAGTCGCAACTTCGCCAAGGCTCGAGGCCGCAGAGGCCTCTTGTACTTCAGACCTATTCAGATCCCACCTCTTTCAATAAAGCTTTCCTCTTAATCCGCAATATCTTGATTGCAATATTGGTTCTTACTTGTTCTCGATTTCGTAGGAATTAAGACCCTCGCTCAGTCGGTGATCGTGTTCACGCAGGATCGGTAACCTCCGTGAGATTGGCCTAGCGATTGTATTGGCGCTCGTGTCGACGCAGTAGTCGGATCAAGCCCGAACTCCACCAAATCGATTATCGCCATCTCATCGAAAGATCGGACACCTTTGCCCTATCAAGTGGTATCGATTTCAGTTGCTCGGTGAGATTTTACCGTTTTCAGAGATTAGATCTGTTTTACCTATAACCCACGAAAAGCCAAAACATGTTAGAATTTAGATCCATCCCATAACCAATCTACGCCTCGCATTATCTTTTCGCTTTTGCATTGTTGAATTTGTGTCTACATCGTCGTCGAGTTGTTGGTCTTAGTGTCTCGCCCTTAGAGTTTCGAGTTCTAATCATACTAGTCACCGCCACATTCACGATCACCACCACCATATTCCCGCCATACCCCGCCACCATAAACCCTAACACCGCCACCGCCTTCCTACCGACACGGATCCAATCACCTTCCCTGCCGCGGCACGAGTCCGAGTTGAGTCATTATTTCCTAGTTATTTCTTTTGACTTTCCTTCTTTGTTGTTTCCGTGTTCAACTAAAGTCCGTGTCGAGCTAAGAGTCCGGTCGTAAGTCTAGAAGGAGAGCAAAAAAAAAAACCGCCTCAAAAATTTTCGGCTATACTGTTTTCGCTTTGGGGATCACTTTTCCATCGGCCGTTATAGCGATATTTTTACGCTTCGCTTCCGAGCAAAATAAAAAATTTCGAAATTTTTTTTTGTGGGCTAACCTCTTTTTAGACCCCGTAGATCAGTTCTAGACACTCGCCATCCTAGTAATTTTCTGCATCTCGGATCGCTTTTCAGGGTGCTATATCATCATACAGTGCTTGTTGTGTTGCGTCGTGACATCGTTGGTGATCTAGGCTCGCGTCTCTAGTACGGTCTAGCCTAGGACCAGCATCACCGTCTGAGCATTCTTTCAACTTTTGCATCGCTGTTTTGATAATTGCTAACCCTTTGCTAAGCCTTCCCGTAGCTCCACGGATACTCTCCACGCACGTGTTTCACTCCTAGTAATCGCTGGTTCAATCTCTGGACCCACCGATCCTCGTGGTTGCACATCGCTTTTCCCCTGTTTGGTAAGAACTTGTAAGAGCTTCAGATATTGCTTGACGGATTACGCGTGACTTCCACCATATTCCCGTAGTATTTACTGTGCTTTTTAAGGACTAACCATGACAGATACTTCATGAACCCGCCACCATGACGAACGAAGAACTACACGCCCACTTCTCCGCTCCCGGTCACCGCTACGAAGACGTGGACACGCGCCTAGGGAGTTTGACACCAAGCTCACCAACGCCGTGGACAAGATCGATGGACTCGAAATCCTTCAACGCCAAGCTTGACGCTCGGTTCAAGGAGCTTCAACCGATTGCCCGCACCCGCACCCACACATGGCGACGGCGCATTCCGATCACGGCTCGATCATTGGTACGGCCGCCGCACTTCGGCGCTCTGCCGCGACCGACGTTCTCGGACTTCCGCCGTATGCCGCTGCGACATTGGGGACGACGACGGTACTACTACGATTCGACGACGATCTGTTTGGACGAGGAGGTTGAACAACCTCCACGGTGTACCGCTGGTCGTCCCGACATTACTACCAACGCCGCCCACCGACGTAATGATGATGATCATGTTGCAAAGCTTAAATTAAATATTCCATCTTTTGAGGGTAAATATAATCCGATGCATATCTTACATGGGAGATGGAAGTAGAACAACGTTTTGCATGCTTAAAATATCCCGAGAATATGCGTGTTAGTCTTGCTACATGTGAATTTACTAAATTTGCTTCCTTTGATGGTCCGAGTATTGTCGTTTAAATCCTACTACTATTCCTAGTACTTGACTGCTTTAAAAACTGCTATGCGTGTTCGCTTTGTACCTCCCACTTATCAACGTGATTTACCAAAGAATCGACACGCTTAGAGCAAGGGAAAATTTCAGAGAAGAGTATTATCGTGAATTGCAAACGGGATGGTTAGGTGTGGTCTTGTTGAATCTAATGAACAAATGCTTGCACGCTTTCTTTGGTGGATTAAACAAGGACATTCAGCACATATTAGATTATAAGGAATATAATTCTATCACTCGTTTGTTTCATCTTGCTTGCAAAGCTGAACGTGAAGTGCGGATCGCCAAACACCATGGAGGAGGACTAATAATTCGCAGGTCGGACATCCACTTGGACATCCGACAATCGCGCCTCCTCGTGATTCGCCTCCATCTACTACCACATCCAAGGCCACCACAAGATTTCCAATTGCTCCTCCACCATCATCCAATGCTCCCGCTCGTAGTGCATCTTCTATGGCTTCCACGGGTAAAACTAAGGATACACAATGCCGCAAGTCTTTGGGGTTTTGGTCATATTGAGAGCGATGCACAACACAACGTGTGATGATGGTGCGAGAAGATGGTGAATACGATTCATGAGTGACTTCGATGAAGATACACTAGCCCTTATTTCGCTCGAGATGGAGACAATTCGATGATGATGACGAGCCCGAGGTAATGGGCTGAAGCTGGCGATCAATACAAGAGTTTAATTACACAACGTGTGTTGAGTGTGCAATTGAGCAAATCGAGCAAGATCAACGCCACAACTGTTCCAAACACGTGGTGTTGTTAAGGAAAGAGCTATCTGGATCATCATTGATGGAGGGAGTTGTAATAATCGGCCAATGTTGACATGGTAGAGAAGCTTGCGCTTCCAACAAGACAACGCCCACATTCATACTACATCCAATGGTTTGAGAGTTCTCGAAGATCAAGGTAACAAGAACGATGCAGCGTGCATTTTACTATTGGTACATATTCTGATTTTGTTGATTGTGATGTTGTACCTATGCAAGCTTGTTCTTTGTTACTTGGTAGACCATGGCAATTTGATAGAGAATCTGCTCATAATGGCAAAACTAACCACTATTCTCTTATGCATGATGGAAAGAAAATTGGTCTAAAACCTATGACTCCGAGATTTTAAAAGATGATCTTGCTAGAGCTAGTAGAGCTAAAAGCGAGGAGAAAAATAAAAGTGAAAATCAGATTGTTTGCAGATTTTATACCACCAAAGAACACTAAATCGATTCTACACATGCTCTTGAAATTCGCTTGAAGAGTCCATGTATGCTTGCAAATAAAATTGATATTGCTGAACTAGATGTAAACAATACTCAATGTTATGCAATTCTGCAAAGAGGTTTTGTTTTCATTTGAGGATATGCCTCCTTCTTTGCCACCATTGTTGCTAACCTTTTGCGTGAATATGAGGACGTATTTCCCACGAGTTGCCACCAGACTACCTCCTATTAGAGGAATTGAGCATCAAATTGATCTAATTCCTGGTGCCACGTTGCCCAACCGCTACGCCATATAGAACCAATCCGGAGGAGACAAAGGAGATACAACGCCAAATTCAGGAACTACTCGACAGAGATCATATTCGTGAGTCCCTTAGCCCTTGTCTTTGTTCCTATTATTTTGGTACCTAAGAAAGATGGTTCTTCGCAAGATGTGTACTGATTGTAGAGCTATCAATAATATTACTATTCGATATCGTCATCCTATTCCACGTTTAGATGACATGCTTGATGAATTGAGTGGCTCTACCATGTTTTCTAAAGTTGATTTGCGTAGTGGTTACCACCAGATTCGTATGAAATTAGGAGATGAATGGAAAACAGCATTTAAAACTAAGTTCGGTTTATATGAGTGGTTAGTAATGCCGTTTGGTTTAACTAATGCACCTAGCACTTTCATGAGATTAATGAACGAAGTTTTACGTGCTTTCATTGGACGTTTTGTGGTAGTCTACTTTGATGATATCCTGATTTATAGCAAATCTTTAGAGGAACATTTGGACCATTTACGTGCTGTTTTCAATGCTTTACGTGATGCACGTTTGTTTGGTAACCTTGAGAAGTGCACCTTTTGCACCAATCGAGTTGCGTTTCTTGGCTATGTTGTTACATCACAGGGTATTGAAGTGGATCCAGCCAAGATTGAAGCTATTGAGAATTGGCCGCAGCCCAAGACGGTCACACAAGTGAGGAGTTTTCTTGGCCTCGCTGGTTTTTATAGGAGCTTTCTCAAAGACTTTGGATCAATTGTCGCGCCGCTGAATGAGCTTACCAAGAAGGATGTGCCCTTTGTTTGGGCGATGCACAACAATAGGCCTTCGTCATATTGAAAGATAAGCTAACACATGCTCCCTTACTCCAACTTCCTGATTTTACTAAGACTTTTGAGCTTGAATGTGATGCTAGTGGAATTGGTTTGGGAGGGGTGTTATTACAAGAGGGAAATCCTGTTGCATATTTTAGTGAGAAATTGAGTGGGGCTAGTCTGAACTATTCTACTTATGATAAAGAATTATATGCGTTGGTTCGGACATTAGAAACTTGGAAACATTATCTATGGCCTAAGGAATTTGTTATTCATTCTGATCATGAATCTTTGAAGCATATTCGTAGTCAAGCTAAGTTGAATCGTCGTCATGCAAAGTGGGTTGAATTTATTGAGTCTTTTCCTTATGTTATCAAACACAAAAGGGTAAAGATAATATTATTGTTGATGCTTTGTCACTGTTATGCTTTGTTATCTCAACTTGACTTCAAAATATTTGGATTGGAAACTATTAAGGAACAATATGTGCGTGATGTCTGAATTTAAAGATGTGTTGCAGAATTGTAGAGATGGTAGAACTTGGAACAAGTTCGTCTTCAATGATGGATTTGTGTTCGTGCTAACAAACTATGCATTCCAGATAGCTCTGTTCGTCTTTTGTTGTTACAGAGGCGATGGAGGAGGATTGATGGGACACTTTGGTGTCAAGAAGACGGAGGATGTTCTTGCACACTTCTTTTGGCCACGTATGCCGAGATGTTGAGAGATTTGTGGCACGCCGCACTACTTGTCAAAAAGCTAAGTCTCGCCTTAATCCACATGGTTTATATATGCCTCTTCCTGTTCCTAGTGTTCCTTGGGAGGATATTTCTATGGACTTTGTTTTGGGATTGCCACGAACACGTAAGGAGGGATAGTATTTTTGTTGTTGTGGATCGGTTTTCTAAGATGGCACACTTTATTCCTTGTCATAAACGGATGATCTGCCGCATATTGCTGATTTGTTCTTCGTGAAATTGTTCGTTTGCATGGTGTGCCAAATACTATTGTCTCTGATCGTGATACTAAATTTCTTAGCCACTTTTGGAGATGTTTATGGGCTAAGTTGGGGACTAAATTGCTGTTTAGTACTACATGTCATCCCCAAACTGATGGTCAAACTGAAGTAGTAAATAGAACTTTGTCTACTATGTTACGGGCTGTTTTAAAGAAGAACTTAAAATTGTGGGAAGGGTGTTTACCTCATATAGAATTTGCTTATAATCGTTCATTGCATTCTACCACAAAGATGTGCCCATTTGAGATTGTGTATGGTTTTGTTCCTCGTGCACCTATTGATTTATTGCCTTTACCTTCTTCGGTGCAACATAATTTGGATGCTACACAACGCTGAAATGATATTAAACTTGCATAAGACTACTAAAGATAACATTGAACACATGAATGCTAAGTATAAACTTCTTTGGGGATAAAGGGAGAAAGCATGTTGTGTTTGATGTTGGCGATCTTGTTTGGTTACATTTGCGTAAAGATCGTTTTCCTGATTTACGCAAGTCTAAGTTAATGCCACGTGTTGCTGGTCCCTTTAAGGTGTTAGAGAAAATCAATGATAATGCATATAAACTTGAGTTGCCTGCAGACTTTGGTACGGTTAGTCCTACATTTAACATTGCAGATTTGAAGCCTTACTTTGGTGAGGAAGATGAGATTGCGTCGAGGACGACTTCAATTCAAGAAGGGGAGCATGATGTGGACATCCCTACTATTGATACAACCGTTGTACCTACAGCAACACACATACAAGGACCCATCACAAGATCTCGTGCTAAACAACTTAACTATCAGGTACTTCGTTTCTTGGAACTATTCCTTACATACATGAGAATATGATGCTGCCTAAATCAATACATTTCTTACTCTTAGGAATGATGGACCAAGCATGAATGAGAGGGACAAGCATTGGAGCATGGCCATGCATGGAGATGGCAGCAAGCATGTGATGATCCAAGAGAAGGCCACGGATGAAGATTTCAGAACTTTGAGGCCACCATAATGAAGAAAGAAGGCTTGGACGAAATATTCAAGATCAATACTTTACGAATTCGTCCATATCATAATATGGTGTCATGACACCTTTATTTTGGGCCAGCCCATGTAATTTTCGCAGGTTTTAATTAGCCACTTTTTAGAGTCCGTATTTGAGGGAAAAGGACTTTTAGGGTTGGATTCGCCACCACTTCCATGGCTGGCCGAAACCCCACCTTTTCGCCTCTAAATACGCCCATAGCCGAACCTTTAGACTCGGATTTTGTTTAGACATTGTTAGCCATAGTCGCAACTTCGCCAAGGCTCGAGCCGCAGAGGCCTCTTGTACTTCGCACCTATTCAGGATCCCACCTCTTTCAATAAAGCTTTCCTCTTAATCCGCAATATCTTGATTGCAATATTGGTTCTTACTTGTTCTCGATTTCAGGTAGGAATTAAGACCCTCGCTGGTCAGGCTGATCGTGTTCACGCAGGATCGGTAACCTCCAGGAGATTGGCCTAGCGATTGCATTGGCGCTCGTGCTCGCACGTGTAGTCGGATCGTCAAGCCCGAACTCCACCAAATCGATTATCGCCATCTCATCGAAAGATCGGACACCTTTGCCCTATCAGTCGCGGGCGGTAGTACCACCAGGGACGACCGGTAGTACCGGAGACTTGCGGTAGTACCGCTTGTACGACCGGTAGTACCGGTGACTTGCGGTAGTACCACTCGTACGACCGGTAGTACCGCCAGGCGCAGAACTTGAACGAGATCATTTGGAAAAAATCCTCAAATCCGTGGTAATCTGACTGAAAGGCTGGGCTTGGAACATAAAAAGGCTATAGATCGACTCCAAAAGCAACAGATCTATGGACCAAAACCACGAAAAACTCACCAAATCCAAAGATCGATCCGGAGGCAAATTGGGGCTCTTTTTGGTGGGATTTCCGATTTTAAGGGGATAGAAGAAAAATTGGGGGAAATTCGTGATCAACCTTGCTCTTGATACTAATATGTTATGGGGTAACCCCTTGGGGTGGCCCGATCTTTCACGAATCTCCGCGGGAATCGAGGGGAAAGCGGTGGAAGGGGAAAAGGGGATGAAATCCACGAACACACGCCCTCGAAGAACCTGATGAACTCACACACACAAAACACGATACACGCCGATAACTCACGCCGGTGGCAACCGGTCCAACATAATCCCTAGGATCGGTGTTGGGCGAAGCTCTTTCTCCACGGCCAACAACGGGGGCGAGGTGCTTGGTGAGATCTTGACTACTTGGGGACGAGAAACCGAGATCCCAAGGCCTTGTACAACTTGAACGCTAGATCCAAGAGGTTGTGCATAATAGGGTGCCCCTTGGTAGGAGCATGAGACCAATAGATGAAAGATCCTCAAAGGGGCGTCCTCAATCTATTATTATCCAAGTCTAGGGTTTACAATAGAGGGTGGGGGCTATATATAGGCCAGCCACATAAACAGGGGTAGTTTAGGAACGAAATGGGAAAATAAAGAAAGGGGTACAGGGCACTGGGCCGAACTGACGTGATCAGGTTCAGTCAAGACCGGTAGTACCGATCGAGCAACCGGTAGTACCGGTCGCAACCGGTAGTATCGCTCAGGGGGCGGTAGTACCGCTGGCGGTCCTGGAGCTTCCGTCGGAGTCGCCTGTAGCGAGCGGTAGGAGGGGGCGGTAGTACCGCCCACCGGTAGTACCGGTTCCCGGACCGGTAGTACCGCAGGCGTCTGGGGCTTGGTTGGGTTCCTCCTGGAGCGTCCGGTAGCTGGGGCCGGTTGTGCCGCTTGAACCGGTAGTACTGTTCGTAGGGTCCGGTAGTACTGCTGGAGTCTGGTAGCGATTTGTCGCTTCCGCTCCGGTTTCTCTGTTCCATGGGTCCTTCTCTTCGTACCTGATGATGCACAGTGTATGCGTATGAAGTAGCAAGCCATCCAGGGGCGTATCAAAATCACACAAGGAAAGGAGCGAGTTAACCTTGGCTTGTAGGAGCTTGGCTCGGGCGCGAGTTATTGGTCCACTGGGAGGGCTAGGTGTAGTAGATGGAGGTGCATCCGTAGGACGGGCTGCATCACCCGCGTTGTTGATCCTACTAATCATTCCCAAGATTCATCGATTGTCCGTTAAAAAAAGGAAACTGGCGCACATGGCCCCCCCCGCCCAGGGTCAAGTTCTTCGTCTGGTTGGCCAGGACCGCTGCTGGACGGCTGAGCGGCTCGCGAGATGGGGACTAGCTCACCCTCTGCCATGCCCCCCTGGCCCTTCTGTGACCAGACGGATGAGACCATGACTCACCTCTTGGTAGGTTGCCCCTTCTCTAGGGCAATCTGGCATGAGGTCCTGTCCTGGATTCGATCCACGGCCACACCACCAGATGGAGAAGGAGACTTCGTCGACTGGTGGCTGCAGGCTTCGTCATCCACCCCTCGTGCTTTGCGCAAAGGAACGTCCTCGCTGATCATGCTGATGTCCTGGTGGATTTGGAAGCAGCGCAATGCGATCGTCTTTGACAACACGTCACCAAACGTGGGTACCCTTCTTGGTACGATTCGGACCGAGGCTCGTGCTTGGGCCGCGGCCGGTGCGATTGATCTTCGTGCTTTATTGCCGCCGGCTTAGTAGACCTAGGGGTTGATTTATGCGGGTGTCGCCTCCCGAGCCTCAGATATATCTCATTGTAAACTCTCTTTTTCTATCAATGAATCGAAACACAAAGCTTTTTGCGTTTTTGCGAAAAAAAGGAAAATGATACCATTCCTCTTGGGGATCGCATCCCCCGGGTCGTTGCCGTCGCACGTCTAGTGTGGCCCACCCACGTTTGTTTCTCCACTTCCTTATATTCTTCCCCAGATTTAAAGTGACCACCAACGCTTTGCTGCCAGGCTCCGCGCGTCTTGGCCACCGTTGTGCAGCGTCACGCCCCGCTCATCCTGCAGCGCGTGCCTCCGTCGCCCATCCTGCACGTGCGCCTCCGCCAGGCCGCACTCTCCGCCGCCTGCGTCTGCGTAAGGCCCGCTGTCATTGCCGTGACATGCGCTTAGCGCTCATGCCGCGCTGCGCCGCAAGTGCCTTGTCGTGCCCCTGCGCCACCCTCGCCATGGGGACTCGTCCTCGGGGAGCTCCGCAGCACGCGGTAGCCAGGGGAGGGCAAGGTTGGGTGCCGCTCACCACTGCCTTGCGCCGCGGGACCGTCGCCGCCCTTGCTGCTTAGCTACCTTGATGCTCTGTCCCCTCCCATGGCGTCGTCCATGAACGACTTGTGATTTTTTGCTACGCATGTTTCATGATTTTGCTACCCTAGGTATCCGACGATGCTATCATAGGCATATGTTGAAGGTACCAGTTTTAGAGACGGTGACGATGCTACCAATGTCTCAAGCTCAGGTTTTTGCTACCCTAAGCATGAGGGGGTGCTATCATAGGCATACAGTGCTGCTACCAGCTTCGTGGCATACTCCGGCGAGATCTCCAGCGAGGTCTCTGGTGAGCGACGCTGATACCTGCAGCGAGCGGACCTGCTACAGACGGCAACCGTACCTGCTACATATGACTTCCGATGTTTCTATCTGCGTCGAGCGGCGCTGCTACATGACATATTTTTTTGCTATAAGTTTTTGCTCCGACGATATCTCCGGCAAAGTCAAGCTTTTTGCTACATTAGCATAATCATCTTGCTACATCTGTTTTCTGATTTTGCTACAATAGCGCAAAGTTTTTGCTACAAGGTCTCTAACGAAATCTCCGGTGAGGTCTCCGGCGAAAGTGTCCGGCGAGGTATCCGGTGAGATCGGGTTTGCTACATTAGCACAACATTTTTTGATGTGGACATCCCTACTATTGATACAACCGTTGTACCTACAGCAACACACATACAAGGACCCATCACAAGATCTCGTGCTAAACAACTTAACTATCAGGTACTTTCGTTTCTTGGAACTATTCCTTACATACATGAGAATATGATGCTGCCTAAATCAGATACATTTCTTATTCTTAGGAATGATGGACCAAGCATGAATGAGAGGGACAAGCATTGGAGCATGGCCATGCATGGAGATGGCAGCAAGCATGTGATGATCCAAGAGAAGGCCACGGATGAAGATTTCAGAACTTTGAGGCCACCATAATGAAGAAAGAAGGCTTGGACGAAATATTCAAGATCAATACTTTACGAATTCGTCCATAGCATAATATGGTGCTGCGACACCTTTATTTTGGGCCAGGCCCATGTAATTTTCAGGATTTTAATTAGCCACTTTTTAGAGTCCGTATTTGAGGGAAAAGGAATTTTAGGGTTGGATTCGCCACCACTTCCATGGCTGGCGAAACCCCACCTTTCGCCTAAACACGCCCATAGCCGAACCTTTAGACTCGGATTTTGTTTAGACATTGTTAGCCATAGTCGCAACTTCGCCAAGGCTCGGCGTCGCAGAGGCCTCTACTTGCACCTATTCAGGATCCCACCTCTTTCAATAAAGCTTTCCTCTTAATCCGCAATATCTTGATTGCAATATTGGTTCTTACTTGTTCTCGATTTCGTAGGAATTAAGACCCTCATTGGTCAGCCGATCGTGTTCACGCAGGATCGGTAACCTCCAGGAGATTGGCCTAGCGATTGCATTGGCGCTCGTGCTCGCACGTGTAGTCGGATCGTCAAGCCCGAACTCCACCAAATCGATTATCGCCATCTCATCGAAAGATCGGACACCTTTGCCCTATCATTTTTACTACACTATCGCCGGTGATGTCTCCGGCGAACTCTCCGGCGAGGTCCAGTCTATTTTTCTATTTTCTGGGTCAAACCGTTTTTTGCTACATGTAGCAAAAATAGAACTATTTGTACCAAAAACATGTATGTTTGTAGCAAAAGCAGGATTTTTGGGATTTTTGATGGACACGTGTGTTATGGGGTAACCCTGGTGATGGAGGGGTTAACCTCTTGGGTGCCCGATCTTCACGGATCTCGTGGTCAAATCGATGGGAAAGCGAGGGGAAAGGGAGAAGGTAGCGGAAGCGAACACACACCTCGCGAAGAACACGATGAACACACGCAAAACTCACACGATACAAGGCCGATTGCTCCCGAACGGCGGCCACCGGTCCGATAGAATCCTCGCAAGGAAAGATCGGTCAACGTGCTCCCTCAAATCCACATCGGAGAGGGAAGAACACCTTGAGGAGGGTCTTGACGACTTGGGGGCGAGAAACCGAGAACCCAAGGCCTTGTTCAACGATGGATGCGTGATGCAAAGTCCAATCGAGGTTGGTGACGATAGTCGGTCCCCTTGGTAAAGGGGATGAGGCAAAACTAGAGATTCCACAATGGGGGTTGTCTTTAGTCTATCATCTATGCCTGAGGGATACATGAGGGGTGGGGGCTCTATTTATAGGCCAACCACTTAACAAGGGTAGTTTGGGGATAAACTAGGCGAATAGGTAAGTAAAGGGGGGAATACATGGGCTGTGGCCCAACTAGTGCGCGCAGGCACTGACGTGACCGGTAGTACCGGACTTGGGACCGGTAGTACCGGTCATCACCGGTAGTACCGCTTTGGGGACCGGTAGTACCGCTTGCGGGCGGTAGTACCGCAAGCCAGTACCGGGGCATCCAGTGGCGATGGCGCAGGCTTCAGTACCGGGCGGTAGTAGGGGCTGTAGTACCGCTGACCGGTAGTACCGGTTTCGCCGACCGGTAGTACCGCTTGAACCTGGCAGCTGCTGATCTGTCTTCTTCCTCCTCTTCCAAGCTTCCGTCTTGTCGGGCTTGATGCTCCGGGCTTCCTCCCTTGCCTCCGTACTGGTCGGTGTGAACCTATCATGAATATGTGACGGAGTATGAAGTAGCATACCATTCAATAGGGTAGGAAGTGAGCTTTCATAGAGGAACGGATTCACCTTTGGAGTCCATGGCGACTTGGCGTAAGTTGGAGACCTTGATGTAGTAACGACCGTAGGTCGGGCTGCATCATCTCCCCCCCCTTCAAAAAGAGTCGTCCTCGACTCTACATGCTCATCACAAAGTAGAAGCGAGAGACCTTCTTGATCCCGGGTTCACCTTATAGTCGGCCTCGGGAAGAGTGACTTGACAACACTTCATTGTTCCTTCACCTTCCTTGAAGCCTACAAAGCTCACAACAAAAGCAAAGCAACACTCAAAGCGTAGCCAATTCATGAAGATTATAGCATGAGTCCTCAAGTAGAAGGAAGTCACCTTAGCTTGTAGATATAGCTCAAAGAAGTGTAGCCATAGGTAACTCTCTTCGGTTCTTCTTGTCAACATATAGTCCATAGAGGTTGACGTGTATGCATTTGTACCTTCATACAACAAAGACCAAGCAACATATGTTTGTGTGTGATAGAGGAGCATGTCATTTGTGGCATGTCCATTCTTGTTCACAACACGATTAGCACAACTCGATTATAGCAAACGGGATGCATATGCAAGGTCAATGTGCATGGAAATCGTTTGAACATCATCCAAATGTGGAAACTCAAAAACTCCATATAACATAGAAGTGGGGCATTCAAAGCATTGGATCCAAATTTCAAACAACATCTTTGATGCAAGAATAGGAGAATTTGGCAAAAACACACAAGGAAGCATATCCAAAACAAAAGTATTATGTTTGCAAACAAACCAAATGAAAGAGCAAGTGGTCCTTATGTTTGTTGCAACAACAAGACGAGATTCTTGGAAGCTCTCATGATAATACATGCTCTTAATGGAATTGTGGTTGCAAGCAAAACATCGGAGCGAGAAATTGTTCACCAATTTTGTTACAACACACAAAACATCATTATCTAAAAGCTAAGAAACATGAATGTCACAAGGGGAGATAATACCATTAACATGCTTGCAATCAAACCATAGGAAAGAGCAATTTGCCAACATGCAAGATGCAAAGCATGCAAAAGGTATCAGAGTTGGGTTCGATCTTGAACTCACTTGTGGGATGCTCTCAAGAGCTCTTTTTGTCAACTCGTGCTCAACCGAGGTTGACATTCTCGTGCGGGTACCTCTCATATGAAGTGGGTGTTGTGGAAGTAGTGGCCTCCTTGTGGACGACTTCGTCTTCTTGATGTAGCCATGGCATAGCATCATCTTCGTGCACCATGTACATCTTCTCCAATTGAGGCATCATTGCTTCATGGCTTGGCGCTTCTTCATCCATGGAACCTAGCATAACATAAGAGAACGCACTAGAGGTAGAGGGTAAGTTGTTAGAAATCGAAATGGTCTCACTAGACCTATCAACTACCACTCTCAACTCACTAGGAGTATCGCTCATGCCCTCCTAGTGGAAGCACTCAATCTCACATAAGGTGGAGTCACTCATGTCACTCTTGTTCTCACTCAAGTGGGCTAAGTGGCTCTCATACTCACATGGGATTGGTACCACATCATCACTCAAGCATATGGGGGTAGGCTCGGGTTCCTCAACTCCATGCGCCTCCTTTGGTGAAGGGAAAATCCCATGCTCACCATTCTTGACCTTGTCGCCTCCAAGGTTGGATGCCATAAGATGGGCATCATCACTATCCTCCATGGTCGAAGGGAAAATCCCATGCTCGACCTTCTTGTGGCCATCTCGTAGTAGTGGTGGAGGTAGGCTCATGCTATCCAACTTGGCGAAGTAGAGGTCTACATTTTCCTCGTTGGCGAGGTCGTGGAAGTCAAGCGTAGGAATTGAAGCTTGATGGCGTGGAGGAAGGCTTGCTCTTGGTGCCATTGTGGTGGTGGCACGAGTAGTTGAAGGTGCCCTATGATGGTGTCGACGGAGGTCATTGGCGTGCCTTGCCGATGGTTGATGTAGGTGGCGCACTTGGTCGTCCACATGACACTCGCGACGATGATCATTTGCCTTGGCACTCTTCTTGTGCTTGTGGTGCCTTCTTGAGCTTGCTTGAGCATTATGGTTGGTGCTCATCTTGAATTCTTCGTCTTTATGGCGAAGATGCCTTTGACGATGTCTTGTATCCTCTTTATGGTGGCGATGCTCATGAGAGGATTTTTGTCGATGAAGAGTCTTGTTTCTTGGCGCCTCTTGATGCATATGATGTTTGGACGCCACTCTTGTTTCGATAGGAGTTGGAGCTTGGCGCCTTGGCGGTGATGAAGCTTGGCGCCTTGAAGATGGTAGAGCTTGACGCCTTGGAGGTGATGGAGCTTGGTGCCTTGGAGATGGTGGCGCTTGACGCCATCTAGGTGGTGGCACATGTCGCCTCGGAGGTGAATCATCGAAGTAGGTGGTGCCCTTTGGTGTGGCACGCTTGTCCTTGAAGGTCATGGAATCTTGATGATGCGCCTCCTCTTGCTTGGCATAGTAGGCTTCCATCTCCACACGATGGAGGAATTCTTCATGGCTCATGGAGGATCCATCAAAGTCGATGAAGTTCTTCGTGTCCTCCATGCTTGGCGAGGCGTCATCGATGTCGCACTCGAAGTCGTCCATGCTTGGGGAGTAGTTGTTGGTGTAGTACTCCATATCACCCAAGCATGTGGAGCCATTGTCGGTGTAGTGCTCCATAGGCTCCATGCATGAGGAGCCATTGTCGACGTAGAGCTCCATGTCTTCCATGCATGTGGAGTCGTCGTAGTTGTAGTGCTCCGGTCCTCAAAGCATGTGGAGCCATTGTCGGTGTTGTGCTCCGTCATGTCCTCTATACTTGTGGAGTCGTAGTCATGGTGGCTCATCATGGATTCTTCATAGATATCATCCTCGGTTCCGGAGTCCCTAGACATGATGCACAAGACCAAGTGGTGTATATGGAAGTGGTAGTGGGAGTTAGGGATACAACATCAAACCTTACTTTACCTTGGAAGATCGTATCGTACAAGTGGCCACACTTGAGAGCAATAAACCAAGCAAAGTGAAGTTCACGCGGAACACCAAAACCAACTACGAACCAAAAAAACACACACACACAAGGCCTATGGTGGATAGGTATGGAAAGTGGCATGTCAAGAACCAATCCGAAATCAAGATGTTGTAATGGCAAGTAAAGAACCACAATGATCACAAAGCAAAACAAGTTAATCCACAAGATAGGAAATATGTACAAGGAAACACACACGGTGGGATAAATGGGACTTGTGCGACGGAGAAAGTGAGCTAAGAACCAAATGATTACCTAGCGAAGACTATAAGCTCGTGTCACACAAGTACAAGGAAAGACGCTAGTTCGATTGCATAAGATTGGTGGGCTACAAGATATGCACAATAAGTACCACCTATTTGATGTTCATCGAGCTTGCGCTTCCTATTCTATGAGGCACATGTATATTTCTTTCTTTTTCTCTTTTCCTTTTTCTATTTTTTTTCTTTTTTTTTGTATCACTCTTTTTCTTTTTATTTCTTTTTCACTTGCCTCTTCCTTGTGCCAACAACTATACAAGATAACTATATGAGATAGCGCTCACAATGTTTGCTCGGAATCTACAAGGTATCAAATGTGCATAGCCCAAGCAATCATAAGAGGAACTAGTCTCAATAGGTGTTTGTTGCTCGCAAAGATAGTGGGGTTCACAAAGGAATGCAAGTGGGGAGAAGTCGCGGAATGTTTATACCTTTCATCGACGATCTTCACCCTTTATTGTTGGATTCCGCCTTGCTCACGGAATTTGGATGGAGTAGATAGCATGAACCACGTGGATGATGATGTAGGGCTCCTTCTCCTCTTCGAAACGAGCTAAAGAACACCAAAATCCGAGTTCGTATGCAAAAGTTATGCCCAAAACGGTGAGAGGCTGAAATCTGGAACTTGCTGTTTTGGATCAGTATGGGGCGGTAGTACCGGTTGTTTGGGCCCGGTAGTACCGGTTTTTGGACCCGGTAGTACCGCTTGGACCTGGGACGCCCAGATTTGACGCGTTTTCGCGATTTTAGGGTGATTTGGGCGGAAAATCTTCAAGAAAAACACCAAATCGAAGGGGGAAATCAAGGAATTAGGCCATGGGAACGCAAAGGAAGGTAGATCAACAAGTTTAGCAAGTAATCCACGGATCAAAACCTACCAAAACGCACTCAAATCACAGATCGATCCAAAACACGAATTGGGGCTGTTTTTGGTGGAATTTTCGAATTTATGGGGAAAAGACCAAATCAATGAGAAATCCGTGGCAACCAAAAGCTTCTGATACCAGATGATGGAGGGGTTAACCTCTTGGGTGCCTGATCTTCACGGATCTCGTGGTCAAATCGATGGGAAAGCGAGGGGAAAGGGAGAAGGTAGCGGAAGCGAACACACACCTCGCGAAGAACACGATGAACACACGCAAAACTCACACGATACAAGGCCGATTGCTCCCGAACGGCGGCCACCGGTCCGATAGAATCCTCGCAAGGAAAGATCGGTCAACGTGCTCCCTCAAATCCACATCGGAGAGGGAAGAACACCTTGAGGAGGGTCTTGACGACTTGGGGCGGAAACCGAGAACCCAAGGCCTTGTTCAACGATGGATGCGTGATGCAAAGTCCAATCGAGGTTGGTGACGATAGTCGGTCCCCTTGGTAAAGGGGATGAGGCAAAACTAGAGATTCCACAATGGGGGTTTTCTTTACTCTATCATCTATGCCTAAGGGATACATGAGGGGTGGGGGCTCTATTTATAGGCCAACCACATAAACAAGGGTAGTTTGGGGATAAACTAGGAGAATAGGTAAGTAAAGGGGATACATGGGCTGTGGCCCAACTAGTGCGCAGGCACTGACATGACCGGTAGTACTGGACTTGGGACAGGTAGTACCGGTCATCACCGGTAGTACCGCTCATGGTATCCGGTAGTACCGCTTGCGGCCGGTAGTACCGCAAGCCAGTACCGGGGCATCCAGTGGCGATGGCGCAGGCTTCAAGATGGGGCGGTAGCGGTGACTTAGTACCGGTTCACCGACCGGTAGTACCGCTTGAACTGCACAGCATTGATCTGCTCTTCCTCCTCCTCTTCCAAGCTTCCGTCTTGTCGGTCTTGATGCTCCGGGCTTCCTCCCTTGCCTCCGTACTGGTCGGTGTGAGCCTATCATGAATATGTGACGGAGTATGAAGTAGCATACCATTCAATAGGGTAGGAAGTGAGCTTTCATAGAGGAACGGATTCACCTTTGGAGTCCATGGCGACTTGGCGTAAGTTGGAGACCTTGATGTAGTAACGACCGTAGGTCGGGCTGCATCACCTGGGGTTGGCCCGATCTTTCACGAATTCCACGAGAAACGAGGGGAACGAGGTGGTCGGGGGATGAAATCGATGAAGGCGATGAAAACCACGAACACACACACACCAAAACACGATACACGCCTACTCCTCACGCCGGTGGCAACCGGTCCAACATAATCCCTAGGATCGGTGTTGGGCGAAGCTCGCTCTCCACGCCAACATCGGGGGATGAGGTGCTTGGTGAGATCTTGACGACTTGGGGGCGAGACACCGAGAACCCAAGGCCTTGTACAACTTGAACGCACTTAAGCAAGATCCAAGAGGGGGGTGGATAATCCGGTGCTCCTTGGTAGGAGCATGAGACCAATAGATATAAGTCCTCAAAGGGTTTCCTTAATATCTATTATTATCCAAGTATAAGGTTTACAATAGAGGGTGGGGGGCTATATATAGTCCAGCCACAAAAATAGGGGTAGTTTGGGAACAAATAGCAGAATAGGGATAGGGTTACAAAGTATTGGGCGAAATATTACGGAAGTCACCTGCCAGTAGTACCGCCGGAGGGACCGGTAGTACGGTCATGCGGTAGTACCTGCCTGGCCAGAGTACCGCTTATCGCCCCGGACTTCTACTGGGTCTTCTGTTGGGGCGGTAGAGGCGGTAATCTGGGCCCGGTAGTACGGATCCGGGATAGTAACCGCCATGATGAGAGCATTTGGCAGCCCGGCCTTCTGTCTTTAAGCGGTAGCATTGGGCGTAGTACCGCTAAGCAGTACCGGCCGTGTCCGTAGTACCACTGCACGAGAGCGTTTGGTCTCTTCGGCTGGTGCTCCTCCGTCCTGTGGGTTCGTCTCTTCGTACCTGATGATGCACAAGGTATGGGTATGAAGTAGCAAGCCATCCAAAGGCGTATCGAAGTCACACAAGGAGAGGAGCGAGTTCACCTTAGCTTGAAGGAGTTTGGCTCGGGCGCGAGTCATCGGTCCACTTGGGGAGCTTGTGGAAGTAGATGTAGTAGCGGTCGTAGGACGGGCTGCATCAGCTCCCCCCCTTGGGAAAGAGTCGTCCTCGACTCTTCAACCTTCTCAATTTCATCTTCTCCATGGTAGGGTGAGAGGTCAATGACATTGAATGTCGAGCTCACAAGATACTTTGATGCTTGGCGAAGGACTTGTTGCTCGATTGTAGCTCGTGTGTCGAGCGCGGTGAGAGGCTTAAAACCGTAGACGATCCTGAACGGGCTCCTCATGGTGGTTGAGTGTGCTTGGCGTGAGGCTTAACTCGGCGTGGGGAATGTATTCCTGCAAAATAGCCATCAAAGAAGGAGGAACATTTGTCAAGTCGTTAGTTCCTTGCGCTAGTCCCTTGCATACAAGGACATAGTGCAAGATGGATGGGTTGTTCCGCACTTCTCTCATCCCACTTTTGGTGGCAAGAAGAACACTCTTAGTTTTTCCACTCGAGTTTGTCTTGTAGCTCTCACGCACTATGGTGTGGTTCGCTCGCTCACCACTCTTCTCACAAGGTGTTTTTGCGTATTGCGCCCTCGCTAAAGCCTTTGCATTGTCCGCAATTATTTGGCTAGGAGTCATTGGTTGCAACACACAAGTTTTATCAAGCCATTTGAAGGTGTAAGTGTTTGAGTGACCATTATGCAAAGCACGCTTGTCATATTGCCACGGCCTTCCGAGCAACATATGGCAAACCGTCATTGGGACCACGTCACACTCGACCGTGTCCTTGTAGTGCCCAATGGAGAACGTCACCGAGACGGTGTGCTTGATCTTGATGGATCCTTGGTCACTTAGCCATTGGATATGGTAGGGGTGTTTATGCGGAAGGAGGGTGAGGTTTAATTTCTCACACAATTCCGTACTTGCAAGGTTGTGGTAACTCCCTCCATCGATGATAACTTTGATGGACTTCCCCTTGATGTCGGCACGAGTGTGGAAGATGTTCGAGCGTTGGTCTTCATTTTCATTGGCTTGGGTAGTCAAGACCCTTGTGACCACAAGCGATGGACTTGCGTCATGCTCACACACAAGAAGTTCTTGGGTCTCTTCCAAATGTTGCCTTGCCATGGCTTCGTTGACCCTTGCATCAAACTCTTCTTCACTCAAGTATTCTTCATCGCCGTTGTCATGGGTGAATAAAACTTTCATGTTCCCACATGCATTTGATTTGTGCCCTTTGCCTCCACACTTGTAGCTGGCACCATTGAATGGTTGATCATCCCTTGGGTATAAGCCACTTGGGGGCTGTTTTCCTTGAGGAAGCGTTGGCTTGGGAAGTTTGGTTGGGCTTGAGGAGCTTCCACTGGGAGTTGTTGGAGTAGTGGTTGACGCTTGCTTGAAGGTGAAGTATGTCTTTGGCTTGTTGTTGTAACTACCTCGGTGAATTACGCTCCTAGATACAAGCCTGGATGAGTGGTAGTGGTTGAAATAGTACGGTGGGGCCCCAAAAGCCACTCACTGGTAGTCCTTTCAGACGTCCCAACCACTACCCTCTCAACGGGACTGACGGGCGGCGTGAATCGGCGAAGGGATCAACTACGACACAAGTGGGTATGTCGCAAGCCACCATACAAGAGTACATCGAGCCATACCATCTAGAAAGAAAGGAATATAGCAACGCCATACGGCAAGATTCAAATGACCTAGATAGATCTATATTTTAGGATACTTCCTCATACAACACACATCGTAGTATCATGCAAGCGGCAAACAAAATCCGAGTACGGATAAGAAGCAAATCGGCATAAGATGCCATAGAAATAAGCACATCCCAACTACAGGTCTCACGGATCCCGTCCGGAATCTCTACACCGAACGATCGCTGCCCATGTCCTCGGCTTCTTCCACCCAAAGATCCGTGGGGGTACCCATCCATCCGAACCAATAATTTATCGTGAGACCCTAAGGGTACTCAAAAGTCTTAATGCCGCTAAAGGGGACACAACTGGGGTGACGAATTGCAGCGAAGATAAACCCTAGCAATTCTGAGATAACGCTAACCATCCGCCTAACCAATGATAGACGGATGTCGAATTTAAGAACAAAGTTATAATGGTAATCTCTTCAGATCCATCCTCCTCCCTGCTCACCAACAAGGAAGCGGACGAACAACCCCCATCCGTTGTCAATTTTATTAACCATTCCATGAGTGTTGCACTATTTACTAGTCAAATTACTTAGTCAGATTAAAGCGGTACTTTAGTTATGCTTGTCTATGATCAAGAAACTGTGCTCCAAGTCGTCCATATCCGCGGACACGGCTTTCAGAAAGTTTTACCCGGGGGTGCACCAATAGCAACACACGCCGATCAACCTCGGAAAAACCAAATCAAAACCCAACGAGGCTTTCATGATGAACAATCACAAGATTCAGAAATATTTCGGGGCCACCCTTAAGATCCCGCAACGGCTACATGACTCGAGACGGCTCAAGGTTTGGGTATACTGTGAACGACTGGGAACCCGAAAGTGTGGCTGGCTTGTCGACACCGCGGAATCGTGTCCGATCCTAACAAGATGCAGTGTGCCTCGCACAATTTAAATACGAAAGTAGCATGGCATAAGTACAGATAGTAAATAAAACCTCAAACTAGTTTGTGGCCCCAAGAAATAAGACGGAATCAAGCTCGCTCGGGGTCCCATATACATCCCGGATGTGGATAGCGCGATAAATCAAGGAACAGGAATCAAGTACTCGGGGTCTTACGGGACACAAGTGAGCAGGAAAAACCAAATAGCAGATGTTGCTCACCGGTGCCACTTCAAGTACTCGGGGTCTTACGGGACACAAGTGAGCAGGAAAAACCAAATAGCAGATGTTGCTCACCGGTGCCACTTTCATTAGTTAACCCATACTACTCAGGTTAAGTTGTTTAGGTACCTTGTTATCCATCATACGCTCACATACCCTACACATGCTGTTCTACGACTCGCATGGCTCAAACAACTCCTATAGTAAGGGCTCATGGGATGGAGGAACAAGCTTGGTATGGTTTAAAAGTAAAGGCTATGCATACTTGGGATTCAATTTAATGCAATCGCGACTCAATGATGCAAGAATAAGATAGAGGCAATAGGTACTGTATGTATGCAAGCATGCGGAAGTGCTTGCCTGTCAACTCAGTTGAAGCGAGGGACGGATCTGGGTAGTGCTCCTGGTTCTCTTGATACAACCCCTGCTCAGTGTCTATCCGAGAAAAACCAAACAAACAAGGCTAACATGAATATAGAGCACAAGCATATGAATAAGATGCGTCAAGCAAACAATCATGCCATGATGAATGATGCACAATTTACATGGCATTAAGGTAGCATGGCATGGTGAGGTGTGGAAGACAAGTAATAACATTTTAATGGGGTTTTGGAATCACATTTGTTGCCATAACAGTTGCTGTTCACTATATATTTATATGATGCATGCTGCAATTGAAGTTATGGATAGCATAAACAGAAAGGTCTCGTCGAGCTGATCATTTTAGACATATCATTTGTTAAATTTGGAATTTATAAATCAAAAGTTGTGAAATTATTTAATTTCAGTGGCATTTGTGTAATTAACTCAACTTGGAATTTTAAAATGTTCAAATAATATTTTGAATGGCATATTTGAATTCCTCACATTTTCCTGATTCAAAAACATATATTATTTGTATTATTTGGAATTATGAATTTAATTTTATTTTTAGTCAAAATTAATCAAATTAGGTCAAAGTCAAAGGTTAATTAATTAAATTAATTTTTGAAGATATTTGAATAAAGATTTGAATTAACATTCAAAAACAAATCATTTTTCATATAAGGTTTGAATTCAAATTCTAATCCAGGAATAAGTTATGAATTTGTTTAGTTTTAAACAGATTTGTATTTTTAAATTTGATTTGAATTCAAAACAGATGCAATAAAAGGTTTTTGTTACTCAGATCCGCTCCACCCTCACACACTGACGTGTGGGCCAACGGAGGTGGCCCACTCGCGCACAGGGTCAGGGGTGACGCGTGGCCAGCCAGGGACCGCGGGTTGGTTTTTTATAAACGCGAGGTCTCTCTTTGCAAAAATTACAGGATAGGAGGGCTGCGGGTTGGGCGTTGGAAAGAGGAGGGGCTAAAATAGAAAAGCGTCCAGGGGGGGGGTTTGATTGTCTGACGAAACTGAAAGCTCGCTCGCAAAACTGGCTAGCTGACCCGATCTTGCGATGAAGATGCCGACTAATCTGCTAGGAATTCCTGGATGCCGCAAACACGAAAGTTGTAGAGGGATGTACCGGCTACACTTCTCGTTTAGGGCGCATCTACGGGGGAGGGCTGTAACGGACGGGGCGAGGTGAAGAACAGAGGGTGCGCTCGGGGTTTTCCTGTGGATCGCCGCTGCAAGACGGCGCTGAGCCTTGAGCGCCAGGGCGGCCGATGCTAGCGAGGCAGAGACGGCGCTAGCTAGAGGGAGGAGGGTCGGGCGGCAGCTCACCGAGGGAGGTGCTGGCGACGGTGGGGAGGTGCCGGAGAGCGGCGAGACGACGGCGAGGGGAGGGTGAACAGCGGCGAGCGCGAGCGACGGCGCGGCGCTCTCGGACGCGATCGGTTGGCGACGCGGGCAGTTCGTGGCGGCCCCGGGCTCCTCCTGCTGCAGTCCCGACGAGGCGACAGCGGTACCCCTTCTCCTCCTCGGAGCTTCCTTCACTGGCTTCGACGGTTTGGGGACAGAGAGCGAAGGGGGAAGGGAAGAGGGTGGTAGCCAAGTGCGAGAGGGAGGCTAGGGTTGGGGAGGCTGCGGTTTGGCTAAGAAGAGGCAGGCTCACGTGCGTGCGTCAGCCGACGCTGACGACGGGAGCGACGGCCACCGCTCCCGCCGTTGTTTTCCGTCGCAGAGAGAGAGGAGGTGGTCAGGAAGATGGTGAATGGAGGGAAACGGAGGGTATTGGGCCAAAGAGTTGGGCCGTGGAAGACGAATTGGGCTGGGAAGGAAGTGTTCTGGCTGTCACTCTCTCTCTCTCTTTTATTTTCCTTCCTCTTTTATTTTGTTTGATTTGTTTGTGTTAACTCTATTTCAAATACAAACCAGCTACTGATTTCAAATTCTTTTGAACTTTGTCACCAGGAGGTTTGGAAAAAGGGGGCTTGACTAAGAGGAGAGAAAGAGGGGGCACCTTGGTTGTGAAAAAGAATAGGTGTGGATTAGAGTTTTTAGCTAGGATGGTTATGGGGCATGGGGTAGATATAGAGAGGACTAGGGTAGATGATAAGAGGGAGAGGTGGATGGTTTTCTTTGAATCATGCATGCTCCAGATAAAGACCAAGCAAGATCAACAAGAAAAGAGGTAGGGGAAGGATGGGGTTTGTGCATGCCACATTAGCACATGGGTGTGCATGGAGCATGGGGATAGAGGTTAGCTAAGGGAGATAGAGATAGATGATATGGTGAAGAAAACTACAAGCCCAAAACAAGATTTAAACCAAGAAGAGGTGACATGCAAACAAAGCTAAAACATTCCCAAAGCCAAGAGAAAGGTGGCACTTGCATGGCCCATGCAACAATATTTGCCATATGGTTATATTGTGAAAACAACATTATTTCATGTGGCTTTAATCCTTGCATTCCCAAAAGGTGGGCAAAGGCCAAGCAAAATATTATGGGTGGAATCCAACCAACAACATGAGCTAGAGATAACTTAAATAAAATGCCAAGCCCATGTTAATTGGATGGTGGAATTAAAAGGTGGTGGAAGAAAGGTGGTGGAGTTCAAAAGAGATATGCCCCCAATTCAACTTGGGCATTTAACAACATATCAAGAGCCAGATACAATATCAAGAGGCAAATACATTTAATAGTGCACATGAGATAAGAACCAAACAAGAATAGGTTTTATATGATGCTCAAATGCAAGGTGACATGATGACATGAGCATGATATGATAATGATGCAACAATTATATATTGGAAGTGCCCCTTTTTATTATTATAACATGTAGCATTACAGGTGTTAGACAACTGGGATGCTACAACTCTCCCCCACTAAACAGGAATCTCGCCCCGAGATTCTAGGAAGAAGAAGAAGATACAAAAAGAGAAGGATGGTTGGCACGGAGTTCATCTTCACGCTCCCATGTGGCTTCATCAACAGAATGGTGTGACCACTGCACTTTGCAGAACTTGATGGACTTGTTGCGAGTCCTTCGTTCTGCGGTCTCAAGGATTTTGGCGGGGTGTTCTTGATAAGACAGATCTTCTTGGAGGTCGATTAGCTCATGATCCACGGTCTTGCCGGGGTCTTTGAAGCACTTCTTGAGCTGAGAGATGTGGAAAACATCATGGACTTTGAGTTTTTCCGGGAGCTCCAAGGCATAAGCAACTTCTCCTCTTCTACCACGTATCTTGAAAGGACCGATGTATCTAGGAGCCAACTTTCCTTTGATACCGAAGCGGTGTGTTCCTCTCATGGGAGTGACACACGAAGGTAGACGAGATCACAGGGCATATACCATATCCGTGTGCTTCCTGTCATAGTTGCTCTTCGACGACTTTGAGCAATCTTGTGTTCTCGAATGATATGCACCTTCTCCTCTGCTGAGTTACAATGTCGAGGCCAAACCAGATTCTTTCTCCGCACTGACCAACCAATCGGAGTTCGCACTTGCGTCCATAGAGAGCCTCGAATGGTGCCATCTTGAGACTCTTCCGGAAAGTTGTTGTAGGAGAATTCAGCATATGGAAGACATTCCTCCCACTTCATGCCAAAAGAGATGACGCAAGCTCTAAGCATATCCTCCATCGATTGATCCTCTCCACTTGTCCTTGCGGTGAGGGTGGTAAGCAGTCTTGAAGTTCAACTTTGTTCCCAAAGCTTTTTGGAAACTCTCCGAACTTTGAGGTGAAGATGCTCCCACGGTGCAACTGATTTCAAGTGGAACCCCATACGAGAGACAATTACTGATATAGAGCTCACCCAATGAATTCGAAATTGTTTCTTTATTTGGGAAGAAATGAGCCACTTTAGAAAGCCTGTCGATGACAACAAAAATTGCATTGTTGCCCTTCTGCGACCTTGGAAATCCAGTGATGAAGTCCATCTCTACTTTCTCCCATTTCCATTCCGGAGGTTTCAATGGTTGTAGAAGACCAAATGGTTTCTGATGGACAGCCTTGACTCTGCGACAGACATCACATTCTGAGACATACTTGGCACAATACCATTTCAACCCAGGCCACCAGTATTGTGTTTTCAAGTCCATGTACATCTTTGTGCTGCCAGGATGGATAGAAAGAACCGAATCATGTGCCTCCTTGAGAACTTGGTCTCTCAGACCCGGGTAGTTTGGAACAAACATCCGGTGTTCAAAGAAGAGAGTGCCTTGATCATCAACATGGAAGGACTCATACTTCGGAAGGTCAAGCTTAGAGATGAACTTTTTGGTGTGCGGATCACCAAGCTGACGAGAGCGAATCTGTTCTTCCAAGAGAGGAGTAGCCAGAAGGTTCAGGAGATGCCCTTGTTCCACAATTTCGAGTTGAGTGGGAATTCCTCGCACAAGAGGCTGTTGCTCTTCCACCATGAGGTTGTTGACATAAGCTTTACGGCTAAGCGCATCGCCATGACGTTTGCTTTGCTCGAGTGTAGTTGATGGTCACATCAAAGTCATTGATTGCTTCAATCCATCTCCTCTGCCGAAGGTTGAGATCAGGCTGAGTGAAGATATACTTCAAACTCTTGTGGTCCGAGAAGATCTCACAACGGTTACCAAGCAAGTAGTGCCTCCATAGCTTCAAAGCAAAGACAACTGCTGCTAGCTCGATGATGTGGACATCCCTACTATTGATACAACCGTTGTACCTACAGCAACACACATACAAGGACCCATCACAAGATCTCGTGCCAAACAACTGAACTATCAGGTACTTTCGTTTCTTGGAACTATTCCTTACATACATGAGAATATGATGCTGCCTAAATCAGAAATGTTTCTTACTCTTAGGAATGATGGACCGAGCATGGATGAGAGGGACAAGCATTGGAGCATGGCCGTGCATGGTGATGGCAGCAAGCATGTGATGATCCAAGAGAAGGCCACGGATGAAGATTTCAGAACTTTGAGGCCACCATAATGAAGAAAGAAGGCTTGGACGAAATAGTCAAGATCAATACTTTAATTCGTCCATAGCATAATATGGTCTGCGACACCTTTATTTTGGGCCAGGCCCATGTAATTTTCGCAGGATTTTAATTAGCCACTTTTTAGAGTCCGTATTTGAGGGAAAAGGACTTTTAGGGTTGGATTCGCCACCACTTCCATGGCTGGCGAAACCCCACCTTTAACACGCCATAATCCCATAGCCGAACCTTTAGACTCGGATTTTGTTTAGACATTAAGTTAGCCATAGTCGCACTTCGCCAAGGCTCGAGCGTCAGAGGCCTCTTGTACTTCGCACCTATTCAGGATCCCACCTCTTTCAATAAAGCTTTCCTCTTAATCCAATATCTTGATTGCAATATTGGTTCTTACTTGTTCTCGATTTCGTAGGAATTAAGACCCTCGTCAGTCGGTGATCGTGTTCACGGGATCGGTAACCTCCGGAGATTGGCCTAGCGATTGCATTGGCGCTCGTGCTCGACGTGTAGTCGGATCGTCAAGCCCGAACTCCACCAAATCGATTATCGCCATCTCATCGAAGATCGGACACCTTTGCCCTATCAAGTGGTATCGATTTCGGGTTGCTCGGTGAGATTTTCTTTGTTTTGTAGATTAGATCTGCTTTTACCTATAACCCACGAAAAAGCCAAAACAGTTAGAGTTTGATCCATCCCATAACCAATCTACGCCTCGCATTATCTTTTCGGTTTTGCATTGTTGAATTTGTGTCTACATCGTCGTCGAGTTCGGGTCTTAGTGTCTCGTCTTAGAGTTTCGAGTTCGATCATACTAGTCACCACCACACACTCGCGATCACCGCCGCCATATACCGCCACCATATTCCGCCATATACCTGCCACCATAAAACCCTAATACTCCGCCACCGCCTTCCTACCGCGACACGGATCCGATCAGTTTTTTCATTGGTACGAGTCCAGTAGAGTTCTGTTTCCTCGTTATTTCTTTTGACTTTCCTTCTTTGTTTCCGTGTTCAGCTAAAGTCCGTGTCGAGCTAAGAGTCCGGAACCGCCTCCGAAAATTTTTACGGCTATACTATTTTTCGACCGGGATCACTTTTCTCCATCGGCCGTTATAGCGATATTTTTTGGCGCTTGCTTTCCGGAGCAAAATAAAAAATTTCGAAAAAATTTTTGGGGGCTAACCTCGTTTTAGACCCCGTAGATCAGTTCTAGACACTCGCCATCATAGTGATTTTCTGCATCTCGGATCGCTTTTCAGGGTGCTATATATCATACAGTGCTTGTTGTGTCGCGTCGTGACATCGTTGGTGATCTAGGCTCGCGTCTCTAGTACGGTCTAGCCTAGGACCAGCACAGTACCGTCGTTGAGCATTCTTTCAACTTTTGCATTGCTGTTTTGATAATTGCTGACCCCTTTGCTAAGCCTTCCCAGAGCTCCACAGATACTCTCCACGTGCGGTGTTTCGACTCCTGGTACTCGCTTGGTTCAATCTCTGGACCCACTGATCCTCGTGGTTGCACATCGCCTTTTCCTGCTGTTTGCCCTATCAGGTTTTGTTTTCATTTGAGGATATGCCTCCTTCTTTGCCACCCGCTATTGCTAACCTTTTGCAGGAATATGAGGACGTATTTCCCGCTGAGTTGCCACCAGGACTACCTCCTATTAGAGGAATTGAGCATCAAATTGATCTAATTCCTGGTGCCACGTTGCCCAACCGCGCGCCATATAGAACCAATCCAGAGGAGACAAAGGAGATACAACGCCAAATTCAGGAACTACTCGACAGAGATCATATTCGTGAGTCCCTTAGCCCTTGTGTTGTTCCTATTATTTTGGTGCCTAAGAAAGATGGTTCTTCGCGCATGTGTCCTGATTGTAGAGCTATCAATAATATTACTATTCGATATCGTCATCCTATTCCACGTTTAGATGACATGCTTGATGAATTGAGTGGCTCTACCATGTTTTCTAAAGTTGATTTGCGTAGTGGTTACCACCAGATTCGTATGAAATTAGGAGATGAATGGAAAACAGCATTTAAAACTAAGTTCGGTTTATATGAGTGGTTAGTAATGCCGTTTGGTTTAACTAATGCACCTAGCACTTTCATGAGATTAATGAACGAAGTTTTACGTGCTTTCATTGGACGTTTGTGGTAGTCTATTTTGATGATATTCTGATTTATAGCAAATCTTTGGAGGAACATTTGGACCATTTACGTTTTGTTTTCAATGCTTTACGTGATGCACGTTTGTTTGGTAACCTTGAGAAGTGCACCTTTTGCACCAATCGAGTTGCGTTTCTTGGCTATGTTGTTACATCACGGTATTGAAGTGGATCCACCAAGATTGAAGCTATTGAGAATTGGCCAGACCAAGACGGTCACACAAGTGAGGAGTTTTCTTGGCCTCATTGGTTTTATAGGCGCTTTGTCAAAGACTTTGGATCAATTGCCGCTGAATGAGCTTACCAAGAAGGATGTGCCCTTTGTTTGGGGCGATGCACAACAACAGGCCTTCGTCATATTGAAAGATAAGCTAACACATGCTCCCTTACTACAACTTCGATTTTACTAAGACTTTTGAGCTTGAATGTGATGCTAGTGGAATTGGTTTGGGAGGGTGTTATTACAAGAGGAAAACCTGTTGCATATTTTAGTGAGAAATTGAGTGGGGCTAGTCGAACTATTCTACTTATGATAAAGAATTATATCGTTGGTTCGACATTAGAAACTTGGCAACATTATCTATGGCCTAAGGAATTTGTTATTCATTCGATCATGAATCTTTGAAGCATATTCGTAGTCAAGCTAAGTTGAATCGTCGTCATGCAAAGTGGGTTGAATTTATTGAGTCTTTCCTTATGTTATCAAACACAAAAGGGTAAAGATAATATTATTCTTGATGCTTTGTCATCCTGCTATGCTTTGTTATCTCAACTTGACTTCAAAATATTTGGATTGGAAACTATTAAGGAACAATATGTGCATGATGCTGAATTTAAAGATGTGTTGCGTAATTGTAGAGATGGTAGAACTTGGAACAAGTTCGTCTTCAATGATGGATTTGTGTTCGTGCTAACAAACTATGCATTCGAGATAGCTCATTGTCTTTTGTTGTTACAGAGGCGCATGGAGGAGGATTGATGGGACACTTTGGTGTCAAGAAGACGGAGGATGTTCTTGCTACACACTTCTTTTGGCCACGTATGCGTCGAGATGTTGAGAGATTTGTGGCACGCCGCAATACTTGTCAAAAGCTAAGTCTCGCCTTAATCCACATGGTTTGTATATGCCTCTTCCTGTTCCTAGTGTTCCTTGGGAGGATATTTCTATGGACTTTGTTTTGGGATTGCCACGAACACGTAAGGGAGGGATAGTATTTTTGTTGTTGTGGATCGGTTTTCTAAGATGGCACACTTTATTCCTTGTCATAAAGCGGATGATCTTGCGCATATTGCTGATTTGTTCTTTCGTGAAATTGTTCGTTTGCATGGTGTGCCAAATACTATTGTCTCGATCGTGATACTAAATTTCTTAGCCACTTTTGGAGATGTTTATGGGCTAAGTTGGGGACTAAATTGCTCTTTAGTACTACATGTCATCCCCAAACCGATGGTCAAACTAAGTAGTAAATAGAACTTTGTCTACTATGTTACGGGCTGTTTTAAAGAAGAACTTAAAATTGTGGGAAGAGTGTTTACCTCATATAGAATTTGCTTATAATCGTTCATTGCATTCTACCACAAAGATGTGCCCATTTGAGATTGTGTATGGTTTTGTTCCTCGTGCACCTATTGATTTATTGCCTTTACCTTCTTGATTGCAACATAATTTGGATGCTACACAACGCTGAAATGATATTAAACTTGCATAAGACTACTAAAGATAACATTGAACACATGAATGCTAAGTATAAACTTCTTTGGGGATAAAGGGAGAAAGCATGTTGTGTTTGATGTTGGCGATCTTGTTTGGTTACATTTGCGTAAAGATCGTTTTCTGATTTACGAAGTCTAAGTTAATGCCACGTCTTTCTGGTCCCTTTAAGGTGTTAGAGAGAATCAATGATAATGCATATAAACTTGAGTTGCTGCAGACTTTGGTGCAGTTAGTCCTACATTTAACATTGCAGATTTGAAGCCTTACTTTGGTGAGGAAGATGAGATTGCGTCGAGGACGACTTCAATTCAAGAAGGGGAGCATGATGTGGACATCCCTACTATTGATACAACCGTTGTACCTACAGCAACACACATACAAGGACCCATCACAAGATCTCGTGCCAAACAACTGAACTATCAGGTACTTTCGTTTCTTGGAACTATTCCTTACATACATGAGAATATGATGCTGCCTAAATCAGAAATGTTTCTTACTCTTAGGAATGATGGACCGAGCATGGATGAGAGGGACAAGCATTGGAGCATGGCCGTGCATGGTGATGGCAGCAAGCATGTGATGATCCAAGAGAAGGCCACGGATGAAGATTTCAGAACTTTGAGGCCACCATAATGAAGAAAGAAGGCTTGGACGAAATAGTCAAGATCAATACTTTACGAATTCGTCCATAGCATAATATGGTGCTGCGACACCTTTATTTTGGGCCAGGCCCATGTAATTTTCGCAGGATTTTAATTAGCCACTTTTTAGAGTCCGTATTTGAGGGGAAAAGGACTTTTAGGGTTGGATTCGGCCACCACTTGATGGCTGGCCGAAACCCCACCTTTCGCCCTTAAATACGCCCCATAGCCGAACCTCTAGACTCGGATTTTGTTTAGACATTAAGTTAGCCATAGTCGCAACTTCGCCAAGGCTCGAGCGTCGCAGAGGCCTCTTGTACTTCGCACCTATTCAGGATCCCACCTCTTTCAATAAAGCTTTCCTCTTAATCCGCAATATCTTGATTGCAATATTGGTTCTTACTTGTTCTCGATTTCAGGTAGGAATTAAGACCCTCGCTGGTCAGGCTGATCGTGTTCACGCAGGATCGGTAACCTCCAGGAGATTGGCCTAGCGATTGCATTGGCGCTCGTGCTCGCACGTGTAGTCGGATCGTCAAGCCCGAATTCCACCAAATCGATTATCGCCATCTCATCGAAAGATCGGACACCTTTGCCCTATCACTCGAGGTCATGTGTGGGATAGTTGATCTCATGCGTCTTCAACTGACGAGAGGAATAAGCAACCACCTGTTTCTCTTGCATAAGGACCGCACCCAATCCTTGCAAAGAGGCGTCACAGAATATCTGGAAAGGCTTAGATGTATCTGGAGGAACCAAGACTGGTGTGGAAGTGAGCTTCTCTTTGAGTGTCTCAAAACTTTCTTGACATGCAGGAGTCCACATGTACTTCTTGCCTTTCTTGAGGAGATCGGTAAGAGGCTTCGCTATCTTCGAGAAGTTCTGAACAAAGCGACGGCAATAGCTAGCCAAACCAAGAAAACTCCGCACTTCCTTGACATTAGCAGGAGGAAGCCATTCAACTATTGTCTTCACGGTTTCCGGTTTGACTGCAATGCCCTTGGCAGAGATAACATGACCTGTATGTTACTTGCAGCCAAAACTCACACTTAGAGAACTTTGCATACAAGCGGTTCTCACGAAGCTTGTTCAGACACACCGCAGTGTTCTTCATGCTCCTCCTTAGACTTGGAATAAACCGAATGTCATCCAGATATACCACAACAAACTTGTCCGGTACTCCATGAAACGGAGTTCATCGGCCTCGAGAAGGTAGCAGTGCGTTGGTGAGACCGAAAGACATGACCGTGTACTCATATAGGCCATAGCGGGTGGTGAAAGCTGTTTTGGGCACATCTTCTTTCGAATTTTGATTTGGTGATAACCACTTCTCAAATCCAGCTTAGAGAACACCACGACTCACGCTAGGCGATCAAATAGATCATTTATCCGAGGGAGAGGATATTTGTTCTTGATGGTTTTAGCATTGAGAGCCCGGTAGTCAACACATAGCCTATCGGTTCTGTCACGCTTCTTCACAAAGATTGTTGGGCTACCCCAAGAAGAAGTGCTGTGTTGAATGAAACCCAACTTCTCTTGTTCATCAAGTTGTCGTTTGAGTTCCGCCAACTCAGAAGGACCCATTTTATATGGCCGCTTGGAGATAGGAGCCGTTCCAGGTTCAAGTTCAATCACGAATTCAACCTCGCGATCCGGAGGCATACCTGGCAACTCTTCAGGAAAGACATCTGGGAACTCACAGACCACTGGTACCCTCTGAATAGCTTCCATAGCATCATCATTCAGAGTCGCCAAGGAAAAGAGCTGGACAGCAGGAGTCAGACTTGGAGAAAAGACTATATGGCCTTCATGAATCTTCAGAGACACTGAGCGTTCAGCACAATCAATCACAGCTGCATTTGCTGTCAACCAATCCATGCCCAAGATGGCATCAATGTCAGAGTTGCCCAGAACAATCAACGAAGCCAAGAATGAAGAACCCCCAATCTCAATCTGATTGTCATGACTGATCTTAGATGCTATCATATTTGCTCCAGGCGAAAGAACCATTAACCGCTTAAGAATAGGCTCCATTGCTAAGTCATTCTCATTTGCAAACTTGTGAGACACAAAAGAATGCGATGCACCAGAATCAAAGAGAACTCGTGCAGGGACTGAGTTAACGGAAAGCATACCCATCACAACTCCAGGTGCAAGCTCAGCTTGAGAGGCGTCGACGCAGTTAGCACGAACAACCGCAGACCCGGGCTTAGTGTTGATGTTGAGAGCCCGAGGCGGTGGTGCACGAACCGAAGGAGAGCTTGTTGCAGATCTTGGCGGGGGTGGAGGGAGAGCTTTGTTCTTCATTGGACAGTTCTAGCTGGGATGTCCATGATCTCCACATGTGAAACAAGCACTATGTGGACGCGGAGCAGAGTAGCCAGGGACTCCGCCAGGCGCTCCAGGGTAGTGGTGGTTGTAGCCCCTGGGAGCCGCAGTGGTGAAGTTTGGTGGCCTTGACGCGAAGCTTGTAGGTCTTGGTGGAGCCGGGAGCGACGGTGGGGTGTTAGGAACCCAGACACGCCGCTTAGAAGGAGCTGCCATAACTGCAGAGCTTGATGCATCCCTGTTGTGTTTCTTGGACTCCTCAAACATTTGCCTGCTTGCCTCCTCTTGCAGTGCTGTGTGCTGTAGTTCCAGGAAGGTTGCCGGTCTTGCATGTGTGATTGCATACTTGATCGACGCATTGAGCCCTTGCCTGAACCTTTTCTGCTTCTTCTTGTCATCAGATACCTCATCACCACCATAGCGAGATAGATTCATGAAGTTCCTGATGTAGGTGTTGACGTTATCATTTCCTTGCTTCAGGTTAAGGAAAGCCTCCTTCATCCTTTCCATCACAATCTCTAAGAGAAACTGCTCCTTGAAAGCTGCAGTGAACCTCTCCCAAGTTGGCTGGAACCCAGTGCAGCTTGCCTTCAAGTAGTTTTCCCACCAAAGAGCCGCATCTCCCTTGAGAAGGTGAGTAGCACACTTGATCCACTCACATTAGGAACATCAGCCTCGAGCAGCCTTGAGATCTCACGCAGCCAATCATCGCGTCAAGAGGTCGGTCGACACGTCAAGACGAGGGTTGAACTTGAGGAAGCTCTTGATGTCTCCGCTTGGGAGGTGGAGGAAGTGGAGCAAACTCGTTTCTTCCGACGCTCTCCTCAAAGCGCCTGGTTCTCTTGCATTCGCCAAAGCATTAGCTATGTTTGACAATACGAGCCGATTCGGAGGTATGTCCTCTTGATGCAGGCGTGGGGGAGCCATCCTGTCATTGATGTAAAACTCAAGTCAGTACTATAATGGAGAATGATAATAATCCAAAATAGTACCAAGATGGAATTAACCAAGATTAAAGGATACAATTTACTGAGATGATATTAAAATATCAACAAAGTTCATAGCACCTAAAAGATATTAAGCATATCGCACACGACTGAAACGGAGTGTGGTACACAATATATCAAAGAAATTTTTTTCACAAATTTCGGCATTACAATACCAATAGATGCGCAAAATTACTTAACGAATCAAGATTAGTGACTCTACCGATTCAATATACAAAAGCGAATGATAAAAGTAGTGGTATGGTCGCGACTCCATCCCGCACTCAAATCATTACTCCGCACATGAACAAGTGGAACACATATCCTAACCCCTTCTTCTCACGACGAAACCTAAAGATTGGTAACTACGGAAACGAACACCCCAAACAAGATAGCGTCGGATACAAAGAGGAAGATAGATTGCGTCGGTTTGCAAAAGCCTGTCGGTATGGAATGTACCAACAGTTGATAACCAAAGGCAGATAAGATAACAACTTGGATGCAACAGATAGACAAGGGATTACACACACACACACACACAACCTATGGTACTACGGAAACCCAGAACACGTGAATCCTAGTTTGAATTTTTGAGAAGAGGATTGAAAACGTTGCACTTCCTTACGACCGAAAGGGTGGGTGGGAGGTAAGAAGAAAAGTGGAAGCAGTCCTACTCTCGTTTTGTTTTCCCTAGTATACATAACTACCAAAATATTTGCTAGATCGACAACGACCGCTTGGTGAAACCACGAAGGTCGGGATGGCTCGATACCAATTGTAACTACCTCGGTGAATTACGCTCCTAGATACAAGCTGGATGAGTGGTAGTGGTTGAAATAGTGGTGGGCCCCAAAGCCACTCCTTGGTAGTCCTTTCAGACGTCCCAACCACTACCCTCTCAACGGGACTGACGGCGTAATCGGCGAAGGGATCAACTACGACACAAGTGGGTATGTGCAAGCCACCATACAAGAGTACATCGAGCCATACCATCTAGAAAGAAAGGAATATAGCAACGCCATACGGCAAGATTCAAATGACCTAGATAGATCTATATTTTAGGATACTTCCTCATACAACACACATCGAGTATCATGCGGCGGCAAACAAAATCCAGTACGGATAAGAAGCAAATCGGCATAAGATGCCATAGAAATAAGCACATCCCAACTACAGGTCTCACGGATCCCGTTCCGGAATCTCTACACCGAGCGATCGTTGCCCATGTACTCGGCTTCTTCCACCCAAGTCCGATCCGTGGGGGTACCTCCATCTGAACCAATAATTTATCGTGTGAGACCCTAAGGGTACTCGGCAAGTCTTAATGCCGCTAAAGGGACACAACACAGGGTGACGAATTGCAGCGAAGATAAACCCTAGCAATTCTCTGGATAAGCTAACCATCCGCCTAACCAATGATGAGCGGATGTCCGTGAATTTAAGAACAAGATTATAATGGTAATCTCTTGGATCCATCCTCCTCCCTGCTCACCAACAAGGAAGCGGACGAACAACCCCCATCCGTTGTCAATTTTATTAACCATTCCATGAGTGTTGCACTATTTACTAGTCAAATTACTTAGTCAGATTAAAGCGGTACTTTAGTTATGCTTGTCTATGATCAAGAAACTGCTCCAAGTCGTCCATATCCGCGGACACGGCTTTGAAAGTTTTACCGGCCGGGTGCACCAATAGCAACACGCTCGATCAACCTCGGAAAAACCAAATCAAAACCCAACGAGGCTTTCACGGTGAACAATCACAAGATTCAGAAATATTTGGGGCCACCTTAAGTAGATCCATAGCGAAGCGGTGACTCGAGACGGGCTCAAGGTTTGGGTATACTGGTGTGAACATCGGGAACCCGAAAGTGTGGCTGGGCTTGTCGACACCGCTGAATCGTGTCCGATCCTAAACAGACAAAGGTGCTCCTCGCACAATTTAAATCTGAAAGTAGCATGGCATAAGTACAGGATAGTAAATAAAACCTCAAACTAGTTTGTGGCCCCAAGAAATAAGACGGAATCAAGCTCGCTGGGGGTCCCATATACCTCCCGGATGTGGATAGCGCGATAAATCAAGGAACAGGAATCAAGTACTCGGGGTCTTACGGGACACAAGTGAGCAGGAAAAACCAAATAGCAGATGTTGCTCACCGGTGCCACTTTCATTAGTTATCCCATACTACTCAGGTTAAGGTGTTTAGGTACCTCGTTATCCATCAGACGCTCACATACCCTACACATGCTGTTCTACGACTCGCATGGCTCAAACAACTCCTATAGTAAGGGCTCATGGGATGGAGGAACAAGCTTGGTATGGTTTAAAAGTAAAGGCTATGCATACTTGGGATTCAATTTAATGCAATCGCGACTCAATGATGCAAGAATAAGATAGAGGCAATAGGTATTGTATGTATGCAAGCATGTGGAAGTGCTTGCCTGTCAACTCAGTTGAAGCGAGGGACGGATCTGGGTAGTGCTCCTGGTTCTCTTGATACAACCCCTGCTCAGTGTCTATCCGAGAAAAACCAAACAAACAAGGCTAACATGAATATAGAGCACAAGCATATGAATAAGATGCGTCAAGCAAACAATCATGCCATGATGAATGATGCACAATTTACATGGCATTAAGGTAGCATGGCATGGTGAGGTGTGGAAGACAAGTAATAACATTTTAATGGGGTTTTGGAATCACATTTGTTGCCATAACGATTCTTTGTTCACTATATATTTATATGATGCATGCTGCAATTGAAGTTATGGATAGCATAAACAGAAAGGTCTCGTCGAGCTGATCATTTTAGACATATCATTTGTTAAATTTGGAATTTATAAATCAAAAGTTGTGAAATTATTTAATTTCAATGGCATTTGTGTAATTAACTCAACTTGGAATTTTAAAATGTTCAAATAATATTTTGAATGGCATATTTGAATTCCTCACATTTTCCTGATTCAAAAACATATATTATTTGTATTATTTGGAATTATGAATTTAATTTTATTTTTAGTCAAAATTAATCAAATTAGGTCAAAGTCAAAGGTTAATTAATTAAATTAATTTTTGAAGATATTTGAATAAAGATTTGAATTAACATTCAAAAACAAATCATTTTTCATATAAGGTTTGAATTCAAATTCTAATCCAGGAATAAGTTATGAATTTGTTTAGTTTTAAACAGATTTGTATTTTTAAATTTGATTTGAATTCAAAACAGATGCAATAAAAGGTTTTTGTTACTCAGATCCTCACCCTCACACACCGGCAGGTGTGGGCCAGGTGGCCCACTCGCGCCTGGTCGAGGTGACGCGTGCGACCAGTGGACCCGGGTTGGTTTTTTATAAACGCGAGGTCTCTCTTTGCAAAATTACAGGATAGGAGGGCTGGGTTGGGCGTTGGAAAGAGGAGGCTAAAATAGAAAAGCGTCCTGTGGGGTTTGATTGTCTGGCGAACTGAAAGCTCGCCGCTAGAAATTCGATGTTGCGATGTAGATGCCGACTAATCTGCTAGGAATTCCTGGATGCCGCAAACACGAAAGTTGTAGAGGGATGTACCGGCTACACTTCTCGTTTAGGGCGATCTACTGAGGGCTGTAGGACGGGGCGAGGTGAAGACAGAGGGTGCTCGGTTTTCCCATGATCGCCGTCTTGTATGGCCAGCGTCTTGCCAGAGCGCCTTGAGCGGCCGATGCTAGCGAGGCGGGCGCTAGCTAGAGGAGGAGGAGGGTCGGCGGCTCACCGAGGAGGTGGCGACGGTGGGGAGGTCTTGGGAGCGGCGAGACGACAGCGAGGGAGGGTGAGCATGGCGCGAGCGGCAATGGCGCTCTCGGACGCGATCGGTTGGCGGCAGGGCGGTTCTGGAGGGCTCCTCTGCTGCAATTCCGACGAGGCGGCAATGACCCCTTCTCCTCCTGAGCTTCCTTCACCCGGCTTCACGGTTTGGGGGAGAGAGCGAAGGGAAGGGAAGAGGGTGGCGCTAGTGCAGAGGGGAGGCTAGGGTTGAGGAGGGGCTGGTTTGGCTAAGAAGAGGCAGGGCTCACGTGCCGCGTGCGTCTTGACGCGGACGACGGGGAGCGACGGCCACCTGCTCCCGCCGTTTGTTTTCCGTCGCACGCAGAGAGAGAGGAGGTGGCTGCAGGAAGATGGTGAACAGGAGGGGAAACGGAGGGGTATTGGGCCAGGCGAGTTGGGCCAGGGAAGACGAATTGGGCCAGGGGAAGGAAGTGTTCCTGGGCTGCTGCTGGTACTCTCTCTCTCTCTTTTATTTTCCTTCCTCTTTTATTTTGTTTGATTTGTTTGTGTTAACTCTATTTCAAATACAAACCAGCTACTGATTTCAAATTCTTTTGAACTTTGTCACCAGGAGGTTTGGAAAAAGGGGGCTTGACTAAGAGGAGAGAAATAGGGGGCACCTTGGTTGTGAAAAAGAATAGGTGTGGATTAGAGTTTTTAGCTAGGATGGTTATGGGGCATGGGGTAGATATAGAGAGGACTAGGGTAGATGATAAGAGGGAGAGGTGGATGGTTTTCTTTGAATCATGCATGCTCCAGATAAAGACCAAGCAAGATCAACAAGAAAAGAGGTAGGGGAAGGATGGGGTTTGTGCATGCCACATTAGCACATGGGTGTGCATGGAGCATGGGGATAGAGGTTAGCTAAGGGAGATAGAGATAGATGATATGGTGAAGAAAACTACAAGCCCAAAACAAGATTTAAACCAAGAAGAGGTGACATGCAAACAAAGCTAAAACATTCCCAAAGCCAAGAGAAAGGTGGCACTTGCATGGCCCATGCAACAATATTTGCCATATGGTTATATTGTGAAAACAACATTATTTCATGTGGCTTTAATCCTTGCATTCCCAAAAGGTGGGCAAAGGCCAAGCAAAAGATTATGGGTGGAATCCAACCAACAACATGAGCTAGAGATAACTCAAATAAAATGCCAAGCCCATGTTAATTGGATGGTGGAATTAAAAGGTGGTGGAAGAAAGGTGGTGGAGTTCAAAAGAGATATGCCCCCAATTCAACTTGGGCATTTAACAACATATCAAGAGCCAGATACAATATCAAGAGGCAAATACATTTAATAGTGCACATGAGATAAGAACCAAACAAGAATAGGTTTTATATGATGCTCAAATGCAAGGTGACATGATGACATGAGCATGATATGATAATGATGCAACAATTATATATTGGAAGTGCCCCTTTTTATTATTATAACATGTAGCATTACAGGTGTTAGACAACTGGGATGCTACAGTTGTACTCGATGTCCTCTTGCACTTGGCGCTCGGCCTTGGATGCGATGTGCACAAGCTCAACCATGTTGTTGTACTTTTGGAACTCGGTGATACGCTTGATGGGATGGTTCAAGCCATTGAGGAAGCGTGCCATTGTTTGTTCATCTCGCTCTTCGATGTTGGAACGGATCATGTTGAGCTCCATTTGTTTGAAGTACTCTTCCACGGTCTTTGTCCCTTGACTAAGCGTTTGAAGCTTGTTGAAGAGGTCACGCGTGTAGTGCGAAGGAACAAAGCGGGATCTCATATGTGCCTTCATGTCTTGCCAAGTTGCAATTGGAGGCTCTTCTTTCGCTTCGCGAGCGAGTTGGACTTGTTCCCACCAAAGGTTGGCATACTCATCAAACTCGAGGGATGCCATGGCCATCATCTTCTCATTGCTATAGTTGTGCATGCGGAAGATCTTGTCGACCTTGAGTTCCCAAGAGAGATATTCCTCGGGCTCATTGGAACCGGTGAACTTGGGCATGGTGAATTTGAGCTTGCCGAAAGTTTCTTCTCCATTGCGGTTCCGGTTGCGTTGGTTGCCCTGATTTGGGCGATCATCATCATCATCCGAGCTCTCATGTCTTTCTTGGTGATTGTTGCGTTGCTCTTGCGGTCGTTGAGGTGCCGCGTTTGGTGGTGGAACTTGTTGTGGACGACGAGCTTGGGGAGCTTGCTCATTTTGTTGTCGCGGATGAGGACGAGGAGGAGGTTGATGGTCCTCACGACGAGCTTGGGGAGCTTGCTCTTGTTCTTGTCGTGGTTGATGCCGCGGAGCATTGTCGTGCGCCCTGTGGCAAGGAGGACGACGAGCCATATGCGCAATGGGCTGCTCTTCTTCGTCTTGGTGTAGAGGAGGCTCGCCATGACCATCATGTTGGCGACGTGGACGCTCATGTCGATGATGACGCCTTGGAGGATCTTCGAGTGCTTCACATCGACGATGATCTTGTTCGTCCTCTTCGGAAGCGTCACTCGTTGTTGAAGGGACATGTCGACGTCGATGGCCTTGGTGGTCCATGCGAGGTTGCTCTTGTTGAATCACAAGTGCCCTTGGTTGTGGCCGGTTAAAGCTTCGCCTTGGGGGTCTTCGGAGAGGTCACCATCATAGCTTGAGCGTTGCGGCGTGGCGGAGATGGAACCGCGAAGAGCTCATGGAATGAAGAACGGGTCCATCCGGTGCCTTGAAGCGTGATGGCGAGGTGCACTTGAATCACTTGAGGTGCCGAGATAAGCTTGATTCATGCGGCGTGGCCTTGCGAGTCCATCAATGATGTGTTGGAGCTTCTCATCCGTTGAGGCGAGTGCGACCAAGAGCTTCATTTTGATGCGAGATTGTGTTGCATGGCATGCATTTGGCCACGGACTTCTTGAAGCGGTTGTCGATGTTCTTGAATTCCACATGGGCTTCGCTAAATTGTTCATCTTGGCGCTCGAGAGCTTCAACGATAGTTGAATTCTCCTCGGACCTTCCAATGGTCCCATCTTGTCATGAATTGGTTATCATCCTCCGGAGGTGGTGGTGGTTGGGATGGCTCTCCATGCCTGTCCATGATGCAAAGCCAACAATGGTTGTATATGGAGAGAAAGGGTGTGGAGAGTTAGCCTTTTACCTCACCTTGGAGATTATATCAAACCAATTGCCACACAAATGAGCGAAAGCGTGCAAAGTGAAATGGCAAGAAACGCACACACCAAAATGCTACAACTCTCAAAGGCTTTTGGTGGAAGGTTAGGAGTGTGGAAAACCAAACGAAACGATCAAAGAAAAAGGTTATTGTCCTACGTGGTAAAGAACCAAAGATCAAAAGCAAAAGGAAACGATCTACAAAAACACGGAAAACACACACGTGGAGAAAAACGGGGTTAGCACGACTATGAAAATGAGCACAAAAGGTCCTAACGAAGACTACGCTCGGGTGTCGTGTCAACACAAGGAGAGACCACAACTCGTTTGCCAAAAGAGGGTAAGCAATAGATTTGTGCACTTGCCGCGGAGCGCTCTTTCTTCTCTCTTTCTTGGCTTACAAGCTTGGTATTCTCTTTGTATTGGGAGACTATGTAGCTTTTTCTCTTTTTCTTTTGTTCTTTTTTTTGATTATTTTTCCTTTTTCTCCCTTGCTATGCTACTATGTTAGCTTTTGTATTTGGCCTCACACTCTCACTTTCCGAAGGCAAGTGCACAATGCTTAGGCAAACACAAAATGAGTTGCTCTCATAGGATAGATACACACAAAGGAAGATATAGGGCTGTCAAGGTGGTGCAAGTTATACCTTTGGTATTGTTGACGACTTGCAACCGTTGGTGGGGGAAAGATGTTCGAGTGTCGCGGTGTCGTTGAGCGCGGGATGACGTTGATGCGGAATCTTGTGTTAAGATGGCGACAAACACGCGAAACACGAACAAGCTAAAGGGGGAAAGTCAGCAAACGAAAATGAGGTGTCAAGATGATGTGGACATCCCTACTATTGATACAACCGTTGTACCTACAGCAACACACATACAAGGACCCATCACAAGATCTCGTGCCAAACAACTTAACTATCAGGTACTTTCGTTTCTTGGAACTATTCCTTACATACATGAGAATATGATGCTGCCTAAGTCAGATACATTTCTTACTCTTAGGAATGATGGACCAAGCATGGATGAGAGGGACAAGCATTGGAGCATGGCCATGCATGGAGATGGCAGCAAGCATGTGATGATCCAAGAGAAGGCCACGGATGAAGATTTCAGAACTTTGAGGCCACCATAATGGAGAAAGAAGGCTTGGACGAAATATTCAAGATCAATACTTTACGAATCGTCCATAGCATAATATGGTGCTGCGACACCTTTATTTTGGGCCAGCCCATGTAATTTTCGAGTTTTTAGTTAGCCACTTTTAGAGTCCGTATTTGAGGGAAAAGGACTTTTAGGGTTGGATTCGCCACCACTTCCTTGGCTGGCGAAACCCCACCTTTTCGCCCTTAAATCGCCCCATAGCGAACCTTTAGACTCGGATTTTGTTTAGACATTAAGTTAGCCATAGTCGCAACTTCGCCAAGGCTCGGCGTCAGAGGCCTCTTGTACTTCGCACCTATTCGGATCCCACCTCTTTCAATAAAGCTTTCCTCTTAATCCGCAATATCTTGATTGCAATATTGGTTCTTACTTGTTCTCGATTTCGGTAGGAATTAAGACCCTCGGGTCGGTGATCGTGTTCACGTAGGCTCGGTAACCTCCAGAAGATTGGCCTAGCGATTGCATTGGCGCTCGAGCTCGCACGTGTAGTCGGATCGTCAAGCCGAACTCCACCAAATCGATTATCGCCATCTCATCGAAAGATCGGACACCTTTGCCTTATCAAGTGGTATCGATTTCAGGTTGCTCGGTGAGATTTTACTTTTTCGAGATTAGATCTGTTTTTACCTATAACCCACGAAAAAGCCAAAAACAGTTAGCGTTTAGATCCATCCCATAACCAATCTCGCCTCGCATTATCCTTTCGGTTTGCATTGTTGAATTTGTGTCTACATCGTCGCGTCGAGTTCTTTGGTCTTAGTGTCTCGCCCTTAGAGTTTCGAGTTCGATCATACTAGTCACCACCACACTCGCCGATCACCGCCGCCATATACCACGCCACCATATTCCCGCCATATACCCTGCCACCATATTCGCGCCATATACCGCCACCATAAAACCTAATACTCGCCACCGCCTTCCTACCGCGACCACGATCATCCGGTTTTACTGTAGTGCGAGTCAGGAGTTAATTCGTTCCTCGTTATTTCTTTTGACTTTCCTTCTTTCTTTGTTTCCGTGTTCACTAAAGTCCGTGTCGAGCTAAGAGTCCGGTCGTAAGTCCAGAAGGAGAGCAAAAAAAAAAAAAAAAAATTTCTGGCTATACTATTTTTCGACCCCGGGGATCACTTTTCTCCATCGGCCGTTATAGCGATATTTTTTTGGCGCCTGCGCTTCCGAACAAAATAAAAATTTCGAAAAAATTTTTGGGGCTAACCTCTTTTAGACCCGTAGATCGATTCTAGACACTCGCCATCATAGTGATTTTCGCATCTCGGATCGCTTTGAGGTGCTATATCATCATACGTGCTTGTTGTGTCGCGTCGTGACATCGTTGTTGATCTAGGCTCGCGTCTCTAGTACGGTCTAGCCTAGGACCAAGACAAGATCGTTGAGCATTCTTTCAACTTTTGCATTCTTTGTTTTGATAATTGCTGACCCTTTGCTAAGCCTTCCCAGCTCCACGATACTCTCCACGTGCGGTGTTTCGACTCCAGTAATCGCTTGGTTCAATCTCTGGACCCAGATCCTCGTGGTTGCACATCGCCTTTTCTGCTGTTTGGTAAGAACTTGTAAGAGCTTCAGATATTGCTTGACGGATTACGCGTGACTTCCACCATATTCCGTAGTATATACTGTGCTTTTAAGGACTAACCATGATGATACTTCGCGGAACCACGCCACCATGACGAGCGAAGAACTACATGCCCACTTCTCCGCTCACTGGTCATCGCCGAAGGCGTGATGCAGCCCGTCCTCCGACCGCTACTACATCTACTCACGAGCTACCCAAATGGACCCATGACTCGCGCCCGAGCCAAGCTCCTTCAAACTAAGGTGAACTCGCTCCTCTCCTTGTGTGACTTCAACACCTTGGATGGCTTGCTACTTCACCACGCAAACCACATGCATCAGTCGAGGAAGCCACCGATCGCTGCCAGACATAGCGGTACTACCGGTTGGGCCGGTACTACCGCTCAGCGGTCTCGCGCCCTACCGCTTCGCCACAGGGCGCCCACTCACGCCTCGAAGCTAAGCGGTACTACGTCCCTGGCCGGTACTACCGGTGGCCCGTACTACCGCCCCCTACATCGCCCTGGCGCCTCGGCGGAAGCCCAGGCCCTCAAGCGGTACTACCGCTCGAAGCGGTACTCAGGTGACCACCGGTACTACGGTTGCTTGGACTACCGGTCTGCCGGACCACTGATTGCTTGATTCGGCCCTGCCTTGTAACCCAACTTATAATTTATCTTATCATTCAAACTACCCCTGTTTTGTGGCTGGACTATATATAGCCCCACCCTCTATTGTAACCGTTAGACTTGGATAATAATAGATATTAAGGAAACCCTTTGAGGACTTAAATCTATTGGTCTCATGCTCCTACCAAGGAGCACGGATTATCCACCCACCTCTTGGATCTTGCTTAAGTGCGTTCAAGTTGTACAAGGCCTTGGGATCTCGGTGTCTCGTCCCCAAGTTGTCAAGATCTCACCAAGCACCTCATCCCCGTTGTTGGCGTGGAGGCGAGCTTAGCCCAACACCGATCCTAGGATTATGTTGGACCGGTTGCCACCGGCGTGAGGAGTAGGCGTGTATCGTGTTTTGGTGTGTGTGTGTTCGTGGTTTCATCGCCTCATCGATTTCATCCCAAACCACCTCGCCCCTCGTTTCTCGTGGAATTCGTGAAAGATCGGGCCAACCCAGGTTACCCCATAACATATTGGTATCAAACACGGTTGATCACGAATTTCCCCAATTTTTCTTTTATCCTTAAACCGAAAAACCTACCAAAAGAGCCCCAATTTGCCTTCTTGGATCGATCTGGATTTGGTGAGTTTTTCGTGGTTTTGGTCCATAGATCTGTTGCTTTGGGAGTCGATCTATCGCCTGTTGTTTCTAGCTAAGCCTCTCGGTCATTTTCCACGAAATTGAGGTTTTGGCAAGTTCGTCAAGTTTCGATCTGTGCCAGCGGTACTACGGCCGTGCAAGCGGTACTACCGCCGATGGCCAGTACTACCGGTAGTACAAGCGGTACTACCGCTCACCGGTACCGGTTGTCATAAGCAGTCGACCTCGGCACTGACCGTTCTTCCTCGCCCGTTCTTGCCTCATTTTAGATTCGTGACCTTTTCCACCTCGCTTGTTCGTGTTTGGCGTGTTTGTCGACATTTTCACAGACTTCCGCATCAAAGTCATCTCGCTCCACGACACCGCGAACTCGAACATCATTCCCACCAGCAGTCGCAAAGTCGTCAACAATACCAAAGGTATAACTTGCACCACCTTGACAGCCCCATATCTTCCTTGGTGTGTATCTATCCTATGAGAGCAACTCATTTTGTGTTTGTCTAAGCATTGTGCACTTGCCTTCGGAAAGTGAGAGTGTGAGGCCAAATACAAAAGCTAACATAGTAGCATAGCAAGGGAGAAAAAGGAAAAAGAATCAAAAAAAAAAAAAAAAAAAAAAAGATACATAGTCTTCCAATACAAAGAGAATACCAAGCTTGTAAGCCACGAAAGAGAGAAGAACGAGCGCTCCGCGGCAAGTGCACAAATCTATTGCTTCACTCTTTTGGCAAACGAGTTGTGGTCTCTCCTTGTGTTGGCACGACAACCGTAGTCTTCGCTAGGACCTTTTGTGCTCATTTTCATAGTCGTGCTAACCCCTTTTATCTCCACGTGTGTGTTTTCCGTGTTTTTGGTAGATCGTATCCTTTTGCTTTTGATTTGTGGTTCTTTACCACGTAGGACAATAACCTTTTGCTTGGATAGTTTCGTTTGGTTTTCCACAACCCTTACCTTCCAAAAGCCTTTTGAGTTTCTTGCCATTTCACTTTGCACGCTTTTCGCTCATTTGTGTGGCAATTGGTTTGATATAATCTCAAAGGTGAGGTAAAAGGCTAACTCTCCACACCCTTTCTCTCCATATACAACCATTGTTGGCTTTGCATCATGGACAGGCATGGAGAGCCATCCCAACCACCACCACCTCCGGAGGATGATAACCAATTCATGACAAGATGGGACCATTGGAAGATCCGTGGAGAATTCAACTATCGTTGTGAAGCTCTCGAGCGGCGCCAAGACGAACAATTTAGCGAGGCCCGTGTGGAATTCAAGAACATCGACAATCGCTTCGAAGAAGTCCGTGGCCAAATGCATGCCATGCAACACAACCTCGGGCATCAAAATGAAGCTCTTGGCCGTGCACTCGCCTCAGCGGATGAGAAGCTCCAACACATCATCGATGGACTCGCAAGGACACTCGCGAGAATCAAGCTCATCTCGGCACTCATCAAGTGAAACAAGTGCACCTCGCCGTCATGCTTCAAGGCACCGGATGGACCCGTTCTTCAATCCATAAGCTCTTCAAGTGGTACCATCTCGCGTCACGCGCGACATCAAGCTATGATGGTGACCTCTCCGCAAGACCTCCAAGGCGTGAAGCAAACCGACCACAACCAAGGGCACTGGTGATTCAACAAGAGCAACCTCGCATAGACCACCACGGCCATCGGCGTCGACACGCTCCTTCATCAACAAGTGAAACTTCCGAAGAGGACGAACGGATCATCGTCGGCGTGAAGCACTCGAAGATCCTCAAGGCGTCATCATCGTCATGGCGTCCTCGTCGCCAACATAATGGTCATGAGCCTCCCCTACACCACGAAGAAGAACAGCCCATGGCGCATACGGATCGGCGTCCCTCGCCCGCCGGGCGCACAATGCTCCTCGACATCACCCACGACAAGAACAAGAGCAAGCTCCCCAAGCTCGTCGTGAGGACCACCAACCTCCTCCTCGTCCTCAACCGCGACAACAACACGAGCAAGCTCCCCAAGCTCGTCGTCACTACAAGTTCCACCACCAACGCGGCACCTCGACACCGCAAGAGCAACACAACAATCACCAAGCAAGACATGAGAGCTCGGATGATGATGATGATGACCGCCCAAATCATGGCAACCGCATAGCCGGAACCGCAATGGAGAAGAAACTTTCGGCAAGCTCAAGTTCACTATGCCAAAGTTCACGGTTCCAATGAGCCCGAGGAATATCTCTCTTGGGAACTCAAGGTCGACAAGATCTTCCGCATGCACAATTATAGCAATGAGAAGATGATGGCCATGGCATCCCTCGAGTTTGATGAGTATGCCAACCTTTGGTGGGAACAAGTCCAACTCTTTCATGAAGCAAAGAAGAGCCTCAATTGCAACTTGGCAAGACATGAAGGCCCATATGAGATCCCGCTTTGTTCCTTCGCTTTTCACGCGTGACCTCTTCAACAAGCTTCAAACGCTTAGTCAAGGAACAAAGACCGTGGAAGAATATTTCAAGCAAATGGAGCTCAACATGATCGTGCCAACATTGAGGAACGCGATGAGCAAACAATGGCCCGCTTCCTTAATGGCTTGAACCATCCTATCAAGCGCATCACCGAGTTCCAAAAGTACAACAACATGGTTGAGCTTGTGCACATCGCTTCCAAGGCCGGCGCCAAGTGCAAGAGGACATCAAGTACAACAAGCCAAAGGCGTACTTCACCTACAAACAAGCGCCAACCACTACTCCAACAACACCAAGTGGAAGCTCCACAAGTACAACCAAGCTTCCCTTCAAGCCAACTAGTCCCCATGGAAAAGCAGCCCCAAGTGGCAAACAAACACGAGATGATCAACCATTCAATGGTGAATGCTACAAGTGTGGAGGCAAAGGGCACAAGTCCAATGCATGTGGAAACAAAAGTTTTGTTCATCCATGACAACGGTGATGAAGAATACTTGAGTGAAGAAGAGTTTGATGCAAGGGTCAAGGAAGCCATGGCAAGGCAACACTTGGAAGCGGATCAAGAACTTCTTGTGTGTGAGCATGGCCAAGTCCATCGCTTGTGGTCACAAGGGTTTTGACTATCCAAGCCAATGAAAATGAAGACCAACGCTCGAACATCTTCCAAACTCGTGCTGGCATCAATGGAAAGTCAATCAAAGTTGTCATCGATGGTGGGAGTTGCCACAACCTTGCAAGCACGGAATTGTGTGAGAAACTCAACCTCACCCTTCATCCACATAGGCACCCCTACCATATCCAATGGCTAAGTGACCAAGGATCCGTCAAGATCAAGCACACCGTCTCAGTGACATTCTCCATTGGGCACTACAAGGACACGGTGGAATGTGACGTGGTCCCAATGACGGTTTGTCACATGTTGCTCGGAAGGCCGTGGCAATATGACAAGTGTGCTTTGCATAATGGTCACTCAAACACTTACACTTTCAAATGGCTTGATAAAACTTGTGTGTTGCAACCAATGACTCCTAGCCAAATAATTGCGGACAATGCAAAGGCTTTAGCGAGTGCGCAATACGCAAAAACACCTTGTGAGAAGAGTGGTGAGCAAGAGAACCACACCATAGTGAGTGAGAGCTACAAGCCATACTCGAGCGGAAAAACGAAGAGTGTTCTTCTTGCCACCAAAAGTGAGATGAGAGAAGTGCGGAACAACCCATCCATCTTGCACTACGTCCTCGTGTGCAAGGGACTAGCGCAAGGAACTAACGACTTGACAAATGTTCCTCCTTCTTTGATGGCTGTTTTGCAGGAATTCCAAGATGTATTTCCCGAAGAGCTTCCTCATGGTCTTCCTCCTCTTCGTTGAATCGAGCACCGCATCGACCTCATACCGGCACCGCTACCAAACTGCTACTGCGTATCGCACAAACCGGAAGAGACAAAGGAGATCGGCGTCAAATCAACCAACTCGTCTCAAAGGTTTGATCCAAGTAAGCACTAGCCCAAGCGGTTCCGTGATCCTAGTCCCAAAGCGGATGATACGTTGCGGTTATGCATGGACTGCCGTCAATCAATGCTATCACCGTGCGTTATCGACATCCTATACCGTCTTGATGACATGCTCGATGAGTTATGTGGAGCCACTATATTTTGAAAATTGATCTTCGTAGTGGCTACCATCAAATTCGCATGGCTGAAGGTGATGAGTGGAAAACCGCATTCAAGACCAAGCTTGGTCTCTATGAATGGTTGGTTATGCCTTTTGGCTTATCCAATGCCCCATCTACCTTCATGCGCCTCATGAACCATATTTTGCGATCCCTCATTGGAAAGAGTGTAGTTGTTTATTTTGATGACATTCTTGTCTATAGCAAGTCACTCGAGGAGCATGTTACTCATGTTAAGGAGGTCTTACAAATCCTTCGTCATGAAAAGCTTTATGCTAACCTTCCCAAGTGCACTTTTGCAAGAGACAAGCTGATTTTCCTTGGTTTTGTTGTGTCTTCTAATGGCATTGAAGTTGATGTCTCAAAAGTCAAGGACATACGAGATTGGCCCACCCTACAAATGTTAGTGAACTTCGTAGTTTTCATGGGTTGGTGGCTTTTACGTCGCTTTGTGAAAGATTTTTCTACAATTGCTTGCCCCTCAACGAATTGACCAAAAGAATGTCACGTTCGTTTGGGAAAAGCACAACAAAGGCTTTGATGAGCTCAAAAGAGGCTCACCAAGCACCACTTCTTGCATTCCGGATTTTACAAAACCTTTGAGATCGAATGCGACGCTAGTGGTATTGGCATTGGTGGCGTCCTTATGCAAAATGGGCGTCCTATAGCTTACCATAGTGAGAAACTTGATGGCGCACGCCTCAATTATCCAATTTATGACAAAGAACTTTTTGCCTTGGTTCGTGTTCTTCAAGTGTGGCAACACTATCTTTGGCCCAAAGAATTTATCATCCATTCCGACCATGAGTCGTTGAAGTATCTTAAGGGCCAAGCCAACTTGAGTAAAAGACACGCAAAGTGGGTTGAGTTTATGGAGTCTTTTCCTTACATTGTCAAATACAAGAAGGGCAAAGAAAATGTGGTGGCGGACGCCTTGTCTCATAAAACCACAAGCCTTCTTACTCGACTCAAGTCAATGTTTTGGGTCTTGAGGATATCAAATCTTTTTATGCAGCGTCCGATTCTTTCTTTGGACCAATATTTGCACAATGTTCAATAAACAAAGGGCTTGACGATTTCTATTTGCACAAGGGTTTTCTTTTTAAACAAAACAAGCTTTGCATTCCGAAATCCTCTCTCCAACTTTTGCTTCTTCAAGAGTCCCATGGTGGAGGCCTTATGGGTCACTTTGGCCGTGACAAGACATATGACATGCTCTCCACTCACTACTTTTGGCCAAAGATGAGCGTGGCGTGGGCGCCACGTTCAACGATGCACTACATGTATCCAAGCTAAGTCTAAGTCCAACCCCTTTGGTCTTTATATGCCATTACCTATTCCTCATGCACCTTGGTCGGACATTAGCATGGACTTTGTACTAGGATTGCCTAGATCTAAACATGGTCACGATTCCATATTTGTTGTCGTGGATCGCTTTTAAAATGGCACATTTCATTCCGTGCCATAAGTCCGATGATGCTTCACATGTGGCAAATTTGTTTTCGAGAAATAATTCGGCTACATGGCGTGCCAAGAACAATCGTCTCCGACCGCGACGTAAAATTCATGAGCTACTTCTGGAAAACCCTCATGGCCAAGCTCGGCATCAAGCTCCTCTTCTCGTCCGCCTCGCATCCCCAAACCGATGGACAAACCGAGGTCGTCAATCAAGTCTTGGCACACTTCTCCGGTGTTGATAAAGAAGAACCTTAAAGGCGGGAGGAATGCATTCCACACGCCGAGTTACTTCTACGCGCCAAGCACTCCACCACCATGAGGAGCCCGTTCATGATCGATCGTCTATGGTTTCGAGCCTCTCACCGCTCGATATCCTTCCTCTTCCACTTCATGAGCGTGCCAATATGGGCGTTGTCAAGCGTGCCCAAGCAATGATGAAACTCCATGAAGACACACGAGCTACTATCGAGCAACAAGTCCTTCGCCAAGCATCAAGGCTAAACAAGACCAAGAAAGAGATGATCTTTGATGAGGCGACCTTGTATGGATTCACTTGAGTAAAGACCGTTTCCCCAAGGAGCGAGACTCCAAGCTAAAGCCACGAGGCGACGGACCATTCAAGGTGCTAAAAGGATAAACAACAACGCCTATGTGATCGATATACCAACATCAAGTATCTTGTGAGCTCGACATTCAATGTCAAGGACCTCTCACCCTACCATGGCGAAGAGGAAGTTGTGACGGTTGAAGAGTCGAGGCGACTCTTTCCCAAGGGGAGCGATGCAGCCGTCCTCGACCGCTACTACATCTACTCCCACGAGCTACCCAAATGGACCCATGACTCGCGCTTGAGCCAAGCTCCTTCAAACTAAGGTGAACTCGCTCCTCTCCTTGTGTGACTTCAACACCCCTTGGATGGCTTGCTACTTCACCGCAAACTGTGCATCATCAGTCAGGAAGCCAGAAGCCACCCGGGCCAGAGCGGTACTACCGGTTGGACGACTGACAGTACTACCGCTCAAGCGGTCTCTGGCGCCCCTACCGCTTCGCCACTCCACGCCTCGAAGCTAAGCGGTACTACGGTCCTATCGGTACTACCGGTGGCCCTACTCGCGCCCCTACTCGCCACCGACGCCTCACGGAAGCCCAGGCCCTCAAGCGGTACTACTGCTCGAAGCGGTACTACGGTGACCACCGGTACTACCGGTTGCCGGACCGGTACTACCGGTCCTGCCAGACCCTGATTGCTTCAGTTCGGCCCTGTGCCTTGTAACCCAACTTATAATTTATCTTATCATTCCGAAACTACCCCTGTTTTGTGGCTGGACTATATATAGCCCCCACCCTCTATTGTAACCGTTTAGACTTGGATAATAATAGATATTAAGGAAACCCTTTGAGGACTTAAATCTATTGGTCTCATGCTCCTACCAAGGAGCACGGATTATCCACCCACCTCTTGGATCTTGCTTAAGTGCGTTCAAGTTGTACAAGGCCTTGGGATCTCGGTGTCTCGTCCCAAGTTGTCAAGATCTCACCAAGCACCTCATCCCGTTGTTGGCGTGGAGAGCGAGCTTACCAACACCGATCCTAGGGATTATGTTGGACGGTTGCCACCGGCGTGAGGAGTAGGCGTGTATCGTGTTTTGGTGTGTGTGTGTTCGTGGTTTTCATCGCCCTCATCGATTTCATCCCCCGACCACCTCGCTCCCCTCGTTTCTCGTGGAATTCGTGAAAGATCGGGCCAACCCCCAGGGTTACCCCATAACAAGACGTGGACACGCGCCTAGGGGAGTTTGACACCAAGCTCACCAACGCCGTGGACAAGATCGATGGACTCGAGAAATCCTTCAACGCCAAGCTTGACGTTCGGTTCAAGGAGCTTCTGAACCGATTGCCCGCTTTGCAAGCACCCACATGGTGCACGCATTCGATCACGCTGCTGGATCATTGCTGCCGCCCGCTGCGGCTCTGCTGCGGGCGTTCCTCGGACTTCCGCGTAATCGCTGCTGCGACATTGGGGACAGACGACGGTACCGGGTACTACTACGACCCGACGACGACGATCTGTTTGACGAGGAGGTTGAACAACCTCCACGGTACCGCTGGTCGTCCCGACATTACTACATAGCGCCGCCCAGATGCGTCTTCGATGATGATCATGTTGCAAAGCTTAAATTAAATATTCCATCTTTTGAGGGTAAATATAATCTGATGCATATCTTACATGGGAGATGGAAGTAGAACAACGTTTTGCATGCTTAAAATATCCACGAGAATATGCGTGTTAGTCTTTGCTACATGTGAATTTACTAAATTTGCTTCCCTTTGGTGGTCCAGTATTGTCGTTTAAATCCTACTACTATTCCTAGTACTTGGACCTTTAAAACTGCTATGCGTGTTCGTTTTGTACCTCCCACTTATCAACGTGATTTACTAAAGAATCGACACGCTTAGAGCAAGGGAAAAATTCGTAGAAGAGTATTATCGGGAATTGCAAGCGGGATGGTTAGGTGTGGTCTTGTAGAATCTAATGAACAAATGCTTGCACGTTTCTTTGGTGGATTAAACAAGGACATTCAGACATATTAGATTATAAGGAATATAATTCTATCACTCGTTTGTTTCATCTTGCTTGCAAAATGAGCGTGAAGTCTTGAGGATCGCCAAACACCATGGAGGAGGACTAATAATTCTGCAGTCGCACATCCACTTGGACATCCCGACAATCAGCGCCTCCTCGTGATTCGCCTCCATTACTACCACATCCAAGGCCACCACAAGATTTCCGGTTGCTCCTCCACCATCATCCAATGCTCCCCTTTCGTAGTGCATCTTCTATGGCTTCCACGGGTAAGACTAAGGATATACAATGCCGCAAGTCTTTGGGGTTTTGGTCATATTGAGAGATTGCACAACACAACGTGTGATGATGGTGCGAGAAGATGGTGAATACGATTCGCGAGTGACTTGATGAAGATACACTAGCCCTTATTTCTTTCGAGATGGAGACAATTCGATGATGATGACGAGCAGGTAATGGGAGCTGAAGCGATCAATACAAGAGTTTAATTACACAACGTGTGTTGAGTGTGCAATTGAGCAAATCTGAGCAAGATCAACGCCACAACCTGTTCCAAACACGTGGTGTTGTCAAGGAAAGAGCTATACGGATCATCATTGATGGAGGGAGTTGTAATAATCTGGCCAGTGTTGACATGGTAGAGAAGCTTGCGCTTCCAACAAAACAACGCCCACATTCATACTACATCCAATGGTTTGAGAGTTCTCGCAAGATCAAGGTAACAAGAACGGTACGCGTGCATTTTACTATTGGTACATATTCTGATTTTGTTGATTGTGATGTTGTACCTATGCAAGCTTGTTCTTTGTTACTTGGTAGACCATGGCAATTTGATAGAGAATCTGTTCATAATGGCAAAACTAACCACTATTCTCTTATGCATGATGGAAAGAAAATTGGTCTAAAACCTATGACTCCGACAGATTTTAAAAGATGATCTTGCTAGAGCTAGTAGAGCTAAAACGAGGAGAAAAATAAAAGTGAGAATCAGATTGTTCTTTGATTTTATACCACCAAAGAACACTAAATCTGATTCTACACATGCTACGAAATTCGTTTGAAGAGTCCATGTATGCTTGCAAATAAAATTGATATTGCTGAACTAGATGTAAACAATACTCAATGTTATGCAATTGTATGCAAAGAGGTTTTGTTTTCATTTGAGGATATGCCTCCTTCTTTGCCACCCGCTATTGCTAACCTTTGCGGGAATATGAGGACGTATTTCCATTGAGTTGCCACCAGGACTACCTCCTATTAGAGGAATTGAGCATCAAATTGATCTAATTCCTGGTGCCACGTTGCAACCGCCATATAGAACCAATCCAGAGGAGACAAAGGAGATACAACGCCAAATTCGGGAACTACTCGACAGAGATCATATTCGTGAGTCCCTTAGCCCTTGTCTGTTCCTATTATTTTGGTGCCTAAGAAAGATGGTTCTTCGGCATGTGTACTGATTGTAGAGCTATCAATAATATTACTATTCGATATCGTCATCCTATTCCACGTTTAGATGACATGCTTGATGAATTGAGTGGCTCTACCATGTTTTCTAAAGTTGATTTGCGTAGTGGTTACCACAGTTCGTATGAAATTAGGAGATGAATGGAAAACAGCATTTAAAACTAAGTTCGGTTTATATGAGTGGTTAGTAATGCCGTTTGGTTTAACTAATGCACCTAGCACTTTCATGAGATTAATGAACGAAGTTTCGTGCTTTCATTGGACGTTTGTGGTAGTCTACTTTGATGATATTCTGATTTATAGCAAATCTTTAGAGGAACATTTGGACCATTTACGTCTTGTTTTCAATGCTTTACGTGATGCACGTTTGTTTGGTAACCTTGAGAAGTGCACCTTTTGCACCAATCGAGTTCGTTTCTTGGCTATGTTGTTACATCACGGGGTATTGAAGTGGATCCAGCCAAGATTGAAGCTATTGAGAATTGGCGCAGCCCAAGACGGTCACACAAGTGAGGAGTTTTCTTGGCCTGGTTTTTATAGGCGCTTTGTCAAAGACTTTGGATCAATTGCCGCGCTGAATGAGCTTACCAAGAAGGATGTGCCCTTTGTTTGGGCGATGCACAACAAGGCCTTCGTCATATTGAAAGATAAGCTAACACATGCTCCCTTACTACAACTTCCTGATTTTACTAAGACTTTTGAGCTTGAATGTGATGCTAGTGGAATTGGTTTGGGAGGGGTGTTATTACAAGAGGGAAAACCTGTTGCATATTTTAGTGAGAAATTGAGTGGGGCTAGTCTGAACTATTCTACTTATGATAAAGAATTATATGCGTTGGTTCGGACATTAGAAACTTGGCAACATTATCTATGGCCTAAGGAATTTGTTATTCATTCTGATCATGAATCTTTGAAGCATATTCGTAGTCAAGCTAAGTTGAATCGTCGTCATGCAAAGTGGGTTGAATTTATTGAGTCTTTTCCTTATGTTATCAAACAAAAAAGGGTAAAGATAATGTTATTGCTGATGCTTTGTCACACCGTTATGCTTTGTTATCTCAACTTGACTTCAAAGTATTTGGATTGGAAACTATTAAGGAACAATATGTGCATGATGCTGAATTTAAAGATGTGTTGCAGAATTGTAGAGATGGTAGAACTTGGAACAAGTTCGTCTTCAATGATGGATTTGTGTTCCGTGCTAACAAACTATGCATTCGAGATAGCTCTGTTAGTCTTTTGTTATTACAGAGGCGCATGGAGGAGGATTGATGGGACACTTTGGTGTCAAGAAGACGGAGGATGTTCTTCTTGCACACTTCTTTTGGGCCACGTCGAGATGTTGAGAGATTTGTGTACGTGCACTACTTGTCAAAAAGCTAAGTCTCGCCTTAATCCACATGGTTTATATATGCCTCTTCCTGTTCCTAGTGTTCCTTGGGAGGATATTTCTATGGACTTTGTTTTTGGATTGCCACGAACACAGTAGGGGAGGGATAGTATTTTTGTTGTTGTGGATCGGTTCTCTAAGATGGCACACTTTATTCCTTGTCATAAAACGGATGATGCTGCACATATTGCTGATTTGTTCTTTCGTGAAATTGTTCGTTTGCATGGTGTGCCAAATACTATTGTCTCGATCGTGATACTAAATTTCTTAGCCACTTTTGGAGATGTTTATGGGCTAAGTTGGGGACTAAATTGCTCTTTAGTACTACATGTCATCCCCAAACTGATGGTCAAACTGAAGTAGTAAATAGAACTTTGTCTACTATGTTACGGGCTGTTTTAAAGAAGAACTTAAAATTGTGGGAAGAGTGTTTACCTCATATAGAATTTGCTTATAATCGTTCATTGCATTCTACCACAAAGATGTGCCCATTTGAGATTGTGTATGGTTTTGTTCCTCGTGCACCTATTGATTTATTGCCTTTACCTTCTTCGGTGCAACATAATTTGGATGCTACACAACGCCTTTGAAATGATATTAAACTTGCATAAGACTACTAAAGATAACATTGAACACATGAATGCTAAGTATAAACTTCTTTGGGGATAAAGGGAGAAAGCATGTTGTGTTTGATGTTGGCGATCTTGTTTGGTTACATTTGCGTAAAGATCGCTTTTCCGATTTACGCAAGTCTAAGTTAATGCCACGTCTTCTGGTCCCTTTAAGGTGTTAGAAAGAATCAATGATAATGCATATAAACTTGAGTTGCGTGCAGACTTTGGTACAGTTAGTCCTACATTTAACATTGCGATTTGAAGCCTTACTTTGGTGAGGAAGATGAGATTGCGTCGAGGGCGACTTCAATTCAAGAAGGGAGCATGATGTGGACATCCCTACTATTGATACAACCGTTGTACCTCTGACAACACACATACAAGGACCCATCACAAGATCTCGTGCCAAACAACTTAAATATCATGTACTTTCGTTTCTTGGAACTATTCCTTACATACATGAGAATATGATGCTGCCTAAGTCAGATACATTTCTTACTCTTAGGAATGATGGACCAAGCATGGATGAGAGGGACAAGCATTGGAGCATGGCCATGCATGGAGATGGCGCAAGCATGTGATGATCCAAGAGAAGGCCACGGATGAAGATTTCAGAACTTTGAGGCCACCATAATGGAGAAAGAAGGCTTGGACGAAATATTCAAGATCAATACTTTCTTAATTCGTCCATAGCATAATATGGTGTCATGACACCTTTATTTTGGGCCAGCCCATGTAATTTTCGCAGTTTTAGTTAGCCACTTTTTAGAGTCCGTATTTGAGGAAAAGGACTTTTAGGGTTGGATTCGCCACCACTTCCTTGGCTGGCGAAACCCCACCTTTTCGCCTTAAATCGCCCATAGCGAACCTTTAGACTCGGATTTTGTTTAGACATTAAGTTAGCCATAGTCGCAACTTCGCCAAGGCTCGGCGTCAGAGGCCTCTTGTACTTCGCACCTATTCAGATCCCACCTCTTTCAATAAAGCTTTCCTCTTAATCCGCAATATCTTGATTGCAATATTGGTTCTTACTTGTTCTCGATTTGGTAGGAATTAAGACCCTCGTGGTCGGTGATCGTGTTCACGCAGGATCGGTAACCTCCAGGAGATTGGCCTAGCGATTGCATTGGCGCTCGTGCTCGCACGTGTAGTCGGATCGTCAAGCCCGAACTCCACCAAATCGATTATCGCCATCTCATCGAAAGATCGGACACCTTTGCCTTATCACAAGAAGAAGGAAAAACCTTCTGTTACTGGCGGTAGTACAAAGCTTGGTACGGCGCAATGATAGTACCGCTTGTTACTGGTAGTAATCGATGGCCATATCGCTTGGAGCACGGTAGTACCGCTGGTGACAGAACACGAACTACAACGAGATCCACTTGACACAAACCTCAGATCCGTGGGAAAACTGACCGAAAGGCTGGCTAGGAACAACAGGGGCTATAGATCGACTCCCAAAGCAACAGATCTATGGACCAAAACCACGAAAAACGCACCAAATCCAGAGATCGATCCGAAGGCAAATTGGGGCTCTTTTTGGTGGGATTTTCGATTTTAAGGCGGATAAAAGAAAAATTGGGGGGAAATTCGTGATCAACCGTGCTCTTGATACCAATATGTTATGGGGTAACCCTGGGGTTGGCCCGATCTTTCACGAATTCCACGAGAAACGAGGGGAACGAGGTGGTCGGGGGATGAAATCGATGAAGGCGATGAAAACCACGAACACACACACACACCAAAACACGATACACGCCTACTCCTCACGCCGGTGGCAACCGGTCCAACATAATCCCTAGGATCGGTGTTGGGCGAAGCTCGCTCTCCACGCCAACAACGGGGGATGAGGTGCTTGGTGAGATCTTGACTTGGGGGCGAGACACGAGAACCCAAGGCCTTGTACAACTTGAACGCACTTAAGCAAGATCCAAGAGGGGGGTGGATAATCCGGTGCTCCTTGGTAGGAGCATGAGACCAATAGATATAAGTCCTCAAAGGGTTTCCTTAATATCTATTATTATCCAAGTCTAGGGTTTACAATAGAGGGTGGGGGGCTATATATAGTCCAGCCACAAAAAGCAGGTAGTTTGGGAACAAATAGCGGAATAGGGATAGGGTTACAAAGCGGGCGAAATATTACGGAAGCTCACTGCCAGAGTACCTTGAGACCCGGTAGTACGGTCATGCGGTAGTATCGGTTCTGGCCGGTAGTACCGCTTATCGCCCCGGGACTTCGCTGGGTCTTCTGTTGGGGCGGTAATGGGCCCGGTAAGTCCGGATCCGGGCGGTAGTACCGCCAATGACAAAGAGCATTTTAAGCTCCGGCCTTCGTCGTTGGCGGTAGCATTAGGTAGTACCGGTGCTGTGTCCTAGTAATGCATTGGCGGCAGAGAGCGTTTGGTCTCTTCGGTGGTGCTCCGTCACTGGTTCGTCTTCTTGCACTGATGATGCACAAGGTATGGGTATGAAGTAGCAAGCCATCCAAAGGCGTATCGAAGTCACACAAGGAGAGGAGCGAGTTCACCTTAGCTTGAAGGAGTTTGGCTCGGGCGCGAGTCATCGGTCCACTTGGGGAGCTTGTGGAAGTAGATGTAGTAGCGGTCGTAGGACGGGCTGCATCAACGTGTCAGCGGGAGGATCCGGGGGATTTTGGGGAACTATTCCCGGGGGAAGCGTAGTACGGTCCTTAAAAAAAGATTCATCGATTGCCAGTTGGTGTTTGATTGATCACCAGGGTTAACGCAATTGGTTAGAGTAAAAATCTGGGAAAGTCCCCCCTCCTAATTCGCCTACCGTGGTGAAATGCGATGCTAGGCTGAAAGGTGGGCCGCTTTAGTTGGGCCGAGAAGTGAACAAAACCGTCACAACCGTAGCCGGTCTTAGAGAATCTCCACTAGCATTCCTAGGACGCCGATCCCAGTGTGAATTTAGGTCCAGACGTTGAAAATCAGCCCAATCGTGTTCTCAAGACCCAGTTTCGTCTGAATTTGGGTGAACTTTGGTCGGACTTCCCAGGCCATTCTCAGAATCCCGGGAACGCCCTGTGAACGCCGGACGAAGCGAAAACGGGCGTGCGCCAGCTCTTTCGACGAGAGAAGGCCGAACTCCCGCCCTTTTCTTGCTCCCCTCCCGCCTTTATTCCTCATTCCCCCCACTCCCGCCACTTCGCTGAGCTCTCTCCCGCCCGCCATGTCGCCCAAGGGTTTCGTCAAACCCAGATCGAAACTCGGCGAGGATTCGGGGGAGAAGAAGGCGAGGAAACCGATAGCACCGACGACAAGGCCGGAGGGCGTGTCCAGCCCCGAGTGGCTGTCCACTATGCAGAAGAGGAAGATCTCGTCGGACGAACGGAGGGAGGGAAAGGAGAGGGTGAAGCTCAGGCAAGAACAAGAGCACGCCGACGAGCAGGCGTCGATGAGGGCGAATCAGGCGACGGCGTTGCGCGCGACGATGATGGCAAAACAGGTAGTTCCGGTGTCGTATCCCCCCACCGGGGAAGCCAGGCAAGCGTCCGCTCGCCGGCCGGCTTCCAGGAGAGCCAGGCGAATGCTCAACAGTGGTACTCCTTGTCCCCCGAGTTTGACGACAGGTTCAACCCGAACGTGGTCTTTCCCTGCCCTGCACCTCGCCCTTCTTTGGCCTTCAACATCGGCATACCCTACTCCACCTCACTGGCGTACGCAGGTTCATCGTCGGTGATGCGCCGCGGCCCACTCCCGTTCGGCTGAAGCTCATCGCAAGCAACCTACGACGAGGTCGATGTGCACAACCTGTTTGGTGGAATATCGACCGACATGTTAGCTGAGACATACATGCAGGACATGATCGCCCAAGGTTCGGCCATCAACCCCTCCTTCTTTACTCAAGAACAATCTCGGGCCGATGCCGAACACGGCCTCGAGTCTCAGGATTTCGCCGACCTCGACGCTGAGTAGATGGCGGCCTAGGTCGACGCCATGTTTCCGGTGAAGGGCAACAAGGGCAAGAAGAAGCCAGGCACATCGGCATCGGAGGCACGGATCAAGTGGACGGTGCCCGAGGACCTTTATCTTGCCAAAGACTGGAAATCGGTGAGTATGGATCCCATCACCGCTGCCAACCAAAACTGCGACAACTACTGGAAGCGCGTGAGTAAGCGTTCGACGAGCGTAGCCTTTGTGACCCGAAGTATAGAAAAATTCATATGGAGCGAGGGGATAAGGCCATGACCAACCATTGGGGGCTCATCCAGCATGCGTGTAGCAAGTGGCACAGCTGCGTGGAAGAGGTGGAACGCACAAGCTAGCGGGGAAAACATGGACAATAAGGTATTTCGTGAACACTAATCAAAGTTATGACAAGCTCAAGCATATCCTGACACATTGTCTTGCATTTTTCAGCTTCTTCGTGCACTGGGTTTGTACCGAGACGACATGAAGGCAGAGTTTAAGTTTCACCACGTGTTCACCGAGATTGAGCACTGCGAGAAATAGCGGGACACTCGCCTGAGCCTCGCCAAGACCAAGGACGGCGTGTACTGTTGGGCCACGCAGAAATAAAAGAAAACTTTTCCTCTAACGTGGTGATCCCAAGATCTAGACAGGGTAGAAGGCCATGAGGTTTACCACTAGACGCGCAGTTGCGGTATTGATAAAGTGCGTCAGTTGATGTAGTGCATTCCTTTGCGATCCGATCGTCCTGGTGCTGATCATACAACACCTCTGCTGGTATCCACACGTACAAGGAGGAGCACCGGCGACGAACTGCTAGGTTCGTTACGACGGCAGGACTGATGTGGAGCTAGGGTTTCCAACACATGGAATGACCTAACTGATCAACGATTAACCTTTCTGGGTTACGGTGCTCCACTATATATAGGGAGTGAACGTGGGCTCCACTCTTCTGGCCCATTCACAAAAGCCCATATAACATTGGTCACTGTGAGTCCGACTCACTGACTCAGTTCTGATCCGGCTTGGGTCTGACCCAACCATATTTCCGGTTCAGATCCAATTCGAACTTGCTCCCGCTCTTAAGTGTGTGACTTGGCAGGCTCATGGCTACTCGGACACGATTGGAGTCCGACTCACAATCGATCAGTCGGCAGTGGCAGAACGTGCCGACTCCCAAGTACCAAAGAGTCATGACGACTCGCCTTTCCAATGTGACTTACGTCCGAGTCCCTTTTGCCTCACGATATTCCTTGTCAGACTATAGGCGAATATATGTCATCCCTTAAATAGTTCGACTCTCTTCTCGATCCGAGATAAGTGATTCACCCGAGAACTCTTAGTCGACCGCCTCGGTTAACACTTAACCGAGTGGTACATGGCCATGCTTTCCGAATCATATCTTCTGAGAGGGCCCAGAGAATATCTCTCCGAGTGGAGGGGCAAAATCCCATCTCGGTTATTCACATCACGCAGCTTGATTCTCAGTCGACCCGAACTCGCTTTATAACCGCTTAGTTACGGATCGGGCTTGATGTAACCTAAGTCGGTGATCCTCAACTCGGACTATGCAACAACCTCAGGTCTAAGGATTACATTGATTGAGATATACAAATGACTACTTGTTCATTGTACCTCAATATGGGTCAATCCGACTCGCTAAACTCTTTAGCCGAGTCTGTGTAAGTCGGAATGGCATCACCATTCCCATGACAAGTGCAACCGAGTCATCAAGCCGACTTTCACATTGGTCTAAGTGGTGTGTCCAGCACAACCTCAATGACCAAGGACATTTAGTACAAACAACATGAATGCATAGTTCCACAACCAAATCACATATTCAATGATACACATAAGATGTTTATACATGGACAACTTTATATCTTTATGAATACAATGGGAAATCTCATCATACATGATTGCCTCTAGGGCATATTCCCAACAGTCTCCCACTTGCACTAGAGTCAATCTTCCGACATCACGTGTCTAAGCATCTAATGTCCATGGCTCTCAGGTGCGCCTCATGCTTCGGCTGGGGTAACAACTTTCTCAACAGATCCGCAATATTTGCATCCGTGTGTACCTTGCATAACTGGATATCACCCTGATCCACAAACTAGCGAATCATATGGTACCGCATGAGTATGTGCTTGTTCTTCTGGTGTTGTCTAGGTTCCTTGGCTTGTGCAATATCACCATTGTTGTCACAATACATGTCTAACGGATTGGACGAGCCCTGAACCACACCAAGATCCATGAGGAAATTCCTTATCCAAATAGCTTCCTTTGCTTCCTCCGAGGCGGCAATATACTCAGCCTCTGTTGTAGATGCAGACATAGACTCTTGCTTGGAACTCTTCCAGCTCACAGCACCTCCGTTTATAATAAACACGTATCCAGATTGCGAACGAGAATCATCAGAGTCGGTAAGATAACTCGCATCCGTGTAACCCTTTACACTGAGTTCATCTTCACCACCATAAACCAAAAACATATCCTTAGTCCTTCTCAAGTACTTTAGGATATTTTTAGCCGCTGTCTAGTGGATTTCTCCAGGATCAGCCTGGTATCTTCTCACAACACTTAGAGCCTATAAAACATCTGGCCTAGTACAAATCATGGCATACATGATGGATCCGATTGCAGAAGCATATGGAATCGCACTCATCCGACTTCGCTCATCAGTGGTCGAAGGACACCGAGTCTTGCTAAGTTTTACACCATGGGACATCGGTAAGAACCCCTTCTTAGACGATTCCATGTTGAACTTCTTCAACACTTTGTCCAAATAAGTACTCTGACTCAATCCATTGAGCCTCCTTGATCTATCTCTATAGATCCGGATTCCGAGGATGTATGTTGCCTCACCCAAGTCTTTCATTGAGAAACTCCTTTCCAATGATTCATTGGTTTCTTGCAACATCTAGACATCATTTCCAATCAATAATATGTCATCCACATATAAGATCAGAAAGTTTACTTTGCTCCCACTAAACTTCTTGTATAAACAAGAATCATGATCACTCTTGATGAAGCCAAACGATTTGACTACCTCATCAAAGCGAATATTCCAACTCCGAGATGCTTGCTTCAACCCATAAATGGATTTTTGAAGTTTGCACACTTTGTCAGCATTAGCCGGATCGACAAAACCCTCGGGTTGTATCATATACACATCCTCGATTAAATTTCCATTAAGGAAAGACGTTTTGACATCCATCTGCCATATCTCATAGTCGAAATAGGCCGCTATAACTAACATGATCCGAACTGATTTAAGCATCGCTACGGGCGAGAAAGTCTTGTCGTAATCAACTCCTTGAACTTGTCGGAACCCCTTCGCGACAAGACGTGCTTTATAGATAGAAACATTTCCATCCATATCAGTTATTTTCTTAAAGACCCATTTGCACTCGACGGGTCTTGCACCGTCTGGCAGATCAACCAAGTTCCAAACTTGATTTTTATCCATGGACTTTAACTCGGATCTCATGGATCCAAGCCATGACTCGGAATCATATCCCACCATCGCTTCCGAATAATTTGCCGGCTCATCACCGTCTAACAGTAATACATCACGAACACTTCGTAATTTTGCCGATCTTCGTAGTATAGGTACTGCCGCCGGCTGAGCCACCACGACCGGCTCAACCTCCAAGGTTTTTGCCGACTTTCTACTAGCCGGTTGCTCTCGAATTTCTTCGAGTTGCACCGTGCTCCCACTTACTCCCTGACTGAGAAACTCTTTCTCAAGGAAGACACCGTTTCGAGCGACAAACACTTTGCCGTCTTCTCTGTTGTAGAAGTAGTAACCCAAGGTTTCCCTCAGATACCCCACGAAGATACACTTATCCGACTTGGCCGTAAGCTTGTCCGACTGAAGTCACTTGACAAATGCTTCACAACCCCAAATCTTAAGAAAAGACAAACTCGGCTTTGATGCAGCCCGTTCTCCGACCGCTACTACATCTACTCCCACGAGCTACCCAAGTGGACCCATGACTCGCGCCCGAGCCAAACTCCTTCAAACTAAGGTGAACTCGCTCCTCTCCTTGTGTGACTTCGACACCCCCTTGGATGGCTTGCTACTTCACACGCAAACTCTGTGCATCATCAGGTACGAAGAAGCCACCAGTCGCTGCCAGACGCAAGCCAGATTAATGGTTGGGACGACCGGTACTACCGCCCAAGCGGTCCCACCGCCTCCCACTGCTCGCCACAGAAGCACTACTTCACGCCCGAAGCAAGCCAGACGACGGTCCTCAAGAACCGTACTACCGTGGCAGTACTACCGCCTCCTACCGCCACATCGACGCCTCGACGAAGCTCCAGGCCCTCAAGCGGTACTACTGCTCGAAGCGGTACTACGTTACCACCGGTACGGTTGCGGACCGGTACTACCGGGTCTGCGACCTCGATCACCTAAGTTCGCCCTGTGCCTTGTAACCCCACCTATCATTTATCTCTCCATTCAAACTACCCTGTTTTGTGGTGGACTATATAGCCCCCACCTCTATTGTAAACGCTTAGACTTGGATAATAATAGATATTAAGGAAACCCTTTGAGGACTTATATCTATTGGTCTCATGCTCCTACCAAGGAGCACCGGATTATCCAACCCTCTTGGATCTTGCCTAGTGCGTTCAAGTTGTACAAGGCCTTGGGTTCTCGCCCCAAGTCGCCAAGGTCTCACCAAGCACCTCATCCCCCGTTGTTGGCGTGAGAGCGAGCCGCCCAACACCGATCCTAGGGATTATGTTGGACCGGTTGCCACCGGCGTGAGGAGTAGGCGTGTATCGTGTTTTGGTGTGCGTGTGTTCGTGGTTTTCATCGCCTTCCCCGATTTCATACCCGACCACCTCTTTTCCCCTCGTTCCTCGTGGAATTCGTGAAAGATCGGGCCAACCCCAGGGTTACCCCCTAACATATTGGTATCAAGAGCATGGTTGATCACGAATTTTCCTCCAATTTTTTCTTTTACCCGTCTTAAAAACGAAAATCCTACCAAAAAGAGCCCAATTTGCCTTCGGATCGATCTCTGGATTTGGTGAGTTTTTCGTGGTTTTGGTCCATAGATCTGTTGCTTTGGGAGTCGATCTATAGCCCCTCTTGTTTCTAGCTCAGCCTTTCGGTCAGTTTTTCAACGAATTTGAGGTTTTTGGCAAGTTCACCTTGTTCCAGGCCTGTGCCAAGCGGTACATTGTCAGTAAGCGGTACTACCGCTAGTTACCCAGATTACCGGTAGTACAAGCGGATTATCATCACCGGTACTACCGCTGCTACAGCGGTACTACCGCCGCCAACGCCTGCGGCGCCCGCCTTTGATGCCTCGATTTCGTCACGACCTTTTCCACCTCGCTTGTTCGTGTTTGTCGCCATTTTCACAACAGCTTCCGATCAACGCCATCCCGCCTCAACGACACCGCGACACTCGAACATGTTCCCACCAACGGTTGCAAGTCGTCAACAATACCAAAGGTATAACTTGCACCACCTTGACAGCCCATATCTTCCTTTGTGTGTATCTATCCTATGAGAGCAACTCATTTTGTGTTTGTCTACATTGTGCACTTGCCTTCGGAAAGTGAGAGTTTGACGCCAAATACAAAAGCTAACATAGTAGCATAGCAAGGAGAAAAGGAAAAGAATAAAAAAAAACAAAAGAAAAGAGAAAAGATACATAGTCCCCAATACAAAGAGAATACCAAGCTTGTAAGCCAAGAAAGAGAGAAGAAAGAGCCCGCAAGTGCACAAATCTATTGCTTACCCTCTTTGGCAAACGAGTTGTGGTCTCTCCTTGTGTTGGCACGACACCGAGCGTAGTCTTCGTTAGGACCTTTTGTGCTCATTTTCATAGTCGTGCTAACCCGCTTTTCTCCACGTGTGTGTTTTCCGTGTTTTGGTAGATCGTATCCTTTTGCTTTTGATCTTTGGCTCTTTACCACGAGGACAATAACCTTTGCTTGGATCGCTTTTTGGTTTTCCACAACCATTACCTTCCACCAAAAGCCTTTGAGAGTTTCTTGCCATTTCACTTTGCACGCTTTTCGCTCATTTGTGTGGCAATTGGTTTGATATAATCTCCAAGGTGAGGTAAGGCTAACTCTCCACACCCTTTCTCCATATACAACCATTGTTGGCTTTGCATCATGGATGTGCATGGAGAGCCATCCCAACCACCACCACCTCCAGAGGATGATAACCAATTCATGACAAGATGGGACCATTGGAAGATCCGAGGAGAATTCAACTATCGCTAGAAGCTCTCGAGCGGCGCCAAGATGAACAATTTAGCGAGGCCCGTGTGGAATTCAAGAACATCGACAACCGCTTCGAAGAAGTCTGGCCAAATGCATGCCATGCAACACAACCTCGGGCATCAAAATGAAGCTCTTGGCCGCACTCGCCTCAACGGATGAGAAGCTCCAACACATCATCGATGGACTCGCAAGGACACGCCGGCAATCAAGCTCATCTCGGCACTCATCAAGTGAAACAAGTGCACCTCGCCACACGCTTCAAGGCACCGGATGGACCCGTTCTTCAATCCATAGGCTCTTCGCAAGTGGTACCATCTCCACGCCACGCGACATCAAGCTATGATGGTGACCTCCGCAAGACCTCCAAGACGTGAAGCAAACCGACCACAACCAAGGGCACTGGTGATTCAACAAGAGCAACCTCGCATAGACCACCACGGCCATCGACGTCGACACACTCCTTCAACAACAAGTGAAACTTCCGAAGAGGACGAACAAGATCATCGTCGACGTGAAGCACTCGCAGATCCTCCAAGGCATCATCATCGACATGAGCGTCCTCGCCGCCAACATAATGGTCATGACGAGCCTCCCTACACCAAGAAGAAGAGCACCATGGCGCATCCGGCTCGACGTCCTCTCGCCACATGGCGCAAGCTAATGCTCCTCGCCATCAACCACGACAAGAGCAAGAGCAAGCTCCCAAGCTCGTCGTGAGGACCATCAACCTCCTCCTCGTCGCATCCGCGACAAGAAAACGAGCACGCCCCAAGCTCGTCGTCAACAACAAGTTCCTCCACCAAACGCGGCACCTCAACAACCACGCGAAGATCGCAACAATCACCAAGCAAGACATGAGAGCTCGATGATGATGATGACCGTCAAAATAATGGCAACCGACGCAACCGGAACCGCAATGGAGAAGAAACTTTCGCAAGCTCAAATTCACCATGCCCAAGTTCACCGGTTCCAATGAGCCCGAGGAATATCTCTTGGGAACTCAAGGTCGACAAGATCTTCCGCATGCACAATTATAGCAATGAGAAGATGATGGCCATGGCATCCCTCGAGTTTGATGAGTATGCCAACCTTTGGTGGAACAAGTCCAACTCGCTCAGCAAAAGAAGAGCCTCAATCGCCACTTGGCAAGATATGAAGGCTCATATGAGATCCCGCTTTGTTCCTTCACACTACACGCGTGACCTCTTCAACAAGCTTCAAACGCTTAGTCAAGGGACAAAGACCGTGGAAGAGTACTTCAAGCAAATGGAGCTCAACATGATCCGTGCCAACATTGAAGAGCGAGATGAGCAAACAATGGCACGCTTCCTCAATGGCTTGAACCATCCCATCAAACGCATCACCGAAGTTCCAAAAGTACAACAACATGGTTGAGCTTGTGCACATCGCATCCAAGGCCGAGCGCCAAGTGCAAGAGGACATCAAGTACAACAAGCCAAAGACGATTTCACCTACAAGCAAGCGCCAACCACTACTCCAACAACACCAAGTGGAAGCTCCCCAAGTACAACCAAGCTTCCTTCAAGCCAACTATTCCCCAAGGAAAACAGCCCCCAAGTGGCAAACAAACACGGGATGATCAACCATTCAATGGTGAATGCTACAAGTGTGGAGGCAAAGGGCACAAGTCCAATGCATGTGGAAACAAAAAAGTTTTGTTCATCCATGACAAGGGCGATGAAGAATACTTGAGTGAAGAAGAGTTTGATGCAAGGGTCAAGGAAGCCATGGCAAGGCAACACTTGGAAGAGGACCAAGAACTTCTTGTGTGTGAGCATGACGCAAGTCCATCGCTTGTGGTCACAAGGGTCTTGACTACCCAAGCCAATGAAAATGAAGACCAACTCGAACATCTTCCAAACTCGTGCAGATCAATGGGAAGTCCATCAAAGTTGTCATCGATGGAGGAAGTTGCCACAACCTCAAGCACGGAATTGTGTGAGAAACTCAACCTCACCCTTCACCCACATAGACACCCCTACCATATCCAATGGCTAAGTGACCAAGGATCCGTCAAGATCAAGCACACCGTCTCGGTGACGTTCTCCATTGGACACTACAAGGACACGGTGGAATGTGACGTGGTTCCAATGATGGTTTGTCACATGTTGCTCGGAAGGCCGTGGCAATATGACAAGTGTGCTTTGCATAATGGTCACTCAAACACCTACACTTTCAAATGGCTTGATAAAACTTGTGTGTTGCAACCAATGACTCCTAGCCAAATAATTGCGGACAATGCAAAGGCTTTAGCGAGGGCGCAATACGCAAAAACACCTTGTGAGAAGAGTGGTGAGTGAGAGAACCACACCATAGTGAGTGAGAGCTACAAGCCAAACTCGAGTGGAAAAATTAAGAGTGTTCTTCTTGCCACCAAAAGTGAGATGAGAGAAGTGAGGAACAACCCATCCATCTTGCACTACGTCCTCGTATGCAAGGGACTAGCGCAAGGAACTAATGACTTGACAAATATTCCTCCTTCTTTGATGGCTGTTTTGCAGGAATTCCAAGATGTATTTCCCGAAGAGCTTCCTCATGGCCTTCCTCCTCGTGGAATCGAGCACCAGATCGACCTCATACCCGCACCTCTACCAAATCAACTGCAGACGCAAACCCTAAGAGACAAAGGAGATCGAAGCGTCAAATCAACCAACTCGTCTCCAAAGGTTTGATCCAAGTAAGCACTAGCCCAAGCGGTTCCCGTGATCCTAGTCCCAAAACGGATGATACGTTGCGATTATGCATGGATCGCCCAATCAATGCTATCACCGCGTTATCGACATCCTATACCGCGTCTTGATGACATGCTTGATGATTTATGTGGAGCCACTATATTTTCAAAATTGATCTTCGTAGTGGCTACCATCAAATTCGCATGGTCAAGGTGATGAGTGGAAACCGCCTTCAAGACCAAGCTTGGTCTCTATGAATGGTTGGTTATGCCTTTTGGCTTATCCAATGCCCCATCTACCTTCATGCCTCATGAACCATATTTTGCGATCACTCATTGGAAAGAGTGTAGTTGTTTACTTTGATGACATTCTTGTCTATAGCAAGTCACTAGAGGAGCATGTTACTCATGTTAAGGAGGTCTTACAAATCCTTCACATGAAAAGCTTTATGCTAACCTCCCCAAGTGCACTTTTGCAAAGACAAGCTGATTTTCCTTGGTTTTGTTGTGTCTTCTAATGGCATTGAAGTTGATGTATCAAAAGTCAAGGACATACGAGATTGGCCCACCCTACAAATGTTAGTGAACTTCGTAGTTTTCATGGGTTGGCTTTTACCGTCGCTTTGTGAAAGATTTTTCCACAATTGCTTGCCCCTCAACGAATTGACCAAGAAGAATGTCACGTTCGCTTGGGGAAAAGCACAACAAAAGGCTTTGATGAGCTCAAAAGGAGGCTCACCAAGCACCACTTCTTGCATTGCCGGATTTCACAAAACCTTTGAGATTGAATGTGACGCTAGTGGTATTGGCATTGGTGGCGTCCTTATGCAAAATGGGCCCCTATTGCTTACCATAGTGAGAAACTTGATGGCGCGCCTCAATTATCCCATTTATGACAAAGAACTTTTGCCTTGGTTCGTGTTCTTCAAGTGTGGCAACACTATCTTTGGCCCAAAGAATTTATAATCCATTCACCATGAGTCGTTGAAGTACCTTAAGGGCCAAGCCAACTTGAGTAAAAGGCACGCAAAGTGGGTTGAGTTTATGGAGTCTTTTCCTTACATTGTAAAATACAAGAAGGGCAAAGAAAATGTGGTGGCGGACGCCTTGTCTCGCAAAACCACAAGCCTTCTTACACGACTCGAAGTCAATGTTTTGGGTCTTGAGGACATCAAATCTTTGTATGCGTCCGATTCTTTCTTTGGACCAATATTTGCACAATGTTCAATAGACAAAGGGATTGACGATTTCTATTTGCATAAGGGTTTTATTTTCAAACAAAACAAGCTTTGCATTCCGAAATCGTCTCTCCAACTTTTGCTTCTTCAAGAGTCCCATGGTGGAGGCCTTATGGGTCACTTTGGCAGTGACAAGACATATGACATGCTCTCCACTCACTACTTTTGGCCAAAGATGAAGCCGACGTGAGCGCCACGCTCAACGATGCACTACATGTATCCAAGCTAAGTCTAAGTCCAACCCTTTGGTCTTTATATGCCATTGCCTATTCCTCATGCACCTTGGTCTGACATTAGCATGGACTTTGTATTAGGCTTGCCTAGATCTAAACATGGTCACGATTCCATATTTGTAGTCGTGGATCGCCAAAAATGGCACATTTCATTCCGTGCCATAAGATGATGATGCTTCACATGTCGCAAATTTGTTTTTCGTGGAAATAATTCGCTACGGCGTACACGAACAATCGCTCCGACCGTGACGTAAAATTCATGAGCTACTCGAAGACCCTCATGGCCAAGCTCGGCATCAAGCTCCTCTTCTCGTCCTCGCATCCTCAAACCGATGGACAAACCGAGGTAGTCAATCAAGTCTTGGCACACTTCTCCGGTGTTGATAAAGAAGAACCTTAAAGACTGGAGGAATGCATTCCACACGCCGAAGTTCGCCACAACCGCCAAGCACTCCACCACCATGAGGACCCTGTTCATGATCGCCTATGGATTCGAGCCTCTCACCGCTCGATATCCTTCCACTTCCACTTCATGAACGTACAATATGGACGTTGTCAAGCGTGCCCAAGCAATGGTGAACCTCCATGACGACACACGAGCTACTATCGAGAAACAAGTCCGTCGCCAAGCATCAAGGCTAAACAAGACCAAGAAAGAAATGATCTTTGATGAGGGCGACCTTGTATGGATACACTTGAGTAAAGACCGCTTCCCCAAGGAACGCGACTCCAAGCTAAAGCCACGAGGCGATGGACCATTCAAGGTGCTAAAAAGGATAAACAACAACGCCTATGTGATCGATATACCAACATCGAAGTATCTTGTGAGCTCGACATTCAATGTCAAGGACCTCTCACCCTACCATGGCGAAGAGGAAGTTGTGACGGTTGAAGCGCCGAGACGACTCTTTCCCAAGGGGGAGCTGATGCAGCCCGCCTCCGACCGCTACTACATCTACTCCCACGAGCTACCCAAGTGGACCCATGACTCGCGCCGAGCCAAACTCCTTCAAACTAAGGTGAACTCGCCTCTCCTTGTGTGACTTCGACACCCCTTGGATGGCTTGCTACACACGCAAACTCATGCATCATCAGTACGAAGAAGCCACCAATGCCGCCAGACGCGGTACCGGTTGGGACGACCACACTACCTCCAAGCGGTCCCACCGCCTCCTCCCACCGCTCACACAGAAGCACTACTTCACGCCTGTAAAGCGGCACGACGTCCCAAGAACGGTACTACCGTGGCCAGTACTACCGCCTCCTACCGCCACATCGACGCCTTGACGGAAGCTCCAGCCCTCAAGCGATACTACTGGAGCGGCAGTACTCTGGTTACCACCACCGGATTACCTTGCCGGACCGGTACTACCGGTCCCGCCGACCTCGATCACCTAAGATCGGCCCTGTGCCTTGTAACCCCACCTATCATTTATCTCTCCATTCAAACTACCCCTGTTTGTGGTCGGACTATATATAGCCCCACCCTCTATAAACGCTTAGACTTGGATAATAATAGATATTAAGGAAACCCTTTGAGGACTTATATCTATTGGACTCATGCTCCTACCAAGGAGCACCGGATTATCCACCCCTCTTGGATCTTGCCTAGTGCGTTCAAGTTGTACAAGGCCTTGGGTTCTCGGTTCCGCCCAAGTCGTCAAGGTCTCACCAAGCACCTCATCCCCGTTGTTGGCGTGGAGAGCGAGCTTCACCAACACCGATCCTAGGATTATGTTGGACCGTTGCCACACCGCGTGAGGAGTAGGCGTGTATCGTGTTTTGGTGTGCGTGTGTTCGTGGTTTTCATCGCCTTCCCCGATTTCATACCCGACCACCTCTCTTCCCCTCGTTCCTCGTGGAATTCGTGAAAGATCGGGCCAACCCCAGGGTTACCCCCTAACAGGCTTTTTGCCTGTCCACATCTCATGCGGTGTCTTCTCTACCAATTTTTATGGTACTCTATTTAGTTTGAATGCCACTGTTTCTAGACAATAACCCCAAAATGATAAAGGCAGATCTGTCCGACTCATCATTGATCGTACCATGTCCAACAAGGTCCGATTCTGCCTTTTCGAAACACCGTTCCTTTGCGGCATTCCTGGCGGAGTAAGTTGAGGAACTATTCCACTACTTTTTAGGTGGTCATCAAACTCATGGCTCATGTACTCGCCTCCTCGGTTCGACCGAAGAAACTTTATTTTCTTGCCGAGTTGATTCTGTGCTTCATTCTGGAATTCTTTGAACTTTTCAAAGGCTTCCGACTTATGTTTCATCAAGTAGATATATCCATATCTACTCAAATCATCAGTGAAGGTAATGAAGTACTCATAACCACCTCTGGCTGTCGTGCTCATTGGTCCACATATATCACTATGTACTAGTCCCAACAAGTTGGACGCCCTTTTGCAACTCTTTGCAAAAGGTGTCTTGGTAATTTTGCCGAGTAGGCAAGATTCACATGCCTCGAACGACTCTAAGTCGAACGAAGTTAGGAGTCCATCATCATGGAGCTTCTTCATGTGTTTCCAACTTATATGACCAAGCCGATAGTGCCAAAAGTAAGTCATATTCAGATCATTTGGTTTCAACCTTTTAACATTTATGTTATAAACCGACTCACCATCAAGATTCAAAATAAATAACCCGTCCTGGACGGGTGCAAAGCCGTGAAACATATCATTCAAATATAAAGAACAACCATTATTTTTGATATTCGACTCATAGCCTTGCCTCATCAAACATGAAGCAGAAATAATGTTTTGACTAAGCACTAGAACATAATAACAATTATTCAGTTCCATAATGAATCCGGAAGGTAAATGAAGCTGCATTGTGCCGACTTCCAACGTAGCAACTCATGCTTTGTTGCCGACTCGGATATCAACCTCGCCTCTTGCTACGCTCCTAGTTCTTACTAGTCCCTGCAATGAGTTGCAGATGGAATAACTGATCCGGTATCATATACCCAAGAACTATTAGGTGCATCAGCAAGATATATGTCTATAACATTGCAAACAAGTGTACCTGAGTCGAAAGTCATACCTCCACTCTTGGCTTTGTCGGCCAAATACTTGCTGTAGTTCCTCTTCAAGTGGCCATCCAGCTTGCAATAAAAGCAAGTGGATCCGGCTGAAGGAGATGGCTTAGTACCTGAGGAAGCGCTTGGGACCGGGTCCTGAGCCTGCTTTCCTCCTGACTTAGCATTCTTCTTAGTCCAAGAACTCTTCTTGAACTTAGCCTTATTCTGCACCATCAACACTTGACTGGCACCCTTCTTGAGATCCTCCTTTGCCTGCTTGAGCATCCCATGCAATTCAGTGAGCTTCTTATCCATACCATGCATGTGGTAGTTCGAAATGAACTGCCCATATGCACTAGGAAGAGAGTTCAGAATTATATCGGTAGCGAACTCTCCGCTAATGGGGTAGCCAAGCCTCTCCAGAGACTACACATAACCAACCATTTTGATCACATGCGGACTCACTGGATCACCATCCTTAATGATGGAGGGGTTAACCTCTTGGGTGCCCGATCTTCACGGATCTCGTGGTCAAATCGATGGGAAAGCGAGGGGAAAGGGAGAAGGTAGCGGAAGCGAACACACACCTCGCGAAGAACACGATGAACACACGCAAAACTCACACGATACAAGGCCGATTACTCCCGAACGGCGGCCACCGGTCCGATAGAATCCTCGCAAGGAAATATCGGCCAACGTGCTCCCTCAAATCCACATCGGAGAGGGAAGAACACCTTAGGGAGGGTCTTGACAACTTGGAGACGGGACGTCGAACTCCAAGGCCTTGTTCAACGATGGATGCGTGATGCCAAGTCCAATCGAGGTTGGTGACGATAGTCGGTCCCCTTGGATAAGGGGATGAGGCAAAACTAGAGATTCCACACAAGGGGGTTGTCTTTAGTCTATCATCTATGCCTAAGGGATACATGAGGGGTGGGGGCTCTATTTATAGGCCAGCCACTAAACAGGGGTAGTTTGGGAATAAACTAGGCGAATAGGTAAGTAAAGGGGAATACATGGGCTGTGGCCCAACAGTGTGAGCACATACATGACCGTAGTCTGGGACTTGGCACCCAGTAGTACCGGTCATCACCAGAGTACCGCTCATGGTATCCAGTGCACCACTTGTAGGGTAGTAGCAAGCCGATCTTGGGGCATCCGATTGGCGATGGCGTGAGCCAAGATCTGGGCGGTAGTACCGGTTCCGATGACCGGTAGTACCACTTGGACCTGGCAGCTGCCAACCTGTCTTCTTCCGTCTCCTCTTCCAAGCCTCCGTATTGTAGGGCTTGATGTTCCGGGCTTCCTCCCTTGCCTCCGTACTGGTCGGTGTGAACCTATCATGCATATGTGACGGAGTATGAAGTAGAATACCATTCAATTGGGTAGGAAGTGGACTCGCATAGAGGAACGGATTCACCTTTGGAGTTCATGACGACTTGGCGTACCTTGGAGACCTTGATGTAGTAACGACCGTAGGTCGGGCTGCATCATCTCTCCCCCCTTCAAAAAGAGTCGTCCTCGACTCTACATGCTCATCACAAAGTAGAAGCGGTCGAGAGACCTTCTTGATCCTGGGGTTCACCATATAGTCGTCCTCGGGAAGATTGACTTGACAACACTTCAATGTTCCTTCACCTTCCTTGAAGCCTACAAAGCTCACTACAAAAGCAAAGCAACACTCAAAGCGTAGCCAATTCATGAAGATTATTGCATGAGTCCTCAAGTAGAAGGAAGTCACCTTAGCTTGTAGAGATAGCTCGATGAAGGGTAGCCATAGGTAACTCTCTTCGGTTCTTCTTGTCAACATATAGTCCATAGAGGTTGTCGTGTATGCATTTGTACCTTCATACAACAAAGACCAAGCAACATATGTTTGTGTGTGATAGAGGAGCATGTCATTTGTGGCATGTCCATTCTTGTTCACAACACGATTAGCACAACTCAAGTATAGCAAACGGAATGCATATGCATGGTCAATGTGCATGGAAATCGTTTGAACATCATCCAAATGTGGAAACGGAAAAACTCCATATAAGATAGTAGTGGGGCACTCAAAGCAATCGAATAGAAATTTGATCAACATGTTTGATGCCAAGTTAGGAGAATTTGGCAAAAACACAAAAGGAATAATATCCAAAGCAACATCATTATGTGTGCAAACCAACCATTGGAAAGAGAAATTGTTTGACATGTTGGATGTCACACACAAATCATCAAAAGCAAATATCATGGGAAAATGAGTATCCCAAGCGGAAGACAAAGTAACGTGTTTGCAAACAAACCAAATGAAAGAGCAAGTGGTCCTTATGTTTGTTGCAACAACAAGACGAGATTCTTGGAAGCTCTCATGACAATACATGTTCTTAAAGGAATTGTTGTTGCACACAAAACATCGGAAAGGTAAATTGTTCAACATTTTTGTTGCAACACACAAAGCATCATTAACTAAAGGCGAAGAAACATGCATGTCACAAGGGAAGATAATACCATTAACATGCTTGCAAGCTGTTAAGGGGTAACCCTGAGGTTGGCCCGATCTTTCAAGAATTCCACGAGGAACGAGGGGAAGAGAGGTGGTCGGGTATGAAATCGGGGAAGGCGATGAAAACCACGAACGCACGCACACCAAAACACGATACACGCCTACTCCTCACGCCGGTGGCAACCGGTCCAACATAATCCCTAGGATCGGTGTTGGGCGAAGCTCGCTCTCCACGCCAACAACGGGGGACGAGGTGCTTGGTGAGACCTTGACGACTTGGGGCGAGAAACCGAGAACCCAAGGCCTTGTACAACTTGAACGCACTAGGCAAGATCCAAGAGGGGGGTGGATAATCCGGTGCTCCTTGGTAGGAGCATGAGACCAATAGATATAAGTCCTCAAAGGGTTTCCTTAATATCTATTATTATCCAAGTCTAAGCGTTTACAATAGAGGGTGGGGGCTATATATAGTCCAGCCACAAAACAGGGGTAGTTTCGGAATGGAGAGATAAATGATAGGTGGGGTTACAAGGCACAGGGCCGAACTTAGGTGATCAGGGTCAGGCAGGACCGGTAGTACCTGCCCCAGAACCGGTGTACCGTGGTAACAGTAGTACCGCTTCCGAGAGCGTAGTACCGCTTGAGGGCCTGGAGCTTCAAGGCGTCGATGTGGCGGTAGGAGGGCGGTAGTACTGCCACCGGTAGTACGGTTGCAGGACCGTAGTACCGCTTGCTTCGGGCGTGAAGTGCTTCTTCTGTGAGCGGTAGGAGGCGGTGGGACCGCTTGAGCGGTAGTACCGGTCATCCCAACCTAGTACCGCTTATGCAGCGATCGGTGGCTTCTTCTGCACTGATGATGCATGAGTTTGCGTGTGAAGTAGCAAGCCATCCAAGGGGTGTCAAGTCACACAAGGAGAGGAGCGAGTTCACCTTAGTTTGAAGGAGTTTGGCTCGGCGCGAGTCATGGGTCCACTTGGGTAGCTCGTGGGAGTAGATGTAGTAGCGGTCGGAGAACTGCATCATCAGCCCCTTGGGAAAGAGTCGTCCTCGACGCTTCAACCGTCACAACTTCCTCTTCGCCATGGTAGGGTGAGAGGTCCTTGACATTGAATGTCGAGCTCACAAGATACTTCGAGGTTGGTATATCGATCACATAGGCATTGTTTTTTATCCTTTTTAGCACCTTGAATGGTCCATCGCCTCGTGGCTTTAGCTTGGACTCGCGTTCCTTGGGGAAGCGGTCTTTACTCAAGTGTATCCATACAAGGTCGCCCTCATCAAAGATCATTTCTTTCTTGGTCTTGTTTAGCCTTGATGCTTGGCGACGGACTTGTTTCTCGATAGTAGCTCGTGTGTCGTCATGGAGGTTCACCATTGCTTGGGCACGCTTGACAACATCCATATTGGCACGTTCATGAAGTGGAAGTGGAAGGATATCGAGCGCGGTGAGAGGCTCGAATCCATAGACGATCATGAACGGGGTCCTCATGGTGGTGGAGTGCTTGGCGCGGTTGTAGGCGAACTCGGCGTGTGGAATGCATTCCTCCCAGTCTTTAAGGTTCTTCTTTATCAACACCCGGAGAAGTGTGCCAAGACTTCGATTGACTACCTCGGTTTGTCCATCGGTTTGAGGATGCGAGGCGGACGAGAAGAGGAGCTTGATGCCGAGCTTGGCCATGAGGGTCTTCCGAGTAGCTCATGAATTTTACGTCGGAGACGATTGTTCTTGGCACGCCGTGTAGCCGAATTATTTCCCTGGAAAACAAATTTGCGACATGTGAAGCATCATCGGTCTTATGGCACGTAATGAAATGTGCCATTTTTGAAAAGCGATCCACGACTACAAATATGGAATCGTGACCATGTTTAGATCTAGGCAAGCCTAATACAAAGTCCATGCTAATGTCCGACCAAGGTGCATGAGGAATAGGCAATGGCATATAAAGACCAAAGGGGTTGGACTTAGACTTAGCTTGGATACATGTAGTGCATCGTTGAACGTGGCGCCCACGTCAGCTTCATCTTTGGCCAAAAGTAGTGAGTGGAGAGCATGTCATATGTCTTGTCACGACCAAAGTGACCCATAAGGCCTCCACCATGGGACTCTTGAAGAAGCAAAAGTTGGAGAGACGATTTGAATGCAAAGCTTGTTTTGTTTGAAAAGAAAACCCTTATGCAAATAGAAATCGTCCATCCCTTTGTCTATTGAACATTGTGCAAATATTGGTCCAAAGAAAGAATCGACGCCACAAAGATTTGATGTCCTCAAGACCCAAAACATTGACTTCGTCGTGTAAGAAGGCTTGTGGTTTATGAGACAAGGCGTCGCCACCACATTTTCTTTGCCCTTCTTGTATTTTACAATGTAAGGAAAAGACTCCATAAACTCAACCCACTTTATGCCTTTTACTCAAGTTGGCTTGGCCCTTAAGGTACTTCAACGACTCATGGTCGAATGGATTATAAATTCTTTGGGCCAAAGATAGTGTTGCCACACTTGAAGAACACGAACCAAGGCAAAAAGTTCTTTGTCATAAATGGAATAATTGAGGCGTATGCCATCAAGTTTCTCACTATGGTAAGCAATAGGACGCCCATTTTGCATAAGGACGCCACCAATGCCAATACCACTAGCGTCACATTCAATCTCAAAGGTTTTGTGAAATCCGCAATGCAAGAAGTGGTGCTTGGTGAGCCTTTTGAGCTCATCAAAAGCCTTTTGTTGTGCTTTTCCCCAAACGAACGTGACATTCTTCTTGGTCAATTCGTTGAGGGCAAGCAATTGTGGAAAAATCTTTCACAAAGACGGTAAAAGCCACCAACCCATGAAAACTACGAAGTTCACTAACATTTGTAGGGGTGGGCCAATCTCGTATGTCCTTGACTTTTGATACATCAACTTCAATGCCATTAGAAGACACAACAAAACCAAGGAAAATCAGCTTGTCTCTTGCAAAAGTGCACTTGGGGAGGTTAGCATAAAGCTTTTCATGACGAAGGATTTGTAAGACCTCCTTAACATGAGTAACATGCTCCTCTAGTGACTTGCTATAGACAAGAATGTCATCAAAGTAAACAACTACACTCTTTCCAATGAGTGATCGCAAAATATGGTTCATGTAACACCCTCAGAATCGGCCCTATGCAAGTTTTAGCGAAATTCGCCAAACCCGCATAGAAACGATTCGAAGGTGCCCACCAGGCACTTTCGTACGGGTGGAAGGCAAAGTAATAACATTACACAACAGTCCTCGATGGGACCCATAACGAGATATATACAACAATGACTCAAAGAGTCAAGAATACAAATATACGGTACAAAGATCCAAATCACCTTGAAACGATGGGCGTCACTACGGACAAGATGCAAATGGGGCTAAGAGCCTGAAGAATAACCAATGGCGTCCATAACCACTGCCTGCCAAGCGGAAGGGTAACCACCTATAAGGCGTCGATCTCAAAACCGCTTAAACAAAAGGGGTGCCGACAAAGGGCAAAGGAAAAAAAGGAGCGTCGATCGAGGCGAGACAGCGAGGCTAGAATTCGGCGGTCCTCGCCTACATAGGTATGGTGGCGAAGCGGCAAAGATGCACTAAACAACCTATAGAGACTCGATACAAGAGGCGACTATCGAGGGGTAAGAAAGACCTATTCGGATCCAACACAAACTATCACCAAACAAACCCATCTGGCGTTTCCCTCGAGACCAAACGAGGAAGTCGTCGAGGAACTCACACCGCTGGCGCTTTACTTATTCGCTTATTGTTGCGGCACTTACTAGTCAGTTTAGATAATCGTCTGATAAAGTAAGCACAAGGCACTTTAGTTATTCATTCCGTCATAGTGGTATCACTTACTAGTCAGATTCAATTATCATGAGATATCCCAAACCCAGCAGTTGTTGGTACTTTTACTTAGCCATTCTGTTGTAGTGAAGCTGATTACTAATCATATTGGAATCAAGTCAATTTAAAAAAAGCGATAAACTTTAGTTATAGTTGTCTATGATCGACATCGTGCTCCAAGTCGTCCATAACCGCGGACACGGCTTCGAAAAGATTAAACCTGCGGTGCACCAAAGTATCCACAAGCACTTGACCCTTTTTGCGGATCGTTAACATACACCCATCGGTATGTCGCGGGGCCTAAGTCACGACGTCCTGCACCAAAGCAAGCACTGGGGCCACCCCACTAAGTACACCAAGAACGGTCGGTCTCCGAGACGGACTCGGGGTTTGCGTCAATGGTCAGAATCGACGCAGTCCCCAATCGGGACCGCCGACACCGCTAAACACTCCGCTTCCAAAACAAGACTGGTGCTATCTGTCGCACAATCGTAAATAAAGCAAGAAGCATGGCATAAGTACGGGATAGTAATAAAGCCCCAAACTACTTGTGGCCCCCAAGACAATACTTTGAAATCGTGTAATTATCAATGGGGGCCCATATCTCCCCACCGTGGTTAGCGCGCTCGATCTCGAAGGTGTCAAGAACTCGGGTCCCACGGACACAATTGGTGGCGGAAACCAAAACTTACCTATCACCCACCGATGCCTCTGCTTAATTCAATTTTAGTTGTTAAACAGAAAGTAAAGTGAACAATAAGTAAATCCAAGATCATCTCCAACGTCAACATGCGGCAATTCTCCAACAAGGGTGGTACTAGCCGACAAGCAAAACAGTTGAGCAAGCGACTACGACACGCGGGTCCAGCTATCTACCAAACAACAGGTAATAGGACGTGTCCAAGGCTGTATATGGCTGCGAGGGGTAACACGGGAACGAAAAACTAGAGCATCGCAACACAGATAGCAAAGATCAACAGGAGGGAAGTAAATACTATAAAAGTAAGATAGGTAGAAAGGGGGAGATGCTCGCCTGAAACATTGTCGAAGGGTTCGTCCGAAGATCGGGACGAAGCTCACATCCACTCAACGGCCTTATCCGCGAAGAAACAAATCACTAGAAGAAACACCGGATGCAATATTTAATACAACGGCAGAAGATCGGCATGATGCGTGTATGATGCATGGCATGGCAAAGTGCGATGCAATTAGGTCAAATTAAGCGGAACCGGGGTCCCGACAATTAATCAAACGGTTCATGTTGTTTAGAAGCCCCGCAATTTAAATGTTGTTTTAGCAAGGCAAGATAAAATACCGGTTCGCTACACAAGTTTAAATGAGACCGATATGAGACTAGATTTGCCCGCATATGGGCCCCATATTTAATTATTAGGTGAATCGGCATAAGGCCCCCAAACCGATGAGATGCATGAGAGAATGACAATTCAATATGCAACAATTGTTATTATGTTATGAAATAGGTCCGAGGAAAAGGGGTCACACATTAGAGGGGGCTCGACGATCTTGGGGTTCCGGGGTTCGGGGTCGGTCTCAGGGTTCGACGGATCTGGGGTTCGGGTTTCGAAGCGTTCTCGGATTCCGGTCGTTTCGTAAGGGTAGATCTTGGTGCATCCGTGGTCTTGGTCATGTTGTCGGTCTTGGCATCCGGGAGATTCTCGGTGTCCGGAGGTAGTCCTTGGCGTTCACGAGGGAGTACTTGGTCGTGTCGGGCGCATTGGGTCCGACCTGATCAGGCGTTTGTCGCATGCATCTTGTCGGTGGTCTTGGCGTTCGGGTCTTCGCCCGAGAAGGAGAGCTTGTCGATTCGGCGTCATCGAGGAGTACTTGTCGCCCGGATCTGTTTGGGTCTCGGACAACGCCTTCGCCTCCGTGAAGAAGAGCTTTATGCGTGGTTCATCGGGCCCGGAGATCTTGTTTCCATGAGGTAGCACTTGTCCTTGGTTTCTTCACCGTCGTCTTCGGTGTACCCCAACGTCGGAGATCTTCTTGTCGGTTCCTGTTGTTCTCTTGGTACCGACTCTCGGTGAATGGTGTTGAAGCTCGGAACAAAGCACCTGCATCGCGCGTCTCGGGACGTGGATCCACAAAGGCGGGGGGCAGGGGAACCCGAGAGGAGGCCGACGAACGGTCCCGGGCGAGCCGAGAGAGCTAGGTCGAGGAGGACCCATGGGTCCCGAGGAGAGGCGGCAGGGCTACTCGCGGCCAGGGTTACAGGCGGCGAGGCGGGCGCTGAGGCCACCGGGCGGCGACGGGACGCGGAGAGGCGGGCGGCGCGAGCGCTGAACAGAGGCGACGCTGGCCGGGAGCTTCGCATGAGGCGAGGCAAGAAGCATGGCGGCGAGGCGGCCGGAGGAGTCTTGGCGGTGGAGGAGGGGCAGAGGGCGCCTGGGCCAGCAGCTAAGCGAGACGGCGAGCTGGCGGAGATGGAGCGGCACCGAGGTCAGCGAGCCAGGCGGCGATGGCGCTCGTGAGGAGCCCAGTGGCGCGGCCAGTGAGGAGCTGGGAGGCTCGGCCTGGGAGGGTACTACTGGGAAGGGGCGGAGGTAGGAGATGAACATGCCGCGTGGTCGGTGGAAGCGTGGCGTGCGAGTTAGGCGTGGGGCCGAGGCTGCAGGGGGAGGGACAGCAGTGGTGGGGGTTTGGCAGGGTGCGGTTGGGCCGGGGATGCGTTGGTGGAGGAGGGCTGACGTGGGGGAAAGAGGGGAGAGAGAGAGGAGGGGGTTGGGGTGATGTGTCATGTTAGGATTGGAGGGGAAGAGGGGGAAGCTGAGATGGCGTGGTGGGATTGGTGGGAGTGATGTGGCCAGGTAGGGTGGGTAGGATTATTGGTAGGTTTAGGATTAGATGGGGCTGCAGGTTGGACCGATTAGAAAAACTGGGGCGGTCGTTCGGGTCTACTCGGCCCGTTCGACTGCCCCTACTAAAACAAATTAAATCTTTTATTTAATTCCATTGGGCCGTTTGCAACCCGAATGCAACAAAACAAAATACTCCGGAGCCCCGGGGTTTTGGCGTTTGAATAAAGATGGGCGTTTAGAAAACAACACGGGCTTTGCAAACATAGTTTTGACAAACAATGCATGATGATGACGATGCAATGCACAAATCCAACGCGATTCTCTAGTAGTGGTTTTGCGGGATGCCACAATTCGACACCACTAACAAGGGATCTCGCCCTCGAGATCCGCCTCATGGTACCGGAAGGAAGGTCGGCGATCTGCGTCTTCTCGCTTCGTGTAGATCCTCGCGACACCACTAACAAGAGGTCGTTGTCCCTGATCGTCGAGAGAGAGCACTCCGGAAACAAAAAGGTCGAAGGTAGAGGCATCAGCAAATTAAGCCACCTCTAGCTTCCGTGGAAGGAGTAAAATTGCATCGATCCACCATTCAATATACAAAGCAAATGATAAGAGTAGTGGTATGGTCGCGACTCCATCCCGCACTCAAAGCATTTCACTGTACACGAATAGACGGATTATGCAACCAACCCTCGGATTCAGACTGAAGATCTCGACGAGCGAGGTTCGGATCAAAGGAGTGATGCAGACTCTGCATCGGATCTGGCGTAGAGGATATCGTCGCGTCGGAGAACACCGGAAGGCACAAACAAGGAACAAAGAATGATAACACCGTAGACGGATTCATCAGGCAGCTTGAACACCGGGCGGTAGAACACCGTTATCAAGGAGGAAGCGAAACCCTGAAGGTACGACGGAAACCCAACCACGAGAAATCCTGGACTCGAAGAAAAGATAAGAGAGCAGATTTAAAACACGTCGAGGTAAGAGGAGAACAGCAGAGGGGTAAGGAGTAAAATCAGACCTAACCAGAACTATCCAACCGATTTTCAAAAATAGTTTTGACACTCTACTCCGGCCGTTAGCTAGGTTATCCTACAGGCTGGACTTGTGGGGTATCGCAACTGCTGAGCTCTGATACCACTCTGTAACACCCTCAGAATCGGCCCTATGCAAGTTTTAGCGAAATTCGCCAAACCCGCATAGAAACGATTCGAAGGTGCCCACCTGCACTTTAAATGCACGGTGGAAGGCAAAGTAATAACATTACACAACAGTCCTCGATGGGACCCACGTAGCAGATATATACACAATGACTCAAAGAGTCAAGAATACAAATATACGGTACAAAGATCCAAATCACCTTGAAAAGCGATGGGCGTCCGACTACGGACAAGATGCAAATGGGGCTAAGAGCCTCAAGAATAACCAATGGCGTCCATAACCCCGCCGTGCAAGCGGAAGGGTAACCTCGCTAACGGCGTCGATCTCAAAACCCTGCTTAAACAAAAGGTGCCGACAAAGGGCAAAGGAAAAAAGGAGCGTCGATCGAGGCCAAGACATGAGGCTAGAATTCGGCGGTCCTCGCCTACATAGGTATGGTGGACTGAGCGGCAGCGGCAGCATGCACTAAACAACCTATAGAGACTCGATACAAGAGGCGACTATCAGAGAGGGGTAAGAAAGACCTATTCGGATCCAACCTGAAACTATCACCAAACAAACCCATCCTGGCGTTTCCCCCCTCGAGACCAAACGAGGAAGTCGACCGAGGAACTCACACCGTTGGCAGTTTTACTTATTCAGTTATTGTTGCAGCACTTACTAGTCAGGTTTAGATAATCGTCCTGATAAAGTAAACAGTGGGCACTTTTAGTTATTCATTCCGTCATAGTGGTATCACTTACTAGTCAGATTCAATTATCATGAGATATCCCAAACCCAGCAGTTGTTGGTACTTTTACTTAGCCATTCTGTTGTAGTGAAGCTGATTACTAATCATATTGGAATCAAGTCAATTTAAAACAGTAAACTTTAGTTATAGTTGTCTATGATCGACATCGTCTCCAAGTCGTCCATAACCGCATGACACGGCTTCTCGAAAAGATTAAACCTGCAGGGTGCACCAAAGTATCCACAAGCACTTCAACCCTTTTGCCGATTAACATACACCCATCGGATGTCGCGGGGCCTAAGTCACGACGTTCCTGCACAAAGCAAGCACCGGGGCCACCCCACTAAGTACACCAACGAAGTCGGCCGGTCTCCGAGACGGACTCGGTTTATGCGTCAATGGTGGCTGAAAGCGAGGTCCCCAATCGGGACCTGCCGACACCGCCAAAACACTGGCCAAAACAAAGACAAAGCTATCCGTCGCACAATCGTAAATAAAGCAAGAAAGCATGGCATAAGTACAGATAGTAATAAAGCCCCAAACTACTTGTGGCCCCCAAGACAATACTTTGAAATCGGTAATTATCAATGGGGGCCCATATCTCCCCAATTGGTTAGCGCGCTCGATCTCTAGCAGTGTCAAGAACTCGGGTCCCACGGACACAAGTGGGCGGTCGAAACCAAAACTTACCTATCACCCACGATGCCTCTGCTTAATTCAATTTTAGTTGTTAAAAAGAAAGTAAAGTGAACAATAAGTAAATCCAAGATCATCTCCAACGTCAACATGCGGCAATCCTCCAACAAGGGTGGTACTAGCCGACAAGCAAAACAGTTGAGCAAGCGACTACGCGGGTCCAGACTATCTACCAAACAATGTAATAGGACGGGCGTGTCAGATGGTATATGGCGAGGTAACACGGAACGAAAAACTAGAGCATCGCATACACGTATAGCAAAGATCAACAGGAGGGAAGTAAATACTATAAAAGTAAGATAGGTAGAAAGGGGAGATGCTCTTTGAAACATTGTCGAGGGTTCGTCCAAGATCGAAAGCTCACATCCACTCAACGGCCTTATCCGCGAAGAAACAAATCACTAGAAGAAACACCGGATGCAATATTTAATACAACGGCAGAAGATCGGCATGATGCGTGTATGATGCATGGCATGGCAAAGTGCGATGCAATTAGGTCAAATTAAGCGGAACCGGGGTCCCGACAATTAATCAAACGGTTCATGTTGTTTAGAAGCCCCGCAATTTAAATGTTGTTTTAGCAAGGCAAGATAAAATACCGGTTCGCTACACAAGTTTAAATGAGGCCGATATGAGACTAGATTTGCCCGCATATGGGCCCCATATTTAATTATTAGGTGAATCGGCATAAGGCCCCCAAACCGATGAGATGCATGAGAGAATGACAATTCAATATGCAACAATTGTTATTATGTTATGAAATAGGTCCGAGGAAAAGGGGTCACACATTAGAGGGGGCTCGACGATCTTGGGGTTCCGGGGTTTGGGGTCGGTCTCAGGGTTCGACGGATCTGGGGTTCGGGGTTCGGCGGAAGCGTTCTCGGATTAGTCGTTCTCGGTGAAGGGTAGATCTTGGTGCATCCGTGGTCTTGGTCATGTTGTCGGTCTTGGCATCCGGGAGAGATTCGGTGTCCGGAGGTAGTCCTTGGCGTTCACGAGGGAGTACTTGGTTCGTGTCGGGCGCATTGGGTCCGACCTGATCGGGCGTTCTTGTCGCATGCGATCTTGTCGGTGGTCTTGGCCGGGGTCTTCGCCGGGAAGGAGAGCTTGTCGATTCGGCGTCATCGAGGAGTACTTGTCGCCCGGATCTGCTTTGGGGTCTCGGACAACGGCCTTCGATCTCCGTGAAGAAGAGCTTTGCGTGGTTCATCGGGCCCGAGATCTTGTTTCCATGAGGTAGCACTTGTCCTTGGTTTCTTACGGTCGCCTTCCGGTACCCCAACGTCGGAGATCTTGTCGGTTCCTCGTTGTTCTCTTGGTACCGCTCTCGGTGAATGGTGTTGGCGAGCTTTAACAAAGCACTGCGGCGTCTCGGGACGTGGATCCACAGGCGGGGCAGGAGGAACCCGAGGAGGAGGCCGACGAACGGTCCCGGCCGAGCCGGAGAGGAGCTAGGCGGAGGAGGACCCATGGGGTCCCGAGGAGAGGCAGGGCTACTCGCGCCGTGGGGTTCGGCGGAGAGGCGGCGGCGAAGCCACCGGCGGCATGGAAGCCCTGCGCGCGACGGACGCGGGAGAGGCGGCGGCAAGCGCTGAAGGGAGGCGACGCTGAGAGGCGCCGCGCTGGGCCAGGCGGATCAAGCGGGCCAGCCTTGGCGGCCGGCCGACGCATGGCATGGGCGCAGATCTGGAGCTGCGGCTAGGGGCGAGAGACGGTCTTGGCCGGAGGGTGGAGGAGGGCTCAGCCGAGGTGGACGGCGACGCCAGCTAGGCGGGAGGCGGCGATCGCTGGGCGGAGGCTGTCGGCGGCTTTGAGGAGCGGCAAGGCTACTGGGCCTGGGACGGGAGCGAGCACGCGACGCGGAGGCGATGGAGGGCGGGGTCGCGAGGCGGCGGCTCCGTGGGTGGTGGCGGGACCAGTGGAGGCTCGGCCTGTGAGGTACTGGGACTGGGAAGGGGCGGAGGTAGGAGATGAACATGCCGCGTGGGGGGGGGTCGGGGGAAGCGTGCGTGGCGTGCAGGTTGGGGCGTGGGGCCAGGGCTGCACGGGGGAGAGGGGACGCGCAGGTGGTGGGGGGTTTGGCAGGGTGCGGTTGGGCCTGGGATGTTGCGTGGTGGAGGGAGTGGGCTGCTGACGTGGGGGGGAAAGAGGGGAGAGAGAGAGGAGGGGGTTGGGGTGATGTGTCATGTTAGGATTGGAGGGGAAGAGGGGGAAGCTGAGATGGCGTGGTGGGATTGGTGGGAGTGATGTGGCCAGGTAGGGTGGGTAGGATTATTGGTAGGTTTAGGATTAGATGGGGCTGCAGGTTGGACCGATTAGAAAAATCAAGGCTGGTTCGGGTCTACTGCTCGCCCGTTACGCCTACTAAAACAAATTAAATCTTTTATTTAATTCCATTGGGCGCTTTAAAACAATGCAACAAAACAAAATACTCCGGAGCCCCGGGGTTTTGGCGTTTGAATAAAGATGGGCGTTTAGAAAACAACACGGGCTTTGCAAACATAGTTTTGACAAACAATGCATGATGATGACGATGCAATGCACAAATCCAACGCGATTCTCTAGTAGTGGTTTTGCGGGATGCCACAGTTCATGAGGCGCATGAAGGTAGATGGGGCATTGGATAAGCCAAAAGGCATAACCAACCATTCATAGAGACCAAGCTTGGTCTTGAAGGCGGTTTTCCACTCATCACCTTCAGCCATGCGAATTTGATGGTAGCCACTACGAAGATCAATTTTCGAAAATATAGTGGCTCCACATAACTCATCAAGCATGTCATCAAGACGCGGTATAGGATGTCGATAACGCACGGTGATAGCATTGATTGGACGGCAGTCCATGCATAACCGCAACGTATCATCCGCTGGACTAGGATCACGGAACCGCTTGGCTAGTGCTTACTTGGATCAAACCTTTGAGACGAGTTGGTTGATTTGACGCCGATCTCCTTTGTCTCTTCCGGTTTGTGCGATACGCAGCAGTTTGGTAGTGCGCCGGGTATGAGGTCGATACGGTGCTCGATTCCACGAAGAGGAGGAAGGCCATGAGGAAGCTCTTCGGGAAATACATCTTGGAATTCCTGCAAAACATCCATCAAAGAAGGAGGAATATTTGTCAAGTCATTAGTTCCTTGCGCTAGTCCCTTGCATACGAGGACGTAGTGCAAGATGGATGGGTTGTTCCTCACTTCTCTCATCTCACTTTTGGTGGCAAAAAGAACACTCTTAGTTTTTCCACTCGAGTTTGGCTTGTAGCTCTCACTCACTATGGTGTGGTTCTCTCGCTCACCACTCTTCTCACAAGGTGTTTTTGCGTATTGCGCCCTCGCTAAAGCCTTTGCATTGTCCGCAATTATTTGGCTAGGAGTCATTGGTTGCAACACACAAGTTTTATCAAGCCATTTGAAAGTGTAGGTGTTTGAGTGACCATTATGCAAAGCACACTTGTCATATTGCCACGGCCTTCCGAGCAACATGTGACAAACCGTCATTGGAACCACGTCACATTCCACCGTGTCCTTGTAGTGTCCAATGGAGAACGCCACGAGACGGTGCTTGATCTTGACGGATCCTTGGTCACTTAGCCATTGGATATGGTAGGGGTGTCTATGTGGGTGAAGGGTGCGGTTGAGTTTCTCACACACCCGTTATGCGAGGTTGTGGCAACTTCCTCCATCGATGACAACTTTGATGGACTTCCCATTGATGCCGACCACGAGTTTGGAAGATGTTCGGCGTTGGTCTTCATTTTCATTGGCTTGGGTAGTCAAGACCCTTGTGACCTGGCGATGGACTTGCGTCATTCTCACACACAAGAAGTTCTTGGTCCTCTTCCAAGTGTTGCCTTGCCATGGCTTCCTTGACCCTTGCATCAAACTCTTCTTCACTCAAGTATTCTTCATCGCCGTTGTCATGGATGAACAAAACTTTTTTGTTTCCACATGCATTGGACTTGTGCCCTTTGCCTCCACACTTGTAGCATTCACCATTGAATGGTTGATCATCCCGTGTTTGTTTGCCACTTGGGGCTGTTTTCCTTGGGGAATAGTTGGCTTGAAAGGAAGCTTGGTTGTACTTGGGGAGCTTCCACTTGGTGTTGTTGGAGTAGTGGTTGGCGCTTTCTTGTAGGTGAAGTACGTCTTTGGCTTGTTGTACTTGATGTCCTCTTGCACTTGGCGCCGCCTTGGATGCGATGTGCACAAGCTCAACCATGTTGTTGTACTTTTGGAACTCGGTGATGCGCTTGATGGGATGGTTCAAGCCATTGAGGAAGCGTGCCATTGTTTGCTCATCTCGCTCTTCAATGTTGGCACGGATCATGTTGAGCTCCATTTGCTTGAAGTACTCTTCCACGGTCTTTGTCCCTTGACTAAGCGTTTGAAGCTTGTTGAAGAGGTCACGTGTAGTGTGAAGGAACAAAGCGGGATCTCATATGAGCCTTCATATCTTGCCAAGTGGCGATTGAGGCTCTTCTTTTGCTTCAAAGCGAGTTGGACTTGTTCCCACCAAAGGTTGGCATACTCATCAAACTCGAGGGATGCCATGGCCATCATCTTATCATTGCTATAATTGTGCATGCGGAAGATCTTGTCGACCTTGAGTTCCCAAGAGAGATATTCCTCGGGCTCATTGGAACCGGTGAACTTGGGCATGGTGAATTTGAGCTTGCCGAAAGTTTCTTCTCCATTGCGGTTCCGGTTGCGTCGGTTGCCATTATTTTGACGGTCATCATCATCATCCGAGCTCTCATGTCTTGCTTGGTGATTGTTGCGATGCTCGCGTGGTTGTTGAGGTGCCGCGTTTGGTGGAGGAACTTGTTGTTGACGATGATCTTGGGGAGCGTGCTTGTTTTCTTGTCGCGGATGCGGACGAGGAGGAGGTTGATGGTCCTCACGACGAGCTTGGGGAGCTTGCTCTTGCTCTTGTCGTGGTTGATGGCGAGGAGCATTAGCTTGCGCCATGTGGCGAGGAGGACGCCGTATGCGCCATGGGCTTCTTCTTCTTGGTGTAGGGGAGGCTCGTCATGACCATTATGTTGGCGACGAGGACGCTCATGTCGATGATGACGCCTTGGAGGATCTTCGAGTGCTTCACGTCGACGATGATCTTGTTCGTCCTCTTCGGAAGTTTCACTTGTTGTTGAAGGAGCGTGTCGACGTCGATGGCCGTGGTGGTCTATGCGAGGTTGCTCTTGTTGAATCACCAGTGCCCTTGGTTGTGGTCGGTTTGCTTCACGTCTTGGAGGTCTTGCGGAGAGGTCACCATCATAGCTTGATGTCGCGGCGTGACGCGGAGATGGTACCACTTGCGAAGAGCTCATGGATTGAAGAACGGGTCCATCCCGGTGCCTTGAAGCGTGACGGCGAGGTGCACTTGTTTCACTTGATGAGTGCCGAGATGAGCTTGATTCGCGCGAGCGTGTCCTTGAGTCCATCGATGATGTGTTGGAGCTTCTCATCCGTTGAGGCGAGTGCACCAAGAGCTTCATTTTGATGCCGAGGTTGTGTTGCATGGCATGCATTTGGCCACGGACTTCTTCGAAGCGGTTGTCGATGTTCTTGAATTCCACACGGGCCTCGCTAAATTGTTCATCTTGGCGCCGCTCGAGAGCTTCACAACGATAGTTGAATTCTCCTCGGATCTTCCAATGGTCCCATCTTGTCATGAATTGGTTATCATCCTCCGGAGGTGGTGGTGGTTGGGATGGCTCTCCATGCCTTTCCATGATGCAAAGCCAACAATGGTTGTATATGGAGAGAAAGGGTGTGGAGAGTTAGCCTTTTACCTCACCTTGGAGATTATATCAAACCAATTGCCACACAAATGAGCGAAAAGCGTGCAAAGTGAAATGGCAAGAAACTCTCAAAGGCTTTTGGTGGAAGGTAAGGGTTGTGGAAAACCAAACGAAACGATCCAAGCAAAAGGTTATTGCCCTACGTGGTAAAGAACCAAAGATCAAAAGCAAAAAGGATACAATCTACCAAAAACACGGAAAACACACACGTGGAGAAAACGGGGTTAGCACGACTATGAAAATGAGCACAAAAGGTCCTGATAGGGCAAAGGTGTCCGATCTTTCGATGAGATGGCGATAATCGATTTGGTGGAGTTCGGGCTTGACGATCCGACTACACGTGCGAGCACGAGCGCCAATGCAATCGCTAGGCCAATCTCCTGGAGGTTACCGATCCTGCGTGAACACGATCGGCCGACCGAGGGTCTTAATTCCTACCTGAAATCGAGAACAAGTAAGAACCAATATTGCAATCAAGATATTGCGGATTAAGAGGAAAGCTTTATTGAAAGAAGTGGGATCCTGAATAGGTGCGGTACAAGAGGCCTCTGACGCCGAGCCTTGGCGAAGTTGCGACTATGGCTAACAATGTCTAAACAAAATCCGAGTCTAAAGGTTAGGCTATGGGCGATTTAAGGCGAAAAGGTGGGGTTTCGCCAGCCATGGAAGTGGTGGCGAATCCAACCCTAAAAGTCCTTTTCCCTCAAATCTGGACTCTAAAAGTGGCTAATTAAAACACTGAAAATTACATGGGCTGGCCCAAAATAAAGGTGTCATGCACACCATATTATGCTATGGAAGAATTCGTAAAGTATTGATCTTGAATATTTCGTCCAAGCCTTCTTTCTTCATTATGGTGGCCTCAAAGTTCAAATCTTCATCTGTGGCCTTCTCTTGGATCATCATATGCTTCTGCCATCTCCATGCATGGCCATGCTCCAATGCTTGTCCCTCTCATCCATGCTTGGTCCATCATTCCTAAGAGTAAGAAATGTATCCGACTTAGGCAGCATCATATTCTCATGTATGTAAGGAATAGTTCCAAGAAACGAAAGTACACGATAGTTAAGTTGTTTGGCACGAGATCTTGTGATGGGTCCTTGTATGTGTGTCAGTAGGTACAACGGTTGTATCAATAGTAGGGATGTCCACATCATGCTCCCTTCTTGAATTGAAGTCGCCCTCGCAATCTCATCTTCCTCACCAAAGTAAGGCTTCAAATCGCAATGTTAAATGTAGGACTAACTGTACCAAAGTCTGCGAGCAACTCAAGTTTATATGCATTATCATTGATTCTCTCTAACACCTTAAAGGGACCAGCAGACGTGGCATTAACTTAGACTTGCGTAAATCAGAAAACGATCTTTACGCAAATGTAACCAAACAAGATCGCCAACATCAAACACAACATGCTTTCTCCCTTTATCCCCAAAGTTTATACTTAGCATTCATGTGTTCAATGTTATCTTTAGTAGTCTTATGCAAGTTTAATATCATTTCAGCGTTGTGTAGCATCCAAATTATGTTGCAATCAAGAAGGTAAAGGCAATAAATCAATAGGTGCACGAGGAACAAAACCATACACAATCTCAAATGGGCACATCTTTGTGGTAGAATGCAATGAACGATTATAAGCAAATTCTATATGAGGTAAACACTCTTCCCACAATTTTAAGTTCTTCTTTAAAACAGCCCGTAACATAGTAGACAAAGTTCTATTTACTACTTCAGTTTGACCATCGGTTTGGGGATGACATGTAGTACTAAAGCAATTTAGTCCCCAACTTAGCCCATAAACATCTCCAAAAGTGGCTAAGAAATTTAGTATCACGATCGAGACAATAGTATTTGGCACACCATGCAAACGAACAATTTCACGAAAGAACAAATCAGCAATATGCGCAAGATCATCCGCTTTATGACAAGGAATAAAGTGTGCCATCTTAGAAAACTGATCCACAACAACAAAATACTATCCTCCCTTCGTGTTCGTGGCAATCCCAAAACAAAGTCCATAGAAATATCCTCCCAAGGAACACTAGGAACAGGAAGAGGCATATATAAACCATGTGGATTAAGGCGAGACTTAGCTTTTGACAAGTATTGCAGCGTGCCACAAATCTCTCAACATCTCGACGATACGTGGCCAAAAGAAGTGTGTAGCAAGAACATCCTCCGTCTTCTTGACACCAAAGTGTCCCATCAATCCTCCTCCATGCGCCTCCTGTAACAACAAAAGACGAAGAGCTATCTGAATGCATAGTTTGTTAGCACGGAACACAAATCCATCATTGAAGACGAACTTGTTCCAAGTTCTACCATCTCTACAATTCGCAACACATCTTTAAATTCAGCATCATGCACATATTGTTCCTTAATAGTTTCCAATCCAAATATTTTGAAGTCAAGTTGAGATAACAAAGCATAAGCAGTGACAAAGCATCGAATAATATTATCTTTACCCTTTTTGTGTTTGATAACATAAGGAAAAGACTCAATAAATTCAACCCACTTTGCATGACGACGATTCAACTTAGCTTGACTACGAATATGCTTCAAAGATTCATGATCGAATGAATAACAAATTCCTTAGGCCATAGATAATGTTGCCAAGTTTCTAATGTCCAACCAACGCATATAATTCTTTATCATAAGTAGAATAGTTCGGACTAGCCCCACTCAATTTCTCACTAAAATATGCAACAGGTTTTCCTCTTGTAATAACACCCTCCCAAACCAATTCCACTAGCATCACATTCAAGCTCAAAAGTCTTAGTAAAATCAGGAAGTTGGAGTAAGGGAGCATGTGTTAGCTTATCTTTCAATATGACGAAGGCTGTTGTTGTGCATCGCCCAAACAAAGGGCACATCCTTCTTGGTAAGCTCATTCAATGGCCGCAATTGATCCAAAGTCTTTGACAAAGCCTATAAAACCAATGAGGCCAAGAAAACTCCTCACTTGTGTGACCGTCTTGAGTCGGCCAATTCTCAATAGCTTCAATCTTGGCTGGATCCACTTCAATACCGTGAAGTAACAACATAGCCAAGAAACGAACTCGATTGGTGCAAAAGGTGCACTTCTCAAGGTTACCAAACAAACGTGCATCACGTAAAGCATTGAAAACAACACGTAAATGGTCCAAATGTTCCTCTAAAGATTTGCTATAAATCAGAATATCATCAAAGTAGACTACCACAAAACGTCCAATGAAAGCACGTAAAACTTCGTTCATTAATCTCATGAAAGTACTAGGTGCATTAGTTAAACCAAACGGCATTACTAACCACTCATATAAACCGAACTTAGTTTTAAATGCTGTTTTCCATTCATCTCCTAATTTCATACGAATCTGGTGGTAACCACTACGCAAATCAACTTTAGAAAACATGGTAGAGCCACTCAATTCATCAAGCATGTCATCCAAACGTGGAATAGGATGACGATATCGAATAGTAATATTATTGATAGCTCTACAATCAGTACACATGCGCGAAGAACCATCTTTCTTAGGTACCAAAATAATAGGAATAGCACAAGGGCTAAGGGACTCACGAATATGATCTCTGTCGAGTAGTTCCGGAATTTGGCGTTGTATCTCCTTTCTCCTCCTGGATTGGTTCTATATATGGCGGTTGGGCAACGTGGCATCAGGAATTAGATCAATTTGATGCTCAATTCCTCTAATAGGAGGTAGTCCTGTGGCAACTCAGGAAATCGTCCTCATATTCCTGCAAAAGGTTAGCAATGGTGGCAAAGAAGGAGGCATATCCTCAAATGAAGACAAAACCTCTTTGCACAATTGCATAACATTGAGTATTGTTTACATCTAGTTCAAGAATATCAATTTTATTTGCAAGCATACATGGACTCTTCAAACGAATTTGGTAGCATGTGTAGAATCGATTTAGTGTTCTTTGGTGGTATAAAATCTGTAGCAACAATCGATTCTCACTTTTATTTTTCTCCTCGGTTTAGCTCTACTAGCTCTAGCAAGATCATCTTTAAAATCTGTTAGAGTCATAGGTTTTAGACCAATTTTCTTTCCATCATGCATAAGAGAATAGTGGTTAGTTTTGCCATTATGAACAGATTCTCTATCAAATTTCCATGGTCTACCAAGTAACAAAGAACAAGCTTGCATAGGTACAACATCACAATCAACAAAATCAGAATATGTACCAATAGTAAAATGCATGCGTACCGTTCTTGTTACCTTGATCTTGCGAGAACTCTCAAACCATTGGATGTAGTATGAATGTGGGCGTTGTCTTGTTGGAAGCGCAAGCTTCTCTACCATGTCAACACTGGCCAGATTATTACAACTCCCTCCATCAATGATGATCCGTATAGCTCTTTCCTTGACAACACCACGTGTTTGGAACAGGTTGTGGCGTTGATCTTGCTCAGATTTGCTCAATTGCACACTCAACACACGTTGTGTAATTAAACTCTTGTATTGATCGGCAGACTTCAGCTCCCATTACCTCCGCTCGTCATCATCATCGAATTGTCTCCATCTCGAGTAAATAAGGGCTAGTGTATCTTCATCAAGTCACTCATGAATCGTATTCACCATCTTCTCGCACCATCATCACACGTTGTGTTGTGCATTGTCGCTCAATATGACCAAAACCCCAGACTTGCGGCATTGTATGTCCTTAGTCTTACCCGTGGAAGCCATAGAAGATGCACTGACGAGGGAGCATTGGATGATGGTGGAGGAGCATTGGAAATCTTGTGGTGGCCTTGGATGTGGTAGTAGCCGGAGGCGAATCACGAGGCGCTGATTGTCGGGATGTCCAAGTGGATGTGCGACTGCAGAATTATTAGTCCTCCTCCATGGTGTTTGGCGATCTGCACTTCACGTTCACTTTGCAAGCAAGATTTAACAAGCGAGTGATAGAATTATATTCCTTATAATCTAATATGTCTGAATGTCCTTGTTTAATCCACCAAAAGCGTGCAAGCATTTGTTCATTAGATTCTACAAGACCACACCTAACCATCCGTTTGCAATTCACGATAATACTCTTCTACGTAATTTTTCCCTTGCTCTAAGCGTGTCGATTCTTTAGTAAATCACGTTGATAAGTGGGAGGTACAAAACGAAGACGATAGCAGTTTTTAAAGCCCAAGTACTAGGAATAGTAGTAGGATTTAAACGACAATACTCGGACCACCAAAGGAAGCAAATTTAGTAAATTCACATGTAGCGACTAACACGCATATTCTCGGGATATTTTAAGCATGCAAACGTTGTTCGACTTCCATCTCCCATGTAAGATATGCATCGAGATTATATTTACCCTCAAAAGATGGAATATTTAATTTAAGCTTGGCAACATGATCATCATCATTACGTCTTGGGCGGCGTTGCGGTAGTAATGTCGGGACGACCAACGGTACTGTGGAGGTTGTTCAACCTCCTCGTCAAATGATCGTCGTCGGGTCGTAGTAGTACCGCCGTCTGTCCCCAATGTCGCAGCAGTCATGGCGAGTCTCGAGGAACGCTGGCCGAAGAGCCGGAGTGCGGCAGCCGTATCAGCAGTCCGAGCCGTGATCGAATGCGCTGTGCACCATGTGTGGTGCGGGTGCGGGCAATCGGTTCAGAAGCTCCTTGAACCGACCGTCAAGCTTGGCGTTGAAGGATTTCTCGAGTCCATCGATCTTGTCCACGGCGTTGGTGAGCTTGGGGTCGAACTCCCCTAGGAGCGTGTCCACGTCTTCGCCACATCGACCGGGAGCGGAGAAGTGGGCATGTAGTTCTTCGTTCGTCATGGTGGCGGGGTTCCGAAGTATACATCATGGTTAGTCCTTAAAAGCATGTATATACTACGGGAATATGGTGGAAGTCACGCGTAATCCGTCAAGCAATATCAAGCTCTTACAAGTTCTTACCAAACAGCAGAAAAGGCGATGTGCAACCACGAGGATCAAGGTCCAGAGATTGAACCAAGCGATTACCGGAGTCGAAACACCGCACGTGGAGAGTATCGTGGAGCTCGGGAAGGCTTAGCAAAGGGGTCGCAATTATCAAAAGCAATGCAAAAGTTGAAAGAATGCTCAACGACGGTGTCTTGCTGGTCCTAGGCTAGACCGTACTAGAGACGCGAGCCTAGATCACCAACGATGTCACGACGCCACAACAAGCACTGTATGATGATATAGCACCCCGAAAAGCGATCCGAGATGCAGAAAATTACTAGGATGGCGAGTGTCTAGAACTGATCTACGGGGTCTAAAAAGAGGTTAGCCCCCAAAAAATTTTTTGAAATTTTTTATTTTGCTCCGGAAAGCGCGCAGGCGCCAAAAAAATATCGCTATAACGGCCGATGGAGAAAAGTGATCCCCAAAGCCGAAAACCAAGATAGCCGTAAAATTTTTTTCGGACGGTTCGGACTCTTTTTTTGCTCTCCTTCTGGACTTACGACCGGACTCTTAGCTCGACACGGACTTTAGCTGAACACAGAAACAACAAAGAAGGAAAGTCAAAAGAAATAACGAGGAAACAGTAACTCTACTTGGACTCGTACTACGGCAGAAAAACTGATCGGATCTGTGTCGCGGAAGGAAGGCGGTGGCGGAGTATTAGGGTGTTATGGTGGAAGGGTATATGGCGGCGGAATATGGTGGCAGGGTATATGGCGGCGGTGATCGGCGAGTGTGGCGGTGACTAGTATGATCAGAACTCGAAACTCTAAGGGACGAGACACTAAGACCAGCAACTCGACGCGACGATGTAGACACAAATTCAACAATGCAAAAACTGAAAAGATAATGCGAGGCGTAGATTGGTTATGGGATGGATCTAAACTCTAAGTGTTTTGGCTTTTTCGTGGGTTATAGGTAAAACAGATCTAATCTACGAAAAATGCAAGAAAATCTCACCGAGCAACCTAAAATCTGATACCACTTGATAGGGCAAAGGTGTCCGATCTTTCGATGAGATGGCGATAATCGATTTGGTGGAGTTCGGGCTTGACGATCCGACTACACGTGCGAGCACGAGCGCCAATGCAATCGCTAGGCCAATCTCCTGGAGGTTACCGGTCCTCCTGCGTGAACACGATCGGCGACCGACCGAGGGTCTTAATTCCTACCTGAAATCGAGAACAAGTAAGAACCAATATTGCAATCAAGATATTGCGGATTAAGAGGAAAGCTTTATTGAAAGAAGTGGGATCCTGAATAGGTGCGAAGTACAAGAGGCCTCTGCGACGCTCGAGCCTTGGCGAAGTTGCGACTATGGCTAACTTAATGTCTAAACAAAATCCGAGTCTAAAGGTTCGGCTATGGGGCGTATTTAAGGGCGAAAAGGTGGGGTTTCGGCCAGCCATGGAAGTGGTGGCCGAATCCAACCCTAAAAGTCCTTTTCCCCTCAAATACGGACTCTAAAAAGTGGCTAATTAAAAACCTGCGAAAATTACATGGCTGGCCCAAAATAAAGGTGTCATGACACCATATTATGCTATGGACGAATTCAGAAAGTATTGATCTTGAATATTTCGTCCAAGCCTTCTTTCTTCATTATGGTGGCCTCAAAGTTCTGAAATCTTCATCCGTGGCCTTCTCTTGGATCATCATATGCTTGCTGCCATCTCCATGCATGGCCATGCTCCAATGCTTGTCCCTCTCATCCATGCTTGGTCCATCATTCCTAAGAGTAAGAAATGTATCTGACTTAGGCAGCATCATATTCTCATGTATGTAAGGAATAGTTCCAAGAAACGAAAGTACCTGATAGTTAAGTTGTTTGGCACGAGATCTTGTGATGGGTCCTTGTATGTGTGTTGCTGTAGGTACAACGGTTGTATCAATAGTAGGGATGTCCACATCAGGTCCTAACGAAGACTACGCTCGGCTGTCGTGCCAACACAAGGAGAGACCACAACTCGTTTGCCAAAAGAGGGTAAGCAATAGATTTGTGCACTTGCCGCGGAGCGCTCTTTCTTCTCTCTTTCTTGGCTTACAAGCTTGGTATTCTCTTTGTATTGGGGGACTATGTATCTTTTTCTCTTTTTCTTTTGTTTTTTTTCCTTTTTCTCCCTTGCTATGCTACTATGTTAGCTTTTGCATTTGGCGTCATACTCTCACTTTCCGAAGGCAAGTGCACAATGCTTAGACAAACACAAAATGAGTTGCTCTCATAGGATAGATACACACAAAGGAAGATATGGGGCTGTCAAGGTGGTGCAAGTTATACCTTTGGTATTGTTGACGACTTGCAACCGTTGGTGGGGAAGATGTTCGAGTGTCGCGTTGAGCTGGATGACGTTGATGCGAAGTCTGTTGTGAAAATGGCGACAAACACGCCAAACACGAACAAGCGAGGTGGAAAAGGTCGTGACGAAATCGGGCGTCAAAGGGCAGGAGCACGGCGGTAGTGGCAGTAGCAGGCGGTAATCCAAGTGTGGTGAGCGGTAGTCTGTACTACCGGTAGTACCGAACTAGCGGTACCGCTGCTTGCCACTTGGCACAGGCTGGAACGAGGTGAACTTGCCAAAACCTCAAATTCGTTGAAAAAAAAGCCGAAAGGTGAGCTAGAAACAAGAGGGCTATAGATCGACTCCCAAAGCAACAGATCTATGGACCAAAACCAAAAAACTCACCAAATCCAGAGATCGATCCAAGGCAAATTGGGCTCTTTTGGTAGGATTTTCGCTTAAAACGGATAAAAGAAAAAATTGAGGAAATTCGTGATCAACCGTGCTCTTGATACCAATATGTTAAGGGGTAACCACAGGGTTGGTTGGCCCGATCTTTCACGAATTCCACGAGGAACGAGGGAAGAGAGGTGGTCGGGTATGAAATCGGGAAGGCGATGAAAACCCACGACGACGCACACCAAAACACGATACACGCTACTCCTCACGCCGGTGGCAACCGTCCAACATAATCCCTAGGATCGGTGTTGGGCGGCTCGCTCTCCACGCCAACAACGGGGACGAGGTGCTTGGTGAGACCTTGGCGACTTGGGGCGAAACCGAGAACCCAAGGCCTTGTACAACTTGAACGCACTAGGCAAGATCCAAGAGGGGTGGATAATACGGTGCTCCTTGGTAGGAGCATGAGACCAATAGATATAAGTCCTCAAAGGGTTTCCTTAATATCTATTATTATCCAAGTCTAGCGTTTACAATAGAGGGTGGGGCTATATATAGTCCAGCCACAAAAGCAGGGGTAGTTTGAATGGAGAGATAAATGATAGGTGGGGTTACAAGGCACAGGCCGAACTTAGGTGATCGAGGTCGACCGGCCTAGTACTCGTCCGCAACAGTACCGGTGGTAACCTGTAGTAATCCGCTCGAGCAGTAGTACCGCTTGAGGGCCTGGAGCTTCCGCCGTCGAAGGCGTGGTAGAGGGGCGGTAATCTGCCACCGTAAGTACTGCAGGACCGGAGTACCGCTGCTTCTGGGCGTGAAGTAGTGCTTCCTGTGTGAGCGAGGAGGAGGCGGTAGGATCTTGGAGCGGTAGTACTGGTGCCGTCCCAACCGGTAGTACCGTCTGGCGACCGGTGGCTTCTTCTGCACTGATGATGCATGAGTTTGCGTGTGAAGTAGCAAGCCATCCAAGGGGGTGTCGAAGTCACACAAGGAGAGGAGCGAGTTCACCTTAGTTTGAAGGAGTTTGGCTCGGGCGCGAGTCATGGGTCCACTTGGGTAGCTCGTGGGAGTAGATGTAGTAGCGGTCGGAGAACGGGCTGCATCACAAGCAAACCATAGGATAGAACAATTTGTCAACATGAAAGATGCAAAGCATGCAAAAGGTATCAGAGCTGGGTTCGATCTTGAACTCACTTGTTGGATGCTCTCAAGAGCTCTTTTTGTCAACTCGTGCTCAACCGAGGTTGACATTCTCGTGCGGGTACCTACACACATCATACACCAAAGGAAGAACGTGTGTGCATGGTAGAGATACACATCATCCATCATGACGTATCTCTTCTTGTGCACATCACCATTAATTTCAATAAAGTATGAAATAGATGCATGGTGAGTATGCAAGTGGGGAACATGCTTATCATGGCCATCATCAAAATCTCCAAAAATTGAGAAAGCTATGGGGGCCATCTCATTATAACGCATAAGATCAATATTGTTGCAAGCAAAACAAGTGAAATAGCAAGCATTCATCTTATCGCAAGCAACGGGAGAAATTGAATGACTAGCATGACAAGGCAAGTCCGAAGCAATTGGAGGATACACACAAGATGCATAGCATGTCATGTTTATGGCAATGATATCGCAATCAAACAATTCCACATGATCAATATTATGCAAAGGCAAAGCATCACATGGGAATGTGGATGAAGCATATGTAATGTCACAAGTATCATCCATAGCATGCATATCCTCACAATTCATCATGTCCACTAGTGGGATCATGGCATCATCAACACCCTTATTGGTACCTTGGTCATACCTCTCATATGAAGTGGGTGTTGTGGAAGTAGTGGCCTCCTTGTGGACGAATTCATCTTCTTGATGTATCCATGGCGTAGCATCTACCATGTACATCTTCTCCATTCGAGGCATCATTGCTTCATAGCATCGGGCGTCTTCCTCCATGGAACCTAGCACAACACAAGAGAACACACTAGAGGTAGAGGGTAAGTTGTTAGAAATCGAAATGGTCTCACTTGACCTATCAACTACCACTCTCAACTCACTAGGAGTATCACTCATGCCCTCCAAGTGGAAGCACTCAATCTCACATAAGGTGGAGTCACTCATCTCACTCTTGTTCTCACTCAAGTGGGCTAAGTGGCTCTCATACTCACATGGGATTGGTACCACATCATCACTCAAGCATATGGGGGTAGGCTCGGTTTCCTCAACTCCATGCGCCTCCTTTGGTGAAGGGAATATCCCATGCTCACCATTCTTGACCTTGTCGCCTTCAAGGTTGGATGCCATAAGGTGGGCATCATCGCTCTCCTCCATGGTCGAAGGGAAAATCCCATGCTCGACCGTCTCGTGGCCATCGCGTAGTAGTGGTGGATGTAGGCTCATGCTATCCAACTTGGCAAAGTAGAGGTCTACATTTTCCTTGTTGGCGAGGTTGTGGAAGTCAAGCGTAGGCATTGAAGCTTGATGGCGTGGAGGAAGGCTTGCTCTTGGTGCCATTGTGGTGGTGACACGAGTAGTTGAAGGTGCCCTATGATGGTGTCGACGGAGGTCATTGGCGTGCCTTGCCGATGGTTGATGTAGGTGGCGCACTTGGTCGTCCACATGACACTCACGACGATGATCATTTGCCTTGGCACTCTTCTTGTGCTTGTGGTGCCTTCTTGAGCTTGCTTGAGCATTATGGTTGGTGCTCATCATGAATTCTTCATCTTTATGGCGAAGATGCCTTTGACGATGTCTTGTATCCTCTTTATGGTGGCGATGCTCATGAGAGGATGTTTGTCGATGGAGAGTCTTGTTTCTTGGTGCCTCTTGATGCATATGATGTTTGCACGCCACTCTTGTTTGGATAGGAGTTGGAGCTTGGCGCCTTGGCGGTGATGAAGCTTGGCGCCTTGGAGATGGTAGAGCTTGACGCCTTGGAGGTGATGGAGCTTGGTGCCTTGGAGATGGTGGCGCTTGACGCCATCTAGGTGGTGGCACATGTCGCCTTGGAGGTGGATCATCGAAGTAGGTGGTGCCCTTTGGTGTGGCACGCTTGGCCTTGAAGGTCATGGAATCTTGATGATGCGCCTCCTCTTGCTTGGCGTAGTAGGATTCCATCTCCACACGGTGGAGGAGTTCTTCATGGCTCATGGAGGAGCCATCAAAGTCGATGAAGTTCTCCGTGTCCTCCATGCTTGGGGAGGCGTCATCGATGTCGCACTTGAAGTCGTCCATGCTTGGGGAGTAGTTGTTGGTGTAGTACTCCATATCACCCAAGCATGTGGAGCCATTGTCGGTGTAGTGCTCCATAGGCTCCATGCATGAGGAGCCATTGTCGACGTAGAGCTCCATGTCTTCCATGCATGTGGAGTCGTCGTAGGTGTAGTGCTCCGGGTCCTCAAAGCATGCGGAGCCATTGTCGGTTTTGTGCTCCGTCATGTCCTCTATACTTGTGGAGTCGTAGTCATGGTGGCTCATCATGGATTCTTCATAGATATCATCCTCGATTCCGGAGTCCCTAGACATGATGCACAAGACCAAGTGGTGTATATGGAAGTGGTAGTGGGAGTTAGGGATACAACGTCAAACCTTACTTTACCTTGGAAGATCGTATCGTACAAGTGGCCACACTTGAGAGCAATAAACCAAGCAAAGTGAAGTTCACGCGGAACACCAAAACCAACTACGAACCAAAAAACACACACACACAAGGCCTATGGTGGATAGGTATGGAAAGTGGCATGTCAAGAACCAATCCAAAATCAAGATGTTGTAATGGAAAGTAAAGAACCACAATGATCACAAAGCAAAACAAGTTAATACACAAGATAGGAAATATGTACAAGGAAACACACATGGTGGGATAAATAGGACTTGTGCGACGGAGAAAGTGATCTAAGAACCAAATGATTACCTAGCGAAGACTATAAGCTCGTGTCACACAAGTACAAGGAGAGACGCTAGTTCGATTGCACAAAATTGGTGGGCTACAAGATATGCACAATAATTACCACCTATATGATGTTCATCGAGCTTGCGCTTCCTATTCTATGAGGCACATTTATATTTCTTTCTTTTTTCTCTTTCTTTTTCTTTTTCTATTTTTTTCTCTTTTTCTTTTTCTTTCTTTCTTTTTCTTTTTCACTTGCCTCTTCCTTGTGCCAACAACTATACAAGATAACTATATGAGATAGCGCTCACAAATGTTTGCTCGGAATCTACAAGGTATCAAATGTGCATAGCCCAAGCAATCATAAGAGGAACTAGTCTCAATAGGTGTTTGTTGCTCGCAAAGATAGTGGGGTTCACAAAGGAATGCAAGTGGGGAGAAGTCGCGGAATGTTTATACCTTTCGTCGACGATCTTCACCCTTTATTGTTGGATTCCGCCTTGCTCACGGAATTTGGATGGAGTAGATAGCATGAACAACGTGGATGATGATGTAGAGCTCCTTCTCCTCTTCGAAACGAGCTAAAGAACACCAAAATCCGAGTTCGAATGCAAAAGTTATGCTCAAAACGGTGAGGGGCTGAAATCTGGGAATCTGTTTTTTCTGTTCAGTACTGGGGGGTAGTACCGCTTGGATGAGAGGTAGTACCGGTTGTGAGCGGTAGTACCGGATTTTGGGACCGGTAGTACCGCTTGGTCCTGGGACGCCCAGATTTGACGCGTTTTCGCTATTTTGGGGTGATTTGGGCGGAAAATCTTCAAGAAAAACACCAAATCAAAGGGGGAAATCAAGGAATTAGGCTATGGGAACGCAAAGGAAGGTAGATCAACAAGTTTTGCAAGTAACCCACGGATCAAAACCTACCAAAACGCACTCAAATCACAGATCGATCCAAAACACGAATTGGGGCTATTTTTGGTGGAATTTTCGAATTTATGGGGAAAAGACCAAATCGATGAGAAATCCGTGGCAACCAAAAGCTGCTGATACCAGATGATGGAGGGGTTAACCTCTTGGGTGCCCGATCTTCACGGATCTCGTGGTCAAATCGATGGGAAAGCGAGGGGAAAGGGAGAAGGTAGCGGAAGCGAACACACACCTCGCGAAGAACACGATGAACACACGCAAAACTCACACGATACAAGGCCGATTGCTCCCGAACAGCGGCCACCGGTCCGATAGAATCCTCGCAAGGAAAGATCGGTCAACGTGGTCCCTCAAATCCACATCGAAGAGGGAAGAACACCTTGGGGAGGGTCTTGACAACTTGGAGACGGGACGTCGAACTCCAAGGCCTTGTTCAACGATGGATGCGTGATGCAAAGTCCAATCGAGGTTGGTGACGATAGTCGGTCCCCTTGGATAAGGGGATGAGGCAAAACTAGAGATTCCACACAAAGGGTTTGTCTTTTGTCTATCATCTATGCCTAAGAGATATATGAGGGGTGGGGGCTCTATTTATAGGCCAGCCACTAAATAGGGGTAGTTTGGGAATAAACTAGCCGAATAGGTAAGTAAAGGGGGATACATGGGATGTGGCCCAACAGGTGCGCGCAGGCACATACATGACCGGTAGTACCGGACTTGGGACCGGTAGTACCGGTCATCACCGGTAGTACCGCTCATGGTATCCGGTAGTACCGCTTGCAGGCGGTAGTACCGCAAGCCAAGTCGGGCATCCAAAGGGCGATGGCGCAGGCTTCAAGATTAGGCGGTAGCAGTGGTAGTACCGACCAGTACCGGTTCCGATGACCGGTAGTACCGCTTGGACCTGGCAGCTACCAACCTGTCTTCTTCCGTCTCCTCTTCCAAGCCTCCGTCTTGTAGGGCTTGATGTTCCGGGCTTCCTCCCTTGCCTCCGTGTTGGTCGGTGTGAACCTATCATGCATATGTGACGTAGTATGAAGTAGAATACCATTCAATAGGGTAGGAAGTGGACTCGCATAGAGGAACGGATTCACCTTTGGAGTCCATGAAGACTTGGCGTACGTTGGAGACCTTGATGTAGTAACGACCGTAGGTCGGGCTGCATCACTTAAGCTTGCAACTTAGTAAAGCCTGAGAGACTTGATACCTCTCAGTCTTCGCCTCAGCCTGGAACATACTTTTGATAATTTCGATCATATCGTAGGCCTCAACATTCTCAAACTGCTTTTGCAAGTCCGATTCCATGTGAGCAAGCATAAGACAGCTAATATCCGTGGACTCATCCTTAGCCCGATGGTAGGCATCGGTGGCAGCGACAGTCGCATTCTCATTCGGCTCATCTGGAAGTGGGTTGTCTAGGTCATGGTCCTTCTTTTCTTGTTTGAGAACAATTCTCAGATTTCGATACCAGTTGGTAAAATTAGTGTCGTTCAGTTTATCTTTCTCAAGAATGGTTCTCAATGCAAAACCGGATATCTGTGAGTGACTGCTACTTGGTGCCATGATCTACAATAGAAAATATGCGAAACACTTAAGACATGTATTCATAAAATAGCAAGCATATTAAAAACTTTAATATTTTATGCTCCCACTAGAACCAACACCCCTCCAATGGTTACTTAGTGATTCAGGATCCTAAATAAGCAAGTCGGATAGTGAGCTTTAGCATCACCGCTAGCCACCAAGTGATCTAGGTAGACAACTCCTTATCAATCGCATCTCATACGACTCCTGTTGGACGGGTGGCATCACATGCCCCGGCTCCCATCCGACCTTTCCCCGAGCCCCACAACCGTTGTGATAGACCCGTCTAGCTTACCGAGTGTTTCTGTAGTAAGAGTCCGACTTGAACCCAGCTAGTCGGAAAGAATTGGCAGCACCTCAATTTTATGAGCCCACTACCAAAAATGTCCGACTTGTGATTGTGCAAACACTGGCGGGAAAACTGACTAGACCTTCTTTGAGGGATTAAATACCGACTATCTAATAGAGGTAAAACAGAGACATAACAATAACACAAAATAAAGCAATTATAATGTGAAATGGTATGGCTCCCTTCATGGCGATCTCCATCTCCACAAAGCCTGTAATACGACTCGTGCCAACTCTTGTCACTTGCCGTGTTACTCCATGTCGCCGACATGTACAACGCCTTGCATGCCTTCTGGGTTCTCCAAACAACTACACTAGCTAAGTAAAGTAAATTACAAGGAGAATCCGACACGCATGTCATTATACAATAAAATGATAGCACCTAGGCTCCAGCCGGCTGACAAAAACCGTGATGCGCATATCACGTATGGATTACACACATACTGTTATGGGGTAACCCTTGGGTTGGCCCTATATTTCACGAATTCCACGAGAAACGAGGGGAAAGCGGTGGTCGGGGGATGAAAACGAGGGAGGAGATGAAAACCACGAACACACGCAAACCAAAACACGATACACGCCTATCCCTCACGCCGGTGGCAACCGGTCCAACATAATCCCTAGGATCGGTGTTGGGCGAAGCTCGCTCTCCACGCCAACAACGGGGGCCGATGTGCTTGGTGAGATCTTGACGACTTGGGGGCGAGAAACCGAGAACCCAAGGCCTTGTACAACTTGAACGCACTAGGCAAGATCCAAGAGGGGGGTGGATAATCCGGCGCTCCTTGGTAGGAGCATGAGAACAATAGATATAAGTTCCTCAAAGGGTTTTCTTAATATCTATTATTATCCAAGTCTAGGGTTTACAATAGAGGGTGGGGGCTATATATAGGCCAACCACATAAACAGGGGTATTTTGGGAACAAATAGCGAAATATGGAGAGGGTTACAAGGCGCTGGGCCGACTTAACACGATCAGGTCTTTCCAGGTCCGGTAGTACCGGTCCAGATCGACCGGTAGTACCGGTCATGCGGTAGTACCGCTTCCTGGCCCGGTAGTACCGCTTTCGCCTGGTCCTCTTGGCGGTGGCGTAGTAGAGTGCCGTGGCCCGGTAGTACCGGATCCGGGGCCAGTAGTACCGCTAGTGATAGAGAGCATTTGGCTAGCGCTGGGGTCTTCTGTTGTTGGCGGTGGCGGCGATAAGCAGGAGGCAAGTACCGTCGCCGCCGTGTGAGTACCACCGGGCGATAGAGGCTTGGTATCTTCTGTGGTGCTCCTCCGTCTGTGGGTCCTTCTTCAGACTGATGATGCACAAGGTATGGGTATGAAGTAACAGGCCATCCAAGGGTGTATCGAAGTCACACAAGGAGAGGAGCGAGTTCACCTTAGCTTGAAGGAGTTTGGCTCGGGCGCGAGTCATGGGTCCACTTGGGGAGCTCGTAGAAGTAGATGTAGTAGCGGTCGTAGGACGGGCTGCATCAGCTCCCCCCCCCTTGGGAAAGAGTTGTCCTCGACTCTTCAACCTTCGCAACTTCACCTTCTCCATGGTAGGGTGAGAGGTCCTTGACATTGAATGTCGAGCTCACAAGATACTTTGATGTTGGGATATCAATGACATAAGCGTTGTTGTTTATTCTCTTGAGCACTTTGAATGGTCCATCACCTCTTGGCTTTAGCTTGGAGTCGCGTTCCTTGGGGAAGCGGTCTTTACTCAAGTGTATCCACACAAGGTCGCCCTCTTCGAAGATTATCTCTTTCTTGTTCTTGTTTAGCCTTGATGCTTGGCGAAGGACTTGTTGCTCGATAGTAGCTCGTGTGTCTTCATGGAGTTTCTTCATTGAGTGGGCACGCTTGACAACGTCCATATTGGCACGTTCATGAAGTGGTAGTGGAAGGATATCGAGCGCGGTGAGAGGCTCGAAGCCGTAGACGATCATGAACGGGCTCCTCATGGTGGTGGAGTGCTTGGCGCGGTTGTAGGCGAACTCGGCGTGTGGAATACATTCATCCCAGTCTTTAAGGTTCTTCTTTATCAACACCCGGAGGTGATAGGGCAAAGTTGTCCGATCTTTCGATGAGATGGCGATAATCGATTTGGTGGAGTTCGGGCTTGACGATCCGACTACACGTGCGAGCACGAGCGCCAATGCAATCGCTAGGCCAATCTCCTGGAGGTTACCGATCCTGCGTGAACACGATCACCGACCAATGAGGGTCTTAATTCCTACCTGAAATCGAGAACAAGTAAGAACCAATATTGCAATCAAGATATTGCGGAATAAGAGGAAAGCTTTATTGAAGAGGTGGGATCCTGAATAGGTGCGAAGTACAAGAGGCCTCTACGACGCTCGAGCCTTGGCGAAGTTGCGACTATGACTAACTTAATGTCTAAACAAAATCCGAGTCTAGACGTTCGGCTATGGGGCGATTAAGGGCGAAAAGGTGGGGTTTCGGCCAGCCATGGAAGTGGTGGACGAATCCAACCCTAAAAGTCCTTTTCCCCTCAAATACGGACTCTAAAAAGTGGCTAATTAAAATCCTGCGAAAATTACATGGGCCTGGCCCAAAATAAAAGGTGTCGCAGCACCATATTAAGCTATGGACGAATTCGTAAAGTATTGATCTTGAATATTTCGTCCAAGCCTTCTTTCTTCATTATGGTGGCCTCAAAGTTCTGAAATCTCCATTTGTGGCCTTCTCTTGGATCATCACATGCTTGCTGCCATCTCCATGCATGGCCATGCTCCAATGCTTGTCCCTCTCATCCATGCTTGGTCCATGATTCCTAAGAGTAAGAAATATATCCGATTTAGGCAGTATCATATTCTCATGTACGTGAGGAATAGTTCCAAGAAAAGAAAGTACCTGATAGTTAAGTTGTTTGGCACGAGATCTTGTGATGGGTCCTTGTATGTGTTGTTGTAGGTACAACGGTTGTATCAATAGTAGGGATGTCCACATCATGCTCCCCTTCTTGAATTGAAGTCGTCCTCGGCGCAATCTCATCTTCCTCACCAAAGTAAGGCCTCAAATCTGCAATGTTAAATGTAGGACTAACCATACCAAAGTCTGCAGGCAACTCAAGTTTATATGCATTATCATTGATTTTCTCTAACACCTTAAAGGGACCAGCAGCACGTGGCATTAACTTAGACTTGCGTAAATCAGGAAAACGATCTTTACGCAAATGTAACCAAACAAGATTGCCAACATCAAACACAACATGCTTTCTCCCTTTATCCCCAGCAAGTTTATACTTAGCATTCATGTGTTCAATGTTATCTTTAGTAGTCTTATGCAAGTTTAAGATCATTTCAGCGCGTTGTGTAGCATCCAAATTATGTTGCACTGAAGAAGGTAAAGGCAATAAATCAATAGGTGCACGAGGAACAAAACCATACACAATCTCAAATGGGCATATCTTTGTGGTAGAATGCAATGAACGATTATAAGCAAATTCTATATGAGGTAAACACTCTTCCCACAATTTTAAGTTCTTCTTTAAAACAGCCCGTAACATAGTAGACAAAGTTCTATTTACTACTTCAGTTTGACCATCTGTTTGGGGATGACATGTAGTACTAAAGAGCAATTTAGTCCCCAACTTAGCCCATAAATGTTATGGGGTAACCCTGGGGTTGGCCCGATCTTTCACGAATTCCACGAGGAACGAGGGGAAGAGAGGTGGTCGGGTATGAAATCGGGGAAGGCGATGAAAACCACGAACACACGCACACCAAAACACGATACACGCCTACTCCTCACGCCGGTGGCAACCGGTCCAACATAATCCCTAGGATCGGTGTTGGTGAGCTCGCTCCACGCCAACAACGGGATGAGGTGCTTGGTGAGACCTTGACGACTTGGGGCGAAACCGAGAACCCAAGGCCTTGTACAACTTGAACGCACTAGGCAAGATCCAAGAGGGGTGGATAATCCGTGCTCCTTGGTAGGAGCATGAGACCAATAGATATAAGTCCTCAAAGGGTTTCCTTAATATCTATTATTATCCAAGTCTAAGTTTATAATAGAGGGTGGGGCTATATATAGTCCAGCCACAAAACAGGGTAGTTTCGAATGGAGAGATAAATGATAGGTGGGGTTACAAGGCAGGGCCGAACTTAGGTGATCGTGGTCACCGCAGACAAGAATGGTAGTACCGGTGGTAACCGGTAGTACCGCCTCGGAGCGGTAGTACCGCTTGAGGGCTGGAGCTTCCGTCAAGGCGCCGAGCGGTAGGAGGGCGGTAGTACTGCCACCCAGAGTACCGGTTAGGACCGGTAGTACCGCTTGCTCGGGCGTGAAGTAGTGCTTCTGTGGCGAACGGTAGGAGGAGGCGTAGGACCGCTTGGAGCCTAGTACGGTCGTCCCAACCGGTAGTACCGCTTATGCCCCGGCGGTGGCTTCTTCGCACTGATGATGCACAGAGTTTGCGTGAAGTAGCAAGCCATCCAAGGGGTGTCAAGTCACACAAGGAGAGGAGCGAGTTCACCTTAGTTTGAAGGAGTTTGGCTCAAGCGCGAGTCATGGGTCCACTTGGGTAGCTCGTGGGAGTAGATGTAGTAGCGGTCGGAGAACGGCTGCATCGCTCCCCCTTGGGAAAGAGTCGCCCGACGCTTCAACCGTCACAACTTCCTCTTCGCCATGGTAGGGTGAGAGGTCCTTGACATTGAATGTCGAGCTCACAAGATACTTTGATGTTGGTATATCGATCACATAGGCGTTGTTGTTTATCCTTTTTAGCACCTTGAATGGCCCATCGCCTCGTGGCTTTAGCTTGGAGTCGCGTTCCTTGGGGAAGCGGTCTTTACTCAAGTGTATCCATACAAGGTCGCCCTCATCAAAGATCATTTCTTTCTTGGTTTTGTTTAGCCTTGATGCTTGGCGACGGACTTGTTTCTCGATAGTAGCTCGTGTGTCGTCATGGAGGTTCACCATTGCTTGGGCACGCTTGACAACGTCCATATTGGCACGTTCATGAAGTGGAAGTGGAAGGATATCGAGCGCGGTGAGAGGCTCGAATCCATAGACGATCATGAACGGGCTCCTCATGGTGGTGGAGTGCTTGGCGCGGTTGTAGGCGAACTTCGGCGTGTGGAATGCATTCCTCCCGTCTTTAAGGTTCTTCTTTATCAACACCAAGAAGTGTGCCAAGACTTGATTGACTACCTCGGTTTGTCCATCGGTTTGAGGATGCGAGGCGGCGACGAGAAGAGGAGCTTGATGCCGAGCTTGGCCATGAGGGTCTTCCAGTAGCTCATGAATTTTACGTCACGGAGACGATTGTTCGTGGCACGTGTAGCCGAATTATTTCCACGAAAAACAAATTTGCGACATGTGAAGCATCATCGGTCTTATGGCACGGAATGAAATGTGCCATTTTGAAAAGCGATCCACGACTACAAATATGGAATCGTGACCATGTTTAGATCTAGGCAAGCCTAATACAAAGTCCATGCTAATGTCCGACCAAGGTGCATGAGGAATAGGCAATGGCATATAAAGACCAAAGGGGTTGGACTTAGACTTAGCTTGGATACATGTAGTGCATCGTTGAACGTGGCGCTCCACGTCGCGCTTCATCTTTGGCCAAAAGTAGTGAGTGGAGAGCATGTCATATGTCTTGTCACGGCCAAAGTGACCCATAAGGCCTCCACCATGGGACTCTTGAAGAAGCAAAAGTTGGAGAGACGATTTCGGAATGCAAAGCTTGTTTTGTTTGAAAAGAAAACCCTTATGCAAATAGAAATCGTCAATCCCTTTGTCTATTGAACATTGTGCAAATATTGGTCCAAAGAAATAATCGGACGCTGCATAAAGATTTGATGTCCTCAAGACCCAAAACATTGACTTGAGTCGTGTAAGAAGGCTTGTGGTTTTATGAGACAAGGCGTCCGCCACCACATTTTCTTTGCCCTTCTTGTATTTTACAATGTAAGGAAAAGACTCCATAAACTCAACCCACTTTATGCGTTTTTACTCAAGTTGGCTTGGCCCTTAAGGTACTTCAACGACTCATGGTCGGAATGGATTATAAATTCTTTGGGCCAAAGATAGTGTTGCCACACTTGAAGAACACGAACCAAGGCAAAAGTTCTTTGTCATAAATGGGATAATTGAGGCGTCGCCATCAAGTTTCTCACTATGGTAAGCAATAGGACCCATTTTGCATAAGGACGCCACCAATGCCAATACCACTAGCGTCACATTCAATCTCAAAGGTTTTGTGAAATCCGCAATGCAAGAAGTGGTGCTTGGTGAGCCTCCTTTTGAGCTCATCAAAGCCTTTTGTTGTGCTTTTCCCCAAACGAACGTGACATTCTTCTTGGTCAATTCGTTGAGGGGGCAAGCAATTGTGGAAAAATCTTTCACAAAGCGACGGTAAAAGCCAGCCAACCCATGAAAACTACGAAGTTCACTAACATTTGTAGGGGTAGGCCAATCTCGTATGTCCTTGACTTTTGATACATCAACTTCAATGCCATTAGAAGACACAACAAAACCAAGGAAAATCAGCTTGTCTCTTGCAAAAGTGCACTTGGGGAGGTTAGCATAAAGCTTTTCATGACGAAGGATTTGTAAGACCTCCTTAACATGAGTAACATGCTCCTCTAGTGACTTGCTATAGACAAGAATGTCATCAAAGTAAACAACTACACTCTTTCCAATGAGTGATCGCAAAATATGGTTCATGAGGCGCATGAAGGTAGATGGGGCATTGGATAAGCCAAAAGGCATAACCAACCATTTATAGAGACCAAGCTTGGTCTTGAAGGCGGTTTTCCACTCATCACCTTCAGCCATGCGAATTTGATGGTAGCCACTACGAAGATCAATTTTCAAAAATATAGTGGCTCCACATAACTCATCAAGCATGTCATCAAGACGCGGTATAGGATGTCGATAACGCACGGTGATAGCATTGATTGGACGGCAGTCCATGCATAACCGCAACGTATCATCCGTTTTCGGGACTAGGATCACGGGAACCGCGCTTGGGCTAGTGCTTACTTGGATCAAACCTTTGGAGACGAGTTGGTTGATTTGACGCTCGATCTCCTTTGTCTCTTCCGGTTTGTGCGACACGCAGTAGCGGTTTGGTAGTGGTCTTGGCCGTATGAGGTCGATTGCTCGATTCCACGAAGAGGAGGAAGGCCATGAGGAAGCTCTTCGGGAAATACATCTTGGAATTCCTGCAAACAGCCATCAAAGAAGGAGGAATATTTGTCAAGTCATTAGTTCCTTGCGCTAGTCCCTTGCATACGAGGACGTAGTGCAAGATGGATGGGTTGTTCCTCACTTCTCTCATCTCACTTTTGGTGGCAAAAAAGAACACTCTTAGTTTTTCCACTCGAGTTTGGCTTGTAGCTCTCACTCACTATGGTGTGGTTCTCTCGCTCACCACTCTTCTCACAAGGTGTTTTAGTGTGCGCCCTCGCTAAAGCCTTTGCATTGTCCGCAATTATTTGGCTAGGAGTCATTGGTTGCAACACACAAGTTTTATCAAGCCATTTGAAAGTGTAGGTGTTTGAGTGACCATTATGCAAAGCACACTTGTCATATTGCCACGGCCTTCCGAGCAACATGTGACAAACCGTCATTGGAACCACGTCACATTCCACCGTGTCCTTGTAGTGTCCAATGGAGAACGTCACCGAGACGGTGTGCTTGATCTTGACGGATCCTTGGTCACTTAGCCATTGGATATGGTAGGGGTGTCTATGTGGGTGAAGGGTGAGGTTGAGTTTCTCACACAATTCCGTGCTTGCGAGGTTGTGGCAACTTCCTCCATCGATGACAACTTTGATGGACTTCCATTGATGCCAAAGACGAGTTTGGAAGATGTTCGAGCGTTGGTCTTCATTTTCATTGGCTTGGGTAGTCAAGACCCTTGTGACCACAAGCGATGGACTTGCGTCATGCTCACATACAAGAAGTTATTGGTCCTCGTCCAAGTGTTGCCTTGCCATGGCTTCCTTGACCCTTGCATCAAACTCTTCTTCACTCAAGTATTCTTCATCGCCGTTGTCATGGAGAACAAAACTTTTTTGTTTCCACATGCATTGGACTTGTGCCCTTTGCCTCCACACTTGTAGCATTCACCATTGAATGGTTGATCATCCGTGTTTGTTTGCCACTTGGGGCTGTTTTCCTTGGGGAATATTTGGCTTGAAGGAAGCTTGGTTGTACTTGTGGAGCTTCCACTTGGTGTTGTTGGAGTAGTGGTTGGCGCTTGTAGGTGAAGTACGTATTTGGCTTGTTGTACTTGATGTCCTCTTGCACTTGGCGCTCGGCCTTGGATGCGATGTGCACAAGCTCAACCATGTTGTTGTACTTTTGGAACTCGGTGATGCGTTTGATGGGATGGTTCAAGCCATTGAGGAAGCGTGCCATTGTTTGCTCATCTCGCTCTTCAATGTTGGCACGGATCATGTTGAGCTCCATTTGCTTGAAGTACTCTTCCACGGTCTTTGTCCCTTGACTAAGCGTTTGAAGGTTGTTGAAGAGGTCACGCGTGTAGTGTGAAGGAACAAAGCGGGATCTCATATGAGCCTTCATATCTTGCCAAGTGGCGATTGGAGGCTCTTCTTTTGCTTCGCGAGCGAGTTGGACTTGTTCCCACCAAAGGTTGGCATACTCATCAAACTCGAGGGATGCCATGGCCATCATCTTCTCATTTCTATAATTGTGCATGCGGAAGATCTTGTCGACCTTGAGTTCCCAAGAGAGATATTCCTCGGGCTCATTGGAACCGGTGAACTTGGGCATGGTGAATTTGAGCTTGCCGAAAGTTTCTTCTCCATTGCGGTTCCGGTTGCGTCGGTTGCCATTATTTTGACGGTCATCATCATCATCCGAGCTCTCATGTCTTGCTTGGTGATTGTTCTTGGCTTCGCATGGTTGTTGAGGTGCCGCGTTTGGTGGAGGAACTTGTTGTTGATGACGAGCTTGGGGAGCGTGCTCGTTTTCTTGTCGCGGATGCGGACGAGGAGGAGGTTGATGGTCCTCACGACGAGCTTGGGGAGCTTGCTCTTGCTCTTGTCGTGGTTGATGGCGAGGAGCATTAGCTTGCGCCATGTGGCGAGGAGGACGTCGAGCCGTATGCGCCATGGGCGCTACTCTTCTTCTTGGTGTAGGGGAGGCTCGTCATGACCATTATGTTGGCGACGAGGACGCTCATGTCGATGATGACGCCTTGGAGGATCTTCGAGTGCTTCACGTCGACGATGATCTTGTTCGTCCTCTTCGGAAGTTTCACTTGTTGTTGAAGGAGCGTGTCGACGTCGATGGCCGTGGTGGTCTATGCGAGGTTGCTCTTGTTGAATCACCAGTGCCCTTGGTTGTGGTCGGTTTGCTTCACGTCTTGGAGGTCTTGCGGAGAGGTCACCATCATAGCTTGATGTCGCGTGACGTGGAGATGGTACCACTTGCGAAGAGCTTATGGATTGAAGAACGGGTCCATCCCGGTGCCTTGAAGCGTGTGGCGAGGTGCACTTGTTTCACTTGATGAGTGCCAAGATGAGCTTGATTCGCGGCGTGTCCTTGCGAGTCCATCGATGATGTGTTGGAGCTTCTCATCCGTTGAGGCGAGTGCACCAAGAGCTTCATTTGATGCCCGAGGTTGTGTTGCATGGCATGCATTTGGCCACGGACTTCTTTGAAGCGGTTGTCGATGTTCTTGAATTCCACGGCCTCACTAAATTGTTCATCTTGGCGCCGAGAGCTTCTAGCGATAGTTGAATTCTCCTGATCTTCCAATGGTCCCATCTTGTCATGAATTGGTTATCATCCTCCGGAGGTGGTGGTGGTTGGGATGGCTCTCCATGCCCATGATGCAAAGCCAACAATG